>JBAPLH010000011.1:3930000-4530000 GCA_037897445.1 Ceriops zippeliana
TTATTCTTGGAGAATGGGACATGGTTGTTAGAAGAAGCCATTTCTTCTTCTTCTTTAATAATAATATTTATTAATGAGGAGATACAGTTTTATACATTTTGTATAGTAATAAATATTATAATAAAAATAATAATACGAGTTAATGAAAAAATAGAAAAATATTATTTGATTAATACTTACTTTCGTGTGGTTGTTAAAAACAAAAATACCAAAAAAAAAAAAAAAGGTCCAGTTTTTTCATTAAATATACCGCGCACGCAGTCTTCGCATCAAGACAAAAAAAAATTTTAAAAAAAACCAAGAAATAATCCGTACGTGACGTGTCAAGACAATGTTACATCTAGGTCCTCATAATAAGGTGATGGAGGTGGAGCCCAGGATTTGACTTTTCCACCAATGAATCTGAGCAAATTGAACTGAATGATCTCATTGGACCACGCGTACTCTTTTTCTGAGCTCATAAATATTCGTTTCTAATCTATTGACGGTGCAACAATGGGGCGCACGGTTAACCTACCAACATGAGACATTTCTCCACGGTGCCTCTCATCACGCACCGTTATTCTCTTTTTTTTAAATTAACCTGTTATTTATGTATAATGCACAAGAATCTAAATTTTTTTTTTTTAAGTGTAATTTTATCATATTTTTTTATCAAATTTATTGATATCTTCGTACTGACACACCCTGCTTACTCCCAATCCTACAGTGCACGACAAATATCAAATTTAGGATGTACCGATTTTAATACTATTTGTTACGAAATTATTATATTTTTTTAAAAAATTTAACCTATTAAATTGTATAATTTTCATATTTATAAGAACTATATATATATATTTTTTGAGGTGAGATTCCATTGCATCGTATCATTCCTGGAAATTAAGGCGTTTTTCAATTTTAGGGAAGTTTTACGGTTGATTTAGGAATTTTTTTAACATTTGATAAGTTACAAAACTCGTGTTGTGTTTAATAAAAAAAAACACAGCAACTTAATTTAGTTTTTTTATAAAAAAAATACTATTTTAGTATATATATATATATATACACACACTATAATTTAATAATTTTTTAAAATAAAAATACATAATATTATATAATTTAATTGAATATTTTTTATAATTATGTTTAAACATTAAAAATAATAATTATTAAACATTTAATTATATTTAATCGACAATATATATATATTTGACAGCCATACACAAAAACAATAAAATTCACCTGTAATTTCAATAGCCTCTACTTAATGCGTAAACTAGGCCGAACATGTTCGACTTGACGAAGCATTTGCGGTGAATCATCGCACGAAGCCAGGCTTCGCCGTTCATGGACTATGGAAAGACCAGCGCAATCTCTCGGGAAGAACGAGAAGATGCTTAGGGGCTGCGCTCTTGCAGCCCACGAAGAAAATGTTAAGATATAAAGGCACGAGCCTGCGGTTAGACGAAGCATATTTATTGTGCAAGTACTTGATCGAACGGTTGGCAAATGTGTTCGTATCTTCTGAGCGCATGCAGCAAATGAGAACTCTTACGGGTAAATAAATATATAAATAAATAAATAAATATATATAATATTAATATTAAATGGATCGTTAAAATTATTAATTGCCTTGTGCAAAACGAGAGAGCTTATCCATTACATCGCTATAAAAAAGGGCCTAAACCAGCCAAGAATTGGAGCTCAAGCCGAAGGCAGTGTTGAGAAGGAGAGCATCAAAAAGGTTCCTGAAAACCCACCATTTTCAAAGCTTTAAATTTTGGCTCTTCCTTCATTCATCGTTCCCACTTTTCTTTTCTTTTGTTCACATGGCATCAAAGAAAATTTTCCATTCGAGGGCAGCTAGCAGCTATTTTTTGACGCCAGCAGAGAGTAATGGGAATAACCATCCAATCAAAACAAGTGCTGACTGCCTCTTAGAGTTTGATGAGTCTGACATTTGGAACTCTTCTGCATCTCCAACAAGGGAGATGACGACAAGGAAAATGGTACCAAGTTCTTCGAGGACGACAAACAAAATTGCCAGGAATTACATTGAAGCGGCCCCGGTGGTAACGTGTGCATCACTGCCGTTGAACATACCAGATTGGTCTCAAATTTACAAGGAAGAGCATAAAAGGAAAGAAGGAGATTGCAGTTTCGAGGATGACACTGGCTATGATGACGATCACACGGACGATCACCATGGCTTCAGGGTGCCCCCACATGAGTTTCTAGCCAGGAGACGAGGGGCTTCCTTCTCGGTTCATGAAGGGATTGGGAGGACCCTAAAAGGGAGGGACTTGCGCCAGGTGAGGAATGCCATTTGGAAGAAAGTTGGATTCGAGGATTAGTATTTAGCACAGACTTAAAGAGGGAATTGACGATAACTACTGCTAGCTTGAGAAAAGAGTACTTAAAACAATTAGTATATCCAAACAACGACGACTCTGTGTGTACCTTTTTTGTCACCATGGATTCTCTGCTTTCAGTTTGATGACTGCAGATTAATACTGATCGACTACTTTTTTTTTTTTTAATTTTATTTCTTTGGTTTAGTGTGGGTGATCTTCTTCATGTGTCCGTCTGAATTTGTGATCAGATGATAACTTAAATTAAGTTTTGTAATATTGTGCTTTTATTATTTGGGAAAAAATCTAATTATTCTTGTCGACATTTTGGTCATAGATTCCCCATTTCTTTCTTTCTTCTTCACATTCTCTCTGTCATTTTTCTTCGTTTTGGGGGGGGGGGGTGCGCAATAATCCATATTAGAGTATTTGGAGAAAGATAAGCTGCGGGTTCCGGGGGGGGGGGGGGTGACTGAGGCAGATGACACAGACTTCTTGGTGAGTGGTTGGCATGACAGCTACAGGCTAGCTAGGACAACCCTTGAAGCAAAATTCATTGTTCATCAATTGAATGGGAAGCCTTCCGTCTCTTTCTTTCCTTTTTTCCCTGAAAATTTTCTCTTCCCTCCTATTGAAATGACAATTTTTGCCATTATGGACCGATAATGAAAAAAATGGCCGGACAGTAGCGACAACATAGAATGATAGGCCCAGTTGACATTACACCATTGTTTCCGTCTTCTCATATATACATATATCTATCGTCGTAGCAAGTTATCCTTCCTTTCCATGTCTTTACGTGTAGAGATAGTATGATTTCGTAAAAGGAACTCAGTTGTAAAGGATGTGACCAAATGACCATTGCATTCTTGCATTTACCGCAAGGGATATGTTTGACGCTCGCAAACTTATGATTATGAGGATACACAATTTCACATCAATGGGCTGCGAAGATTATTATAAGAGTCTAATTGCATTCTTCTGTGCGAGAGTAAAATTTCAACGACCAAATTGTAAGATTACGTGTCAACGATCGATGTACCTCATACAAGATTACAGTCGATAGTCTCATATGAGATTGATGTTGAAACTCTAATGAACTTTCGTCTCATCAAACATATCAAAATCCATGGGTTTGAAGCATATGTATGTTGCCGGGGCACATGGATTGGATGCTTCATGTTCCCCATTTATTAACCAGAATGACATAAATTGAATCAAAGAATCCAAACAAACTATCCCCACGGAAATGAGCAGCCACTCAGTAAGTTAGAATTGAAAGGAATATTCTTTCACCCATTCTACAAAGAGATGATTTGAACTCAAAATCAAGCTTACACCGTTTCTGTATCGTGTAAAACTTTGTTCGTGACTTGTTTCAAGCGTAGAAGCTATTGGTATTGACAATTTATGGTAACCGTTCAATAAGTACACTTTCTAGACAAAGAATCGGTTATACTTCTCTCAATAATGCACTATAAAAATTGAAAATTTTAATGGACAAACTATATCCTTATCCATTGAATTTGCTCTAAAAAGCATAGATAAGCAAACCCCAAGTTTTTAATGTTTATAGTCAATCTCATCAAACAAGCGGCGGTAGTTGCCTGATTTCCATCCACGGTTTGTTTGCTTTCGGCATGTAGTAGCCCTCTGCCGTGTTTATTGCTTAGAGGGTTGCGTAACAACCATTATTTGTAGAATTTGGGCCACCCTAAATGGCACAGTGGCTCACATGACTTTCCTTTTTTTTATTTTTTCTTTTTAATGATGCTTTAGCAACATTTTCATGACTCGTGAATCATGATTCCTGAATTGGGGTCGTCGTCAAGGAAAAGCAAAATTGGCAGAAAAGTCCTTCAAGTCGCCTACAAAATATGACTCTGAAATAAGGCGAGATAATCAGAGTTGCCGCAATCTAGGTAATTTGTTCGGTTTAGCTAGATCTAGTGGTATGATACCTTTAGAGTTGGACTCAATGCTGGTGAATTTTGTACTACAGCCTGAACCAGTTGAATAACATCACTTAAACCGAAAGTAAAGCTCAAGGCTTTATTCCTCCTCCTGTGTCTACACGAAATGCTAATATTTAGCATGTAGCACAATTACAAATTGTCGAGAAGGGAAATCGTGGGCTGATTTTCTGTGGAAGCTTGGTACCCCACCATTGTTATGGGTGAACCTCTCCTTGCTCTCCTCTCTGCTCACGGTGGTGTGCAGTTCTTTAGAAAGTAGTCTTCTTCTTTAGCTGTTTCTTCCGTACTCGAAAAAAGAAAAAGAAACAATGATAAATTGTTTATTGTAGTCTCTAAGATAGATAGATACATAAATAGATATTGCCTAATCTTAATTAGAGGATAATTGGATGTTTGTTGGAGGTACAAGGAGTTGCGTATTGCCACACGCGAGGGCAGTTGTGTAATTAACTCGAAGGCGACTGAGGTTGATTTAAGAACCATGTCATAAAATAATATAATTCATTTGCAAATTAAGAGAGATTGCGGCTTGCACGTTACCCAAAAACTTTCTCTTCCTATTTAATATGGAGTTAATCGTAACTGAGTATCTGCCCATTATTTTGATATATCCATTACATTGTGAGGGAATTTTTTTTTTATTTTTTTCAAATTTTCTATTTTTGAAAATTTTGTTAAGTTATTTTTTAACTTGTTAATGATTTTGATAAGATAATGCTTTCTATTCCCGTGATCTCACTTTTTTTTTTTTTTTACAAGGATTAAAAAGAATAAAAAATCTTAAAAATAAAGATTTTTAAAATGGGAATTTAGGGTTTTAATCAAAACGGTGGCGAAAGAGAAGAACTTAAAAGGAAATATACAGCCGATGCAATCCAAGTTGGGGAATAGCCCAAGATTTATTGACAGATTAGGACTCCCAGGCCGAATCAAACAAGATTGAGGCCTCAGGTAAAGGAGTCGGACGCCGATGGGATTCCCGCCCGTTAACATTACACAAATTAAATAACCAGAAAAACAAGTTCACTCTCTCGCGCGGCCCCGACTGATTACTTTCTAAGCATCCAAACAATTCTAAAAATGATTATAAAAAACTTGAATTTAGACTCAGAATTATGCAAGATTCTCTAGGAGTTTCACGTAGAGCTCGAAAGCTTCAAAATTAAAGTTTAAGAACTCGTTTCGAAAAAAGACACAAAATCTTTCTCTTTAAAATTTCTGTATCAAAATGATTTTAATTTTTTAAAAAAATAATTATTTTACCGAACACACAAAATATTTAACCGATGAATAGTTACAAACGCCCTGTCTTTTTGGTCCATGCCAAATTGTTAGCGGTTGGTTCGCAAACTTTAACTAATTTTAATATTAGTGACCCAAAAAAATGCATTGAATTACTAATTATGATGACAACAAAAAGACAGACTGATAAATGTAATTAAGAAAATACAAAAAACGACGCCGCCTCGACCCAACCCCAACGCATCGTTGGTATCTTTCTCTGTACTTTTCTGGGAGATCGGAGGTATGAAGACCACCAAGAAGACTGGAGAAGGAATCACCACCAAAAAGCACATAAGAAGAGAAGAAGAGAAAACAAAACCCACCCACCCTCCTCCCCTACACGCACACTCTGTAGGAAGGTACTCTTTTAAAGAGGAATGGGAGGGGAGAGGAAGAAGATATTGGTGGGATTGGCGGTGGCGATGTTTCTTGGTATTGCTGTCTACTTCAGGCTCTGGAGTATCGACTACGCCATCTCCTCTGATGACACCGAGTTGATAAGGTAGTTCCTTTTTCTTTCTTCCATTTGTTATTGTGTTTCTCCGTTTTGCCCCTCCCCTTTTCTTTCTTGTCTCAAGTTCGTCTTTCTAGGGATTTTTCGTGCTCTGGGTCATTGCAAAGCAATTTTTTGTCGGTTTCTGTTCTGCTACAAGTCTCGGACCTATGTCATTCTATGAAGATATAAATATATTGTCTTTATTGTTCTTTTGGTCTAATTTTAGTGTGGCATTAATGGGTTCTTTTTTTTTTTTCCTTCAAATTTCTTGAAAATGTGAAATTTTTATGATTGGAGTTGACATTTGGTGAGGTCTAAGCCATTTCCTGAAGTAAGTATGCATAATCATACTGCAGATCCATTCCAGTAAAAATATAACGTTATAGATTATTTAGTCGATGCTACTGTTACTCTACGTTGCTTTGTTAGATCTTCTATAAGTGGAGTTCTTAATTCTGTTTGAATCTGGTGGAGCATCTTAGATCCAATAGGGTACATGAGGATCTCAGTTAACTACACTTGCAGTTTCTCTCTATTTTCAAAATGTCTGCTAATTTTATTCAAACTCTGTGTTGAAAGGGTGCCTTGTTCAACTTCAATCTGCATTGATAAGATATAGAAAGCTGCGTAATTTTAAATTCTTGGAAACTTTGTCTGCTCAACAATCAAATGCCTTTTTTTTTTTTTTTTTTTTTTGAGGAATGTGTAAATTTTGATTTTAATTGCTTTAAACTTTGTATTCTGCCTTGTTCACTTGGCTGCTTGAGGTGTAATTGCTTCTCCATTTCTTAAATCATTTGCTCTCTTGTGCTTTGAGATTTCTGCAGAAGACAGTTTGATCTGGCCAACCAGGAAGCACTGGATGAATCTGCAGAGTGGAGGATGAAATATGACGAGGAGGCAGAAAGAGCTGTCAAGTGTGACAGGGAACTGATAGAGGTGCGCACTCTGTGAAGCAGCCTTTTCTTTTCCACTAGCTCAGCTGTGAAAAAATAGGATTTTGCCTTATTTTTCTGTTGCATTTCATCTATTATATTCGCCATTCTGGTGGGGAGTTTCTACAAGTCAATGTTAGGATTTGTTCCAATTTTGTTGGTCACTCAGCCATCACCGGCAATATCTAGGGGATTCGAAACAAAGCAGGAACCTGTTATGATAAACAGACAATGAGATTTTTACTGATTTAAAAATTTTCACATCTGTCTAGACGTTTGAAGGATATTTTGTCTAACTGTATGCATGTGACTTCCAGACAATCTTTGAGCGGGAAACTTTGTCACTTTTGGAGGCAATGCACTCTTACAAAGAGATGTTTTGTGCCTGACAAACTTTGGCTGTCTTGGTAACATCTTTTATAAATCTTAGGAATAAGTTTCATGTAGAATATTTATTACACAAAATATTCCAGACGATTTGATCAGTACCTCCATCTGCTGGTTAATTGATGGTCTGCACATTGCTAAGTACCTCATGTACATGATGCCAGTGTTGAGAGAAGGTATGTGTTTTAGTAATCATACTTTATAAGATGAGAACAAATGTATCTGCAGGTTTTCAGATAACAATATACATTTTTAGCAACTAAGAAATCTCACTCTTTTACTTCTTAATTTATCAGTTATATGAGATGCAATTGCTTCTAAGGACTGAATATGCACTTGTCTTGTGACAGTTTAAGCAGAAGGTGGAGGATGCTGCTAGTGTTAACCAACAGTTGGTAATGCTGCAAAAGGCAAGTTTTTTGGAAAATTGAACATCTTAAGGCAAAGCATCTGATGTAGCTGTGTTTCCTTTGCTTGATGGATGTTGTATCTGGTTGAAATTCACTCCAATGCAACTCCTGGAATCTTCTGGAATGAAGTTCAATATTACTTTTAATGTGGCATATAAGATCAGAAATTGATGATTGACTATAGGAAACCGATGAATTCTAGGTGATGTCTCTGTAATTTTGAATTGTCTTTGGTTTGAACTTTTGTGATTTAGCTCATAAGTATTTGCATATACAGGAAAACATGATGATGGTTGAGAGGATGGAAGCTTTAAAAAAGGAGTTGACAGCTGCAAAGCTAAAATGTCGCTCGTGGCGAAATGATCTGAATAAAATTCTACATTGATACATTCCAATCTGTCCATACGTAACCTTTTTCCAGAGGAAGCACGCACGACTTGAAGACACTTTCACCAAGTGGGGTGGCAGTTTCTGATATGTACAATGAATGAAGAGATACTCTGGGGTCGAGTATGTTTTCCCTTGCAACTTTGTATTCTGTGTACAAGGTATTAGATTTGTAATCAAAGACGTTCAAAAGAATGACAATGCTGTTGTATCATTGTACTAATCGGAGTATATTCCATTTTCTTCCTTCATTTAATCGTTACAGATGGGAGAAAGCAGGAATGTTATTTTTTTAGTGCTCCAAAATCATGTATATCAAAATTTTGAAAGAACACATATTTTATCTGTGCATTTTCTTACATTCGGAGCTTGTACTTTCTTTATTTTTGCATGCTAGGAGTGCTTCACATTGGAATTTCATTTTTGCAATCAGTAAGATTAGAAAGTACAGATGTGGACGCTCCGATGGTGTTGTACTGTGACGAGCCTGGGGGAAATTCCAATGTGAAGTTTGGAGGAAATTAAAATCATTAATGAGCAAGAAATTTGCATAATTTTGCTTACAAGTTCGGCCAAGTGCTTTTTTCGTTAAATGATGGAGAAGTGTAGAAAGTTTCAGCATATGCAAATCATTGGAGAACTGCCGTAGTGTATGAGTAAGGATAGTCATAAAATCACTTACAACTGCTGTCCTACAGCCAAGCAATAAATCATAGTTAGATACAGGTAATTATGTCTCTAGATGCATCTTCCTTGCTCTCAGTTATACGACAATTCTTTCTAAATAAGAAAATTATTATGGATTATTAGTACTTGTTGAGCAGGCAGCATCCATTGTAAAGTTGGCTCGTAGTTCTTGAGCAAACGTTGTTAATGTCTGCGCGTACTCTTCGTTGTTGTTGTCACGCAGATTTGAGAATGCTGTTGCAGTGGCATTCCCGTTCCCTTTAATATTCTATAAACCATAGGTATCACATCATTCAAGTTCAGGCCGAAAACCAAATGAAACCGCACGGACAAAAATGAAGTATGAATACATGCTGAGCAAACTTAACAAATGTTATCAAAGAAGGTTTGCCGAATTGGAGGAAGTTATTAGAAATCATTTTCTACTGAAAAATCATGATTTAGCCTGTACTTTACTATATGGTTTGACCGAATCATCAACAATTTCTTTTCATTTAGTATTTAGGAAATTGAAAAGTAGGGTCAGAACTAAATATTTTTCTTTCTTTATACAGAAATAGGACCAGGAGACGATGGTTGCATATATATATATATATATATATATGACAGAAAAAAATATGGAGCTTACCGTCCGCGTTGTTGCTCTGGCTCTGGCACTTCTGTTCGTCATCTCAATTAGAGTGTCAAACTGGAAGAATTAAAAGATTCTTTTCATCAATTTGGAATATGAAGAATTGGCATATTCTCTTCAAAGCGCAAATAGTAATTAAGCGTGCTTATAAGTTCTAATGTATAAACGTATACAGAGTCTAGCTACAGTATGTAGGAGGGCTTACTTAGGAATGGAGGTTTCAAGAAATGGGAAAAACATGGCATAAATGCTATGGAGGAAAGAATGAACATGGATTTGGTCACATTTTACGGGGTTTCCAAGAGGTTTCGCACGACCTTGGCGGAAACGAAAAATTTTTAAGGAAAAAAAAGCGGGGGGGAGGAGGGATCATGCACCTTTTGTAAGACATGGAAATAGCTGTTTAACAATTTTTTCGTACTTCTTTGCACATTGGTATAGCCTTCTTTCATCGTCCATTTTCGACGTTATAAATCTCTCTCTCTCTCTCTCTCTCACTCTGTGGGAGCTTCTGGTTGAGTTTTTATGGTTATCTATATATGGAGAGAAGGATGGGAGGTGGATTCATGTTGAACATGAGAAGAAAGTCTCCAACTTTATATCAGACAAGGGCGTTACCAACCGTCCTTTCACTAGGAGAAGTTATTAAATTTGAAAAGAAGAGAAAGAAAACCGTTATGTTGGTGTTGCCCATTTCCTCTCTCTTGCGCATGCACAAAACATAATTCTTGTGATAAGCAACTATTATTTGGTCAATGGTTCCGTTTTTTTTTTTTTTTTTTCCTCTTGGCTTCTATCGAAAGTTAAAAAGAATATATCCCCAGACATAAGCAACATTTGCCCAGTTGAAAAAGAGTTAAATTAGAAAGAGAATAAAACCACTATAAACAGTGGAACAATCAGCTTCCGCAGTAATAGATAAATGAATCAGTTGAAACAATAGAGACTTGCAGTGTCACATTTCTGTCATTTTAACATAATTTCAGTCTTTCAACCGCGAAAAACTAAATGCAGTGGTGTGGGCTGTCATGTAAGGCCTAGAAGTCAATCGCCGTAGGCATCAGTCGTCTTCCCTCCCAGTCAAGAACCTTGCTTGGTGGCTTCTCTGGCGCCACGGCTTACGTCTTATCCAGTAGCTCCGAACGGCAGAATTAGCAGTTGTTGATTGAAGATGCTGGAGGTGATGCTGAACGACCAGCTGGGGAATAAGGTGAGAGTGGAGCGCAATGAGGACCACACCCGTCGGCTACCTGAAGAAGCTGGTGGCGGCACAGACTGGCACCAGAGCCGACAAGATAAGGATCCACAACTAGTACACCATCTACAAACTCTCGACGACGGCACGGGCCTCAAGCTCAACTGCAACTGATCATTATACCATTACATAGGTCAAAAACTCCACCAATTAGCAATTGTGATCATCGAGAATTTTAGATTTTTTTTTTCTTTTCCTTAAAGAAGCCACTGCTTTTTCAGTTTGTTTGGATGCCCTCGTTTTGTCACGTTCCTTTTAGCATTTTACAACTTTAACATGCAGAACTATGATTTGCATATGACGCATTATATATTATAAGCTTATTTGACGCTTCTGTTGTCCGTGAAATTTTGTTCAAAATTTGCAGTCAGACAGCTGAAATATTGGGTTAATTTTTAATCTCTAGAACCATAATACTTAATCTCTAGTTTGGTGAACTGAAATCCGATGCCATGAATAAACTAGATAGCTTTCCCATGATGTAATTGTTGCCAGCCCTGGCTGTTGGGAGAGAGCAAAATTCATTTGATGTTTCGTTACTACTTCATTCTTCTGCAGGCAGTGGATCTCAATTACGGTGCACATGGTACAAACACGATGTGCAAGTTCTGAACTTGATAAATCAGATAAAAATATTGTGCATGGTGGAAGATCATTGCTGTTCTACACAAGCGAATACACTGTTCATAGGAATGCGTTGAAATTGGGGTTTATGTGTTGGCGATATTAGCGTGGTAGTGTTGTGAAGTTAAGCTGTGGAGTGTGTGAGAATGTGAGATACCTCAATTGATTTGTAAAGCTTAAAATACACGCTTCGTGTTTTTTTTTTTTGCATAAAACAAAAAAGGTTCTATCATATAGATATAAGATTAAACATTGAGATTATAGGTATGTCCATATTATTAAATTTTAATCATTAATTGCATTTAACTCCACATTCTTGAAAACACATATCAGTTGCAATTAACATTTAAGATTCAATTAACATTTATCAGTCTGATTTTCATGTTCAAGTCTTATGTTAGGTTTTTTTTTTTTGAAAAAATGAAAAAAAAAATACATTTTGGGAAGCTGGTCATAATCCAACTAAGATTTGAGAAGGCTGAAGGCCTACCATTTCGGTCTGCAACGTTAATGTAAAGGACAAGAGGGCTTCACCTCACGAGTCCTCTGGCCCACCAAACACGTTCCCCCCCACCACCTTCCCCCCCCCCCCCCAAAGTGGACTTTCAAATTGAGCCCAGAGGCACGTCTGTCATCAAACTGACGCGTACGCGACAGTGCTGTCGGTCACTACATGCACATTTTGGATGTCGCTCGTGCGTCCATCAAAAAACGATTTTTTAGTTGGTAGAAAGCATGACTAGGAGGAGAAAGATGCGCGGGACCCAGCTCACGGGGGAGGCCTTAAGCTTGCCACGTCAACTAGAATCTCTGTCGTTTTTTTGCGGTTCAAATAATAGACGCAAGGTAACCCTGATGGAGACTTAAAGATGATACAGTGGGATTTTATTTTTACATATTTTTTAATTTAAAATTATAAATTAAATTAAATTAAACACCCAGTCAAAGAGAGGGACATCAGGCCCAGTTGTATTTTAACTTGTATCGGAAGCCTTTCTCGCTCCTCCCCTCTCCCCCACACACAATCGCTTCTGTTTTTTTTTTTTTTTTTTTTAATAATTCGAGTTGAAAATTTCTTTTTCTTGTTTTATTATTATTATTATTATTATTATTATTTTGACTTGTGTATCAGCTAGTGAAATGCTTGCAAAGGGAGGGGCTAAAAGAAATGAAAGCTATAATATTAACAATTAGTTGAATCTTAATATCAAGGGATTTTTCATTCAAGTCTCATATTTATTTATTTTGTGCCTGCTTAGGGGTTTCTTTTCTTTTCTTTTTTCTTCTAAAACAAAAAATGGACAGTTTATTAGGCATTTTCTTTTTCTGGTGAAAGAATAAAGTTGGCCTAGCTCCTCTCAGAGGTAAAAAAATGATGTATTTCCAAAAGGCACAGCTCCAAATGGAGTGGGGACAACTAGGGCGTGAGGGCCCACTTTGATATATCATATATACACATTAATGTAGTGGCAAGGAGAATGCAGAAAATTATTTAGAGCTACATCACGTACACTGTCGTGGGCAGTGAGTGCAGACAAGAAGAGATGGATGACACGCGGATAAGAACTGAAAATAAGGAGGCCCTCGCTATTGCTATTACATTCAACGCGCCCAGGGTTGAATTTCACAGGGTCTGATGCGTTGGGCTCTGATCCGTATGCAAAGAAATGATTGAAACCTATGCTTTGACGTTTTGGAACCCACAAGGCGTAGCACTATGGCTCTGACACTCGGCAATGGTCATTCCTTTTGGATTAATTTTGTGTCACGTCTATCTGTCTTTTTTTCTTTTAATTTTTTCTATCGAATAAGCTTTTGGGTATGGATATTTATATATATATATATATTTATGAAGCTGTGTCAATTTGATAATTACGATAATTAATTAATAAAAAAGGACTTTAGTGATTACCATTAAATATAACGACAAGGCTTAAGCCTTGTCCGAGGTGTTCGCCACGGTAAATTCGACGCCTCTTTAGCCGTTCTTCTTCTTTTCGGGTTTCCTTTATTCTTTTTTTTTTTTTTTATGTTTGTTTGTCTAAACCATGTTAGGCAATTTATATTATATTGATAACATTTCATAGGATATATGTTAAATTTATAATAAAATTTACTATTTTACTATGATTCTTTTATATAATATACGAAATATTTTTTATGCATTATAAAATAATGTATGTATGTACAATATAAAATTTTTACGTTTATAAAAGATTTTTTTTAAAAAAAAATCTCGAAGTTATACTCCTTCACTGTTAATGACGTACGAGTGCCATTTTTTCCGTGACTCGGATCTTTCAAAACGAACCCTTTTGAAAAGTATAAAATAAAAGAAAATGGGAAAAATCTTTTTTTTTTTTTGTTCATAATACTTAAGTAGAAAATGGGGGAGGTAGTACGACTGGCCCACAAATAATGTTTTTTGTTTTAATTTGGAGGGATTATTTATTAATTTGTCCTGGGTAGAAACCATGCCACATATGGTGGAGAGTTGGTTACTGAAAACAAGAACAATGCTTTGGGAAAAATGTCTTGTCCCCTTCTTTTCTCTTACCGTGTGCTTTTGACCCATTGTTTTCTCGACAAGTCCTTTTCTTTTGTTCTTTTTCACCATGTGGCATTTATGTGTCATATGAGTAATTATTTGGATTTCAATAGAAAATTTTGAACTGAGAATTTATTATCCATTAGAAAGTTATAGAATGGAGAATGGAAAAAAAAAAAAAAATCTCCCCGGTGAGACAGTGGATAGAATTTGGTTCTGATACGATAATCAATAAGAGACAGGTTGTACATGAAAACCAACATCTCGAAGAACGAAAATAATAATAATAATAATAACAAAAATGGGAGAAAAAGATAGAAACAAAGAAGACGTATTAAATCAATGAACTTTAACCTAATGGCACAACGCCTTCCGCCATTCACACGATCCGACAATAGGGATCCGATCACCAGGGTTGGCTTGTCTTCCGGGGCGGTGTTGTTCGTCGGTGACATGTGAATCGGAGTGAAAATGTTTCTTATCCTTTGCCATGTCCACAAGCAAGATTGCTTCACAATTCAACTCATTGTCAATGTCTTTAGGTTTGGTGCATGACTTGATGGCGACAATTCCAACAACGCTTTTTTTTTTTTTTTTTTTTTTGACGCATGCACGATCGGCTTTCGAACAGACAAACACACAGCAAGAGTTTGCTAGAAATCAGCGGTTATTAGGGCCGACAAGTGGACGTTGGTTTAACGCTACTTACGTTTAAAAACTCTCTCTCTCTCTCTCTCTCTCTCTCTCTCTCACGCACTCACACACACACACAAATGAAAAAGAAAAAAGAAGCCCATTCGTCAAAGACGCCGCAACACGTGCAACGCTACCTTCGGTTTTACTTTGGCTTATGTGGGCCACACCACACGTGAATCAATAATTACGTCCTCTCGCTCTAATTAAAACAAAGCCTCCGGTTTTCCAAGCCCATGTTGGCCCCACCTCCAGGTGGGTCCCCACACTCTCACGCGCCGTGGTGGTTTGTAGAATGATAAAACTCAATAGAAGACTCCAGAGAATGTGTCTTGTTTCTCTTCTGTTCTCCCAAATCCATCACAAAAGGGACACAAGTGACTTTGTCTTCCTTACACAAATCCCAATGCCTTAAAAAAAAAAAAAAGAGCGACTAAGATTTCTTTTAGCATTTAAGTAAGCTTTTATTAACCCCACACTTTGCGGCACTAGGATGGCGACATTTATTTACTTTTTAATTCCCCTCCAAACCCAAAAAACTTCTTTTTTTTTTTTTTTTTTCTGGGTGTACCATGTGATTTCTGACTTCTTCCTTCTGGAAAACATTTCTGGGTTGTTTTCCTCTGTTTTGACATTGCACGTGGCAGTAGGCCGCTAGCCTTTGAGGGTGCTTTTTTCTTCTTCTTTTTTTTTTCTAAATGTTTGGGATTTTGTTTTGTTGTCAGTGTAAAACATCTGATTTTGTTCGGTAAGCCAGACGAGCGCATGATTCAACTCAGCCTATATTTGTTGTATGTAAGCTCTGATTAGACATCCAACCAACACTTTCTTTTTCTTTTTCTTAGTCATGCACGGAAGAATCAGACTTTCCAAAGATGCTTCCCTTGGGATAAATTATAGTAATAGTATACCTTGTTAACGCTTTCATGATTGCTTTTTCTTCTTTTATTGGTGATGACTAGTGACATTTGAGAATGATTCCAAAGTTTCCAACCAAATGCTGTGCTTCCTGGACAGGGAGGGACATCCGGCTGTCCCTCCCTGACGTATGCTTCCCCCCCCCCCCCCTCCCCACCTCCAACGGGAATAACATGTAGGTAGTCTGTAGTTTCTTCGTTCACAACAACCTAATCCTACCAAAATGTCAACGGCTTTTGTTCCTGTGACTGTAGAATTTGCATTTCAATTTATAAATGTGAAAATTTTTGGTTTACTCGTTAAATATTTATAATGTGATTGGACATTAAAATCATGTTCTGTTAATTTTTTATTTTTAATTTTTTAATAAATGAGCACAATTAATGATATGAATCATAAATATAATGCTAAGAATGATGCTAGTGCAATTTTTTTTTCCCTTTTTGTGAACGAATCCGCTTGAATGTGTGTATGCGCAATCAAACGGATCTTAATAGCGCATTTCATTTCGCTCAAGGAAAACTTTTGCTAGGCAGACCATGTCCTACAAAAAGGCTTGTAATTGTCGTTGGACTCTACCGCCAAAAACAAAAATCGCAGAAGAGAAGAAAGAAGAGACCTCAAGTAAACATAACTAACAAAATACCCAATGAACTATAAGAACTTAACGGAGGTTTCTCAAAATCCCAATTGCTCCTCCTTCAAAAAATCAACAGAAACAACTTGAAGAAGAATAAGAGGTCAGCTATGGAACAAAGGATCCCACCAATCCGCTGTACAATTCAAAACAAAAGCTTAGATCTTTCCCTACCTTCCTACATTATCACTGCTTGAATCCATTAAAATCGTCAACCTCCTTGCCGTTTTCATGAATTCACTGCAAAAAATGAATGGTTTCAACAACATATGCCCACCTAAATGATTAAAATAATAATAATAATAATAAATAGAAATGACAGATAGTGCGAAATGACACGCACCTGAATGGTTCTTCCCCGATTTGTTTGACAGTTCCCGTGACATCTCGGTAAAGCACATTGCTCAGTGTGTCTGAATTTTCAATACAAAACATGTCTGCCAATTTTCTGAACAATTCATCATAAGACCCAAGCAATGAAAGGTCCAGGGTGCGCCCTACGTCCTCTGATTCCATGAATACTTTGCAGTGACCCGTTTCCAAGGAGGGATCAGTTTCTTGGCGGCTATCCTTGTACCATTGGAAAATTTCGCAGGATGAGCGCTCTGGTGGGCCTTGCTGCCGAACAGCAGATCCTGAACCCTCAGAAAAATTTGCCATTTTATCTAAATTTCCTTCAGATGAACTATTCCCTGTAAGAACAGGTGAGGCTGTATTGCCAGAGCAGCTAAGAGAGATCTGCTGCTCTGTAAGTATTCGTTGACCAAAAAGTACGAGTTGGGGCGTCTTTGCATCGCAAGGCTTCTTTGCAGTTTGGTTAAGGTGTGACATGGTTAAAAAGGAAGAAACGCTGCCACTCATACTAGGATTTTGGATGATATGTCCATTCAAAGCCCTAGAGTGTGCAGCAGCATGCTCAAGTAGTTGCGGGAAACCAGCCGGAAGTACACCTGTCTGAATTTTATCGAGGCGGAGATCTGATAAAGGTAAACCATAATCAGCATGCCTGGCTCCCTGCATGCCAGCAGGAGTGTTGACGGGTAGAAAACCAAAGGGTCTGCTGGGCCCAAGGAGGCTGCTAGAAAATTTCGCCATTGGAAACTGGCCATTAAGTGGAAAATCAGGGTGTTGTAGCGTTCTCATCTTCTTCCTTGGTGGTGAGAAGCAGGAAAGGTGGATGGCGGGCATGTTTGAAACCAGTTCTACCAACCATGGGTTGACTCGTTTCACATTTTGAAGCAAATCCGGCTCATCCCATGAGACCTGCAAAATAGATATTCAATTAATAAGAGCATAGCCAAACAAAAAAAAAAATGCTGTCAATTTTGCTCACACGGCATCATCATTATGAGACTCGACAAGATTTTTCTCAATTAAGATCCATAGGAAAGGAATTCAGACATACTAGCGTTTAAAGTTCTGCACAAACCATAAACACAAACTCTACACCCCTAACTGGTAGTGAAACAGCATGTTAACTTTGCATTTGTCAGCAATCCACATATCGTCAAACCAACAATTTTAAAGTGAGCTATAGTAAGGCAATGATCAGTGGACAGATATTGCTAATGTGATCTCCAGTTAATTAACAAATATTTAGCGCACTAATCTTCTAAATCTGCTCAAAAGAAATAAAAATGAATAAGAGAAACATATGGAGACAACAATATAAGTCAAGATTAATTACTATCACAATTGTAAACATACTAACCGCAAATTAGACTGAAAGCAGCATACTTGCACTCAATGAGAATCAGATCAGGACTTATGGCAATACCTGGAGAAGCCTCCAGGGTGAATCAGGCCAACGAAGCGGGTCAGCAATCTGAACGGCAGAGATAGTTCCCATGAACCAACTAATTCGCGATGAGTCCTCAGTTTCAAAGGCCATCTTGAACCTCATCCCTGAACACCAACGGATCTGCAATGCTGTTTTCACCAAAGAGGCCTTCACACAAAATTCTGGTGTGCTCGCTCGAGGGTAGTAAACAACCTCAAAAGGCCGCCCATTTGCAGCAAGAGTGGTTGCTTCAATAACAGATTCAGGTCTCACTTTCCCCTTTCCCATAAGGCCCCCATTTGAACTCAAATCATTCCCAGTCCCATTCCCATTTCTCAGGAGCTTATTCTCATCTTCCCTCAAAAATTCCCCAAACATTCCGTAAGACAAGACACAATTTCCACCAGCCGGATTCCAGGAAGACTCAGGTCCACCTGCAATCCCCCTCTTAGCCCTTCTAATCCCAACACAAAGATCACCATTCTCCGCCCTCAAAAAGACAATCGAATCCCCCGCTACAAGCTTCTTATGGTTAACAAACGTGCTCCACCCGGTAGTCAAGAGATGCCTCCGCGGCGTCCCTCTATAAATATGCCTAAACTTCCACGTATCTCCATGAACATCCTTAGCAAGAATGGTCTGCACAGGAGGATCCGCAGTGTAATCCAACCGCGGAAAAATGGTCTCAGCACAATACCTTGGCACCGAGAAGCCTCCACCATTGTTGGCATCCGACTGAGTCAATGTCTTGGCAAACGAAGCCGGCTTCTCATCTCGCCCTTCAGTTCCATTCATTGCAGCCTCATGGTCATCGAAATCAGGATCGATGCCATTGACCGGAGCCAACTTGATTCTGGCATAGACCTCGTCGGTTTCTGGATCGGCCATAAATTTGATAGCAGAGACTATGCAGGGGATATAAGGCGGGAGCCGAGGCAAGTTTCTGAAATCCACAGGCCCACAAGCGTGCTCGGCATGACCTTGAGGGAAGTAGAAGACCTTGGAATTAACAGCCGGCATTTGGACCATGCCGCCGGCGCAGGCATGCCAAAGTTGAGAGTCCAAGCACTTGTCCACCTCCTTAGGTTTCTCCTTTAATTCCATGAACGTAATCATTTCAGCACTGTTTGGACATAAAGATTTCTTCTTTACTTCTGCTATTTGATTATCTTCCAGCAATTGCTGTAAACAGCAACCAAAAAAAAAGAAAAAAGAACATACAAATTCAGGCACTTTTTGAACCAAATTGAACAGAAAAGGACTCAACTTTCAACCAATGAAGTACAATTCAATGACGAAATCACCTTTAAAACATATATATGGTGATAGAATTAGAGTTCTGTAACAGGGGAGGCAATTTAATAATTATCTACTCAGCCAGAGAAGTTCAAGCTGGTAAAGCAAAAGACTTTCCACTTCCAGAACTGGAAATTGGGACTCTGTAAAATTGTTACTGGTTATTCAATTTCAGAATCTTCTCAGCTTCTATGGCTTCTTCGTCTCCACATCTCTTAATTTCCATCATCACATTTTCCAGGAAAATGGAATTTTGGACAGACTTGTGGGTCTAGAACTCAAAATCTTTGGCATCAATTCTTCCTTGCTTTCCTCAAGAAAAATTGGAACTTTACACCCAAAATTGGAGACTCGTACGGGAATTTCCGCAGATTACTGCTTTGAATTACCCGAGACTACAAAAGCTGCAACTTTTATGCTAAAAGATCTACCCTCAAAATTTCTGGTCTCTCATAGCTAAAATTTTCTCTGCAAAGCTCCTTCAAAATCCTGTACTTAAACTTGGCACAAAACTTGAACTTGGAGGGACATAGCCTCCAACACAAACAAGGAGGAGGAAAACAACAAAGAATAAGAGAAAAGAATAAAAAGAAAAAGAAAGAGAACGCTCCTAGTGAATCTTTATGTAATTTAAAAAGATCCAATCAAGAAATCGATGGCCGACGGAGAAGCAGATAAAAAGCTATCACCGAATGGAGAGAGAGAAAGACGGGGAGAGCAACTTTTTGGATCATGCAAGAGTCCAAAGAGCACACAGGCAGACTGAAAGAACAGCAAAAGGACTTTTAACAATCCAAACTACTTATTTGGTATTAGAAAACAAAAAAAAAAAAAGGAAAAAAAAAAAGGGAAAAATATCGAGTGGGTAGTGGTGGTGGGAGTGGTGAAGTAAACTATAATAACATAATTAGTTACAAGGTTGTCATGGTTCTCTTTCATGTGTTTGTTTTTATTTTATTTGTTTCATTATCTTTCTAACCTGATTTTTCGATTTCTTACCTTTTTCTTCGGATCTGAAGAAGTACCGTGTATCTTCGGAAGCCAGCAAAACAACAAAGATTTTTAAGGAACCTGTCCACCCTCAGTTTTGTTTTGTTTTATTATTTTTTTTTCGGTTGCTTTATTAGTTATACCATTTGTTTTCCTTGCTTCCAATGAAATTTTGGTTTATTTATTCCATCGCTCATCATTCCAGCTTATATAAATGCAGTTTTTGTTTAATTAATCGAGAGCACTGCTGCATTGATGTAAGTTCAAGAAATAAAAGTGAAAATAATTTTTTATAATTTTAAATAATTATTTTAAGAAAAATAAAAATACAAGAAATTTTTTCATTAATTATTTTATCTTTATGGATATTTAAGGGTTAAGTCAAGCAATGTTTATTAAGCAACATAATAAGACAAAAAACAAAATTGATGTCCAAATGTTAAAGGAGGTATAATTGGTCATTGTTCTTATATTATTTCTTACATATTATTTGCTTGATTTTTCTCATTATCAGACGAGTTGTTGGGTTGTCCTTATCGTGATATTTATTGTTCATTAATTAATTAATTAAGTATCTTGGGAAGTTTGAGGTGCGTCAAGAGTGGACTATCTCTGAAATCAAGGCGGTCGTTAACGAGACAAGTTGAACCATAGTTAAAAAGGTTCCAAGTTTTTTTTTTTCTTAAGTCAAATTGGATTTTTAACTGTGATTCCCCATGGTTTTGCAATTACAGCCGTTTTAACTTTACTGCACTAATAGAAAGCTGTTGCTTTGCTCACCTTACTTTAGGCTGATGACCGTAATCCACAGTTTTTTCTTTAAGGTAAAAAAAGAAAAGAAAAACTTTTTGTTGCTTAAGCTATTGATTTTTTGTTGTTATTATTTATTCTTTATTGTTTGTTTGGTTTTTTTTTTTTTTTTTTGGTTGGGCGTCTATTTTTGTTATGTGCTTTAGGAATTATTTTTTTTAATGATTATTGTACATACAAAGAATGTACATAAAAAAATAAATCACTCATTTAAAATTATATAAATTAAAAGCATAATAAAATAAAATATAATTTAAAATTTAAAATTTTGTTATTTTTTTCTTTTTTATTTTGAAATCCATTTCATATTTTAAATAAAAAAATTAAACATCAAGTGGAACGTATTTTTTTTGTCATCCTACTTTTAAAAAAAATTAAATAAAGACAAAGAAAAAAAATGACAACCATGCTACATAAGCCCTTTCTTTTATCATCAAGAAATGCCTCGTTACTTGGTGTACTCCACATTCGATGGTACAAGATATTGTGGAGTACAGAATAATAATTTTATTATTAACTTTTTTTTTTTTTCGTTCTTGGTCATTAATAAGTCTTAAAAAGACTATCGTGGGGGAAGTATGGGCATTTCAAAACCGTGCCACTCCTTCCACTCGAAAAATGCAAGATTATTGCGGTGCATGTGACTGGTACATGTCTCCCTTCCTTCTCTTCTTTCATGCATATGTTTCCACTTCGAAAAGAAAAATTGGCAGCCGCTTAACTTTTTCCTATCTTTTATAAAAGCAATAGTTCCAGTTGGTTGGTTGTTTAAGTGTTTTGTCAAAATTTGTCGTTAGTTACAGTTAACAAAGGTATATATGAAGAGAAAACAAAACTAAAAAGTACACGTTCACACGCATACATAAGGGTATCCTCGTCAGACTGGGCAAAACCTACAGGTGAAATTAGAAATTCACCCTTCAACCATCAGCCAATCCAATTTGAATTGTCCCATGCACTGGTACTCTTACTGAAATTGTGGGAGTGTGTGGTATTTCCTTTCCCTTGAATGAACTTCTGTAGTTCCTCTGCCGTCTCCGAGCGATCGAGTAATTTGTTAGCTGAAATTTTGGATAAAGGCTACTCCATCGCACTAGACTTAAATCGGTAATTTATTAAAACAAACTGGGACTTGAGTTTACGTTGTAGTACGAAAGTAATTCAGGCCAGGCCATTGATTATTTTGCATTGCAGAGGCTTTTCTAGTGACGTTCCACGCACCACAATAATGTGGATTTCTTTGAAATTATTAATGGAGTATTAAGATCACAAGTCGTAGTAGGAAGATGGGATGGACTTGGGGGAGAATTTATTGGTAATGCTTCAACTAACAATAATGATCTCAAAAAGGCACATCATGACTTCTCAATTTTCTTATGCTCCGTCCTCCATGGGGACCTTTATTAACCAAGTGTGATAAAAGGTCAGCGTCGGCTGATTTGCATTGATCATCCCCCTTCCTGTCAAATGCACACAAAATGTACAATTAGTTCCCTTGGTTTCATCTGGTCGGAAGTCTCTTTTCTCCAAACCAGGTAGTGATCACAAGCCCATTGCCAGATTTCGACCCTAGTTTTGATTTCTTTCAGGTGGGTCATGGTGTTAAATGAAATTTAGAGCCAGGTTGTGAACATTCTTTCTGGTGGGTCTTCCTCTTTCTTTCTTTCTTTCTTTCTTTTCTTTCTTTTTGTTGTTTTTTTTTTTGGTTGTTTGTTGCAAAGGGCATAGAAAAAGACCCATGAACCAGAACATTACCCTTCCCACTAAAAAGGGGCCTTCTCCCTTTGTTGGAGAGAGAAAACGACAAAGACACAATCGAACAGAAGATTGGTTGGAGAACAAACACTAAAACCAAAACGTGACACCAAGCCCACCATCTTCCCTCGGAGCATCATCGTTAGGACTGAAAACCCAATACAAAGAAAATTAAATTCCACAGTGGCCCACGTCCAATGGGGGTTAGGGAGTTCCTTCTCGCAAAGGCCATTGGCCATTGTTACCGACAGATTTTCAATTTTACAATTTAAAATTTTAATTTGGAAAAAATGTATAAATTTTATTTGAAGTATCGAATTAAAATGAACATGAGTTTGTAAGAACAGAAAAAAAAAATAATTATCTTTTCGTATAACTTCTAATGAAAAGAAAAGAAAGAACAAAACTTATCACAATTACACTAACTAAGAGTCTCTTCCTGTGCAAACAAATGTGTGGACGAACATTACCGTTGCATCGATATACAATACCCGTTGGCAAAAAATTATTTTTTTGTGATCAAAATAAATGATTTTCCTTATAAGAAATACCGCCTAAGCCAGCAGCTAACCTACCGAGATGTGGGGTTGCAAATTGTGACCAAACATGCTGTTCTTTCAATTCATGTTTAATTTCAGGGCTTGCTTTCCCTGTTCCACAATCTTGGTTTATGGTCTACTTATATCAGTTAATTAAGTCTTAGCCCACGTGTCATGCCCCACCCACTCCAACCAATTCATGTTTACTAAGATTTAGATGCATTTGATCTTTGTTACCCTAAGATCTTTTTTGTCCCAAAAAAAAAAAAAAGTTGCCCTATTATTGAGTATAAATTGCCAGAAAAATTTACCTACGACGCAGCAACAGCGGTACCATACCATTATTAATGGGGTTATTTTGATATTTGGTTCTCTAAATCGCCAAATGTGAAAAAAAAAAAAAAAAAAAAACTAATTATTGATCATGACGGTCACAACCACCACAATTTCAACACACAAGCTCGCGCACTGTAATTAGTTGGCTTGCAATCTTCAAAAATAAATTTGAAAAACAATAGCAGCAACCCTACTAGCCGAGACAGATCACTCTCAATCTCTTCCACATCGAGCACTGAATAATGCCTAAAATGGCTCAATTGAGAAGTTCAAACGCGATGGTCACATTTTGTTGATATTGCCGTATCTCTACATCCTCATCGCGTCATTTTATCCCCTTTTGTTTTTTTTTTTTTTTCCTCTAGCTAACTGTTTTTGTGCCCGTTTATGGTAATTATCTTGTATTCAAAGTAAGAATTTATGGCCTGGAAAAAGGGGCTAAATTTCAATTGAAATTCAAGTGGCTGTGATTTAATTTTTTGAAGGTCAAGAGATCGTAAAAGGTCTAAACCTCCCCAAGGTATCTGCTCAATGCTATCCGTCCCCTTCCCCCCAAAGAATATGTTACGAAGTCTCGCGTTAGAAAGGGGAAAGGATCCCCACACCTTATAAATATGTCTGTATTTTGGAGAGAAAAATGATCTTTGCAGTGCATCAAATAGGACAGCCCATGTAATTCATCCTTTTTAAGGCACCAGGTTCAGCTTAAGTTGATGCTAGAATCAGGATTTGAGTTCCCAGTTCTAGTGGGTGTAGTGCAGATTTTTGTTGCAAGTTTGGTGAGTCCCAATATTTTAACAAGTTATTTTTAAGAAGGGGATAATGAATTGATCCGACTCAAATTTGATATTTGTTACTAAATATTTTAAATAATAAAATTAGTGAAAAAAATATAATAAAATATTATATTAAATTTTTTTTTTATAGTTTATAAATATAGATAGGATAGATTTCAATAAATTGACTTTTGAGAGGTAGATAATAATAATGTACAATTATTTCTGATTTTGATTTTCCAAATTCAATTTCTCAAATGCAAAAGATGTTCACGGATAATTCTCGCAATAGCAAAATGGTTACATGTTTTCCGTACGTAGGATTGCATCTTCAGCTCCATTCCAGGAACATTGCTCCTCGCTATAAAATGTAGTAAGAAAAAACCGACAAACATTCGTTCAATAATATTAAAGTTGTTTTTTTTTAATTAAAGGTCTTAAATTTGAATTTTAATTAATTAAAAAACCCACATGTTTAAAGTTTTCCCAAAAAAAAAAAAAAAAAAGAAATCACAAATAAATCGAAAACGAGTCCCACAACAATGAGGAGTGGTGCAAACTCGCGGTTCAAACGTTGAATGGCGGTGCTCCTCGCTGCTCCTATATAGGGAACCACAGCCAACAGTTTTTGGCGCCTTTTTGTACCCTTTTTCCTCGCTCTTCCCCACTGTAACCCAAAAGACCTTGCGAACGCCGGCGTCCGTGTCTCACGATGGTGTTCCTCCACCGCCAAGAGCCGTCTCTCACGAAGGAGGAGGAGGCCCTTCTCTTTCTTTGTCTATTCTTTTCCTTCTCCCAAAATTCCCGAACCCACCGCCATCCGACTAATCGAATATATATATAATTTCCATTCTCGCCGATGCTGCCTGCACACCGATGGTCTTGTCTTGCCTTGCCCCACTCCGATCCCTGCAGGCTCCGCGCCTATCTCCACCGACTTTCGCAATGAGAATCTGCACTAGGTATAGATATTCATTATTCTCGCATTACAATGTGATTTGTTGTTTTACCAGTTTCACCAAGTCTGGTTGAGTGCAGGTTCATGAAGTTTTGGGCCAGCTGGTGTTGTCAACCCGATCAATTGCAGATTGTTTTGGATCTCGTGTTGGAATGAACTGTTCATGATAATACCGAAACAGGTATCATGGCCTATGTTCTCTACCTTTCCTTTTTTGGTTCCGGTACTTATCTATCTTTCATCTTGTCTTTCACTTGTGTGAGGTCAGCCATCCAGATCTGAGGCACAAGAAAATGGGAATTATTAGAACTCTAAAAATAGCCTCTTTTCTAGGAGATACAAACGATGTTATGTGCACATCTTCTCAAGCAGAACCCTGTATCATCTGAGCTGTGAAATTTCTATGACTCGTAATTCTCAAGATCCATTTTGATCAGTTATGAATTGAGGAACTCTTGAGGACTATTGCCATTCCTTTTAAATGCAGAATCCTACCGTGAGGAATCAGAACTTTTGAGAACATTTTTGGACTCTTGCAGAAATCTGAGCTTACCGTCGATCCTATTCTACGATGAAATTTCTGCATTGTTAGACCACAAAAGCTTCAGCCCGCAATGCTTGAATGGTCAGTAAATGAAACGATTCGCTGGTGGTCATCAAGTTTCAAATCTATTTTGTGAAAGTAATTAAGCATGAAGTTTTTTTTTTTTTATTGCAAAAACGTGTTCACTTTTTATAGGATTGGCAAACATGCAGGAGATTTTGAATCTATGCTACTATCCTATCTCCAAGGCAGGCAATTACCTATTAAAAGATTGTACTCTGGTTTAGAAGGTGAGTCTAGCGATTAAATCTGATACTATCTTCCAGGTTGGAATTGTACATTACAGTTTACATTTTCTGCTTTTCTATGGGAACTTTGGATGAACCTGAATGGCAATATATCTCTTATTTGCTGGAGAATTTTGCAGTTGAATTTCTTCTCCCTTTGTCATTTTGTCTAAAAAAACCTTAAATGCTAAAGTTGTTTGCGGGTCTACTGCTTGAACACAAATTCTTCCTGCCAACTTTCATTTGCTATCCACTGTAAGTGCATGATCATTAAGGATCAAGAAAAATTACGAAGTGGTGGCAGTGGGAACCGCAACAAGCCTAGAGGTGTCAAATGAGGACACTTTTGGTCAATCTTCAGAACATGGAACAACGACCAAGACCTATGTGCTCTCAAGGCTCTTGAAGCACGGAGATTTGGTTCAGGCCTCGCCTGATCCCAAGTTTCTCCCTTTTCTCCTTTTCAAACTGCGATATGTGCAAAATCGTTCTATTCTTGTTTCTTTTGGGGTACATTCTGGGCGGAATTTTTAAATTGCAATTGAGCTTCTCTTCCATCCTCAAAAGATAAAGTAAAGGATCTCAAGAAGTTTCCACACAGCTGATGTTTTCTCTTCAGCATGCCTTTGCTACGATTGCATATTCATGGTGAGAATGCACGAAAAGAGCTTGTTTCTCCAAAATTTTTGTTACAAAATTTGGACTGACACGTAGAGTTAGAATTTAATTATGATAGGTTGCTGTTGTAGATCGACATATAGTCTCCCATAAAAAAAAAGAAAGAAAAAAACAAAAAATAATTTGCCAGACAAGAATTTGGAGGTGGGCTTAGAGGTATCCTAGTTCTACTGCTTGTCCTCTCTTGCTATCTGAATGTCACTGGGCACCTTCTTTTATTGGTGTGTGCGTTGGTCATGTTTATATGGATCTTGCTCGACAAATTGAGAGTTAGTGAGAAGTGGGTAGTGTCTCAAGCAAATTGGGGTAGTGTGCAATTATTATATAAAGTTTCTATCTGGGTAAGGACGTTCACATAAGTGATTTTATGTGCAGAATGAAGTAAATATTGCCGTTCTTGACATGCTGGTGAGTGTTTTTACGAGGAGTATCCATGGCTCGTGAAATTCTCCATGGCTCAAAACTTTATTCATATTTAATCAATTTCTTATTTCGTTTTCTTAGTTCATTGGGGTGAGACGTTTGTATCCTGGAGAGGTAATTGTGCGTGCTCTTGCCCCTTTTTTTTTTAATCATTGCTACGAGGGGCTAAATTGCGGGTCAGACTGACATTTAATCTGACCCAATGTCCTGACATAGACTCAGACAAATGATACGAATGAAATCTCTTAATGACTAGAACACGACAGGCAGCGGTTATTTGTTTTATTTTATTGGTTCGGCAACCTTTGCGGTAAAATCCGTTTCTGGACGGCGCGGGCATCCCCGCAAACTTAAGATAAATATTTTCCGTTGGGGCCTGGTACAGTCCGCTACAGTTTGGGCGTCCATTTAATCAATGAATGAACACAGCGTGGGCCCAGCTATTTTTGGGCCTAATGGGGTTCTTTTGGCCCAAATCAATTGGCACCCCAGAACAGATCGCTTTGAGCAGTAACCGATGGTGAGTTACTGCGAGGCAACGCAATGGACTTCTCCGTTTAATTTTATTCGCTCCCCTTTTTCACGATACATCCATTGGATGCGGATGGACTTATCCTGTTTTTTATTTTTTCTCTTTTTTTTTTTTTAATTTTTTGCTCAATAATTAGTAGTCTTATTTTGATTGTTAAGCATTGAAATTTTTGTGCTTCATATGCGAACCTGTCAACAGGTGAATTGGGAGTTTAAAAAAATGAAATTATCTGTAGAAATTATTGAATAATCTGCATGAAGAAAAATAATCTGGCCCTATAATAATAAAGTTCGTTTCTACGTGGGTTTAATTTCAGGCATGAATTCAGTAAAATTCTGTAGGAGACTACTTTCATTTTTTCATTTAAAAAATAAATAAATATTATTAATACCAATTAAACAACTGATAATTTTGAGTTCTGTTGCATTACAATGCTCACATGGGATAAAAAAGAAAATATTGACCAGGGACGTGAGGGAGAGAGAGTAGAGTGAGACTGAATCCAATCCAATCCAATCCAAAGAAGGAGAGAAAGAAGGAGATAACAGCCTAGAAATCGCTAATCCAGAGGACAGCCACTGGCTCACATCCACAATGTAACACCTTCTTGCTTTAGACTCGCTACCTTTCTCTCTCTCTCTCTCTCTCTACCCGGCATGTGAAGAACTAGTAGCGGTGCTATTACTGCAGATGCCAGGCGCGTGGTTCAGTCACTTCTACTTCCAAAACGTCCTCTTTTTGTTTTCCCTGCTGTCTTCGTCCTCGGCCATTCCCCTATATGTCATTTCCATTGGTTTAATCAAGGTTGCCTACCTTTTATACATGGCCTTCATGAGGCTGGGTTCCAAATCTGAAGCGTTCCATCGCGACGGCCAAACTTGGTATGATTGCTTTCTCTCCGTCCCTTTTTCATTTTAGAACTTTTAGACCAGCAAATGATTCATCTTTCGCTCGTGGGCTGGGTTTTAAACGAGCCACACACACGCGTGTGGTACTAGGATCGTGGCGTGGCGAACTAAGAAAGAATTATCAGATGTGTCTCATAGGCTGTCGGGACTTGGTTTTTTTTTTTTTTTTGTGGCTATGGATCCTGTTCACACGTGGGACCCACAAGACTAAAACCCTGTCCTCATTTTGTTCTATGTCTCAAGGAGCGAAGAATTGAAGGGGAAAGGAATTCCGATGCTTGTTTGCAATTTGCATTGTTGTAAAGTATTTTGGTTTTTGATCGGTGATGGAACAAAGCGCGACGCGAACTTCTTTTGGTTTAGCATTTTGTAGAACGTTACCGGTAGATATAATTGTCTATGTCAAACTATCCTTTAATCAAATTGCAAAGCCCCACACCCCCCCCCCAAAAAAAAAAAAAAGAAAAGAAAAGAAAAAACCCATTTGTTCTGAACCATACGTGATGCCAATTGGTTGTTCAATTATTCTTCCGTTTTTTTTTTTTTTTGGGAGGGGGGCGTAAATACAGAAAATGTCATTCAGGGATATGAGAATGATTTGCCTCTTAATTTTAGTTATTTTCTCTCTCTTCAGGCATTGCACAACTGGTCTTCAAAGCGATGTCACAATTGAGATTGATGAAATGTCTTTCAATCTCCACAAGGTGCATTATTAGTTATGTACTTAAATGTCTGTGTGGGTGCTTTTGTGTTTCTGGCCTTCATGTTCCGATATTATTTTTTCTTTCAAAATTTGGTCCTTTTATATGCCCGCTCATCAAGATTAAATTAAATGGCGGCCCTGTAATTTTGTATTGGCTCTAGTTTCCATTGCTTTCTAGAAGTGGGCTCTTGGGAAAGCTTATCGAGGAAGATTCGGGTGAGAATGGATCAGCTTGTGTCCTCAAACTTAATGACCTACCTGGTGGTGCCAAGGCATTTGAAACTGTAGCCAAATTTTGCTATGGTGTCAAAATAGAACTCACTGCTTTGAATGTAGTTAGCCTGAGATGTGCAGCAGAATACCTTCGTATGACTGAAGATTATGGAGAAGGAAATCTCATTTTGCAAACGGAGGCTTTCCTTGATGAAATCTTCAGCAATTGGACAGACTCTATAAAAGCTCTTGAAACCTGTGAAGAAGTGCTGTCTTATGCAGAGGAGCTTCATGTTATCTCAAGGTGCATTGATTCCTTGGCAATCAAGGCTTGTGCAGACCCAAATTTGTTTAACCTGCCTGCGTCGGGAAAAACTAACGAGCAGAACCAAGGAAGCATCATTCTGTGGAATGGAATATCTACTGAAACTAAACCTCAGCCCATGGGAGATACTTGGTGGTTTGAAGACGTCTCATATCTTAGCTTAAATCTATACAGAAGATTGATCTTAGCTGTTGAGGCAAGGGGAATGAAGCATGAGACAATTGCTGCATCCCTTGTATACTATACTAAGAAATATATCCCCTTGATGAATAGGCCATCAAGCTTCAATAATCTGAATGCTGCGACTACTGTTTCCACCCCTTCGGAGGGAGACCAAAGGATTCTCCTTGAAGAGATGGTGGCTTTATTCCCAAATACAAAGGGTGTCACATCCTCCAAGTTTCTCCTTAGGCTGCTTCGAACTGCCATGGTCTTACATGCCAATCCATCATGCAGAGAGAATTTGGAGAAGAGAGTTGGAGCCCAGTTGGACCAGGCTGTGCTTATAGATCTTCTCATACCAAACATTGGCTCATCAGTGGAGACCCTCTATGATATAGACTGCATTCAGAGGATCCTTGACCATTTCATGTCAATGCATCAAGAATCATCTTTATCAGCTTCACCTTGCATAGCTGAAGAGGGCCAGTTTATGAATGGGAGAGATACATTGACACCCATAACCATGGTGGCCAGCCTGGCGGATGGATTCCTTGCTGAGGTGGCAACAGATGTTAATTTGAAGCTTCCGAAATTTGAGGCACTTGCTGCTAGTCTGCCTGATTATGCCAGGCCACTTGACGATGGTATTTATCACGCCATTGATGTCTATCTAAAGGTAAATGAACATTGAATCCTGGTTTTAATTTGTGATTACCTAGTTTTTAATTATGTACCAACGACATTTGACATTATACATATTTTACGATTCCAGGCACACCCTTGGCTCACGGATGCGGAGAGGGAACAACTTTGCAGACTTATGAACTGCCAGAAGCTGTCACTTGAAGCCAGCACACATGCAGCTCAGAATGAGAGGCTACCTCTTCGAGTAATTGTTCAAGTCCTCTTCTTTGAACAGCTTCGCCTCCGTACCTCAGTTTCTGGCTGGTTCTTCGTCTCTGAGAATCTTGAAAACTCCCAAAATCTCAATGGAAACCTTGGACTCCCCAAAAATGATGGTTCATGTCAAACGGACAACGCAAATGGCAGAGGTGCGGGAGTTGATGACGTGAAGGAGCGGGTATCTGAGCTTGAAAAGGAGTGCTTGAGCATGAAACAGGAGCTTCAAAAGCTCATCAGGACAAAGAGGACCTGGAGGATATTCTCCAAAAGGTTCGGTTTCAGACAGAAGTTACACCCTTGCAATTCCAAACATTCGTGTGACTCCAAGGAGCCTGCAGCAGCCAAACAAGAGAATACTGAACATGGTGAAGTGGGTTAATAAGCTTTCGAGTTCGAATTAACTGGGTAACTCGGTCCACCTCGGTTGTTTTTCTTTCTTCATTTGTTGAATGCTTTAGAGATGACATTTTATATATCTGGATTATAAGATGATTAAATTGCTCTGTTTTCTTTTTTCACTTCTTGCTCTCTATGTTCGGCAAGTTCTTCGTTCTGTTATTTGATTTTCTAGCTTGCAAAATAGTTTTAATGTTCTAAATTCTAACTCACGTAGAACTAGAAAAATGGAAATGCTTTGGCACTAGACTTTGGAAAAGACGACTCTCTCTCTCTCTCTCTCTCTCTGGACCCTTTCTAGAAGCGTTGGTGGGTCACCATCAGGCTGCACCTGCCTAACTCAAAAATTCACGCTAATAATGGGCCCAGATATGAACAGGCCTGCTGCAATGCCACAAGTTATGTCTTAAGGCTCTACCCACGCTGCGACAGTCCAGGACTAATGATAAATGGTTAGTCTTAAGCGTACAGGCGTAGCTTAGTTAATGCGGCATCGAACTGACATTTTGGTTCAATCGATTTCCATTTGCTTTTCTGCACTTTGGGAAGAAGGACGTCTGCAATTTTCTGTGATGCGGCCAAAAATGAGTCATACATATCTAAATAGTTTGTGTGCGGCTTCAATCATCCTCCTCGATATTTGGTATCTATCTTATCCGAAGAAGAATTAAGTGTTTTCATCAACAGCTTCGGGGTTGAAAAAGCACCTAAAATAGTTTCTCACTTTAAAAGAAAGGTAATTGTGCACTGCCCACAAACAGTCATTACTTGCCAACAATAATACATGTCTCGCTCTTTTTTTTTTTTTTAAAAAAAAATTTAAGTTCCCTACACTTTTATGGGTTAACTATAAAACAAAAATGTGAGAGTTATTTCAAATTTAGCATGACTTTAAAATTTTATCAATTTAGTAACACTAGAGTTTTTTTTTTTTTTTTACTCAAATCTAATCTTGGACAAAATACGTTAAACTAACTAGGAAAAAATATTAAGGTGGAAGACAACTTATATGACATTGGAGGCAATGGTGCTGTTGTGAGGTAGATTTTGATTAGATGAGTGAGTTTTAATGGGAATATTATTTGACAAGTTAATGTTAAATTAATTAATATGAGTGGTCCATGTCATTTAAAGTATGACTCAAAATAAAAGGCCTAATATGATGGTCGGTTAGGCATAATGGTAATTTGGGTCATCGAGTTTAAAATCCCTCCACTCTCCCTATTAAGAATAAACGTTACAGGAAAGGAATATGTGTATATATATCTTCCCCTATTAAGAATAATCGTTACAGAAAAAGGAGTATCTTCTCATTTAAAATAATTATTACAGAAAGAGAGGATCTTCCTATTTAAGGTAACGGTTACAGGAAAGGAAGATGTGTATATATATATATATATATGCTATTACAGACCTTTCTGAGAGCTAAACCATCAGAGAGAAAACGTAAAGAAAAGAAAGGGGAAAGAGTAGGAGAAAAGAGAGAAGCGTTCAGGAACGAAACAGAAGAAGCTTCCCATCTCCACTGCGGGACATCAGCATAATGGACAACGGTATGTTGATTTCAATTACAGTTTTATTGCTAGTATTCGCATAAAGAAAGATCCTGCAATATATGAAATAAGAATTTCAGAAAGAAAAATTCTAGAAAAGTCCAACAATTGGTATCAGAGCGGGTCTGCGAATATTGCAATTTGGTTTTCTTTATCTCTTTGTGTCGTATAGTATTTATTTTATTAGGCTGTATTTTGTTTTTCCTTTGCGTGTAATCAATAATTACAACGCGGGACAAAACAAATATTTTGATTACCTGGTACGCGGGTCCCACCTGCAGTATGGTGGTGCTCGGGTAGTATTTTATTTTATTAGGCTGTATTTTGTTTTTCCTTTGTGTGTAATCAATAATTACAACGCGAGACAAAACAAATATTTTGGTTGCCTGGTATGCGGGTCCCACCTGCAGTATGGTGGTGCTCGGGTAGTATTTTATTTTATTAGGTTATATTTTGTTTTTCCTTTGCGTGTAATCAATAATTACAACGCGGGACAAAACAAATATTTTGGTTGCCTGGTACGCGGGTCCCACCTGCAATATGGTGGTGCTCGGGTAGTATTTTATTTTATTAGGCTGTATTTTGTTTTTCCTTTGCGTGTAATCAATAATTACAACGCGGGACAAAACAAATATTTTGGTTACCTGGTACGCGGGTCCCACCTGCAGTATGGTGGTGCTCGGGTCTGAATGAATACCATAAAAAAAAAAAAAAAACTCCCACATAAAAGATAATTTAATCTTCGTAATTGAAGATTATTAAATTCACGTTAATGAATCAAATATTAAAAGCTTGTTAGTCACCAAAGTGACCTGGCTTTGAATGAATTTGAACAGCTGATTGTGAATTTTAATTGTTCATTTTGGATGCTAATAAAATGTTTTGAAATGAACAATTGTGGTTATTAATTATAAAGTTAGGAGATCATCCAAAGATGGATCATTGCTTATAATTAATGATACTAAAAGGGATTAATTAATATACTAAGTAAACGTGATTGTATATCCAAAGATGACATTCATGTTAATTTTAGTATGATTAATTGATCTATTAAAGTTTATTTAAATTAGCATCATTATTGATTAGACTTATGTATTTGAGGATCACCCAAAGGTGAACTTAAATACATAATTAAAGTTTGTAATGTATCTGAATCCATTAGAGTTTACTCAAAGCATTAACGTATAAATTTGGATTATATTTGTCGCTTCCACCAATGTATTCACCTTAGGCAATTCAATGGTCAAATTCAATGGGCTGAACTATGCTGAATGGTCTAAGCATATTCAGTTTCATTTGGGTGTATTGGGCCTGGACTTAGCAGTCATTTCGGATGAAAAGCCTGCAGTCATTACAGGGACTAGTACAGAATCTGATAAGTCTTTTTATGAGGCTTGGGTACGGTCCAATAGGCTGAGTTTGAATTTGATGCGAATGACGATAGCTGAAAACGTCAAGCCATCGATGCCTAAGACAGAAAATGCGAGGGAATTTCTGATGAGAATTAAGGAATACTCTCAGTCAGATATAACTGATAAATCCATCGTAGGAACCCTAATGAGTGAGCTGACGACCAAGAAATTTGATTGGTCACAGCCCATTCATGATCATGTGACCAGTATGGCTAATCTAGCAGTAAGGTTGAAAACAATGGGCATGGATGTGAGTGAATCATTTCTGGTTCAATTCATCATAAACTCACTGCCTCCTGAATTTGGCCAGTTCCAAGTGAATTATAACACTATTAAAGAGAAATGAAACTTTCAAGAAATTAAGGCCATGTTAGTTCAGGAGGAAGGGAGATTAAAGAAGATGAAGGATCACTCCATTCATCTCATCGTTCATAAGGATGCTAGTAGTAGCAGGTCTAAACCACATAAGAAAGGTAAGAAGAAGGACAAAGCCTCTATGAAAGTCACTGGAGGTAAGATCCAGAAGGATCAGAAATGTTTCTTCTGCAAAAAGATGGGTCACTTCAAAAATGATTGCCCAAAAAGAAAGACTTGGTTCGAAAAGAAAGGTACGTACTGTATATCAGTATGTTTTGAATCAAACATAATTGAAGTGCCCAATAATACTTGGTGGTTAGATTCTGGAGCTACTATTCATGTGTCACATATTATGCAGGGATTCCTTTCAATCCAGCCCATAACAGGAACTGAGAAGTTCCTCTATATGGGAAACAGAATGAAGGCACGAATAGAAGGGATTGGGACGTACAGATTGATCTTGGACACCAAGTGTCATCTGGATCTAGAAAAGTGTCTCTATATTCCTGAATGTGCTAGAAATTTAGTTTCTGTTGCAAAGTTGGATAAAGAAGGATTTAACCTCAAGATTGGAAATGGTGCATTTTCATTGTATAGACATTCGTACTATTATGGATCTGGTACTTTGATTGATGATTTGTACCGTTTGAATCTTGATGCTATGTATGCTGATTCCATATTTCTTGTTGAGCATGGTATAGGTAACAAACATAATATGCATGATGAAAGTTCTGCTTTCTTATGGCATCAAAGATTGGGTCATATATCCAAAGAAAGGATATTGAGGTTGATGAAAGGTGATATCCTGCCTCAATTGGATTTTACTGATTGGGATGTATGTGTTGATTGTATAAAAGGGAAACAAACAAAACATACATCAAAGAACCCAGCCATAAGAAGCAATGAGCCTTTAGAATTGATACACACTGATGTTTGTGGCCCGTTTGATATCCCAACATGAGGTGGTGAGAAATATTTCATCACCTTTATAGATGACTACTCATGATATTGTTACTTGTATCTACTGCATGAAAAGTCTCAGTCAGTAAACATCCTAGAGGTGTTTATTAATGAAGTTGAAAGGCAGTTAGATAGAAAAGTAAAAGTGATTAAGTCAGATAGGGGTGGTGAATATTATGGAAAATTCAATGAAAGTGGACAATGTCCTGGTCCATTTGCAAAACTTCTTGAGAGTCGAGGCATATGTGCACAGTATACAATGCCTGGTACACCACAACAGAATGGTGTAGCGGAAAGGCGGAATCGCACACTTATGGATATGGTTAGGAGCATGTTGAATTACAGTACTGTACCCTTATCCTTGTGGATGCATGCATTAAGAACTGCTGCATATCTGCTGAATAGAGTTCCTAGTAAGGCTGTCCCTAAAACTCCTTACGAGTTATGGACAGGAAGGAAACCCAGTTTGAGACATCTTCATGTTTGGGGTTGTCCAGCAGAAGTAAGGATATACAATCCACATGAAGGAAAGCTTGATGCAAGAACCATTAGTGGTTACTTCATTGGCTATCCTGAAAAGTCCAAAGGGTATAGGTTTTTACTGCCCTAACCATAGTACTAGAATAGTTGAGTCTGGTAATGCTCGGTTCATTGAAAATGGTCAGTTCAGTGGGAGTGGGGAATCACGAAAGGTGGATATTAAAGAATTACAAAATGAATGGTCCACAGTGAGTACTCCTACTCATGTCGGTATTCCCACACCCAGTGTTTCTACTCAAATTGTTATTCCTTATGTTGCATCACAGTCACGTGACATGCAAGGACAACAAATTGATACTCGAAAACACGCAAAGTGAACACATAAGAGATGAACCAAGTGACAATATTCAATTTACAAATGAACAAGTGATACCACAAGAAATGGCATTACGGAGGTCTACAAGACAGAAAAGGCCAGCAGTTTCAAATGATTATGTGGTTTACTCACTTGAGCATGAATCGGAATTGAGCATTGATAAAGATCCAGTCTCATTTAAACAAGCCATGGAATGTAATGATTCTGAAAGGTGGTTCAATGCCATGAAAGAAGAGATGAAATCGATGGATGTAAACCAAGTCTGGGAGCTAATAGAGTTACCTGAAGGATCAAAACGAGTTGGCTGTAAGTGGGTCTTCAAGACCAAGCGAAACTCGAACGGTAACATCGAAAGGTATAAGGCCAGACTTGTAGCCAAAGGTTTCACTCAAAGGGATGGTATTGACTATAAGGAGACTTTCTCTCCAGTTTCTAAGAAAGACTCTTTAAGAATTATTATGGCATTGGTGGCTCATAATGATCTAGAGCTCCACCAAATGGATGTAAAGACCGCCTTTCTGAACGGTGACTTGGAAAAGGAAGTGTATATGGACCAACCTGAAGGTTTCATCACTACGGGGCAAGAAAATTTGGTGTGTAAATTAAAGAAATCGATATATGGACTGAAACAAGCCTCCCGACAATGGTATATTAAGTTCAATAATACCATTACGTCATACGGTTTTGTAGAAAACACCGTTGATCAGTGTATCTATATGAAGGTCAGTGGGAGCAAGTTCATTATATTAGTCCTATATGTCGATGACATTCTTTTGGCCGCTAATGACATAGGTTTGTTACATAATGTGAAGAAATTTCTCTCTGAAACTTTTGAAATGAAAGATATGAATGAGGCATCCTATGTGATAGGAATAGAAATATTCCGTGATAGATCACAAGGATTGTTAGGATTGTCTCAGAAAGGCTATATTAATAAAGTATTAGAGAGATTTAGAATGGAAAATTGCTCAACAGGAATAGTTCCAATTCAGAAAGGGGACAAGTTCAGTGAATTACAATGTCCAAAGAATGATTTGGAATGGAAAGTGATGGAATCAGTTCCCTATGCATCACTGGTTGGAAGCCTGATGTATGCGCAAACATGTACTCGGCCAGACATCAGTTTCACAGTTGGAATGTTAGGCCGATATCAAAGTAATCCTGGAATAGATCATTTGAAAGCCGGAAAGAAAGTACTTAGGTACTTACAAGGCACCAAAGATTACATGCTTACTTATAAAAGATCAAGTCATCTTGAAGTAGTAGGCTACTCGGATTCAGATTATGCTGGATGTGTAGACTCGAGGAAATCTACATTTGGTTACATGTTTCTCCTAGCTGGAGGAGCAGTTTCCTGGAAAAGCGGGAAGCAGTCTGTCATTGCTACTTCCACTATGGAGGCTGAATTTGTAGCATGCTTTGAGGCTACTGTTCATGCATTATGGTTGCGAAATTTTATCTTAAGGCTTGGTTTGGTCGACAGTATAGAAAAGCCGTTAAGAATTTTTTGTGACAATTCCGCAGCAGTCTTCTTCTCTAAGAATGATAGGTATTCTAAAGGTGCGAAACATATGGATTTGAAATACCTATTTGTTAAAGAAGAAGTGCAAAACCAAAGAGTGTCCATTGAGCATATTGGCACTGAGTTGATGATAGCGGACCCGTTAACTAAAGGTTTGCCACCGAAAATATTTACTGGACATGTTGATCGGATGGGCATTATGGACAGGTCTTCGTACACTTAAAAGCCAATATTTAGATGCTCATATCATTGTGACACTCGTGAATTCAATTAAAGTTATGGTTTTGCTTGTGCTCTGTTATCTTTGTTTAGATGTATACAATTATAGTTTGAGATAATTAATAGCATATATGAGAATGACAGTTTAAAGTTTCAATGTTCCTCAGTAAAGTATTATGAATTATGATGATTATGTGATACATGGAAGGAATCATATTGCTATAAGATGTGTGACCGCCATGATCCAATCATCTTAATTCAATTAAGTGTTGTGATTTGATGATCTTTAAGAATTGTGTGCACTTAATTGTTATTATTTCATCAAGTCATGACATGGACCAAGTGGGAGATTGTTAAATTAATTAACATGAGTGGTCCATGTCATTTAAAGTATGACTCAAAATAAAAGGCCTAATATGATGGTCGGTTAGGCATAACGGTAATTTGGGTCATCGGGTTTAAAATCCCTCCACTCTCCCTATTAAGAATAAACGTTACAGGAAAGGAATATGTGTATATATATCTTCCCCTATTAAGAATAATCGTTACAGGAAAAGGAGTATCTTCTCATTTAAAATAATTATTACAGAAAGAGAGGATCTTCCTATTTAAGGTAACGGTTACAGGAAAGGAAGATGTGTATATATATATATATATATATATATATATATATATATGCTATTACATACCTTTCCGAGAGCTAAACCATCAGAGAGAAAACGTAAAGAAAAGAAAGGGGAAAGAGTAGGAGAAAAGAGAGAAGCGTTTAGGAACGAAACAGAAGAAGCTTCCCATCTCCACTGCGGGACATCAGCATAATGGACAACGGTATGTTGATTTCAATTACAGTTTTATTACTAGTATTCGCATAAAGAAAGATACTACAATATATGAAATAAAAATTTAAAAAAAAAATTTTAGAAAAATCCAACATTTAATTCCTCTCGTTTCCATTTACATGCTAGCTTTCACATTTCTAGCCCTAGCCCTAATGCCAAAACTCCCCGGAATTAAATTTCCGAGCCCTGAAAAGCTTCTCAAATGATCTTTCAAAACACACTGTTTGTTCAAATCAGTCACGTCAACTACGAACAATTGTTCGAGCAAGAATGGGACCGGAGTTATCGTGTAATCCTAATTTTGTCCCAAAATGTCCATGGCAGGCTGACACTTCACTTCAGTTTGTCTGTTGGGTAACATGTGGCCCCCCTCATTAAGACACGTCATTGTCCCATTTGATTGACCGCTGTCTGTCGGCCCTCTGCTCTTTTCTTAATTAAGCAAGAGCCCCCCTGTCCTTTTTTACTTTATTAATCACTTCATGGCCCTTTCCTTCCGTTGCTGGTTGTTGATTGAGTTAGGCATGTCTTTTGACAATAGCCTCCTGAATCTTAAAAACAGCAAACAAGTACTCGGTCGCTTGAAAATAGGCTGAATACTGGTGCATTGAGCGAATGGGTCCCCTTCAACTGGCTGTGGTCAATGGCATTCACTCGCCCTATTTGAGTGTGGGTGAGCTTTCATCAGGAGGTTGATTGACCATTTTACGTGGTATCGTGTTCATGGACAGTTCTTCACTTGCAACGTACCATAATGTACAAAGTAAACATCATTTTAACTTGTGTTTAATTCTCCGTAATAGATTCGATCTGAGGACCATCAGCACAGCATAGTCTTCTCTGAGCTTCAAGCTCTTGAAGCTAAAAGCTTGTCAAGATAGCTATACAAGATTTGAGAACTAGGTGATCTGTGCCAAATAAACTTCCCTTTAATTGCCATTTGTACTTTTCCTCGATAACTTTAGTAAGTGAACAAAACAAGATTAGAGGAACGAAAAAAAAAAAAAGGTAGGGAAAAGAAAGAATTATAGTTGTGCAGAGGAACAGAAATGAAAAGATGCAGAAATAGGATAACAGAAGATAGTTAAGATTTAAATTAGCAACACTTTAAAAGGTAATGTCCATTAGCCGCTAATAATTACAACTATTAAGAACTGCCAAATTTTAAGGAAAAGGAATGTTGAGAAACTGAACAATCTGAGGTTAATTGCATTAATTTACATAAAGAATTCCCCAATGGCAGGACATTTCAAGATCGTCCAAAATAAGTTCCTTCAACTTCCAAATAGCATCTAATCGTTTGGTGCAGTTATCATACCGATATCATCTAGAGATATCAAAGTCATCAGAGTAGCCAAGTTGCTCCATTTCCCAGCTCAACTTTGAAGCCACTCCTTCATGACTGGGGACATAGTCCTACCATATATAAACGAATAATCAGGTTCTATTTAGCCCCAAGTAAAAGAAAATTTTTACTGTAAACTCCTTCATGACTATTGTCTTTTTAAGTTTACCTCTAATTTTCTCACCAATTCCTTCGCTGTTGGAGCAGAAACAATAATGTTGCGTGCACCGGGATTTATGAACCCCTCTTCCACAGCTTTGTCAACAAATGAGAGCAAAGAATTGTAGTAGCCATCCACATTTAGCAATCCAACCTTCGAATATCGCACATTATTAATTTTTAGATCAGATGATGAAGCTGAAGAGATTGCATGAACGATGGGACATGGTAATCTTTTATGACTAATAATTAAAACACTGGCTATTGAACATCATCATTGCCAACACAAGGATTACCGGTTTGTCATGAATCCCAAGTTGAGCCCAGGCTATCACTTCAAGCAGCTCTTCAAGAGTTCCATAGCCACCTATTAAGAAGTATGAACTGAGTTTGTGGAAAGATTTTTCCAGAGGGGCAATATCTGACAGAACTGCTGCACATGGGCTATTTGAAAATGGACTAAATTCTCACCAAAATATGACATATTACATATTAATACAATAATACAGAGAACTGAGAAAAACAGACATTAACAATAAACTCCAGCACTACATCTTTATGTCAGGTGTCCAATCCCACGGTTTTTATGCAGTAGTATCATAATGTTCTCTGATACATTAACCTTTTTTAGTTAATTTTTCTTTATTTATTTTTTCAATGATGGGCAAAGGGGAAGGCAGTATGATATAGATCTTTATTGAAAACATTTTTAATACACAGGCATAATCTTCTACCCACGAATGCAGGTCGTAATGGCTCTTATCTTATCATGTCACTGAGAGGAGGCTTGTGAGGATTCCAATTCCATGACAAGATAAGGAGTCCACATGAAGAGTGAATTGACTTCTGTGTCCATGCATACCCTCCATTTCCTCAAGTTTTTAAAGTGCATGATAATTAGTGGTCTGTGCTGTTGGTGCAGGCTCCCATCATTGCCTGTTAGACGCAGATGCTAGTTCGCAAGTACCACATGGAAAAAGTCTCTGTTATGTTTTTTGCTCCATGCTCTTAATATGCTAGGAATTAAAATTGTACAGTAGCATTACAAGATGGAGAACTAAAATGGAAACATTAGGCCTGACGCAACGAAACATGAACATTAACCATGGAAGCAGAGGTTCCTGGGCAGCTCTAATTTTCAGTGTAAGATGTTGATGGGTCAGGTACGACATTTAAAATTGCTGTTCTATAATCATGGGTATCATAAGGTTCAGAAGTTTGTACTAATTTAGACTTCAGGCGGTTGTTTTGACAGGCTTGACTCTTGCCATTTGTGGTACTCCTTTCCTTGTTGATTACTTATTAAACTAATAAGAAGCATTAACAAAGTATATCCGAGTGGTCAAAAAAAAAGAAAAGGTAGAAAAACAGAAACACGGCAGAAAGTAGAAACACGAAAACATAGCGGAGCTCCTTGTATTTTCATTGCCCTTTTCCATTACTAGGGAGGTCTAATAAGAATGCCAGGAAGGCATTCCGACTTTCTGATTAATATGAAGCAGGTAACTTAATGCCTCTCAGCAACTATTTTTCTAGGATTTTTGTTAATTTGACATTGGGAGGGAACTCCCCAGCTTCGTAGAAGAGTCCGGCATGGATGAGATATTGCCAATCTTTGCATGCTAAAATTAGCTAAACAAAAGCACCTGATCTCTTCATAATTCCTTCATTTTCCTTGCAGGGCATACACTAACCTGGTAAGGCAATAAAGGCATCTGAATGCTTTGCCATCTCTGCCTTCCTTTGATGCATGTCCGCAACTGCCTTCACTTCCCCCACTGTTTCACCAGTTAACTGCAAAAGGGTTCAAAGAAGAAAATTAAAACAGATCGAAAATTCTAGAGAGAGGGAGAGAGGTGTTTGGAGTATTGTGCAGTGAAGCAATGATGGTTGTTGCAGGAATTGGAGAACTTAATGCAAAGAGTCCAATTCAACAATTTCCCACCCAGTGAGTTCTTGGGCCCCAAAAAGGATGAAGGAAAACGCAAACCAAAATTGAAAGAAGCCAAGAAAGAAAACCCCATAATAAAGTCTCATCCGAAGAGCTACGCAGAGGACAGCAGAGTAAAATCTGAAACTGAAACTCCCCCCCCCCCCCCCCCCCAAAAAAGAGGTGCCAAAAAGGATAAAGCTAAGTGTCAATAATTCGATGAGTCTTACGGATAAGGCTATTAAGTATTGAGCAGAGGATTAGAAACCTTTATTAGGACAACCCAAAAAACAAAAGGAAAAAAAGAAATCAAAGAGGAAAAGGGATGGATAAAAGAGAAGTTATCAAAAGCAAAGAAAGAACACCGGAGATTTGAAAAGAAATAAAGGTTCGAAAAGGATAGAAAATAAATGGCCAAAAAGTTGTATAGGCCATGACCATGGTATTATTGTCTGTTAGAACAATGAAAAGAATGTTAAAAGTTGCAGCCTTTGATTTTGTTTTCAATATACATAATTAGAAAAGGTAGGAGACTTTTTACTGGTTCCAGCAGACATACCTCTCGAGGCATCAGCGTCTTGGGAATAACTCTGCAGCAGAGAGACAGTAACATGACAAAACTCAGTTATATTAGAGAATGAAAAGCACTGATCAAGACATAACCCATCTCAGTGATTTTTGTTTCTTTAATCCATTTTTAGCATTTTTTTTACGAAAAAATAAAATTTGTATGTCTGCCAATTAAAGACAAACTTGAACATGAAGGCTAATTAGTAGTTACCCAATAACATGGCGACCACCATCATGAACAGCTTGCGAGACCAAGCCCATCAAACCTATGCTACCCCCTCCATAGACCAGATCAATCTTCCTTGTGACCTGCAAAGTGCAAACAAGCCATAATCATAAGAGTCCACGGAAACCAAAATGAGAGTCTTTGATGGAGGGCGGTATGGGCTCAAATATATATGTACACGCTGATGATCGTTGACCAAGTACGATAATATTCTACAAGTACATTCAACTCTGCAGAATTGGTCATTCAGCAAAGGCATTAAAATTTATGTACATTAAAGGTCTGAACTTTTGATGCAGATGAAAAAACCCAAGAAGGAATATAAGTTTTCAATATATGGGGTAGTTACAGACATAAAATGTCAAGGTCCATGAGCCAATTTACAAACAAGTTATAAACAGAAACGGCATGCCAATACTTGCACAATCAAGTTCAAGCAAGGCAACTATGAAAAATGGAACCTTCAATGCAACAGACATAAAAACTACAAATTTCGAACCAGAGAGACAGACAACAAGGACAAACATTAAGCAGAATATCAAAATAGTTTTGTCATTTAGAATACCAGTTCCCTGCCAAGTTCAATAGCAGCATCTTGATAGCTCCTCTTGTTGCCTTGGCTACTCCCACAAAACACGCAAATCCTCCTGAACCTTGATGTTGATGGCCTCACTTCCTCACTCCCCACCTCCATTCCACTCTCTCCTTGCCTAATTGAACTGCTTCTGTTCCTCTCTGTTACGCCCACTCTGCTTCTGTATTATAAGCTCTAATACACCCCCCTACCCTTTTTAGTTATTACAAGTCAGAAAAACTGTTTAATCAGCCAAAGTGGCAAAACACAAGAATCTCACAAACTCTCACTTCTGTCTGTTCCTGCTCCTTGGCTAACCTATGACATGTGTCCAAGAAATATTGCAAAGTTTCAACTTTAACCCTTTCTTTTCTTGCTTGTCCACTACTCTCTCCCCCCCCCCCTCTCTCTCTCTCTCTCTTTTTAAAATTTTAATTTTAATTTTTTTATTTTTTTTTAATGAACGCGTTGATTTCTTTCTCTCTCTCCATGCCGCTATATATAAACCTCAACACACGTGTGTACCCTTTCCACTAGCACGCTTCCCTCAAGGCTCGTATACTAATATTGGCACGCGTGGACCACTTAGTTTATGGTTCTGTTTCCCCCTCCCCACTCTTTTGTTTTTTTTTTTTTTTCTCGCAAAGATATGGGACTGTTTTAATGACCCAAATTAGATCAGAAAAGGGTTGTGCTTTCCATTGTCCAAAATAGAACTAAGCCACTTTTGTGGTATTGCCGTTACCCCTCCATGTTTGGGTATATAGTTAAGATTGTTCAATGTTCAAAGCAAAGATTATTCCAAGAAGAATATTATATTGTTGGTGTGCGTGGGCTATGGAACATTTTGAATTAGCTTAGATTGTGTTTTATATTAGTCACATGCGCGCATTAAGGTCACACCATCCAGAAGTGGGCGATGCTAGAAAGAGGACGAGAGGACTATTTGGGTTGACTTACAATACACTCCCTTCACCGTGAGTGAACATCCTTTTTGGTTAATATTTGGGAAAAACAAAAGCCCATTAAGCCAAGATTTGGTTCGACCGTTCAAGTGAGTTCACGAGAAATTTTTTGTTTATTGTCTTATCTAGTCGTTTTAACTAAATCAGATTGAAGTCACAATTATTTCACGTCCTGTCATATGGTCTAGTATAGTTTGAAAAATTATGGTTACATTTTTTTTGAAACGTTGTGATTTGCCAAATGGATCATTACAAACGAAAATATATTATTGAGTACACCAACACTAACTCATAGATCTAAACGAGGGGAGCATGGGTAAAATTCAGAAGGTATCAGACTAGTGTAATAGAGCACTGGCGCATTGATGCTTGGAATAAATTGGAATAAAAACGTAAGTGGGTTGAGGCCTATCATCTTGTTCCCTCTATCGCCTTGCCTTACTCGACACCCTTGTTGTACACTTAGGAGACATTCCATTTTAATTTCACTGCAGCCTCCCTTTCGCTTTCCCATAACCCTACCCCCACTCCCTTGCCCCTTCTCCACCCATCAAATCTCAAACTTCAAAAAACCCATATTTAAAATGGAATTTATAATCATAATTTTATTGACCCAGTTGAGGATTCCTCACATGTGTTATGGGTCTTTGCTTAACGAGGTTGTTGCCCGGACTGCAGGAACTGAACTCATGCTATTAAAATAGTCATCACTATGTCACTCGATTAACATCATCAATCCCTAGATTGGCCTTTATGGCTGGCTGTTGTTACTTTACTAATGCCATGTTTTTTTTTTATTGGTGGTTATACTTCCCCGCCCACTCCCCCAAGTGTTGAGATCATAAACTCATGGCCACTGTTGTTAATGGCGGATTGAGCCTTTTAATTATTTATTTTTCGGGCACCCTCCTGCATGCTTGCATGCGCATTCGAATTTTGGCGCATGTTTTTGTGTGTTTTAGCCATTGTTTTTTGTCTTGCGTGTGTGAGTGCTACTCAGGGCGCCGGTGTACTTGCTTCTATATTTTGGCCGAGATAATCGGCGATGAGTGCAAGAAATAGGCTGTTAATGAGGGCTTTTGTATCGCTAAATACGTTTCATAATCAACTTCAATTTCAAACTTAAGTATCTACGCAAAACAACGGGACAACATCTGACCAAGTAGCAGCTAAATTAATAATTGTCCAAATTTATTGTCAAACTTTCACGCCTGTATTTGAATTTTGAAGGATGCGGAGGAGGAGCATAGACGTGAAAGTAAAGATCTGTCAACAAACTTCTAGTCCCACCAATACCCGACCTATCCTTAATTACCCATTCATTTAACACTTTCCAATGTATAATTCGATTACCCCTCGTTGTATATAAAAGCCCCATAACTTGCTGGATGCCTTTATGCTTAGGATAATACCATCTTTGTTTGTTTGGTTGTTTTTCTTTTTCTCTCTCTCTCTCTCTCTCTCTCTCTATCACATCCGAAAATTATAGAGACACCATTGTAGATGGCGTTATGGTCAGTTTTTCTTTCTTTTTCCTCTTTTTTTTTTTTTAAAAAAAAAAAAGCAGCGTCGTAATATTATTTATGTCCAGTGGCAATTATGCGTGTGTCTGGATCTGCCTCTTTCATTGGGTTCATAGTTTAAGCACAAGTTACACGAGAAGAAGAAAAAAAAACAAAAAGAAAGAAAAATTAATTAATAATGCATAGCAACGAAAAAACGGAATCCAATAATTTTTCATTTAACCTTACAAATAAATTAAATATAAAAATTATTGTATTATTTTATATCATTTTTAATGTTTTGTTACTGAGTAACGTTAAAAAAAAAATCCATACAACATTTCACTGTATTTTTAGCATTATTGAGTCCAATTTTGTCGTTCGCTTTTTACTATTATTATTTTTTATTTTTTCATATGCTGTCTCTGTCAACTGCGTGGTTCCGATTCTACCCTTTTGCTTTATTCTTTGTTAAACGTGATTTTGTGGGTGAACGAATGTCCTCTCGTTAATTACGTTTTGTAAGTTTGAAAGGAAATTGAAGGATTACCAACAATTGCTTTTTTTTAACTCTTTATAAATTATTTTCGTTAATAATTTTTAAATTTAACTATTAAAAATAAGTTTGAATCAAAATACTTGATATATACATTCTTTTTTTAATTATTGGTTAATAATAAATACATATATAGTTATTATTAAATACTATTTTAACTCTGAATTTAACTAATCGAACGGATTACCCTTCATCCGACCATTCCAACTCGATGATCCTACAGTCCATGTGCTGCACAATCAGCTGCACTCATCATGACTATGCCAAAGCCCTCAACCAGTCAACCTGATACCTGCATGTCTGGTGATAATAATTCGCTTCCTCTCCCTGCGTTGACACGTGGCCCCAGTGCAGCGGGATGCTGTTGCATTATAATACATGGTGCAGGATACATTGTCCTCCAATTATTACACACAGAAAAGTTCCATTTGGTTTTTGCTGATAGGGTTTCTTGGCTCTTTCCTGCCAACATTGAAAGACATGTGTGACGTTAACTTAATTGTGTTTCTTCAAGTTTCAGAGACTTTTTTTTAGCTTTACTTCTCGTCGGTCTTAGAAAAGTTGGCGCAGGAGAACGCCTCTCCCGATGAAAGCAGCTCCTTCTTTTTGAAATGGCGGGATACACACACACACACACAAAAGAAAATTTTTTTTTTGGGGGGGGGGGGATTGAAAAAACATACGAGAAAATATATAGGAAAGTTGGTGTGTTCTTCGTTTCACTTCCCTCAGTTGATCTCACTTTTGATTGGAGTAAACAGAGACATTGATACTTGGTTTTTATTTAAGAATTTAAACATTTATCTTAAAAATTTCAAATTCTAACATTTTTTTTTTAAAAAGTTTGATCCATATATAAAATTTATGAGAGAGAGAGAGAGAGAGAGAAAAGGAGTTATTTTCATGTCAAGTCGTTTATGACACTAATTAAAAGGATTGAAGGAAGGAAGGATGGTAAGATTGTTATAATTTGTGTTGTGTTGTGTTGGTTGAGTCGAAGTGAGATTAGTTGGAGACACAGTGGACGGCAAGTCAAACATTACAACTTAGACGTAAGCCTAACCTTATCTTAGCCATATTTGGATGAGCACGTAGGTGGGTCAAATGGGATTTTATTTATTTGAGGAAGACGGGATCAGATGGTAACACCCATATTCATTGCTGCGGACAAAAACATGCAGGTGCCCCCGTTTGCCATTGGAAATGCCCTCAATGTCAATTACGTTTCAACCACGCGACATGTGATTGTTACGTGTGGCACATCAATAAGAATACATTTTAACACGCTAACGGAAGCCCGTTAATTCCCCACCGACAGTTACATTTTGTATAAATGTTAAAACGCTACCAAAAAAAGATTAAAAATAAAAATAAAAACCAAACTGTCATAAAAATATTCTTTTTTATTGAGTTACATAATTTTTATTAATAAAATTATCCGATAAAATATTTTAAAAATTATCTACTTAATAAAATTAATATTTCACGATAAATAATAAAAAAATTCTTAATGTTTAATATTATTCTTACTTTTTTTTTTGTTCCTATCATCAAAATTTCGGCCATTGACCAGTCATTTCGTGCATACTGTCTCCCCAGGGAGATACGTCATCCGATTCTCTTTTCTTAATTGCTCAGAATTTACGCAGTCCGAGGCCAAACTCTATTCCATTTATATAGCTATTTCAACTTTAAAAAAAAAAAAAAAAAAGTCACGTCGTTCGTAATGCACGGTGTCCCTTGAGATATGATCCAGGCTGGGCGGGGGTGGGGGGCGATCAAAGAGAAAAGAAGGATGAACTAGAATTTAAACGAGATGAGATCGAGCTTGAAAATTGAAGTCTCAAATCGAGTTCGGACCATGTCAAAGTTTCATTGAGCCTAACCTAGAAAACGTTCCAGCTCTGTTCACCTTTTGTCGCCTCGAGTTACATTCGGATAGCAACTTCGAGCTTTAATTACATGATTGAATTTGGAACTTGGAAGCAAGAGATTCAAGACGTGAGGCAAATTCAATGTTATGGAATATTATTAGAATCCTTAATTGCGCAAGCAAGGTTTTCATGACAAGGTCAGAGTTTAAAGGATAGCATACGGAGAGGGAAAATTTAATATTCAAAGTAGCACCTCAAAAGAAAGGATAGAGACACCGTCGCTTGCATATACGAATTAATAAGCGCCTCATTCTCATGGATACCAACTGATATTTTGGTGTCTTGGAGACCCTTTTGGATGGGTATCTTAGAGACCTAGAGAGAAAAAAAAAATCTTACAAAGTTGATTGGCAAAGAATGCTTGGCACCTAGGCCAAGTGCAAGCAAAAGGATATGCTTTTGCTGTAGCAGAAGAAAGAAGCCACAACTTATCTGCTGTAGCTGAATTTCAGGTCCACAATTTTGACGGATCGATATCACGACCCCATATATTTGTATCTTCCTTCTACTCGGGAAGATGATATTCTTATATTCCCCAGCAATGGGGTAACGATCCCACGTGGAAGCTCCAGAGATACACGAATTTTGGTCCCTGGGATGGGATGGGCAATTGGAGATTTTATTTATTTATTCATATATCATCCGCAGCACATAAAATCAGGAGCATTCTAGTCGGCAAAATCGAAACACATTGCTTCTTCTTCTTCTTTTTTTTTTTTTCTCTCTCCCAATCCTACAACAGGCAGAGTTAATTAATTATCTGATTTAATCTTTTGCTTCGGTTAATTAATAAAAGACCCAACCACCCAACCCCAGGAAATGGTTTGTCCCATCTCATCTATCTGCTAAGGGTTGATTGCTAAGGGCTAGCGCTTTATCATCTTCACGCCAAGAGCCATTATGGCTATTCGGACAAGAGACTTGCACGTATGGCCTAATCTTGAGAGTCAAAATTTTCGTCTGTTCTGCTTTTGTTATCAAGACTAGAAAGATGCTGTGCTCACCAAAATTAGAAAGCTAGAACGTACATAATAAATCAAATATTGGTCTACTTTTGATGCACGTAAAGTAAAAGCTTCTTCTTGTTTTTTTTTTTCAACCATGACAACATTGGAAGGGCTTATTCAGATGCATAAAATCTTCGCTCGAAGTTTCTAATTTGACTTCAAGATGCAATCAATTTCCATGCAAACGACAAAACATGCAACTTAAATTCCTTTGTCACCGAATTCTCGCCGACAAATGAAAAGCTTAAGATGGATCATGCACCTAACAAAAACTATGGCTGCCGGCATGCTTTCTCTTTAACAGTTGTAATAGTTGGGTGGGCGGCGCTTTATGACTCGCTTACAGGCCATATAACTCAACTGAAATTATGCCTTTTTTCGAAAAATAAAAAAATAAAAATTATGAGTAAGTTAGTGATGCCAAATTATGTGATTATGCAAAAAGAATGTTTAAGATGTGAATGGGGAGGTACAAGAAGGACATTCAGTGTAACTAAAGAAATGAATCCTAATTGCTTGGCGCTGAGCAGCAAAATAAAAAGGTTGGGACATGGCCGTTTTTTTTTTTTTTTTTATCTGATCGTTATTTCAGTTACAGAAAAAGTTTGTAGCTAGAAAATTCAATTAAAAATATTGGTTTCACTAGATGACTTTTCTTTGTATTTTTAAAAGAAAAATCAGTAGATATGCAAATAAATAAATAAAATATATAATTAAAATAAAAGAATAGGCAATTATACATAATATTTTAATATTTTTGTAATCAGTTACAAAAAGAAAAAAAATTCTTTTGTCATTTATCTATTTTGTTATTTTATTACAAATGTATTAATTTTGAGAAACTAAAATTTTTTTAAAAAAAATTATACAAATCAAATTATAAACCAAACTCTTTCATTTAATGCTAAGTCAGAACATGTACTTCGGCTCTTAACCACGCGAATTATGTAAAATGTAACATCACAACACCAACCATAAAACCACTATTATTTTTACAATCTTATCATCATAACTTATACTTAAAACCTCAAATACACGAAGAGAACTCGAATTTAAAATTATAAATTCAAAGCACACAATTCTAAATTCATCTTTAACACTGGGTTTACAAAATGACTATAATTGAGTGGCCTGTGGCTTAGGGGGGGGGGTCATAATGACATGTCGTTTTGAAACAGGCATCATGCAACCATAGATGGGGGCCACGAAAGTTTTAATTGAAAATTTTCTTATTTTCCAATTTCACGCTATTGATTGTTCTGGGCTGGCTCTCCAAAACCAAATGACGAACATGAACAAATAAAATATAATATAATAAAAGAAGTGCAGCATCAAATAATGACTCACGTTATCAACCCCTCAAATAATTGAGTAACGCCAAATATTTCTGGAGAGGCAGATGCCGATTATTTCGGGGTAGCATATAAAGACAGTCGCATTACAGACACGATGGCCATGGTTTCCTTGAAGATTATTGTCCCCAAGTTTCCAAGACACATTTCTAACCAAGCGACTATTTCCCATTTTACGTTGATGTCCCAAGATGTTATTTTCCAAAGGTTTTCTTGTCATTAAGCATTTAAGATAACCAAACCCTATTCTTTCTTTAGTCCCCAAATTCAGTGCCATATTTTGGTCATTGGCTTTGAAGTTCTTGAAAGCGAAGTTCACGGATGAATAATATGAACATGCATTGTTCTTCCCCTATCAATTCAATTGTACAGTTTGTCATCTACAATTTCCAATAGATACTGGTATTCAACTGTAGTTTAACAGAAACAAAAAAAAACCGTACAATTTTTAGCTTGGAAAAAAAAAAAAAACAAAACAGATTTGATCAAGTTGTAACTCCAAACTCTTTAGAGTCTCGGGAATGGGTGATACTTATTGTTGTTGCCCATGCGCGCTTGTCATTCTGGTTCACGTGATCGAAACTTTCACCCAACACCCAATAAACACATGCTCAGGCACATTTTATATATATATATATATAAGTCGTGATTCTTTGTTTATTATGTGGGTGAATGTCATTCTATGAATTTTTTTTTTCTAATTAAAATAGGATCATGTAGGATGTCTAATTTTATTGCAATGTATAGGAAATGAGAAGTGTGTAAGTAAGTTGATCATGTGAACCTTGCCATCATAACTCACATGCCAGCATGAATTATTCCCAGGGTTAAGGGCTAATAAATGTTCCAATGTGTTTTTGATTTTGTTTGCTTTGCAAGGAAGTATCGAGGAAATGCATGCACTAGGGGATGATCAGTTGCACTATGTAGATGCAGAGTCTAATGATCAGCATCACCCAATTTTCCAAAACGACGTCCATCTCGCCGTGGTCCTTGCTGCCATTATCATCACTTGGCCAGCAGCATTTGTTGCTTTTCCTCTCTAGGATTCTCCTTTCGCCTTGCTACACTGATGTCTGCTGCTACAAGCCTTGTCTGATTCTTTCAAGCCCTCGGAGAAAAATTAATTGATTGCGGAAAATTCACTGGGAACATCGTAATTTGATTCCCCACCGCATTCAACTTCTCAGACAATAAGCCAAAAAAAGGAAATTTCTTCTTTCTTTTTTCAACTTCTTTCTTTGCGGGCCAAGGACATTATTAAAATGCCGTTGGGATTCCACCCAGTTCGTGCTTTTGTACCAACTCAATTGCCAATGGAGTCATTGCTTTCCTTGTGGGCCGGACCGTGCTAGTCTAGTATGTCAACAGAGTTTGGCAACCAAGCCATTCAAGTTTGAATTAATTGGGCAAATTTTAAGCGCTGGATATAACCAAACCACCTTGATCGAGTTAAGCCTCCAAATTCCTGTACCAGAGTTGCTAAACTGAAAAAGAAAAGGAAAGGATAAACTAAAAACAAAAAAAAAAAAATTGTGAATTCAGAGAAGATGAGAAATATTTCTGAGTTGTCTTTTATAGGTTATGGAGTCCATCATAGTTTTCAACATTGTAAATGATCTTGTCTCAGTCTTAAAATGCCATTTTATGTAACACCTTAATCCCTCTGTCTCCCTGCCTTCATTGTTGGCTCTCGAGCAAACGCCAAACTGCATGCAAAATAAAGTTAGACAGGATCCGAAAATGTGAATGCACAAAACGTTGCAAGGAAGAGAAAAAAAAATTCATTTTCATAGAAATCGTTTTCGGACAATTTCCATCCTATTAGGTTTGGCAAATGTCTCTTTCTGACGCAAGAAATCACCTTTTGAAATTTCATTTCCTTGGTGGCTAACACAGTGGCCGTCATCCATGATAACCCATGTGTCCAAATTAAAGCATGCATCAGAAGGTCGAAATTCTATGGGTAACAAGTTAACAAGAGGTGGTTTGGGCCAATGGCAGGGAGTGCGTTGAAGAAGAGACTTCGTCTCAGTTGATGCCGCGAAGAATATCTTTATCATTAAAACCCAGAAAAAGAGAAGTTTGGCATTTTGTACACTTTTCCTAGATGATCATGAACTGAATAAAAAGGGAAAAAGAAGACCTATGTCAGGTAGAGTACAATGTTTATTTGCAATTAGAACTTAAGTAAAAAAAAATAAAAATTAAAGAGCACATTTCTTCAACCCAAGTGATCAAACTGTAGCTTTTGCACATTACGTGTAAAATGCATCCAAAATCAAACATGTACTTCCCAGCAGCGATCCGTTCCATTATTATTGCCACCACAATTACCGTAGTGCAAAACTAGATCAGAAGAAACAAGCAGAAATAAAGACGAATGCTCTAGAACATAAAACAATAACGATACATTACATGAGAAGCCATCCCCCTCTCTAAGACACTGTCTATGTGTCTTCTTGGTCAATTCTAATACAAATAAGAAGTTGATCCATGTAAAAAGGCATAACACCCCAGCGTTCATAATACATGGAGGATGTTCTAACCTCAAAATTTATTCTGCTCACTAGTTGCCATTCCCAGCAAAACAGCCGAGCACTTTCTGACCTCTAAACCAAATGAAACTTGGAGGCAATAAAATCAGGCGGCTACAGTTGCTTGTTTCTTCGCCTTCTTGGTTTCACATGACCTCCCCCTCCCTCCATTATTCTGGATAGGATATCAGCCTGCTTAGTGTTTCCCTCCTGGTCAAGGCTCTTAATCAAATCCTTCATATACTCCAATCAGTTATCTCCATGATTTTACACAATATCGAATAAGCATTTAGAGTCTCACACCTTTTAAAATCTACCCTAAAGTCTCTTTCGAAGACAAAATCTAACAACTTAAGAGCAGCAATGGTCTTATCTTTGTCTGAAAGAACCGATAGGAGACTATTAAAATTGATATCATAACCACTATGCATTAGCAGCTCAATTCGCCCGGTGGCTTGTTCTACATGACCTCTCATAAGAAGAGCTTCCAAAATCTTAGCAACCAAGTCCACCCCCTTCTCCACCATACTCTTCATCACACGACTTGCAGTTTGAACCCTCCCATCTACAAACAGGCTCTCCATAACCGACCTGAATAAGGATGAATCTGGAATATGTCCATCCTCAATCATACCATCCAAAGCCGTTTTAGCATCAGCTGGCTCTCCATTCCTCAAGTAGCTCTTGATGAGCACCCTATAAGCATCTGCATTTCGAGGGACCCCTCTCCTGCTCATGATCCTTAGAATTTCAAAAGCAGAATCAGGAAAGCCTTCTTTAGCATGCCTACGGATCAAATTATTAAAAGCACGTGGGTCCTGAATGCCCTTCTTCAGCAACTGCCTGAAAAAGGTTTCTGCTTTTCCTGTTTGCCCATCGCTGCATAGACACTGAATTGTAAGCATTTGAATCCATTTCCAAAGTGCTCTGTGGCCTCAAAATAATTTGCTTCTCAATAAGCTTATCCACTAACTTTACTGTCCGATCACTCCTCTGCCTTGCTGAAATTTTCTATCAAGACACCATAATGTCCAGCCTCTGTTGGAATGCTCAACTGGATCATCAACTTAAGCACACAGCATTCAAGTCCCCGGCCTTGCACTGGCATGACAACAACCCCATGAAAATTGAGTTATCCTTTGGAGCAATATGCCTCAGTACCATCCTTTAAAATATCTTTAGCTTCGGTCATTTTCCCAGCATCACAAAGCCCTGCCAACAAAGTTGAATAAGAAACAGCATTAGGCTTCGTGCCAAATGACTTCATCTCCTCAAGCAACCTCCACCCATCATCAACCTTATCCACTGCAACAAACCCTTTGATCATAATTATTTAACCTATCACCGTAGGTCCTACATTCCTCTCGTTCATCTCCACAAACAATTTCTCCGCCTGCTCCATCTTCTTAAACCTACAATACCAATTAATCATTATTATGTTATAGGTCACAACAGTGGGCGAGACAGGGTGTGGGAGAGACAGAGATGGAGTTTACAGAGCTGAGGTTGAGTTTAGAACTCCGAAACAGCTACTCCTTGTCCCTGTGGCTGGCAACACTAACGGCCGCGGTTGGGGTATGTTATATTTGAGAACTCAGCCACGAGGTCAATGAGAGAGTTGGATTGGGCCATTGTGTAAATGGAATGAGACATATAGGTTGGAAAAGAAGCAGCAATAAAAGATAAAACTGGGCGTTCAGGAGTGTCGGACTAAGCCTCTTTTGTTAAGACAGTATGCATCGGCCACATGGTTCCCTTTAGTTTACCCATGTTTTTTCGAGCCACCATTATTCACGATCATAGTTAATATGAATACACCAATTTTCAGAAATGTTTTTTTTTTTTTTTGTTAAATCAACATTCAAAGCAAGCATCGCTTGATTTGAATTGGCAGTTATGAATGACCAAGTTCACTCTATTGAAAATTTAGCTGTGAGTGTAAAATTAGAAATATCACAAAAAAAAAGAAATAAAAAATTTATAAATAAAAAATTTCATAAACATAATATTTTAAATTTTTATATTAAATTTATTATTTACTTAGATTTTACTCACATTACCCTGGGCTCTCAGGTCTTTTAACTCGCTTAATTCGTTCAAAGTTCTTTGGCAAATACGCAAAGTAAATAGTAGTTCACACGTGAATGTTCGAAAAAACCAAAAAAAAAAAACCTCGCCAGGTGCTTCACCCCGAGAAACTGAGCAAGGGCCGTCAGTGGGGCTAATTTGCTTCACTAGTAACTTCATATGCTTCAAACGCTGCATCTGAAACCTCACCATTGTCGAAGTCCAAAAACAAGAGTGGTAGAAGGCATCATTCACTGCATCAATGAACTCACAGCATCATCATGCCAAACTTTGCCCTCAATGCTACTCCCCACTCCAAAACCTTAACAACAAGTGTAGATATATCTTCTGGTATTCAGACCGCCAACGAACAGACAATGCTGGTGTTCAGACAGCCAAAGAACAGACAATGCTTATTACTTGACAGTCTTTGCAAATAAGACCACAACCAGAGGGTTTGCTAAAGAAAAAAAAAAAAATCTAACTGAGCACACATTACCTCAAAATGCACGGGCATATGTTCTCCTCAAAAGCATGCAAGCAATCCTTCAAAGTTAGGTCCTATCAGGATTATGAAACTCATACTTAAATCAGATCAATTAGATACTGAGAATCATGTTTTACAGACAAAATTAACCCAGTGTTCAAGCATATAAATGCCTGGATGTATTGCTACTTGCACAAAGTGGGTTCATTAAAAATGTTTGAAGTAGAAAAACTTTGGCTTGTTAAAAACATGTCAATTTTGCTTTTGTATAAATAAGATGGGCCTCCACCTGCTCAAGTTTTGAGCTTGAGAGAGGAATTGTTTTTCCATCACAATCACTCTTCCTTAGTTTCCCATTTAAGGCTTGCAAAAGCTTTTATCTCTGCATATCGAACCTAAGAGGTCGATTAACAGTAGGCAGCAGTAATTTCAAATAAAATAAAAAGACAATCTCAAAATGCAATAATATATGGGAAAATCTTCCATGAGAAACATAGATTAATCAGAATTTTAGAGGACTCAAGCAAAGTCCATCAGCAGTCATATTATGATGGAAAACAGTATGCAGATGTTTCTGTACTACTAAAAACTAAATGCAGATGTATATAAGACATACTATTCTAGCAATAGATCTAATACAGATCATTGGTCAACAATTTCTGTGCCACATTAGTTTAAGTTGACGGGGCTTCAAATACCTTTTCCTCCAATTGTTCATACACAGCATCACATAAAAGTTGGAGAAGAACTTCTTCCCTTCTCCTCCTCAACCTGTTAAAGGAAGGAAATATTAGAAGAATAACATGCATGGACTTGGATTCTATGTTATCGAATAAAAGATAAAATTGTTGAAGACAATTACAAGGTGACTTATACAGTTGGCAGGAAAAATAAAAATTCATAGATCACAACCTTATTGGTGAAGAGTCAACGAGATACTGCTTATTTTTGGGGATCTTCCACATAAGATTGATTCTGGCAGCATAGATCCTTCCAGAGCATTCCGCAAAAGTTGTCATGAAAATTACTGTACAACTGTCCCACAAATTCTAATACTATAACAGGAAACTGAGAAGAAGAATACAAAAAACTTTTGGCAGTTTGACTGGACCCCGATGTTATGCTTCTTTTTTCCTATTCTAGGTAATAGGATGTAGTATGATCAGTTATAATTAAACATGGATAAACCCAATAGAAACATAACAAGAAGGAACAGATCATGCCCTTTAACTAAAATTGAGGATTTATAAGGACTGTTTCTCATTACAGGTCAATCCGGTACAAAATACCAAATTGTAGCTCTAAATAGCCAAGCAGGAATGAAAAAGAAAACCGAGTGAAGGTTAAGGACCAAAAAAAAAAAAAAAAAAAAAAAAAGGAAAAAAACAAGAGAAGGGAGGAAAAACATTTGAACTTGCTGTTGTATGATCTTAGCATCAAGTTGCTTCTCTGATGTGGTCGATGGTCCTTCCTCTGCAACATTACAAAATAAAGCATGCAATAAGGAAAAATAAACCCAAAAATAGATCTAATATGATCTTCTGAAGAAAAAACAAACAAACAAAAAGAGCAGTCTTTGATCACAAATTTATTACATGCTGTACGACATTGGTCTAATGTCAAAAAATACCGCCTATGATTAAAAAAATAAAAATTCTAGAAGGGAATCCTCATTCCACTGTCACTTTTAACGCAAACACATAAGAAACGAAAAATCTATCTTGTACGAACTTCAAAGTTCCAAGTTCTTTTGCCTCCGGTATCCTACTCATTTCCACAGAAAACGGACTGAACCAAAATTACTATTAAAGTTAAAATAGAAATATGGTCATTACAGAACAGAAGAAACAAATTTATCATCCTGGCAGACAACATATTTCATCATTACATAAGCTGCATAGAAATGCCATTGTTGTCAATCCTAACAGGGGCATCATGCATGCAATTTCCATGTAAAGACAAAGAGGTCACTAAATTGTTTGAGGGAAACAAGATCAAGTTTTAGTGCTTACCCTCATCACAGTTTTCTTCTTATCCAACCCTGGCAGATTACCAAGATAGCCATCTTAAGGTAATTTGAAACATCCTGGTCATTGGATCAAAGAGCCCTAGGCAGACTGGAACAATCAAAGTCCATTGGAAAGCCAGTAAATGCACATCAGTCACAAAAATATAGTGACAGAGAGATAAAGGAATGACAATCTTCTGAAGATTAATATTTTTTTTCAAGAGTTAAATTTTGGGTGTAAGTATAAAACTACAAAAATTAAGCAAAAGTGAAGACAGGGAATAGAACAAGTGAAATGACACAGAGGTTTCAATTTGAGGCTTTGTTACCTTCGCAGGAAACTCAGTAATCTCAGAAATAGCATTCTTCAGCCAAAATAAAGACAGACCTCGCAAAAGATTCAAAAGACAAATTCCAGATTAGATGCTTCCTTGAAAAGAATGGAAATGCAAAAGTTACTGTTATTGATAAAACCATAGAGAAAGGGTTTAAGCTGATGCTTAAGTACTCTAGGGGAAAGATGAGAGGAGAACAAGTTTTTGCTATCTTAAACAAAATTTCTATGATGGAGAAACAGGGAGAAAATAGTTAACCAGCTTATTAATGATGGCAAACTACCTATGAATAGTGAGCATAATACTAATAACATGATTAAGGTAACATGTATATACCGTAGTCCACCACAAGTGCTCCTTCAAAATGCATCTATTCCCCTGTAAAAGTTGGATTCAATGGTTGAAAGCATTGTACGGTTCCTCTCTAGAAGGTATCTCTAAGCATTCTTCCTTAAATCTCCTAACAAAAAGTTTGCAAATGAAGGTCATAAGCATAATTAGCAGTAAGCTGAAAAAAAAAAACACAGAAAATCTCAAAATCCAGTAGTGTAAGGGAAAGAACACCTATGAAAAACAAAGTTAATCAGAATTTTAGACTAGAACAAAGTCCTGCAATCATCATATCAACATGCTATTCCTTTAGTAGCTATGCTACGAATTGTTAACATTCCCTGTATATATCTATTATGTTGCCTTTCATTAAGAGGTAAGGGAGTTTTAATTTCACAGTCAATCATTTGGAGAAGAACTCCTTCTCTTGTCCTCATTAACTGTTGAAGAATTATTAGGAGAATAGCATGGACAGACTTGAACTTCCGTCTTTGAATACAAGAGAACTATTGTTCTAGACCATTACAAAACAACTTAGAGAAGTTGCAATAAAAATAAAAAGTTATAGACTACAGCCTCATTTGATAGGATGCAGAGTACTTTAGGGAATCTCTCATCCCCAACCCCTTCCTGATGAACAGAAGATAGCCTTGCACTTCCACATGATATTGACTAGCGGCACAAATCCTCCTGGATTATTCTGCAGAAATTGTCGTGAAAATTATTCTACAACCTTCCCACAAATTCTACTTCTATTACAGAAACTGAGAAGAAGGAAGAATGTGAACCTTTGGCAGCATGTCCTTTACTGATGAACCAAATGTTATACTTCTTTTTTTCATACTATATAGTTATTTTGAGTTTAACAAAAAATGTAAAATCTTACTAAAGAAATGATGCCAATAAATCCAGTAGAAACAAATCAACAAGGGATAGTCAGGCAGATGATACTCAAAACTAAAATAGAGGACTTAAAAGCACTATTTATCAATGCAAGGTCATCAAGTACAGATGAAAGTATCAAGTGAACAAATTCCTAAAGGATAAACAGCAAGAGGTGTACTTGTCCAAGACAAATAGGCATTTCACATCACAGATAAACACAAAACACCTACATTTTCCTTTCGCATAGGATCATCAAGCAAGAACAGTTAGAATCCTTACATTTTCTAACAGTCAGCAACACATCAAATCCTAAGACCAGAGGAGATGCAACCAAGACACTAGAACCATAGCATTAAAAGGAGAGCGAAAGCTCTTCCTCATCAAAAGGGATTTAGATCATGCTTGTATTAATGTCGTTGAAAACAACAGCAAAGCCTCAATCCCAAATTTAAGCAGAAACACATAAGGTAATATAAGTCAAAAACATTAGGTTTCGTTTCTCTTTGCAGCCAGAATGAGGAGCAAAATCGATTTTTAACTTAATGAATACATCGTTGAAAATGAATACTTTTAGAAAACCTAGACATTACAATACCCTCCTTAATTTAAATGCTGAATGAGGAAAAGCATATTTGCCCTAAGATTCCCTCTCTAATCTTCGTTTCTTTAAAAGAAAAACAAATTCAACACAAGGTGTCAAGACTGAACATTGTAGAAACAAAAATTAAACATGTGAGGGCAAGATTGACAATTATAGAAAAACAAATTATAAAACAAGAAGGCCAGATTAACAAATAAAAGAAAAATAAATTAAACACAAAAAGTCAAGATGGACAATGATAGAAAAATAATTGGAACAAAAGAAGGCAAGATTGACAATCACCAAAAACAGAGTGATAAGAACGCCCCTTGCCATGCGTAGCCGGGATTAACCTAGACATTACAATACGTTCTTTTACTTAATTTAAACGCTGCAATTCTGCCCTAAGATTTCCTCTCTGATTCTCGTTTAACACAAGAAGGCAAGATCGATAATTATAGAAAAATGAATCGAACACAAGAAGGCAACATTGACAATTACCAAAGGGAGAGATAAGAATGCGTAGCCGGACGAGAATCGACGAAGCGAATCGCTGGGGTTCGCCTTCTTCGGCATAAAAGACGACCTCATCTACTTTGAAACTACTGAGAGAACATTGTCGTCTCCACCGCCGCCGCCGTATGTTGCACCGAGTAGGAGAAAAAGGCGTCGCCTGGCCTCCCCTCTTTGTCGCTCTCTTTCGTCCTTTCATTTCTTTCTCATCGGCTTGCTTTTTGGGTCTACCGAGAGCGAAAGAGAGAGTACGGGGTCGATCGCCTTAAATAATGGACTTCCGCGCCGGGGATTTTAAAATGTTACCGTTGCCAGAAACTATTTAATATATATATATATATAGAGAGAGAGAGAGAGAGAGAGAGAGAGGATGGTATTTTTGGTAATTTAACGGAAATATGGCGGTGGATGCCGATAATCCGGGATTTTCGCGGCTCCTACCCCAATTTGGTTTTCCTAATAGTTGAAAACTTTACCGTTTATTATTATTATTATTATTATTTGTACATATGTAAAGAAGAAACCCAAAAATAAAAAAAAAATAAAAAGAAAGAACGTAGTTTCATTACTGTTCCCATCCAAAAACACTCTCTCAAACTTAAAGGTAGACGAGTGAGAAGTATTATATATATATATATATTTATATATGTGTGTGTGTGTGTGTGTGGATGGAGCCACATTTTGTTCATTTCTTTTCTTTTTTTTTATTTATATAAAGGGTAGGAGGAACGCCTTTTTGGGGGGAAGACGAATTGGTGGCAGGAGGCCGAAGAAGACGGGATCAGAGAGTAAGCCCCACCCATTTGTTTATCCTTAAGCTTAGCTCCATCTTTTTGGACAAAACCCCACCACCACCTCTCCCTACAAAGGGTTCTATGCAAAGTAAAGCCCCACCCATTTCCCCCACATGATTGCACAATTAAAGCCCACATTATCCGCACCCTCATCGGCCTTTCTTGTTTTCAATGACTAAAAATGTAGAAATTACCCCCCCCCCACACCTTTTTCATATATAAAAAAAAAAAAAACAAATACTAGTGATCCATTGATTTCTCTAAAAGAAAGAAGGAAGGAAAGAAAAAACAAAAGTCAGCTAGAGAATGAATACGGCCGCTCTACAATTGACAATAATTGATTGGAGAGAAATTCTTTTGAGGGAAGTGAGGGGAGAGTACTTGAATTGTTGGATGCGTGCGAGCAGAAACCTGAAATAAGCCGAGATCCGCATTTCACTGAAGTGCAAGTTGGAGTTGGAGTGGGCTAAGTTAACAAGACTTACAATTGGACCACAAAAATTTTCTTCCTCTCTCTCTCTCTCTCTCCCCCAGCCCCATTTAGGTTAAAAACACAGACGTCAATACATTCTTTTTGGTTGTTGTAGACGAGGGAATCAAAGATAGTATATATTACATATCGTGTGGTTTTATTTTTCTCGGAACAAACCAACGAAAAATAATCCAGTTCGATCTTCTTTTGTCGTTGTCCAAAGACATTAATCGAATGAAATGGTAATGGGAACATTTTCCGTCGCCATCTCCCCCTCTTTCTTTCTTTTTTTTTTTTTCTCCCTTTTTGGTTCCACCGTCCACGTTATGCATTGTTTTTTTATTTTTTTAAATGCCTCAAGCACAGACAAGGGGAATGATAACGATTATAAAAAGGTTACCTAGCCTTTTTTCTTTTCTTTTTTGTTCTTTTCTTTTCTTTGTCAAATGGAAGGGCCCAATAATAGGCTTGATATTAATCACAATTATCATGACTGGAAACGTGTTGCAAAAGTTACTTCCCAGTGCCCATTGGCGATTGAGGCCAGGTGATGCTAATGGCTGATGGTATCCCACACGCCAAGGTCTGAGAATAATTGGAGAGTTCTTCCTTTTTCAGTTTTTCTTTTCTTTTCTTTTTTCCTGTTAATCTTTGGCAGAGAGAAGGGAGTGAGGAGGCTGAGGATCGAACCCTCATGGCCAACTCTGCTAGTTGAGTTGGTTTACATTTTCAGTTCCTTTATGTATGATTTTCTTTTTTTTTTTTTTTTTTTGTTTTTTATCTTAAAATAAATAGAAGAAAACGTCGAGGTGTGCTCAGCTGTACTCTCCTGTTCCCCCCCTCCCCCCACACCCGCCTCGGAAATGGAACCATGGTTGCGTTGCTACCCATTAAGATGGCATCGAAATAAAAATAATAAAACCCCTACGAGAACACATAAAATAGGAAAAATTATATCGTATACTCTATATTTAAAATGCAGTAATAGACCGCATTCTTTATTATTAAATATAACAAATTACATTATCATGTTTGCTCTCGATGATAAAAATCACCTTATTAAATCTCTCTGGTAAGAATATTTGATATAATTACACAAGCATTATGAAGAAAAATTTTCACAAAATGATTTTCTGTTGATTGAGACATTAAAAAGAGAAAAAAAAAGTATAAGGGAAATAAAATAAAAAACTTACTTAATGATTTTATGAAAAATTGAGTAATATATAAACCAAAAATAAAAAATTAGATTATTGAAAGAGCAATTTTGTACACCTGAAAAAAAAAAAGAAGAAAAGAAGGAATATGTATATATATATTGTAGTGCTTGATTTTCGCTATAGTGTCTAGAATTTTTATGAATAAAAGAAGGAAAGAAAATAAGAAAAGCAAAAAACTAAAATTATTTTTTTCCAAAATTAACATATATATTTTTTTATTGTCTGTAAAATTACAAGGTCATAGGCTATACAATGGCTAGTTTTTTATTATTATTTTTATAAATCTCAAATATATTTTTTTAAAAATTAAAATTAAGATTTTAATAAAAAAATTTTAACTTTGAATTACTGAATCCTTAAAAAAACAAACGAACAAACAAACAAAATATTTATATCTTCAGGGTTTTTTTTTTTTTGGGGGGGGGGGGGACCATTACTACACAAAGGCTGCTACGTGCACGTTCGCCTAACATTGTACAGTAAATATGTACCACCGGGGGGGGGGTGGGGTGGGGCACCCCCAAAAGCCGCCGTCCATGTTTTGCTATGCTTTACAGAAGAACTAAAAATGGGTTGGGGATGGGGCACTGGTTTCATGGTGACCTGCCTGCGTCCGTCCCTCCCTCCCTCACGTCGAGAATTCCAAATCGGGACATGTTCTGGTACGTCCAGTGGGGGGGGGGGGATGGGGTGGGGCACCCCCAAAAGCCGCCGTCCATGTTTTGCTATGCTTTACAGAAGACCTAAAAATGGGTTGGGGATGGGGCACTGGTTTCATGGTGACCTGCCTGCGTCTGTCCCTCCCCTCCCTCACGTCGAGAATTCCAAATCGGGACATGTTCTGGTACGTCCAGTGGTCAAACAACTGTACATCAGCTAAAGTTGGCACTCGGGTCACTGACACATATTAAACATTGTGGACCTTTGCTCAAGGGGGGTGGGCCAGGCCACGATCGATTGTATTAAATCGTCAATGTTCTGGATTTAGAAAAGCTTATCCAAAAAAGAAAAAGAAAAAACTTCTTTCACTTCCTAAGCATATGCCTGTTTTGGATTTGTTAAGAATTGTCCATTGACACGAATATAAGTGAATAAAATTAGAAAAGATAAACCCTTTTTTTTGTTAGTTGTTTTTGATAATTTTGTGGAACAATTCAATCGGTTAGAATCATAATGAGAAAAACTTACCTCAAAATTCTTTAAATTTTCCACAGGAGCAATCACTTACAAAAAAAAAAAAAAAAACTAAGACGCCCTCTTTGTATTTCTATAATTTATTGTTTCTTGATTCAAACTCGAAAAGGAACTTTAACTTGGTGAGAATAAGAGACTTTGGGAGAAATTATTTTATGGTTGAATTTGTAGTGTTGATTAATTAAGACGTAATTTTCTTTTACCAGTCTTACGTCCATAACACGGCGAGAACAAGATCTTGAACCACACGTGCTCTCTCCTTATCTTGAAGATTGCTTGCTTAAATATTCTCTCTCTCTCTCTCTCTCTCTCTCTCTCTCTCTCTCTCACAAACACCTGCACATGCAAATTATAAAATAAAACGTATTACGTTGATACTGGATGTGGACTCCGAAGCCCTAAATTTATCGTAAGAAAATTTGTTTGCAAAAAGAAAGTTAAGGCACGAATGTCATAAATCATGGATGCAAAAGTGAGTCCTCTCTCTCTCTCTCTCTCTCTCTTATTTTTTGGTGTGTTACGTATTTACAGCATTTTAATTAATTAAATAACTCCCAGCGTTTTTATTAAAATGTCTATTTTTCGTTGTTGGGATTGTCGGAAAACTTTTTAAAAGACAAATAAAATTTTAAATTACCATTAAAAAAAAAATCATAGCCAACCCACCGCAGGTGTGCTTGTCTGGACGCCCTGTCTGTGCTCACTTTCACCGTCTCACTTTCTCTCTGACTTTTCCTGGAAAGCTGAGCCTTTCTCTCCCTAGAAAACACAAAATAAAAAAATTCCCTGACAAAGAGAAAGAGAAAATAAAAAATATTTGTTTTGCTGACTGCATAAGCCCTCTTTTGCGAAGATCTTCTTCTTAGGCCAACTGACAGAGATTGCTGACAGTAAGGACCATTAGAGTGAGAGGGTAAACAGCTTTATCAGTTATTTTTTAGAACTCTTATTCGAGAGACCCTTTACTGTGGTTATAAGGAATTTTGGATTTTGTTTTTTTTTTTTTTTTTTTTTTTTTGGGTCTTTCCACTTGACCTTGAATATTTATAAAGGTAGTTTATTTAGCTGATGTTTGGCTTTGTTTAGGTCGATCAGATTTGTTTTTGAGTTTGCTGATTCTGTATTGGTCTTTGTGGTCATTCCTGTGTTTGGAGCTACTGATTTTGTCTTTCAATCTTTTGTTAGGAATTGCTTTTGTTCCGTCGTTGATTATGTTTCTCTTGGTTGCTATTCTTTTTTCTTTTTTTTTTCCCAAAATGTTTTGGCTTGTGGTTGCGTTGTAGTAAGATCCGAAGTGGGGTTTGATTGGCCCGTTGCATTTGGTTGGGTAATAAGATTTGGTTTTGATAGGTTGCTACGGGATATAGCTTGGTTCTCTTGACTGTGGTGCTCAAAACTGATCACGTTAGCTTGCTAGGAGACTGTTAATGTTAGTTTTGGAAAGAGAAGTTGAAACTATGCTTGGTAGGATTTGATTTGCTTAATGTGTATACTTGTGATTGAACTTCTTTTATGGTGGACTTTGATAAGTTAATTACAAGCTGGGAATAGCTTGAAGGATTTTCTTTGTATTGGGTCAATCAATCAATGTTAAACTCAATAGCCTTCTGTTTATCTCGTGAGTGATGAGTTATTCTCAATCTTCATTTTAGATGCTGATATCAGAACTCTGGTTGGTGGTGTATTTTGTTGACATCAAATTGTTATTAGATTATGCATGTTTCCACTATGTTCATACAAGTATATGCATGAAATATTGGATTTTGGTGTGTACACACCTACTTTATCATTTGATTTAACTCACTGGAGTGGTAAAACCGAAGTAATTTGTACAGGTTTTATATGAACTGCTGGCTGAAATCAGGGAATGAATAGGTTGTTTTGGGTTCCTCAGCACCTCTATGGTAGCAAGTGAATTGATGCAAGCATTAGATTGGTTTCTGATGATCACAGCTAGTAATGGAAGTTGCTGACAGTTACCATGCAACCAATTTTCCCACAATGAGGTCTCGTTTGATTTGATCTGGTGGAGTGCAATTTCAAGGGTTGCATGTCAGGATCACTGATTATCATTTTGATCCTTCAGCAAGCAGAATTGGCTTTAGCTTTGCCATCCAAAGAGTGTTTAACCAAAGAAGCTGCTAATGGTTGCACTGAATGATTGTTAAAATGCAATTGCATCTTTCAGGAGATACAATTTTAATTGGGAATGTAATTTAATTGGCCTAAACCCATCATAGGGTTACTCATTTGCTTGGAGATTCTGTTTAAGTATCATTTTGTGTTCCCAGTCACATTTTGTTTGCAGTAGTGGTTATAAATGGAAGTTGAGTTAGTCCATGGTAACCGCCTGCCTGGTGTTCTTCATCGGTTGCTTCCTGCCCTTGGTCCTGCACTTTTGATTTCGATCACATATGTTGATCCTGGAAAGTGGGCAGCAACGGTTGAAGGAGGCACTCGCTTTGGGTATGACCTTTTAGTGCCAATGCTCATTTTCAATATCATTGCTATTTTGTGCCAATACCTGTCCGCTTGTATTGGTGTGGTCACTGGGAAAGGCCTTGCCCAGGTATTATTTCATCTGTTTGAGTCCTATGCAAATTTTTCTTTCCTATATATATATATATATATATATATATATATATAGAGAGAGAGAGAGAGAGAGAGAGAGAGAGACATGAAACTATATTTGTAAACACATATTTTTCATTTGGTTTTTTATCATGCTCTTCTTTTTTTCTTATTGATGTGATAGATATGCAGTGATGAATATGACAATGTTACATGCATATTCCTGGGAATTCAGGCAACAGTTTCCATGATTGCATTGGACCTGACCATGGTAGCTTCTCTCATCTCTGGTCAATTTATATATAGGGTTTTCTTTGCAAAATAACCAAACTGAGGCATGTTAAATGTGGTTATTACTGCTTGAAATCTCCCATGACCGCTTTCTGCAAGCTGACAAATGTTTTGATTTTTCTAGATTCTTGGCATTGCACATGGTCTTAACCTTCTCTTTGGGGTGGACTTGTCCCTGGGTGTTTTTTTGACTGCCCTTGATGCTGTTTTATCACCCCTTTTCTCCACCCTCCTGGTATGTTAAATCGTTTGCAGTTCTGTTTTATCTGATAGATAACTTCATTTTATGATTTATGTCTTTTTTTTTTTTTTTCAGGAGAGATGGAAGGCAAATTTTCTATTAACTCATGTTACAGGACTTGTTTTGCTTTTTTATATTCTTGGAGTTCTCAGCAGGCAACCAGAAGTACCGCTTTCAATGCATGGCACACTGACAAAGTTGAGTGGGGATAGTGTGTTTGCCCTGATGAGCCTTCTTGGAGCAAATATCATGCCTCACAATTTTTACGTTCATTCTTCTGTTGTGCTGGTATTTGCCTTTCCTTCCTGCTTTTTCTTCAGAAACCTCTCTGTGTTTTCTCCGTTGTGCTGTCTCAATGTTAAATTTGAGTCCATTTTGTTCGACATGATTTGTCTTTTCTCATTGCGGCTTCATTTATATGTATGAATATGAGAGAGGCTTCCACATTCTCTTATCCTCTTTGTTTGGCCTGAAGCATAGTGCACTATTTGGTTTGATTTGAATAATAGGAGATGGATTCTCACAGTGTCTATGGAAAATGGCATGGCAATTGGATTGGTGTTTGACATGAACATGAGGTGTTTGATGTGAGATGTGAAAATCCATTATGATAGTGTTAAATTTTTACCCTGTTATTTTAGTTCCCCAGTGTTGCCTGGGGTTTGGCTCTCTGTCTGAACAGCTGCAAGGCTAAACAACATTACCCACCTCATATAACAAGCCAATGTTGTATGCATGAAAATATGGCTCGTCCACTAATTTTTATGTTGCTTTTAGTAAAAGCTCTAGCAATGTGGCGTAAGGATAGCCTTTGATTGAGTATTGCCAGGCTTTTAGACTCAAAATGAATCATCACTTGTGTATTGCAGCACTACTATTTGAGGCTTCTGTTGATAGTCCTCATCTCATATGCTCCACTTCTATTTTTATAGCCATGTCCACTCAGTTTTTTATTGCTGAAAAGCCTGTAGTAGGGAGAGGTATCATAACAGTTATGGTGAAACCTTTTGAACCTGAATCTGCTTAGAAGGATCCTCACAGCTGATTCCTTGCATTTGGGAATTGGCCCAAAAAGTGTGGAAGATATGTGGTAACATCCATAAAACTGTTTTGGCCTCATTTCTTGTAAATATGGAATATTATCACTATATGAGTTTAGTAGTAGCTAAATTTGCATGAGATTCTGTTTTCTTTGTGACCCTTTGACGGAATTATGTGTTGCATGTTACCTTACAAATTGCTGGCATATTTGTCATTTTGCACAGCATTGCTGTGGTGGCAAAATGCATAAACTACTCTGAACGGGGTTATACTGTCATTTTGGCTTTTTCAAGGTTCAGACACCACATCTTTGGTTCTCAACTAGATTTAATCTTAAATCAAACTTGCTACATTTTTTCAAATATCCCCAGGCAGCATGAGTTTCAAACTGATTGTTTCTGCTTTCTGGTGCTTTTGTTGCAGAGAACATCTCAGTGACTGTGTGCACCTTGAAATTTCGATTTTTTTATGTTATTTTAAGTTGTACTATAAATGGTTGATTCTTCTACTCATGAAGTTACTTTAACTCATGCACCTGTCCTCAGTGCTCATTGTTGCTATTATACTTATCTATATTAATGTTCCTTTAAGTGAACTTCTGCCTTTTTAGTTGGGTGGGTGGGTGCCACCGGGAAGGTTGGTGTGGCATGCCCTGGAGAGATTTGCTACTTAAGTCTCTGAAGGTTATGGCATATTTGATTTTGATTTATTGTATTATATAATTTCAATTTCTTGTCTTCTTTCCCTGCATAAAGTTCAATAAATGTTGGATATGACATTCTATGTTTTAATTGTTAGATTTCTGAAACTCTGGTATCTTTAATATTTTTGCAGCATCATCGAGGACTGCCTGATGTTTCTAAGAGTGCCTTGTGTCATAACCATTTTTGGGTCATCTTGTGCATATTCAGTGGTATATATCTGGTGAATTATGTGCTTATGAGCTCAGCTGCAAATGTGTTCTACAGTACTGGCTTAGTTTTGCTTACTTTTCCAGATGCGTTGTCACTCATGGAACAGGTAACTCCTCTTCAATAACTGAAACTGATGACTTTTTGGCATGAAATATGCCAGTCTGCATGAATTTCACATACTCATTGGACTTGAATTTTTGTCTAAATGATTAATTCAGGGTTTCAGGAGTCCAGCAGCACCATTAACCTTCTTGCTCATTCTGTATCTCACAAGCCAAATTACCTCATTAACCTGGAACCTGAGTGGGCAAATGGTATTGCACAAGTTCCTGAGACTAGATATACCAAGTTGGCTGCAACGTGCTACAATTAGAATCATTGCCATTATTCCAGCCCTTTGTTGCATATGGACTGCAGGAGTTGAAGAAGTGTACCAATTGCTTATATTTACACAAGTTATGGTGGCTCTACTGCTTCCATCTTCTGTGATCCCCCTTTTCCGAGTGGCTTCATCAAGACAAATAATGAGTGCCAATAAAATTTCTCAGCTTGTGGAATTTTTGGAATTGATTACATTTATGGGGATGCTGGGATTAAAGGTCATATTTTTGGTGGAAATGATATTTGGAGATAGCGATTGGGTTGGTAATTTGAGATGGAACATGGGTACTAGTTTGTCTATGCCTTACCTTGTTCTTCTCATCACTGGCTGTTCATCATTTTGTTTGATGCTCTGGCTAGCAGCTACCCCATTGAAATCAGCCACCCACTTGGGTGCTCAGGCATGGAACTGGGATCCACAAAATGCTATATCTGAGTCATCTGCACACCGAGAGGATATTTTTTTTGGTGAAACTAGATATACTGGACCTGTTCAGAAGCCAGAGCAACTTTCAGTGGCTGGGAAATCGGTAGAGAGTTACCCAGACTTAACTGTTGCAAAACCTGATCCTGATCTGCCGGAGACAATTATGGAGTCTAATCAGGAACTTCTTCTGACAACCATTGAACAGAATCATTCTGATGGTATATTTCCCAGTGGTTTGGTATCCTATCCAGAAGATCCAGTGTCCACAAAAGAGTCTGTCACTGTGTCAACTGCAGCCAAAAAGGTTGCTGATGGTGATTTTTTGGATGCCAAGAAAATCAAAATCAAATCAATTGATATAGTTGAAAAGGCTCTGGCTGCAGAGGGAGACTTGCATACTGAAAAGGAGGATAAGTTAGATGCCTGGGAGCCTGAAGAGTCATCCAAAGTGCTTGCTGGAAGTTCCTCTTCTTCAACATCTGATGGTCCAGGATCATTAAGGAATCTGAGTGGAAAGAGTGATGAGGGTGGGAATGGTGCTGGAAGTCTTTCAAGATTAGCTGGGTTGGGGCGTGCTGCAAGACGCCAATTTGCTGCTATCCTGGATGAATTTTGGGCCAGATTTTTGATTTTCATGGGCAAGCAACTCCGGATGCAAAGGCCAAAAAGTTGGATGTGCTGCTGGGTGATCCAAAGCTTGCATCTTTCTTGCTCAAAAAGCACACCAGTGGAAAAGAATCTAGTGGTTATTCTGCATCTGTAGGCAGTAGAGGATCAGATTCTATGGTCAATTCTGGCTTGTGTGACTCTGCCAGCCAGCTGAAGGTGCAAAACAATATTAACACCCCATATAGTGTTCAGAGGGGATCTTCCTCTTTGTGGTCCAATAACATGCATTTGCTGGATGCATATGTGCAAGGTTTCGGCTCCAATGTTGTGGACCCCACAGAGAGGCATTATTCTAGCATGCAAACTCTGTCATCTTCTGATGGCTGGCATAATCAGCCAGCTACAGTCCATGGTTATCAGATTGCATCCATTGTTAATCGAACAGCTAAGGAAATGAGTTCAAATAGCTTAAATGGTTATTTGGAGCCACCAGCACCAATATCACCCTCGCCTTCCCTAGGCCTTAGAAGCCATAGGGATCCATATGCATCTGCTTTGACCCAAAAGTTACAATATGGATTAAGCTACCCAAAAGCCCCAGGGTTTCAGAGTATTACAGCACCTAGAAATTGCCCATTAAATTCTGAAAGTCCATCTTATGATATTTGCTCTTCTGGATACAACGATAATGAGAGTATGTCATCTAACACAAAGAAGTACCATAGCTTGCCTGACATTTCTGGACTTTCTGGTCCACTTAGGGATCTATATACATCTGAAAAGGGTACACAATGGGACACTTCTGTGGGATTTGGATCATCTATGAGCAGAGTGATTTATGAACAATGCATGTATTCAAATATTGGATCTGGAGCGGGAGTTCCTTCGACTTCTGATGACTCATCAAGGAGTTATGGAGATTCTCTGTCTTATAATGTGGCTGCAAAAAATGGATCCATCTGGTCCAGACAGCCATTTGAGCAGTTTAGTGTGGCTGACAAAAGTCGTGCAGCTGGGAGTGCAGTAGGTAGTAGGTCATATTCAATTACTCAAGAAGGTATTTCACCCATGGAGTCGGAGGACCAGCTTCTTCGGTCTTTCAGACACTGTATTGGGAAGCTTTTGAAATTGGAAGGATCTGATTGGTTGTTTACGCAAAATGATGGTGTTGATGAAGATCTAATTGATCATGTGGCTGGAAGGGAAATGTTTTTATACGAAGCAGAAATGAGAGACTCAAACCATGTAGCTGCATTGAAGAATGATGAGGCTGTTGTGACCAATATACTAGTTTCCTCAGTTCCCCATTGTGGAGAAGAGTGTGTCTGGAAAGTGGATTTGATAGTAAGCTTTGGTGTCTGGTGTATTCACCGGATTCTTGATTTGTCACTCATGGAAAGCCGACCAGAATTGTGGGGAAAGTACACTTACGTACTAAATCGCCTTCAGGTATGTTCCTTCAGCTGTTTGTTACGAGGTTTTCAACTGCTGGAAGCAACTGGTCTCCCCATGCGGTGTTTAGTCTTGCTTGCTTCACTCTAACAAGATTTATGGGAAGACCCCATTCTGATCATGTAGTTGGGCCTGTTTGTTGCTTTTTGAGTTATGACCATGCAAAAGAACACTCATGTTCACTTTTCATGGTCGGTCCAAGACCACAGCTTTATTCTCACATGGCCTATATGTATCAATGGAGAATTTGGAAGATCATATACATTAGTTGCTGTGTGATTTTCATGTTTTACATTGATCCCACTTTTTGTTGTTCTTTGATGCTAAAACAAGATTTCTTTTAAATAGGGGATCATAGATCTGGCATTTTCAAATCCCCGTGGTTCAATGTCCCCGTGCTTCTGCCTCCAAGTTTCCGCATCACAGCAGGACAGGTCAGCCATACCTGTTTCAAATGGGTGGGTACCTCCCACCACAAATCCAGGCAGAGGGAAGTCCACAACTGCAGTGATGCTTCTGGATTTAATCAAGGACGTTGAGATTGCCATATCTGGCCGTAAGGGTCGATCTGGAACTGGTGCCGTTGATGTAGCTTTCTCAAAGGGAAAAGGGAATTTGGCTTCTGTTCTTAAACGCTATAAGCGCAAACTATCCAACAAGCCAGTTGGCAGTAAATGAGAAGCCTCTGGCATACTGACATCGCAGACCGTATGGGGCTGAACTCCAACGTGTTGACAAAAGCTTATTGTCTTGATCAGGGATGCTCAATCGTGGTCGCACCATTTTGTTACAAGAAATATGTGCCGCAAATAGTGTATGTTATGTATGCATAGGACAAATGTTACTGGATATGGACTTTGTGGCTGAATCCAAGAAAATCAGATAGAATGGAGGGACAGTTGATCAACTGCCTCCAAGTAGTTATTATGAGCCGACCATCACTTACCTTCTTGCGAAAGGTTGGGAGAAAGGTAATTTTCTGAGACAAAAGGTCGAGGTAGTCATTATGGGAGAATATTATATATGGGAGAAATAAAAACTTTGCGATTTAACTAAAATAATAAAAAATGTGTGATTTATGATAATGAATTTGTTATATTAAAAAAATTAGAGAGAGAGAGAGAGAGTTTATCAAGTAGCCTTAATCTGATAAGACTCGTGGTTTCTCCCACTTAGTTACTCAATTCTGGAGTTTAAAAGAACAGGGAAATGAAAACAGGCGAGTGATTTCACGGGGTCCCAGACGGATGGAACAATGGAAATTAACGTGAAATAGAGAACAGGCATGGGTCTCGTGTCTTGTAGGCCCACTTTCCTTTCTTTGTTATTTTTGTGGTTGCAATGACTTTCGTATACGATATTAATTTCAACCAGCCAGACTAAATCTTAATGGATAGTTCCTGTGTCTTTTGGGAGGAAAACAAGTATGTGTACAGAAACCTATTGCGCATCCTGACATGCTTTGTATCACAAGAGGTAGGCAGGACAATGTATCCCAAAGTGTCATGTAAAGGACATAAATTCTGTATTACGTAGATTAGCAAATTTTCCATTTATAAGAAATTACTGACTCCTACAGATGCTAGTCAAGACTCGATGGCTCTGTTCCTGTTGGTCATGTTGAACAAAAAGTAGAGAGACATTTATAAGAGAAACACCCTTCTTTGGGTAGCGCGAAATTGGTAGAAATGATCAATCAGATAAAACTCACCATGATTCCGGTAACAGATGAGTTGCGCTTGTATTTTGTTTTTTTAATTAATGAAATCTATTTGGTCGGATCTCTCTCTTTTTTAAAAAAAAAAATATTTTAGGATTTTTTTTTTAATTTTCAGGAAGATTATGTCAAAAACTTCGATACTCCGTCTAAGTCTCAAAGATACTCAAACTACAATTTATTCTGCATTTCGACAATGAGAATCCATTCGGAAATCTGGGTCATGGTACACAGTTTTGCACAGTGTATATCATATTACCAAAGATATAGACAATCACGTCCAACTATAACCACATGAATGGAATTGGAACCAAATGGAAACGAGAACACACTTCTTAACAGATTGGAAGAGGAGCGCCATTCCATTCCCCGAGACAATCCAGCATTGGATCAATGAACCTTCCCTGGCACATAGCTGTGAACACCTTGTCGAACTCCTCGCCAGGGGACCTGACCTTTTCCCCTGTAAGCAATCCAGTGTCCAGAGTTTCCCTCACAAACTTGTACAGTGGATAAGACCTGCATTCCTTGATCCTGTTGGCAATTGCTGAATTCCCACTCTCATATGCTGCTCTCGCACCCTCGACTTCTTTTGGCAGGATGGCCTTCAGTTCTTCTTCGAAAGGTCCAATCTTTTGGAAGATTGAAGTGTTGGCATTCTTCTCATTGTCGCCATTCGCCAATGCTTGGTCTACGAGAACTTGTCTTAGGTTTTGCATCAATGAATAGGTGGAGCTGCAGGGGTCATCAGCATAGGCGAAAACTGGTTCACGATCAACCACCTTTAGTAAGTCCTTCTCGCAGAATCTTGAAGGGTGGAGTTCTCCATTAGCACCTGTTGTTAAGACTCTCTTGGCTACTTGGCTGACGGTGTTCTTGACTGCGTGCTTCAAGTTCTCCTCCAAATGCCTCAAGTCAATGGCTTGGCAAAGTGCTACTAAGAATGTCGAAGACATGAGTTTCAAGATATCAACGGCTTCTACTGTCTTTCTTGAAGAAATTAGTCCCAAGGAGTTCACGTCTTGGTTATGCTGCTCGGCGCTTTGCACGTGGGTAGTGACTGGATTTGCGAGATACTGGAGCTCAGAACAGTAAGAAGCCATTGCTATTTCAGCTCCCTTGAAGCCATAATCCAGACTTGGATTGCTGCCACCAGTGAGATTTGATGGCAATCCATTGTTATAGAAGTCATTTACAAGCTCACTGAATTGAGCAAACATGAGCTTCCCTATTGCTGCAATAGCCAGACGTACATTGTCCATAGACACTCCAATAGGGGTACCCTGGAAGTTGCCACCATGCAAGGCCTTATTCCTTGAAACATCGATCAAAGGATTGTCATTCACTGAGTTAATCTCTCTTTCGATTGATGCGGTTGAGAATCGTATAACTTCAATCTGAGGGCCCAACCATTGTGGGGAAGTCCTTAGAGCATATCTATCTTGCTTTGGTTTCTGCAGCGGATCCATTTCATGTTGCTTCTTAGCTTCTTTGATGTAAGAGCTGCCATCTAAAATGTGCTCCATTATGGCTGCAGCCTCAATTTGGCCAGGATGGTGCTTCAATTTATGAGTCAAATGGTCTGTGAATTCGGGTTTTCCATGCATAACTTCAGCAAAAATTGCTGATAAAATCTCTGATAAGACAACAAGAATGTTGGCCTCAAAAAGAACCGTCGAAGCCAAACCAGAACCAACAGCAGTGCCATTCACAAGGGCAAGGCCCTCTTTGGGCTGCAGCACAAAGAAGCCAGATTCAATCCCAGCTAGGCGAAATGCTTCCCCGGCATCAAGAGATTGACCATTTGGACCAATGGCCTTGGAATTAGGCCGGCCCGTCAACAATCCGGCGATGTAGGATAGCGGGACTAAATCCCCTGAGGCCGTGATAGTGCCGCGTAATGGCAAGCATGGAGTAATGTTGTGATTGAGCAGTTTGGTAATAGCTTCCATGATCTCAAACCTGATGCCAGAGTAACCTTGGAGCAGAGTGTTGATCCTCACTAACATAGCAGCTCTTGTCGCCGAGTGAGGCAGTGTGTGGCACGATTCGGTTCCATTGCCAAAGATCCCCGCATTCAGAAATCTAGACAACACGGTCCCAAAATAAACAAATTAGTGACAATTTGACTAAGTTCTTAAATATAATTATGGTATGAGACAATTAATTAGCTAAATTACTGCCCCCAACTTGTTGGATTGTAATATATTGGAAGAAAACCTGGTAAAAATCCAAATATTATCAAGTTACCAAAAAAGCAAAAATAAAGAAAAAAAAAAATGAATGATACTCTAGTCACTACCACCAATTATTAACCGTGTGTAAGAACTAGAAAGTGGACCCGATGATATTTATTATTTACATGAATTAATAGGCATTAATGTAATATGTAATATCTAAAATAAGCCACATTAATTACCAAATAAGAGCAGTAATCTTTTTTTTTTTTCATTCATTGAAACCAATTAATGTTTTTTTTTTTGTAAAAAAATAATAAAAACAATTTCTGTCAATTGTATAGCCAATTAATAAGTCATGTGATTGTCTACACAAGCTCTCTCCCCTTTCTTTTTTAATACCCCATGCAAGACATAAGCCTTCTTTATTAAAAAAATAAAATCCTCTTTATATGGTAAAATTTGTCCGCAGGATTGCAGTCACAATGAAAAAACAAATATATATTAGCCTGCAGACATTTAATAATTAAGAATTTTAATTTTTATTTTAAGAAAAATTGTGTAATTTTTTTTAAATGACGTATGCAATTTTTGTAGTATGATTTGTTCGAGTTTTTTTTGAAGTGGACTCGGCCCAGTTGATAATTAATAGTTTTCAATTTTGACGTGGACTCACCCACGGACTTCCAACCCCCACCCCCCCCTCTCCCCCCCCCCCCCCCCCCCCCGGAACTCGAGCAATTCGAAAGCGAGTCAATTCCTGCTAGTTGACAAGTGCTTCCTTAAACGAAGAAGAGAATGAGAACCATTAATAAACTAAAAATTACCTGATGAGCTCCTGCTGCAGAGCACCGCCTTGTTTGGTTCTTCTGTGAGAAGTAGCCCCAAAACCAGTAGTGACGCCATAGCTATCGGTGCCCTTCGTCATGCCATCCATGACCCAGTCACTGCTGGCCTTGACGCCAGCCCTGGCGGACTCTGCAAGTTCCACCTTGGCCCCACTGTCGTGCCTGCCGGCGATAGCCGCCACTTGAGCAATGTTCAAGGTCTCTCCACCGAGCTTGACCAGCGGCTTCCTGTACTCCGCCACCATCCGCTTCACCTCATCAAGATGGCTGCCTGTCAATGACTCGGCAGCCACCCCCCAGTTAAGCGGATCATTACGTGGAGAAGGACTGCTCGTGCACAAGCTCTTGAACGCACCGTTTTGGTGGCCATTCTGGGCTATCTTCTCCATGTTCTCAACTTAAAATTGAAGAAGCTGATTGAAAGCCTGCTCTTTTTTTTTTTTTTTTTAATAAACAAACCGTGAGGACCAGTTACGAAATGAGAGAGGGATTCAGAGAAGAAGAGGAAATCTTTTTGGGAGGCTAGCTTTGGATTTCCTGAGAGGAAACGATTTCAAGTAATGGAGCTTTAAATAGATGGTTCAGTACGTATGGTTGTTGGTAGGTAAGCATAAGGACCTCCGAGGGCAGGCAAGGTGGGTTGGTGAGAGACAATAATGACCGTTGATTCGGGTTAATCTAGTGGTGGAGATTCGGCAGCGTGGACTGCATATATACGGTTCATTGGAGAACAGGAGGTTAATTTTGACTCCTTCTGGGTCGTGGTGCATGGCCCAATTCTGTGGTTGTTGGGGTCGGAGGTTTGGTAAATTTGCTTTGCATTCCATCCACTGAATACCAGTCCTCGTGGATTCCTTTCGTTTACCTAATTAAATAATAGTGCCTCTAATGGTTGTTAAAAAAAAAAAATTAGTTGGACTTATCTAACCAAAAAAAAAAAAAAAAGAAGGGAGAGAGAGAGTCGAATGATCTTAATGCTATATAAAAGAGAACATAAAAATTTTAAATAACGCATAACTGAGATAATAAATGTATATATATAAGTATATATGATCATAAATATGTCCAATTTATTATGTCAATATCTTTATCCATTTGAACTAAAATAAAATTATTTTTTATATTTATTTATTTATTTGTATAATAAATTTATTGTCTTGAAATTCCTTTCAAGTGAATCAAACTATAGATTTTTAAAAAATAACTCCATGAGAAACGCCCATTTATGGAATTAGAATTGCTAAATAATTAATAACGGTCAAAATCAGGGTCATGAGTATTCTCTTGGCTTAAACCCTTTTGTAAGTGTTTTTAAATAATGAATTTATATTTTTAAAATAGAATTTGAGAGCTTCATTGTAAGAAGACTTATTAATGTCTCCTTTTACTTTTTGTTTTTCCTTTTTTTTTTTTTTGGCTGAATACCTTTTTATTGCATAAATCCCCTTGAATTTGATTAATAAAAAATAAATTTATATATTATTATATTATAATTTCAAATCAAATTTAAGTATTAACACACACACACATATTAATACACAAGAAAATTATATCTAAAAATATTTAATAATTAATAAAGGTAAAAAATTAATTATTAATTTTTAATAAAAATATTTTCGATAATATTATTAATTGAAAAATCGTATCAGATTTAACCAATTCTTTCCGTAGGTGCAGGAATCTCGATGCCGCCTTTTGTCTGCACTCATATTTGTTATATTTAATGAATACGTAGTGCGGCTCAACAAGCTTTTTTTTTTTTTTTTTTTTTAAAAAAAAAAAGAGAGAGAGAGATAGAGAGATTTGAAAGACAAGCGGGGCTTTTGCCTCTATCTCTATGAAGAAAAAAAAAAACCATAGTCAATCGAAATAAAATCGGTAGCATTTACAAAAACGTGAAAAAGGATTGAAATAGTCAATCGATTCCACCGTTGAAATAGTAAAAAAAAACAAAAAAAAATGTTAATCTGATCCAGGGATTAATGCCCAGTATAACTGGCCAAAATATTCAAAGCGACGGGGCAATTAGGTGCACTTGTGCAAATGCAAGGTAGCTGCTTACTCCCCTGTCACGACCGACTTCCAAGTGGGGTGTTCCCCCTGGTGACCGGAATTTCATTTCCTAACTTTGGTTTTGAAATTTGTTTCCATCACTTTTTTTCATTCAACGAATGCTTGTGCTTTTGTACCAATACTATGTTATGTTGACCTTTATATTGTCTCTCCTTCAGTCCACCTCGACGTCCATTTCTACGGATACACCCAAATACAATTTTTGTGTGTCTCGTGGCAGTAGCAGCAGCGGCAGAAGTGCGAACCCAGAGCATGGATTGGTGGGTTTTTGTCTTGTTCCCGCCGGCATTCCGGCTCTCGAGTGAAATGCGTTAAACATGGTCAAAGAAATACTCCTTCGCCGAAGCCATTTGTTCTCCGTTGCCAACAGCTTCTGTCCTCTTTCCTCTGGTAGCTAATTGGGGTGGGTGAAACTTGAAACATGAGTGGTTGCTTGAAGATATAAATGCATACGAGAGAATTTTATTTTATTTTTTTGTCATCTACAAAATAACCAACAAATTGGGTTACAACAATTCACCATAGAAGATTGCGGGTTGAATTTAAGTATCAATCAAAATTAATTAACAAAAATACCATAAAATAAAAGTAATTTATTCATTTATTAATGAATACAAACATGTTATTATGCCAGTTATTATACTTTAGAACATAATTTGTTAAATCGTTGAAAACTTGTAGCACTTTTCATTAACTTTAAGCAAATAAAATAAAATTCAACTGAAACCCCATCCATTACACTCAATGACATGTTTCTTTTTTCCCCTTCATCCCTGCACTGATTATACGATGTAATTAACTTGCCGGATAGCTGTTGATATATGATATCCAAACAATATTGAAGTATCTCAATCAAACAAACAGGATTCTTTTCTCCTAGCACGAAAAGGGATGAATCGATGAAGAGAAATTGTCCTTAAATTGAATAAATTAAATAAAAATCAGAGAAAGGCCGCTGCGCATTAACTGGATATCCAATCAAGATTAAGGTATCTTAATCAAACAAACGGAATCTTTCCCTCTTAGCCAGAAGAAAAGGGAAAAAAAGGGGAATGAATCAATGAAGAGTAACTGTTTTTGAATTGAATAAATTAAATAAAAATTAGAGAAAGGTCGCTGCACATTGTCCGGCGTAAGGGGGTGTTTTGTCTTCAACTGTTGGGACTATTAGTTGCTTTTTATTTTCTCATAAATAAGTATGAGGGTATTTATTTATTTATTTATTTATTACATTGTGGATACTTATATAGTTAACCAATTTTAGACTTCTTTTGTTTCTTATTGCACAGTTGTGGTCTGATGATAAATTTTCATTCTAATTTTTATTTAAATAATAATTTTTTATTAATGAGCCTATTGTTTTTTTTTTTTTCAAAAAAAGAAAAGAAAAGCATCCATGCATACTCAATATTGTAACTTCACTTTTTGTTCAACGTTTAACATTGTTCTTATTGTTATTTTTATTAGTTAATGTTAAGAGTCGTTATTGTTTTCTTAATGTTACAATGGATTCATATATAACATGGAATTTTCATGCATTACAATTAAAAAATCAATTGCTATTAAGAACGGCACAAGAGTTTAAAACAAATTGGTCCAAAAAAAAAATTAAAAATAAATAAATAAATAAATAAAAAAATATATATATATATATATATATATATATTTCATAGACTTGGCCAGAAACGTCAACATAATGAAAGAGAGGGGGGGGGGAGAAGGGGGGCATAATGTGGGTCCATAAAATTTGGAAGCCACCGGTGGTCCGGTCCACCCACCTCACAACCAACGCACGTTTGACACCTGAAGAACGCGGGGGGATCACATCTGACCAACCGGATCACCAACCCTTCTCATACAATGTCTCGAGCTGGTGACTATACATCACATATAATTGGACCGGCCGAGTTCCTACCGTAGCCTTTGAGATTTAAAGCTCCAACCTAATTGTCGCGTAAGGAACAAATAGTAAATCATGTTAATATATTATCCCTGTTGATTATTCAATTTGATAATTCCACAGCACAATTCATAAATCATGCGTACTTTATTTTTTTATTGTTATTTTTTTTCTAATTTATATTTCTTCAGATTCATGTTTCACAAAAGACAAAAAAAAAAAAAAACTTGTATCTCTACGCCCCATGATGATGACTCTCTTCAAATTAAATTTACTAAAAGAGCATATATTTCATAGACTTAGTCGGAATTTAACTATTTTCATAATTATACATATTTAGAATATATATATATATATAACTAAATATCTTAATGGATCGCCAAGCCCCAGGACTTTATTTCGGTAAATTTAGATTACAGAGGCAGAAAAATTATGAATCATCATAATGTCGGTGAGACGGCGAGCAAGACCGACTGGTTAACCGCCTCATGCCTAATTTGCTTTTTGCTGTTAGAGGGGGGCATGCAGTGTGGGGTTTGGGTGCGTGCGTGGGTAGAGGGGAAGGGGAAGTTTGTTGGGTTACGGAGCCGCGGATCACGTGACATTGGCCCCCCCGCCCCAGCGAACAACCCCCTTTTTATTTGGAATTATATTTTCAAATTGGCGAAAGCAAGCCTGTCTCTGGTCTCTGGGGTTAATTTTGTCCCACGTAAAAAAAAAGAAAAAGAAAAAAGAACATTTAATACTTTGATCGTGAGCTGGTCATGGCCTGACCCTCCTCCACGGTGTAGGCATTCATTTGTCGTAACGAAAATGATGGGAAAATGGAGGGAAGGATTGATAAACAAAACTGAATCTAGAAGACCATTAATTTCAATTGATAATAATAATTTTAAATTTTTTTTTGTATTTATATTCGGCAGTTCAGATCCCATCTTATATATTCCGTCCATCAATCTGAACATTTATTATAACTATACTCTCTTTGTTTTTTTTTTTACGTAAGTCAAAAAGAAAAAGGGTGGGGGGACAGAAGTTGGGGGTTTGCTTAGCTTCTATAATCAATTAATTAAATCCTACCCTAATTTTCAAAATGCTCTCTCTCACTCTTATTGGAACAAGTGCGTTATGCCTTCAATTGGTTTACAGGTATGTTGCCGTGTTCTATGCTGAAAGCTGCAGAGGGAATGTGTTATGTGCCCACTCTAGCGGCGACAACATTTCTGGCTCTGTGTGTATATACAAATATATATATATATTATAAACCCAAAATACATATAATGAATCTCTACTTACACGTACAAGGCACAGTTCTTGGTTAAGCACTTTCCACATCCAAACCCATTAGGATGAGGAAGGTGACAGGGAATCAGGATTCCTGCTGAAAAGTTGTTTTGATTTTTGTTTGATTAATCGCAATTTCTTCATCAGTCATTTAATATGAAAATTGATAAATGCATTTCCCAGCATGCAATTTCTTCATCAGTCATTTAATATGAAAATTGATAAATGCATTTCCCAGCATACTCTCTAAAAATGTTGACTTTTACTAAAAAAAAAAAAGATTTCTGTGTTTTTAATCAATACTTTTTTTTTTCTCTATTACTCAGGAAAAGGAAAAAAAAAAAAGGAAAAGAAAAAAGATTCCTGTCAGAAAAATGGGTCAACTGCTCTGTGCCTCACTGAGATCTCAATCTTGTGTCTTAGTCTTAGTTAGTAGTCTAGACCCAAATTCAAGACCAGCCCATAACCCATACCATCCAATCAGAAGAAATGGATCAAACCCAACAAAACAAAACCGCAAAATTGGGGGAGTAAAAATCCAAATGGAGAATAGAAAATGGCCCGACCCACTCTCCCAATTTCTGAATTATTCACAGAATTATATATATATTTTTTAAAAATAGTTTATTATACTTCATTTTATTATAATTTTTTAAAAGTAATATTAAATATTAAGAATTAAAAAAATCACAAAATAATATTTTTATGTTTTATTAAAATTTTTGTTTTTCGAGTATTTTGTATTATTCTCCTATTTATTGCACTCCGATTCCATTATTGTCAACAAGTATCAAAAAACGGAAGAGTAAACGGTAGAAAGAAAAGGTCAGCGTTTAATACCGGGGGGGGGGGGGTGGGGGAGGTGCGGGCGCTTTGAATGAATAATTTTGTTCTTTTTTTTTTTTTTTAGGTTGAATACAATTCACCAAAAATCAAAGAGAAACACAAAAATAAGCAGAGCATCCAATAATCAATGGCTTCCCAGCTCCTGAGACGCGCACTCGGAAGCCATACGAGCCGGATCCTTGGCTCCACCTCCTCCTCGAATCCAAGTCTTAGCCACGCCTTACTGCCATCTGCGGCTAGGACTTTCTCCTTGTCAACCACTCCGATCACCGCCACTCTCTTCCCCGGCGATGGTATCGGCCCCGAGATCGCCAAGTCCGTCAAACAGGTCTCTCTCTCTCTCTCTCTCTCTTTGATATTTTAATTCTTATGATCTGATTCAACGTGTGAAGTGATTGAAAAGCTGCTTCGAAGGAAGTAAACCCTTTCGCGCCCTGTCAGATTTTTTATTTGGTTCTTTTTATTCGATGCAATTAGCTAAACGATTATAATTTGTAATTGGTTGGTTGGCGGTCACTGTTACTGATAAGTGAGCGCGTTTGTTGTGATGTTCTGCCATTGATATCATTCTACAAGGTGAAGAACAATCTGAATGGCAAAGAACCATTGAATCTTACTATTATGGGTTGTCTATTTATTAAATATGGGTTTGATTCATTTGTTAGAAGGTGCCTTCTTTTGATCCTTGATTGTTTGTTCATGGCAAAAGGGAAAGAGCAAGTTTTTTATATGACTTAAACATTAGTTCAAAAAAAAAAAACAAAAGGGAAAAAACAAGCGTCCTACTGCATCACATAGGGTAACCCTCCTGTTACAAAGTGACTATCTTTTCAAAAACAAAAGCAAAAGCTAAACATTTGGCTCATTCTCTAACAACACAGAGAGTCATTGTTTTATTTAAGGATAATAAACTTTGCATTAACAACATCATCCTAATAAATTAATTTAAGAAGAATTTAAGTATTTCTGATAAAGAAAACATAGGATAAATTAATGGAAAAGGTAACTTAGTTAAGACAGCATTTTTGGCCATATTGAGAAAAATAGTAATCGAAAAAATGAGCTCATTTTGAATTGGTATGGTGGTAAAATTTGCCTATATTTCTAGTGTTTTCAATGCATTGACGATTTCTGAAAATTTTTGAATGCAGTTCTAAATCTCTTTTCCTTGTAACCGTAGATTTTTGTCTTGTTTTATATTATATCTCAATAGCTATGTGTAATACATTTGCATTTTCACCATTACAGATATTTAAAAGTGCTGAGGTGCCAATTAAGTGGGAAGAACACTATGTTGGGGATCAAATAGATCCTAGGACCCAGAGTTTTCTAACATGGGAAAGTTTAGAATCAGTACGGCGGAATAGAGTAGGTTTGAAAGGGCCAATGGCAACACCAATTGGAAAAGGCCATCGTTCTTTGAACCTTACTCTTAGGAAGGAGCTTAATTTGTATGCTAATGTCAGGCCTTGCCACAGCCTTCGTGGTTACAAAACTAAGTATGACAATGTGAATCTTATCACCATCCGTGAGAATACTGAAGGGGAATACAGCGGACTTGAGCACCAAGTAAGCTTTTTTTTTAATATCGTACTGAAGCATTTTGGCATATGTGCAATGTATGAATATTAATGTCATATTCGTTCTTGGTTCTAGGTGGTGAAAGGTGTCGTGGAAAGTCTCAAAATTATTACCCGTCAAGCAAGTTTGAGGGTTGCTGAATATGCCTTTCATTACGCAAAGACTCATGGACGAGAAAGAGTGTCTGCCATACACAAAGCTAACATTATGCAGAAAACTGATGGTCTTTTTCTTAAAGTATGTAAATTTTAAATTTTTGTTGCATTGAGCACTATGTTACTATTTAACCAAGTATCCAAATGTTAAGTTCACCTTGTTTTTCTGCAGTGCTGTAGAGAGGTTGCAAAGAAGTATCCAGACATAACATATGAGGAAGTTGTTATTGACAACTGCTGTATGATGGTATAATGATTTCCTACTTTATCTCGAAATATTAGCCTATATGGGACTTGTTTTCTCACTTCTTTGTCAGGAAGAAGGGAAAGAAAGGAAGATTTTCCTTCTTGCAATATAACATTGGTCCAAATTGTAAATTGTAGCAATGAAAGACATGCCATTAAACTGCCACTATATGTCTTGGTTATACTTAAATCCAGGAGAACCTCTGGTTTCTTGTATTATGATGTGCAGCTTGTGAAGAATCCATCGTCTTTTGATGTACTGGTGATGCCTAACCTCTATGGCGACATCATCAGTGACCTTTGTGCAGGGCTGGTTGGTGGCTTGGGCTTAACACCTAGGTAAATAAGGATCTTTTTTCATCTTTATTAGTAACATTAGGCTATCTAACACATTTTATTTAATTTTACAGCTGTAATATTGGTGAGGGAGGAATTGCCCTCGCTGAAGCTGTACATGGTTCAGCACCTGACATTGCAGGAAAGGTAAGTGCTCTTGGCTGACGTAACGTTTTTGTTCATCTTATATGTTTCTTCTTGTTACTTTTTTGCAGTGTCCTTGTCTGTGTCTGCTCATTCTCGAATTGTAGTAGATGGTTGCTCAACAGAATAAGTTGAAATTAACATTTTCCTATACTCAAGCCTATGTAACAAATTAGTTGTTGTGATGCATGGTAAATGCAAATGCTGCATTAACCCTTAACTTGACTCCAAGTACTGTTATCTCGATCGGGAGTTTTCAGTCTTCAGTGAATGACTCTGAATGTGTGTGGGAGTTTGAATGTTTGCAAAATGGTGCATTACCTAAGTGGGCTCAAACTAATTCTTTCCATGAAAGAATAATTTGTGATTCTGGGACCTCATTTGGCATGCTGAAACGCTCAGTCTAGTATCATTTTAGTATTTTACCGAGATTGGGAAATTGGAAGTGTCATAAGGGTTTCTGGATAGTATGCATTTGCTATTAGAAATTAGTGGCTGGTGGAGATGCTTTCAAGGTGGAAGTGTTGATAATTGGCACATGGGAAGTCATTATGTGATTTTCTCCTTTTTGTTCTGGGAGAATCTACTTGATAGCCAGTTAGGAGCTTGAATTATTTAGGGCCATGGAGATCAGCCCATTAATTTGCATGTTGATCATGGTTTTAGTGTTTGTCAGCCATAATTTGGCAGTCTTGGACCAAATTTCTAGGACTCATTTGGTTGAGAACTACGAGTCATTATGACCATGCCCCATTCCTTTGTGCTAGTTAACGCTCGACAGTACAATGGTGATTATTCTCAATGATTTTTCTTTTGGCTGATAATAACCTCATCGGCACATTTTATTTTCGCAACTCACCAATTTCTGTGGTTCAATGTGCACAGAATTTGGCAAATCCGACCGCTTTACTCTTAAGTGCTGTGACAATGTTGCGCCATTTAGAGCTCCATGACAAGGCTGACAGGATCCAGAATGCTATTCTTGAGACGATTGCTGAGGGAAAGTACCGAACTGCTGACCTTGGTGGTTCGTCATCAACAACCGATTTCACCAAGGCGATTTGTGATCATCTGTGAAAGAATCCCCACAGGGATCTTAGTTTTGCATTGAGTTCAATAAAAAATAGTTTGTTTTGATGCTTCTTTAGTGCTATGCTCGAAACCTTCTCGATTTCTTTTGTGGTGAAGTTGAATTAGACCACATCAACTTGTGATATAGCGTTTCATTGGGGTGCTCCTTACATTTCATTAAAAGTGGCCTAAGCCTGCATATGCCAAGTTTGCCCAACAGATTCATTTCTTTTTGGTCTACCCAACAGATATCTTGAGTGGCGACATGATTTTCTGAATGCTGTGGGTCGCAAGTATCTTTATGGACTGAAAAATGCTATTCCAAAGGGAACAAATGAAATGTACCCAACAAAATGGAAACAAAAAAAGCCCAATTTACAAGAACAATCTTTAAGTCGTGATCAACCACTAATTACGGGGGCATTAGCAGCCAGAGAACCAGCTTCAACAAGAAACAGACAATTTCGGCCGCCAGAAAAAGGAAAGCGGTGACGCCGCCTCACCAGGCGACCTTGTTTTTAATAGTTTAAACTAATTTTTGGTTTACCTAATTTATAAATTTATAATATTTATTAAGATAGAATACGTTAGATATTGAGATCAACTTTAATTTATTATGTTAGAATGTATAATATAGCAATCATATGGCAAGGAGAGATTTAAATTATAATAATAATTACTTTTTATTTTTAGAGAAAACAAAAAGGTATTTAAGAGTATTTAAAAAAAAAAGTATATGAGTATTTTTTTCTTAAAGAAAGTTAAAATTTTAAGAAAAAAATTTGGGAGTATTATTTTTCTTTTTTTTTTTTTTATAAAAAATGTAACATAAACATAATATAAAAAGAAGGATTAAACATATGTTGAAATATTAATATTAAGAAAAATTATAAATCATGTTTAAAGAGCTGTAAATTTTATGAAAATAAAAAAAATTACTCAAAAAATGTGAACAATGCCCAAAAAAATATATTTTTTTTCTGAATTTTATTCTATATATTTATATACTTATGTATAAATTTATATCTACACCTAATCTATAGATTTTTCTTCTTAATTTAATTTATTTTCCTTCCTAATAGGGAAGTCCAATTTGGGTTGGTGAGACAGAGACGCTGACGCTCACCACGTCACTGTTTCACCCCAATAAAGATGGCGCTATTTCAACTGCTTGCCAGATCTAAAGCCCCCAATACCTGCAAGCCTCTCACTCTTCTGTCTCTCACCTGCTCCCTCGCTTCACTCTGTCTTTACTCTCCCAAACGACTTTTCGCAATGGCCAGCGAAGGAAGTCTTCTGGGCATGGGCAACCCACTTCTCGACATCTCTGCTGTGGTGGACGAGGAATTCTTACAGAAGTAAGTCCCATCATCTTCTTTTTTGACATTAACCTCGTATCTTGCTCAGATCTGGATTCCTGTCTTGTCTTCTTCTTTTTTTTTTTTTGCTTAACTCGCCTGAAAATTTTGTATGGTCATATGCCCACTTCTGTCGCCTGTACTTTCTCTGAAACACAGTTGGGTGTGCCCAGGTTTGTAATTTGCGGACTTTTATAGCAAGAAATGCCCTTTTTACATTTGGCTTTTTGTGCAAGGAATATATTGCCTATGATTTTCTTTAAACATTTTTCCTTTATTTTTTGGTTAATTTTACGAGTTTATGTTTGATTGATTTGCTCAGAAACCTAAATTGGGTTGGTCTTGTTGTCACAGATATGACATCAAGTTGAACAATGCAATTCTTGCGGAGGACAAACATCTACCTATGTAAGTGGTTGCGCGTGTTACAAAATCTATGAATCTGGTTGGCGACATTTGTAGATTGAGTGGATTCAGATTCTTGTTCTTTGCACTTCCCACCAAAGTTTATCCCTTTTTTTTTTTTTAAGGAAAGGTTATATTTAACATTGATTTTGTTTATTTGGGTTTCAATATTTGCTTTTTCTTATTTGGTTTATGTGTTATTGGCCTTATGGAAGTTGGATTCAGAAGCCGTTCACTTAAATTAATATAGAATATAGATCTTAGGATCCTTGAAAATTTTCTTTCAAGTCTAAATAGCGGGTTATTTAATCTATCATTTATGGACTCGTAAAGATTGGAAATTGTTGCATTGGGTTATAACATCCAAATGGGATGTGAATGCTAGTGCAGAGTCCTCTGGCTTTTGCTTTAGCAATGAAGGGTTTTATTGAATATTTAAATATTTCCTTAGCCCCAACCCCTAAAGGAAAATGTAAGAATGATAGAAATATTTCCTGAGCCTCGTAATCTGGAAAAATGTAAAATTTCTCATTTATCAGATTAGTAGTCATCCTAGGAATTCAGAAATGTGGAAATCTGACTTTGTGTGGGCACCTGACTTATGTGAGGCTTTGGAGCATAGATTATTTGTTGATACTCTCTGCTTGGCCTTGTTAGACATTAAGTTGATGTTACCTTGTTTGTAAACAGGAGACCTGTTGTGATTATTTATTTACTAGTCAATAAATGGCTAACATTCTTTTGAAAAAATATTACCCAGGTATGAGGAAATGGCCACCAAATATAATGTGGAGTACATTGCTGGAGGTAATGCATCAAGTCTTCAACTATTTAAGATTGGATCAAAATGGTCTGATATGTGTTTTTGGCCATCATATGTCAATTAATTGTGTGTTCTGGCTGATTTTACAATTTGTAGGTGCTACTCAAAATTCTATCAGAGTTGCACAGGTATCTATAGATTCCATAAATTTTAATTGAGGGAGCTCAGTTGTGGAGCTTACTATAACATTTGAGCCAAAATTTCCTACCTGATTCAGTGGATGCTTCAAACCCCTGGTGCAACAAGTTACATAGGTTGCATTGGAAAGGACAAATTTGGGGAGGAAATGAAGAAGAAGATTAAGCTTGCTGGTGTCAATGTAAGTGTGCCTTTGGCTACATATGTGTTCCTGTTTATTTGTATTCTTTATGGTAATTTCCTCTTTCAACCATTCGAATAACATATTCTGTCACAATGATTGTGCAATTACTTGAGCAAGGGGTAGCAAATTGTGGTCTAATTTTGTTAATAATTCAGGTTCACTACTACGAGGATGTGTCTGCACCAACAGGAACTTGTGCAGTTTGTGTCATGGGCGGTGAGAGGTTAGTTTAACAAGTTTCTTGCTTTGAAATTTTGTTTGGCTCTCTATCAAATTGCTGCAGTACATTTAGAGCCAGTTCCAAGAGCTTGGGGCATCAAAATTGTCATATTCATCGGCTAATAACATTTTCTACTGTGCTTAGGTCACTAATTGCCAATCTTTCAGCAGCAAATTGCTATAAATCTGAGCATCTAAAATTACCAGAAAATTGGGCATTGGGTAATACTGTCTTTTTGTATCAGTGGTTTCTTTCTTTTGTGTCTTGTTAATCATGTTGGAGAGTTAACTTGTTTGTGAAACTTATTGGGCAGTTGAGAAGGCTAAGTACTTTTATATTGCTGGGTTCTTTCTCACTGTATCCCCAGACTCCATACAACTCATTGCTGATCATGCTGCTGCAAATAATAAGGTATATCATTTGGTGTACACCTCACCTTTCTTGTGCTCCGTGCAAATAATAAGGTACTTTTCTTGTAGGTTTGCAAGAACTAGTACTTACATATACTCATATATCTGCAGGTCTTCATGATGAACCTTTCAGCTCCATTTATTTGTGAGTTCTTCAAGGATGCACAGGAAAAAGTTCTGCCGTGAGTTCTTGTTCCTTTGGTTATCATTTCACAGATGAGCCCATATAAACATGTCAATTTAAGGGGTGTGTGTGTGTTTTTGTTTTTTTTTTGGCTTCAGATATATGGACTTTGTATTTGGAAATGAGACAGAAGCAAGAACCTTCTCAAAAGTTCATGGCTGGGAGGTTAGATATACTTGGCATTTGGATTTATGATTTTTGTTTTCTATGTTAACCTGTTGGCGCGTCTTAATGAACAGACTGACGATCTGGAAGAAATAGCCGTAAAGATTTCTCAGTGGCCTAAAGCATGTGGGACATATAAGAGGATTACTGTTATCACCCAGGGGCCAGAACCTGTGGTTGTTGCTGAGGATGGGAAAGCAAAAAAGTTTCCTGTGATTTTACTCCCCAAAGAGAAGCTTGTTGATACAAATGGAGCAGGTACATCTCTTAATTGTTTTGAGAGTCTCTAGTGCTGGAGTAGAACGGCATGCCCCTTTAGACACATTAGTGTCTGAGACGATCAATTAGGAATGAAATTTAACAGGTTTGCATCTCTAGTGATGTAAACGGGTGACGACAGACTGTTTATTTCAATAAGGAAGCAAATGCACATAAAATAGAATCACTCCATGGCGTTGTACTCCATTTATATCTTGATAGCAGTCGATGCATCAATTTTTCTTGTGGTTCATTGTGGTTTAATGCAAAAACTTTTTCAGGGGATTCATTTGTTGGAGGATTTCTTTCGCAATTTGTTCAAGGAAAGCCAATGGAAGACTGCGTAAGAGCAGGCTCATATGCTGCCAATGTTGTTATCCAGAGGTCTGGCTGCACGTTCCCGGAGAAGCCGGATTTTAGTTAGGCCACAGGCTGCTTTTATTCTATCTCCGTCAGTTCGTGCGGGTCTCAATTTATTGAGTCCCGATGATTTTGCTTTCAATATTCGGTATCTTTTCCAATTTTTAACGTTGTGTGCATAAGAGCCCCAAGAAAGTAGTAATCTGTAATCAGATTCTATTCTCCTATGGCCGGCGAGGGGAAAAGCTAAAATCAAAACGTTAAATGTTATCTTCACTGGCAATGATTAAAATTGTTGTTGTATGGATTAGAAGTGATCTTTCTATTGCTGAATAAAGTTTGAAATTCATGAAACGTACTAATTTCCAAATGAAATGGCGCTGCAAAGTGGTATTTTTCTTTATTTTGAGTGAGATCGCAATGTCTCGTGTGTTTGTTTGTTCTTTCGCAATGAAGCTACTATTTCGTCCTGCAAGGACACCCAATAATTGAAAATTCGGATATTTATTTTTCAAGCATGGATTTTTAAGCTTTAAAAAAAAATGAAAAAAGAAGAATGAGATTTTCAATAATAACAGAATTATTCGAATATATAGCGTAATTTAGGTTCAACCGACTTCTTAGTTGAAAACAAGTAGTATAGCTTATTTTATCTTAAAGGTACTTATTACCAAACCACAAACAAAAATAAATAAATAAATAAAAGAAGGGCATTTGTCGTAACGATTGATTGTTTATGAAATTCGAGTTGTGTATGTTGCCCCTCATCCTGCAAATGGCATATTTTCGGTGCGTTAACGACGAACATACGGCATAGAAGAGCACTATAATAAGCAGCAACAACCCAACGACCAACCATCGGCATCAAGAGAAGGGAGACAAAAGTTGCTCTTACTTTTCAAGATCAGGACCTGGGGCAAGAGAAGATATTGTTAGCCAACAACCAAAACAGCGTCATGCAAAGATCAAGTCCTGTTGTGTTCGAGGAAAGACCACGAGGTTTCACATTGGCTTCCTGGGTGGGTTGCCGATCAAAACAGAAAGAAGTGTGCAAACGGGACTGGTTCGACCCTACCAATCTTTGTTTGCTTTCTTTTCCGTTTTTTTTCTTTTTTTTTCTTTTGTTTTATAACCTTTTGAAAAAGACTGATTCCATCCCATTCCATTCCCATTGTTTCGTTACAACAGCCACACAACACAACAGTTTATGCAAGGAATTTCGATTGACTTTGACTAAGCTTTTTCACTCTATCAAATACAAATGCATACCCCCCCCCCCCACGCCCTTTTTTTTTTTTCTTCTTTTGTTCTTGAAATGTATTCATAATAATAATAATTTTTTTTCTTCGACTCAAAAATAAATTTTGCCTGAAGGTCATAAACTAAAATCTATATTTATATTAATATATAAGTATATATTATTGAAATCTAGAAAAAAATTTAATTTTTTATTTATGTGGCGGAATCTTACAAATCTACAAACGAAAATATTAGGTCATTTTATAATCACGAGTAAAATCTTAATTTTTTTAAGAAAAAGTATTATTAAATTTACTTTTTATTTTTTAAAAATAAAACATAAATGATAATGAAAATTCAATTTGCAACAGTACCTGCCCCACGGCTTTCTGCGGGAGTGCAAACCAAATCCAAATCGCATGCGCTGTGCGCACAATTACCGATCCCATTTATAAATTATTATTAATTAAACCTGATTATGGAAAGACCGAAAGGGCTAACAAATATCCCACACGCGCAACAAGATCAGCGTGTCAGCCAATCACTGATGAGCGTGTTTTCCACGAGCTTTTCCCTCCCGTGGAAGCTCTGCTTTCCTCCCCCATTTCTGAACGCCGACGCACAGCAGTTGGATACAGAAGTCCCCAACCAAAAAAAACAAAAAAAAAAAAACAGAGAGAGGAAAATAACGTAGAAAAGCTCCCAGCCACTCTATCAGCTCGTCGAAGAACGGCGGCAACTGCTGGAAGTGTTGAAAAAAAAAAAAACAAAGAAAGAAAAAAGTGGGCAAGAAAAGGCGTTTGTTTGGACCTTTCTGCTTACGCGATGAGCGATCATAACCGGCTCTGCTTCGGCAATCTGCGGACCACCACACAGTTGTTCAAGCAAACAACTGCCACCTTCTCCGCTGGCGTGTACACTTTCCTTTTCCTCTCCCTCTTCCTCTTCTCCTTCAGTACTATCGTCGAGAATGGGACCCACCTCCTCACCTCTTTCATCGACCGCGACCATTCCCTCAAGTCGCTTCTCTCCCGCCTGGACCTCGCCGGCCGCCGGATTCCTCTCCACCACCACCACCGTCTCGACAACCGGCTTCCTCGCCGCCGCCGCCCTTTCCTTCACCTTACTCGTGTCGGAACCCTAGACGAGGACTTCTTCTCCGGCGATGACGACGCCGATCGCTCCCTATTCGGCCCCTACAGCAAGCTGCCTCCCAATGTCAGTTCCGTGATTTTCAACAACTTCGATTCCGGGTTTGGTTTCTCCAATTCCGTAGTTGATAACGGTATTAGAGTCTCGGAAGTGGTCCGGTCCGGTGTCCAATTCAAGGCTCGGGATAAACTTATCCATGATGGGGATGAAGAAACTAGTGACTACGGAGGTAATGAGAAAGGAGAAGGAGAGGAAAATGGATCTCCTCCGGACTTGGACCAGGTGGTGGATTTTCAGTTCTTTATAAAAGGCTTGGAGCTGGGGCGGCGGGACGCGGTGGCGCTGTTGTATTTGGTGAGTTTCTTGTCTGCGGCTTACGGGTGGGTGATTTTAGGGTTTACTGCAATGTATTCATGGATATTAGGCATTGTATTTGTTGCTGTCTCTAATGATTTATTAAATCGGTTTGGTTCATTTTTTGGTTGTTTGGGACGGATCTAGATTAGGGCTTAAGAGGCTCACTGGGTTTATTCTCATGAGGTGGGCTATTAGGGATGCTTTAACTCAGCTCGTGGGTTTGTGGTATTTCGGTGAAGTCGAGGATCAATACTCCTTTTTTAAGCTGTTTGTGAGGATGAAGTTGATGCCATTCTCGATTATGTCTCCTTGGGTTCAAGGTTTTGAGAAAGAGGTTTCTGGGTTTTTGTTTGCTTGGCTTCTGTTGGATACTTTTGTGGGGTTCGTATTTGCAGTGGATGCTTGGGTTACCATTGTAGATTCGAGGAGGACTGGAAGAGAGATCGTGAGGGAAGGTTGTTATTTGATATCGACTATGTTTAACCAGGCTGTCCAATTAAAATGTATTGAAGCTATAATTTGTGGATTGGCAGCAAGATGGCTTTTATCTCGGGTTTTTGGAAAGGTTTTGGCTGCAGCTTTGCAATCAGCTGCAGAGGTTTACTTCATGGTTGCTTGGTTGATATTGTATTTTGCGGCAAGGTGCAAGGAGGCTCATCTAGAAGGAAGAAGGTTTGGGAGAAGAGATTTGGAAGGTTTGGTTGATGGTCTTCGATGATAACCAGTGGTATTAGGATGACAGCTATACCTACAGGTTGCTTCAGCTGTAATGCTAAAATAGTTTGCAGAAATCTCAGTCCTTTGTGTGTACTCCTTTTTGCACTCTCCATAAGTCGGCTTCGCCACTGATTGCTATTGCCACCAACAATGCGGTGTATTTACTTTTTGCTATGAGGCAATATGCTACTTGTGTATATTTTCAATGAGAATGCTCATGTATATCTTGTTGTGATCATTGTTGTAAATTCCTTGCATCACCTCTTCTGTTGAACACAGTAAAATTGGAAAAGGTATTGATCTTCTTCCCTTTTGAGTAATGCCCTTGTAATGTGATTTCTCTTCATGTGTGATTGTCTTCTTTTTTACACTGTTAAAGACAAAATAAGCATGGTGGAGCTGAGTTGAGTTTTGCATTTGTATGGGTTTTTTTTATCTCTCTTCTCGATCGTACTTGATTCTTCATTTTGGAAAAGCAATCTTAGCTGTGTTACTCTTGCAGCAAATTGATCAACTAGATCAGAATGAATTGATAGAAACTTCATGAGTCAAGACTTACAAGTTAGTTTGTGATTGTTTTGATGAGTATTTGGTAGTTCTCAAAGAAGAAAATGTACGGGAAGTTATATATCCTATCAAGGACATTTGTGGAAGAACTTTGATTTACTTCAGTTTTTCAATCTGTTTTCTCTGTTCTTTTAAGGGCAGGCTGGCTGCTCCTTTTGTTGAGGGTGGTTTTTTTTTTTTTAAAAAAAAGAGAGAGAAAAATTTGGAAGGGGTGGTAAGGGGGAGGGACACCGTAGGTGACTCCTGTGTTGTATTTTGTTAGAACCACTGCTTATATAACAAGATTAACTCAAATATGTGGTGTTAGCTATTATGTTGAAGAATTTCTTGATTATGTCCATTGGTGTTTGGAAGCACAGATTTTTTGTCTCTCTAACTTTGAATTGGTTGCTTGTGGATTCCTTCCAAGGATTGTTTGGACTTTAGGTAGTGATATCCTTAGAAAGTTCATGTGCAAGAATCCATGTGGAGACATTTTCACTAGATGAGGTGATGTTTGAGAAAGGCTTGATATCATTCCTAACTGCCTAACAGATTGAGTTCTTCGAGGGGATGGTGGTACCAGCCAGCTCCCATATGCTTTTCTTTTGGATTCTGATGAACATAATTTAGGGGTATGTTGAATTTGTTATATCTTCACATTCCAAGTATATTGCCTTCAGTCCATAGAAGTGGATTATTTCTTATTGCGGCTTCGTCCTAACAATTACTAGTCTGAGTTGTTTGTGACGGGATTCACATTCTTCTTAATCCTGGCCATTTCCTGTTCTATGATTAGTTTGTTTCCTTTTGTGGGTGTTTTCTGTTGTAGTGGACAGGTAGTGTTGGCGGGTGTGTGGCTGAGGAAGTTTAACTCGTAAAGGTTTCTGCCTTCTATTCATGGTAGCAGAGCCTCTTAAATTGTGACTGATTTGAAGTTGCATATCCACCTATTTTCCGATGCACAGAAAAAAAAGTTGCATATACGCCGTCAGTTAGAGTGAGAGCAGAGAAGAATTCTTGTTGACCATCAGTGGAGAATGATATCATATACACTCTCGTCTCTGTGATTGCACAGGCGCGTCTGAACGGCAGTGACTTGTTTTCTTTGGGGGCCCGTTCAAACTTCTCTTTTCTGTTGGCCTCCTTGCCGTGCATTAAAGGGGAAAAGCACCGTCATATTGACTGGGTGGGTTTTTGCTTTGGCTTGGGCTTTTTTTTAATTTTTTGTTGCTTGGGTGGGTGGTGTGGTAGCGGGGTTGGTAGGGCGGGGAAGGGAAGGGGATCTACACTACTACGGCGTGGTAGGCATCAATTAATCTATAGCTGCAATCTGCAGATTTTTCATTAACTTTAATCTTCAATGTTAATCCGCGAATATTTTTTATTTTGGATGTCATCGTGTTCAGTTTAGATGATTCGTTGTGGGTATGACATTGTCAGTATGTAGATGTAGAATTAGTTCTTGTTTTCCAAAAAAAAAAAAAAAAGTTATATAAAGCACATAAGTAATAAAAGTAATTTTTTTAAAAAATTTTGTAATCGTACAAATTCCTTCCTAATTTAGCACTTTTGATAAAAAAAATATTAAGTATTTAATCGTTAAGTTGACCTTCAAAAATGCAAAATATAAGCAAATTGACTTCCAACATGCATTTGGATCTATTTCTTCAACATTTGGATAGAGGCAAAGACTAATAGGATGCAATAGCAGAGTGAGAGTTTGAGCCTATGAAAATTATGACGATTTTTCTTTTTTGGTTTTGAGATTGATTTCGGACACGAGGGCGTTACGGGCGAAGAAGCCTCTCTGTACCGTAGATTTTAGTTTTAGTGCTTCAGCCTTCACGCGTACATTTCTTTTTTTTTTTTTAATTTTAATTTTAATTGAGGACCTTTGCTAGAGCGAAGTTGCGAAACATACTTGTAGACTCAAGCCTTGCTGGCGTAGTTGGCATTAGCATTTGCCAAGAAAAAAGCAGGCTTCGTTAGCTTCTTTTTAGCAGGAGCAACGGGGCCGTACGCTGTAATTTCAAACAGGGGAGATTTTTGAAGCCAGCTCCTCGGAACCACATCTGGGCTTGACAGACAAATCATTTATGGGAATGGCTTCGATCTTACCATCGTTGCCTTTCTGGCTCCAAGTATGGCACCTGGCCTTTTATTCCTAGCTCAGTCTTTCTCCCAGCTTGTGGGTCACGTGCGGAACATTGCAAAGGGAGAAGGACTAAGTTCCCCGAGGCGTAGTGAGTCCATTCGGATGCCTATAATTTGTGTGCGCATGGGGGGGGGGGGGCGCGGGGGAGGGGGACTTGTCTTAGTCTCTTAAATCTTTCGATATAAAAATTTCAGCTTGTTGATAATACATTGAATCAATGCTTAACGTAGTATTGATGGGGTGATAGGCGTGTCGAAGTAAATAAAATTAACGTGGGAATCACAATAGGTTGGGCAGGCTAATTGCGGTTTACAGCATGGCTAAAGACTTGGGGCCCGAGAGCGTAAAGTGGCATTGTTATGAAGACATTGTGACAATGAGTGGTAGTATTGATTACAAGAGAAAAAGGACTTACATTAGAGGCTATTAGTTGACGTAGCAGCATTCGCCAACTGCGAGTTATTGGCAAGACGTAATAATTCAAACACATTAATATATTCTCATGTTAGATAATTAGAAATCTTAATTTTTTTATAATAAAAATTGAGCATAATTCACTTAAGAATTGACCAATGTTGAGGCATAGACAAAACTCCTCTAAACTAACAAGTGTATATAAAATTAGTTGTGACATTACAAGAGTTACTGTATGAGTTGAGATCCGAACTAATCCCTCTAACACACGTGAGCCGAGTCATGTAATAACAGTTGAATTGTTAGGAGTCTATATGATCACTAACCCCACAAATGTGAAGATAATAAATAGTTACTCTCTTATAAATATAGATAGGTAGCTTGTGGATATTGATGAGACTTTTCAAGATTATTAATTCAATAAATTACGTAACCACTACGAAATGGTTAGATTAACAGTTAAGTAATACAAACCGATGTAGTTGGCCTAAAAAAAAAAAAAATTAGGAGAGAGACAAGAATGAAGTATTTAACATTGTTCCTTTTATATATATATATATTATGAAAAAGGTAATAAAAAACTGAGAAGGTCGGTGTGTATTACGTGGCCATGGGCTTATTTTTGTACTATTATGTGTAAAAAAAAAAAAAAAAAACTTTATTTATTTATTTATTTTGTGTAAATTAAAATTGCTCATCAGTCCCGTCGGCCGTCAATTCATCACAGTTAGTGTGAATTCCTGAAGCGGAAGGCTAGGCCTCCAATGTAGCAGCCATCCCACCAACGCCTTCGATGAGATAGAAAGAAAATAAATACTGATTAAAAAAAAAAGCGAAAAAAATAAAATAAAATTGTCGTGGTTCACACTAGGGCCTCTGAATCTGATGGAGAAAAAGAAAAATAAATAAATAAATAATCAATCAATCAATCAATCACTTGCGCGACGGCAAGTTTCGTCGGTAGCCTCAAAACCGTCCGCTCTCCGAATACCCCCAAAACTCAAAATGCACAAAAACCTATGCTCTTCTTTTTTTATTTTTTTTTTTATTTTTTCTTTGTCCATTTGAATTGAGGAGGAGTGTTGAAATATTTATTAAATAAATATTAAATGTATTTTTTTAGTTTATTTAAGGATTGTAAAAAATATTTTTCATAAAAAAAGAAGCTAAAAAAATATGTGTTTATTAATGCCAAGTGACACTTTCCTTGAGCAAATGACTGTGATATCATTGTACATACATCACTTGCAACAATACTTTTAATAATAATAATATAGTCTTATTTTTCAGTCAAACAGAGGACATTTAGTTCCTGCGAACTTTCCTTGATACTTGCAAATTCTGAATGCCTTTGGCAATGGTTAGTACATAGCAGAAACAAATTCCATCTTCGTCAAGCCTCAGCTTTCAGCATTTTGCTTACAAAAAAGGGTAAAAAATTAAAAAAAAAAAAAAAAGTGGCAGGACATTCAAGGAAAAGAAGATACGCCACCATTCCCAGATTGAATCGCATTAGTGAACAAGACAATCTCTTATGTTACAACTCTACTTAGTATATGAGCATCTTATAATACCATTATGCACTTGCATCGGCATAAGCCTCGTGAATGAATCAGCTTAATCTCAAGATATTCAAGGTTCAAAGGCACAAACAGGTCCTTGGATCCAGTGGAGAGCCAGCAAAACGAACGACATCGAGGAAAATCCTCTCGTCGCAAGGGATGCAGAGTTTGGAGTCAGCAGTGAAGTCATATTCATCCTGAGCTTGATCCAGTAATGCCTTGAATAATGGGTGCTTGAGTAATGTGATCTTGATCACAAACCTCTTGCAATTCTTCCCTACATAGACTACTAAATGACCCTTTGGGACATCTTTGGGAATTGATTTGTCAGCCTGCAGGAGAGGCCACAGCACCCATTGTTTGCAGTAGTCACAGACGGCACAAGGCATGACTCTGCTCCCCATCTTGCTCCTCTTGTTAAGGCATGTCCTCAGAAACTTCCTCTGCATGTTCTTCAAAAGTTCACGAGTCAGGGGAAGATGGTGAAAGAAGAAAGACACGAGGAGGAGGCGGCTCTTGTTGAAGTGTAAAAACAACAGTTGAGGTGGCGGTGCGGCACTTGAAAGAATGAATTATGTAAGTGTAGAATTGGTGAGAGGTCTGCTCTTTTCAGAGGCATGAAGTAGCTGATAGGGAAGTTTAGATCAGGAGCGAGCCAAGTGCGAGTAATGACACTTGGATTTATATGAATTTTCCTAGGCTTTGTATTCTTGATACGAAACCGTACCAACATGCAGCTCATGGCTTTTTTCAGGGCGACAAAATTATCACTAGTATAATATGTGTCTCTCTTTTGCACCGTCTAAAGTGAGGATATGGAGCTTGATCAGTGATCATAGTTCTCCAAGTTTTTTAAGACCCCAGAAGTTCAGAGTGGAAGAGACAAGATAATGTAGGAGGCATGGGGGATGAGCTTCTTGGGCAAAGTGCGATCCCCACTTTTATGCTAGATGTACAAACGGATATAGTAAAATATGTGGAGACTAAGCTGTTTTCAGCTCAGCAATACAAATGCCAAATCTTTATGGAGAACGCACAACTGGATCGTTCGTTCATATATGCGCAATACTAAAGGTTGTGTGGAATTAAATGGTGTTTCAGTTCCATTTGGTGAATGTAGAATTGGGTATTAGCTCATCGAGAAATCGCATTGGGTGCACTTTATGCGCCCAATGTGCTTAAGACACCCCTAGCACACACGATCGCCAGGAGCTTTGCTGCTAGAAACAGCACCTCTACGTTTTTACATGCCCCTTACCAAATTGGGGTCGAACTTAATTTTTAAAGTCGTCTCACAGAGAGCTCCACGGAGGCATGCAAGTTAATGTATTTCAGATGCAAATTCATATTACATTCTACCGTATGCACATTTATTATTCTCGTATTAATTATAATTATATCTCGGAAGATTAAACAATTTTACGAGTCATTTGACTTTTGGCCCCCAGAAGGGTACGGGATTAAGTCTCCGGATATCCCCTGCAATCTGACCGTGCATGCAGGAGATGGGCACAGCAAAATGGATGAAAAAGAAAAGAAATATCCTTCATCTTCGGTTGCAGTGCCAGCAGAGGTACGAGGCAAAGTATATGGAAATCCAAGGTTTGACTCTCAATTAGAATCTTTCCAACCCAACCCCAATTTACCCCCACAAAACAACAACGTTGTGCGTTCTATTATTTCATACACTTTGACTTCAAAATCTCAGGCTTTTTTTACATGCTCCGTTTAGCACTACTAGCAGTTATAACACTGAAGGACTGACCCGCCCCCCCCCTCCCCCCCCTTTTTTTGAGGTAGAATATATCATGAAATTTATTTTCATTGATTTATAAATTATATTATTTATTTATTTATTTATTGATTTTAATCAAATTTTTTAACTAACTTATTTAAAAACTATTTGAATTATTCAAAAATTCTTTTTGAGTATTTTTTATTTAATTATAATTTTTCTAGTTAGTTATATAATTTTAATTATAAATATACTTGTAAACTTAAAACTTAAATTATTTCAATATCCTAGTATTCAAGTATTTTAATAAATTATTAATAATTTTAAAAAAAATTAGTATGAAATTGTTAACAAAAATTGATATCTATTTTGAATATAATAATAATAATTTCAAATATAGTCATATTTACAAAATCCATGCTTCAAACTTTAAAATATTGTAACTGATTGGTAGGATGTATTATCAATTTAGGTTTAAAAAACTCAAAAAGTATTTGTTAGTATTTGAATTTTATGGTAATTATATGCATGGTAAGATTTTAGAGAAAGGTTGGAAAAAAATTAATTCTTGTTTTTTAATCATTAAAATATAAAAACAAATTTAAAATTTGAAGATGTGTTATCTTGTCCCTGTATGGAATCACAAGGTTCCTAACAAGGATTAAGCATGTCTAGGTTCCATAACCCAATTAGTCTCTTAAAATAGATCATTAAGTAGAATATAGTTTAATATCATTAAGATTAAGATATGTCAATTTCTCACATCACAAATTATTATGTAATACTTTTTTTTAACAATATTTTAGTCTAAATTTTAGTTAAAATATTTTTAATTAATTATTAAATATTTTTTAAATAAGCCTAGGCCAATATTTCGGTATTCTAGTATCTAATAAATTATTAATAACAATTTTCTAATGAATTTCAAAAGCCTTTTAAGCGATTCAATCGAGTTTGTTAACCAATGACCAAAATCTGAGCGTGCAATAAAGCGAAAGCATTGTTCTTTGTTTTGGTGAACCGACCAATGCTGGAAAGTGGGAAAATGGGTCTTAAGCATTTAGTCCTTTCTCTGGAGCGATATCTGCTGGCGTAATTTGCTCTCAGGATGATTGACAAGCTAGCAAATTGGTTCATTCCCCTGCAGACAGTGCTTGCCGGACAAGGTGATGTTGAAAGGTTCTCAATTGTACGCATCACATACTAAACTATATTGCTAATATTTTTCCAGACGTGGAGCCAGCCTTACCATTCTGGACTTCCCCATCTTGCTTTGGCGTCAAAGAGGCCCTTTAAACCGCGACTGTTCTTTAATGATATTCGAAATCAGAACGGATTTGGACCAAAGTTGCTCAATAATGTAAGAGAATAATAACTATAACAGTTGCCATCCCAATGACTTTGCCTTAAAGGCTTCGGCTACCAATTTTTTTTTTTCTTTGTTTTAATAGACCATGTTTTCAGTCTTTTAGGTCAGAGTAGACTATGTCGTGTGATGCCAAATCTGAAAAGTCATATAGTATACAAATCAACTGTTTTAATGTTGAACCGTGTATTGTATCTAAGAGACTCTGCAGGAAACTTCCTCTTGGGAGGTTGACGGGGCATAGGTGGTAGAGCTCGTAGCAAGGGATGTAGAGCACACGAGATTGGGCTACAAAGAGCTCACATGTTGGCGTGATGCAGAGCAATAGAAACTGCGTGCAACTAAAACCAGATTGACCCCACAATGCCAGCTGAGTGACTTGATGACAACACAAGCCACTCATCTGTTAACTAAGCCCAATGGTCACCACCGCATGGCAGGTAACGATTTGACTCGGGGGCACCGCAAGTCACTCGTCTCTTGCAGCTCTTGCACATGCAATTCTCAGTTATGGCTAGCTGGCAATCCTGCCACAAAGTTTAATATTATTGACCCCACCCATCAGTTCCTATAATTCCCACCCATGCTTCCTCTTAGGAAGCCCCGGTTCAGATCTTTCATTTCCCTTATTTTATGCGTATGATATTTAGAGTTCACAAGGACAGACAACCCAATATGCATTATTCTACCCTGATATGTGTTTTGATTTGGCTATATGTGTTTTACTGTTTCATGAAAGTCATTCTTGGTCCAATGGTCCGGGTCTGTTGATGTCTTACAATGTCTCTTGAATGTGCAAGCGCTTTCAAGTGAAAGCAGTAGAATAAACGAAAATTGTTTGCTTGACAAGACAGCTCTGCTGCAATTTGTATGTTGTTAATGACTACAGAAGGTAGAAGTACCAATTTGATTCCACTCCGCACCTCCACCATACAATTTCCCTTTCTTTTTTTGTTTTTTTGACCTTTTCTGAACATAAATATATATTTTCAGTATGCCCAGTTGATTCTGGCAATTCAAGAAACAGCTTGTGTCAGGATTTAATCGCCAGTCCCCACCACAATCATAAAAGAACAAACGTGAATCCTCCGCCCAAGCCAAGGACTAAACCAAAACCATTTACAGCATAAAAGACTTTCGATCAATTCAATAACCCATAAAGGAAAAGACAATGTATGAAAGTGTTTCGAATTGTAGTTGTGATTTGAACATTTGTGTTTTAAGTGAAATGTATCTGGATCTCAAAAATATAAAAATACAATATTTTAATGTGATGAAAAAACACACGGCCAAAAATACAAAAATTGAAAAATTTTTAAGATAATAATTTAAAATTTTGTATAAAATAATTATCACTTAATTACATAAAAAGTTATCTTTTTTTATTTTCTATTTTTTGAATATACATATATATATAATTGAGATAAATTTATTTGAATAGTTGATTTGATTTCTTGCTTTGAAAGAAGTAACAGGGATTGGTGTGATTGTAAGTCTTTTTTTTTTTTTTTGGTGAAATGTTAATCAAATATATTTGAAGTTCAAATATTGTGTGAAAAATGGTGGACTGCCTATACTAACGAGGCGTATTATAACCGTTGGATCAAATGAACATAAATCTTTGCTATTTGAGGAGTTTAATACAAGATGCCCACGTAAATTTATCTGTGCATCATGGTCTCGCCAAAGAAAATGCAACCGGACAGCGGCGAAAGGCAATTGCTCTGAGAAACGTTAAATAAGAAGAAGAAAGAAGAGTGAAATGAAACAAACTGTAAAGAGCTTCCCTCTTTAAACTAACTAGTAAACTCCTCAACATAATAAGAATGTGCCACCTTCCTACTACAATCCTTAAACTGGAAGTAGAGCATTGGAGAAAAAAACGAAGAGAGAGAGAGAGAGAGAGAGAGAGAGAGAGAGATGAAGAACCTGTGATGGGGGTCGCTAGACTTGTTCTACATAACTACAGTGGTATATTTAGCCATCCCTTGTTTCACATTCGAGGAGATGCTAATTAACATTCCTCGTTTTCCATTTTGGATTACTATGTGACAGACATAATACAAGGCCATGACTGGACTTTTTCGCTCTGATTTTTGTACAACATTCATTAGGAGAGTAGCAATTTCCCTATTCACTTCTTCTGGAATGTGACTAAGAAGAAGAAAGCTACAAACCGGCTAAGCAAGCCTGTGAGAACCAAAAGTTCCAGACAAAGGGCCCAATGACCAATATCGTAACCGCTTTGCCTTAGGGAATGGCACCGAGTTATCAACCAAACGCCGGGTACCTGAAAACACACACACACACACACACGCGCGCGCGCACGCACAAAAAGAGAGAGAGAGAACATTGAGGAATGTTGGACGACAGCTTTGAAGCATGCATACATTTTTTTCATAGACCATAGGCCAAAGATAAGTTATTCTAAAAATGACGCCATCCTCACGAATTCATTGGTTTCTCTGGTTTTACAGTATTCAGTAACACCCCTCGATTATTCATCAAGGATTACAGTATTCAGGAACACGATTCTTATGCATTTCGGGTCAAGTGCCCAGGTGATCCAACTAGGTGATAAATCATTCTGCAAGGTCAAGAAGAAGGAAAGCGGAAGAACACAACAAACCTTTCAGCGTTCGCAATGATAAAAGCTTCCATAGCCCACTTTGGGTAGCACAGATATGCTAAATGCTTTGTTATTCCACTTTGGTCACCCTGAGTTGCCACGAGAGTCATAACAACAGGAAGAAGCACCGACCACTGCATCAAGTGAAATAGTGACAAGAAGCTAATTAGCAAATAAATTAACAAAGCCGTATCTGTAGCTGACCTATAAAATATTCCAACACGTACCAGTTGGGCAGGAGTAGGAGCAAGGTAGATAGCCAATATGTATGCTATGCCAGTCACACAGTATACAAGGCAAATCAAAACAATATAATTATCGGTAAAGGTTGATCTAGGATTGTTGAAGAAGTAAAACATGGATAAATACACCAAAGGCTTGACAAATGTATTGAAATGATCAACTGTATCTTTGGACAGGAAATAAGCAAGGCTGCTGATTCCAGACGCGCTTTCTCTCCAGTAATGTAATTTGTCTGGGGAAAATGATCTCAACGCTGCAATCTTGCACAATAATGCTGCAAATAAGGTGATATGCAATTGGACTGAGATAGAAGCATTTGCTTACAGGTGATATGATGACAAAATATTGTGTTACTCTATTGGTGCTGGAACTGAAGCTTATACTTGGCTAACAAGAGGCTCTCTTGTTGCAAATGGTAGGGATTTAAGAAGCCAATGGTAATCAGAAAAGGGGATATTGACGGAGATTAAAAGAATCTATTGGTGCAAATGCACTTCCCATCTAGTTGTGCATTGGAAAAAGGCAAGTAGAGCTCTACAAGAACTTACAAACAGCAATGACAGTATAAGTGTAGCCAGTAGACCCAAAAGTCTCATCATCGACTTTGGCAAGTGTCCCTAGGGCCGCCCCAGCAGCTAACAGAATCATGTAATCAACTGCTTGTAGTCTGGCTTCTCGTAGTCTTTGCTTGCCAATCCTAAAAAAGGTCATTTGCAAGATAAAAGGTATGTGAGAAACTAGAAATGCTGGTGAATTTAACAGCAAAAGGATTTTAATCAGTTCCATTTTATCCAACTAGATTATGCATCCTAAGATTTTAATTATCAGATACCTTGCTGGACAGCTTCATTGCGTAAGACTGACTGAGTACTCAATATCATTTCAAACAGTATATTCCATTAAACTATAAGACATTGTTCTTGAGGCAAGTTTTTTTTGTATATATTCATGACAAAGAAAAGGAAAATGGCATCCTACCTTCCAACGAAATATCTGTACTGTCGGCTTACACCTGGAGTTCTTCGGTTGGACAAGTCCTTAGACTTCAAGAAGTTGTGCTGTATATAATCTCGCTGTAGCTCGACATTAAACTTAACATCCTCCCACAAATCTCCAGCAAAAGAATGTTCTGTGGCCCCGGAATTTGGATCTATTGCACTATCTGGATTTGAGCCACTTGAAGTAGTAGCCATTCCATCAAGGTGATGCAACAAATCCGGAGGCACCGGGTACCCATTGTGTAGCATCCATCTAATAGGAAGTTGTTCTGCAGTGATATTTTCACTTGGTTTGGCTATACCTTCCAGAATGTCAATTAAGTGATCTGGAGGAGTGACACGCTCTGGTATGGTGATCCCAATGCTAGCGAAGTACTCTTCAACTTTCTTTGTGGATCCATGATAAACCGTAAGACCCCCTTTGGCCAGAAGTATTAAATCGTCGAACATCTTGAACAGAGCATGACTGGATCAAAAGAAGCTAGTAATTAGTCGGTGCATATATTTTTAAATGATGACTTTGCTGATCCTTCTCAATTACTTGCATCAATTGCTTTGGGTGAAGTTGGACAGTGCATCAGATAATTTTGTTCTATCCATCACTCTTCTTTTTCAACTTCCACCTCATTCGCAACCAAATATCTTTCACACTTCTCTCATGTCACGAGCAATAGCTCATTTTCTTGGCTTGTTGACAGCATACCCTCCATGGTACGGGGATTCAGCAGGAAGATAAAAATTCAGGGTTAAAAATGCTTACCCTTGAATTAAAATTATTCTTGGATTTTTTTTTTAAAATTTAGTTTCTTTCTCATAGTCCAGTCATTGTCAACCTAGGTGTTCCTTTTTGGGGATTTAATACATTATAGGCTCAGAGCGTCTATGGAAGTTTGACTTGGCCAAAAAGAGCAAGAAGATACCTTGGTTGGTGAACTACCATGCAGATGTTCACCCCCTCAAGAGCTTCACGACGGAGTGCTCTGAGAAGCAACTGTGATGATGAGCTATCCAAGCCAGTTGTAGGCTCATCCAAAATCAATAAGGAAGGTTCCATGACCATTTCAAGCCCAACATTCACTCGTTTCCTCTGCCCCCCAGAAATTCCTCGCTTCTCCACTGTCCCAACCAAGGAATCTCTCACTGCTTGTAATCCCAGGGACTCGATGACTCTTTCAATAACCAGAACCTTATCAGCTTTAGGCAAGTCGGCAGACAATCTCCGGTATAAAGAAATTTGACAAGGGAGAATGAGTCAGAATAAAATAGACAGAAACTGAATTGTTAATCATATTGCATTGTGCTTATTTTTGTGGATAAGTTGGATGCTTCTTACCTGCACCTTGCACTAAAACGGAGATTCTCTTCCACTGTCAAGTTCCCATGTACGATATCATCTTGTGGGACAAAACCAATGATTTTCTTATAAGAAAAGATGGATTCATTCTTTCCATTGATAAGAATTACACCTGACACAGTGCATCCGGTTGCTTTTCCTGCCAAAGCATTGAGAAATGTGGTCTTGCCGGCTCCTGATGGACCCATTACAGCAGAAACTCTGCCTGGCATGATTTTCCCAGTTACACATCTCAGCAGATGTTTCTTTTTCCCTTTCAAAGTGAGGGTTAAATCTTTAAAAGCCACCTCAATCACAGGCCTAGTCCTGGCTTCACCACCTGTAGCCATTGAAATTACTCCTGAGAAGGTCAAGTTTTTTTGTTGCTCCAGCATAGCTTTCTCCTTCTCAAGTTGACCATATGCATACTTAAAAATTTGGCTGTGAGTATGCAACTGTTTTCCCTTTGGCATTTGCTTTTTAATGTTTCTGTCTCCAATCTTCAAGTTAAAGCCTTCTTGACTACTTGGATCATCCTCAATAGCATGCATCATTTTTTTGAGGCCGCTTGGTTCTTTTTTGTTTGCTGTCCCATCTACAGATGATGCAGTTGAGGTACCAGGAGGTAGAGGTGGTAACAAAGAATCCTCTGACACATGTTTCCTCAGGCCCAAATCCTTCAGTGGATCCGATCTTGCGGATTTTTTACGAGAAAATGTCCGGGAAAATGATTGTGGTAACCCAAATGCTTGTTTCTTGGCAACATTTTTCGCAGTTTTCCACCTTTCACGTGCCTGGGCAGTTTCTCGTGCTTGCCTTGCTGCAGCTTCTCTAGACTTGGCCGCTTTTCTTTCTCGTGTGGAGAGAGCTTGGTCAGAGCAATTGACAATAATAAGCAGCAGCAACGTCAATGCAACCTGCAGAAGTCAACACTCTTGGTTCAGCTAAAACATAGAAGCTCTGCAGGTTCTTCAGAGATGCGATTAGTCTAAAAGTGACTGCCAAGGTGATTATTGAAATGATTAAGAAATATTATCAAAGCAAAACAAGTTCAAAGTGGCATTAGCTTTGAAAACTTGACATTGCAATTTTTTTTATGGAATAATGCTACAACACTAAAAAAAAATTAATTTTATTAAATACATTATTCTTATTGAAGTAAATAACTTTTTTCTTATTAGATAGATTTATGGTATATCAACAAAAATAATATTTTTTTATAAATCAATAAAATTCTTTTATAATATTTAACTTTTTTTTTTTTCCAAAATAAGTTCCTTAGAACTAGATATTGATGACTTACAATAAGCATGACGCCATAAGCATGGAGCTTTTGGTTTGCAGTGTTTGGGTTGCAAGTAGAAAACTTGAAGCACGCTGCAAAATAATTCGATAAAATTATATGATAAAGCATGCATATTTTATCTTCCCCAAAGAGAAGAACAGAAATGGAAAATAAAAACAAAGTTTTTAAAGTATGTTGGAGGGATGAAGTATTAAGATGCCATAGTCTTCCATCTTCACGAGCATGGCGAATAATTTAGATTTTGAGGCTATATAACAAGCCATAAAAAATAACAGTATAGACAAAAACTTACATTGTTGAGAAGTAGAACCCATCCGGCAATAATGTCTGCATTAGTGAAAGCAAAAATTAAATCAATAAATAGGCCAATTACCGAGATATACTAGGTGCACCTCGTGGAGTTACATGCAAAGGTGAAGTGAAGAATTTGTTCACTATCTTGAAATAAATTTGCGTTGCAAATGATCAAATAAATTCATTGAGTTTTAAGATGGAATCAATACCCACTACTGCAAGAAACTTTCATTGTGTTCGTTGGGCAGTAAGATCCTGGTGCGCAGAAGGTTTCACTACTACTCCCCACATCAGCCCATGCATCTGCACCCCCACAGGTATGATTTGGGTCTCCAGGTGGAATTTGGTAAGCATATCTGTAAAATGTTCCCCACTGATAAATGTTAACGTTCGGTACAAATTTCACACCACGAATACTGAAGTAAAGGGACTAAGGAATTCAAAGCACAACACATGAACTTACGGGTCACATGTTCCAGTTGTTTTATTGAGTTTTGCAAGTGGACAGTAAGAACCCAAGGGACAAGCTTCATTTACAAAGAAACAAAAAGACTATCAGATTGGGGATCACATCATAAGATGCATTGCATGAATACACTTAAACGACAAGGTATCTTGGAACTTCCTTTTGTGCTGTAATCAATAGTCCCATGACTTGAGATGTGGCCTAAAGATGTTCAGGTTAGCCTTAGAGACACAAAAATATGCACGTGTCACAAAATTTCACGTCATATACAAACGTGGATAATTTTAATCTTAGGGGTATTTAAGACTAAGCTCATTCTCACGTTCCAATGTGCCATGAACACTGCAAGACGTGTTGTGGCCCTTCCATGATGAAGAGGAAAAGGAATAGCAATCATGTACCAACAACATATCAGCTCAAGGGTTATGTAAAACCTCGAAATTTAGGTATGAGGCTATTCGAGAAATAAGAAACAAGCAATTTTCTAGTTGATATACTAGATTAACCAAGTAAGCGACATGAAAAAAGATAAAATATAGAAGCTAGATTTGTGACGCAGAGCCATCTTATATACTTACGGATCATGCAAGTGAGACCTTGTGGGCAGAAAAACCCCTCACAGCAAGGTTGGCAGTCCCGAATCCTATAAGGCATTTCTTTTGAAGTTCTTATATCAACTTTCAGGTTTGAATTGGTACTGCAACCCCATCCTGGTTCGCATCCAGTAGCCCAAGAAGTCAAATTGCAGTTCTTATTAGGTTTCAAGTAATTGGTATCTGTTGCTTCCTTTTCTGCGAGGCTACTGAAATAGAATTTGATTTCTGCTACTGTACATAATCTCTGTGTAACGTCTCCTACAAGCCAATTCACAGCAATCGTGAGAAGCTTGGACAAAACTGTGAGCATAGGCAAAGCAGCCCACAAGAAAATGAGCTTGACATGTTACATTTCCTCTCTGAAGTTATCTTCCAGAATCCAATTGTGTTTATCAACTATTAGCCTCATCCCTCCCTGTTGAGTCCAGCTCCTTTCACTTTATCCACCCAAAAAAGAAAAATGTGCAATGTGCTTCAGCGTTTTCTCACTTCTTAGGATAATAGGTGGCATGAATCTATTTGGCATGCTAAAATCCTGGAGCATGAATCTTTTTGTATACTAAACTATATACGTAATATGAAGGGCAAGCGTTGACATAAGAGTAAGGACTATTCTATTGTAATTTTGAGGTCAAAGAGGTAGCATAATCATGAAAATCCTCTTCTCCGGGTTCCATATAGTGAGAGCCTTGTGTATTGTAGCCTCCTTTTTTTAAATACATACATACATATATATCCTTGGAAAATATTGTAGTATTTTGTGTTTAAGTTCATACCCTTGGTCTTCCTGATACAGTTAGTAATGAAATCCAAATGTCCAGCAAAATTGAAAGCTCCATTCCAATCTTCTTTCCTGGGAGACAAGAAAACCTAGCCGTTAAAATCAAAACCTGCTAAAATAAGGCAAGGAGGAACGGAAATTTGTACTGCTACTCACACATTCTTTATACAAAATCCCAAAGTATCCAGTATATCATCATGAAACACTGCACTGAGATTTGAGAGCCGGCCATATATCATCCCTGTGATAAGAGGAAGCAAGGCTGGATCGCCTGTCTGGCTGTAATCATCCCCTTCCACGCAGCATGAATAGGGGAATAAATTTAGAACAACAACGAGAAGCAATAAAACATGAGGCACCCAGCAGACGCTAATCTTTATTCTGCCCATTTCCACAGGTTGAACCTCTCCAAGTCACAATCATTAGGCAACCATCCAATAAATAACTGCGAACCCACATAATACGGTCCGGTGGAGATCAAACATGGCATCCTCGCCAGTGAAAAGATCGAATCTTTAATAAGAAATCGAGTTAAGAATCAATTCTTTGAAGCAAATTGTGAACGTTGATGAGGCCAAGATCAACAACTGAGAAATGGGTGCTTGAAAATCCTAATGGGGTGTTCAAATTTCTGCTGTGGAACAACAATGGAGATTGACGCTAGAGTAGAAAGAAAAAGTTTTGGTCACAAGCCACAAAATGAGTGAATTCCTTTGGGTTTGGATTATGGAAGGAAGTCCTTTGTTTTGGGGATTAAGAAATGGCGGGGAGAAACCAGCGCCTACATTGGAGGAAACTTGAGCGTGCATGCGCGGATATGTTGGTCTGCGTGTCTTTTTTTTTTTTTCTAATAATTAATTTCCCTGCCTTTTGGATTAATGATGAATGACAAAAATATATGAATGAACAACTTTGAGACTTTTTTTGGAAATTTACCTCTGATTTTAATTTGTAGGAATTTAGCTTCGAGTAATGGACCAAAATAAAAAAAAAAATACATTCTAGTTAATTTCTTACTTCAGTTTTTGTCCCATCATCACACTGAAATTCTGGTCTGTTATTCACTTGCGGAGAATGCACAAGCCATGTAACCCTTAAAACTAAAATTCGGAGAATATTCAAGTTTTTTTTTCTCTTTTTTATTTATTTATTTTGAGAAGCAGATCATATACAAGTTAAATAATACAATTTTAGATAATTAACCGTTGTTATATTAATAATAAATTTAAGAACTAATTCAATAGTTATGACTGATGGGCACAAAAATGCAAAGGGAAATGTGAAATTATTCTCCAAAATTTTTAAGATGGAAGGAAAGGAATGGACATAATTTTTGGACTTTGCACTTCAAACAAAGAGGATAAAGCCTGAGGTGACTGGCCCATTTAACCCATTCGTCTGTGGCCGTAGGCATGGAAGATCACTGTCCGGGCCGATGTTCCTCATTCCATTCACTGGACGTGGCCTGCTTGACTTGGTGAGCCTGAGGCCTTAATCAGCACTTCGTATCATCAAGCAAAATGGATCTTCGACCGAAGAGATAAAATAAATAAATAAATAAAAGGGTCTAACGAAAATGAAAAACTCCTAATAAATTTTGCAGTAGATTTATCTTAGGATTCATTAGAATTTTATGATTCTAATCTTGCGATATTATTCATAAAAATAATATAATATTTAAAAGTAATTAGTTAATCAATCAAAATTACTGATTAGTGTATTGAGTTAATCACAGAAAATATTTGTTGTAGAGATAATATTGTAGGTATTCACAGTTTTAACTTCTGCAGCATACGATGTGTTTTGTGTAATATGTTTTGCCTAATTACACACTCTTGAGAACAACCCCATCAGTTGTTGCAATGCCACTTGATTATTCTATTGAATATGGTCAATTCTTCCAAATGATTCCGTGCACCAAGGCCCATCACAGCCTCAAAAGTCAGAAGCCGCGAAAGCAGCGCACGTTGGACGACTGTATGATATAATGTATATAGTACAACCAAAAGTCACGCAGTTTCAGTAGCACTTGGCAACTTATTATTGATAGCAGTTGCTTGGTGGGATGTCACGCAAGGAGATTAATAATAAAGAAATGAACTTTCTGGCAGAACCATTAGATCGCGATGGTATTGTCTACCCAAAAACGAATAAAGAAAGGCAATAAGGTACAATTCTCTGCTTGCTTGTAGCACACAAATTTGGGACCTAATCCGTGATCTTGCCAATATTTAAAGAAACCCCATCTGCAATTTGACCTTTTTATTCATTTTTCTCTTTTCAACTTGGGCCGGCAGCTGTTGTGGCAAACATTGACTTTGTGGCTGGGTTGAAAAGAGGGGAATCTCAGGGCAGCAAGCAATATAGATTTTGATCATTGCACCCATGAAAAGCTCGCTGCCAATCAGAAAGAAGAAGCCAACACAAAAGTCCGGCCGCCCCCTCTCCCCCCCAAACCATGCCACCGGCCTTGAAGTGCGGGCCCCAAAAAGCCACGGTCACTTCTGCAACAGGTTCTTCTGCTACGTGGCGTTGATCGGAGGTTGTGAGGACTTCTGGTCAAACATGTAACTTTTGCAGAAAAGTCGGAAAAAATGTTCAGTCTCCCGCCAGTTGCCAAGCTACTTTCGGAACTCTGAAAGCCAAAGTTGGCTATGGATCGTCAGCTTTCGTGACTAAATTATTATTATTATAATTATCTGGGTAAGGTTAGGCACCATAACCTTGGATTATACGTAGATGTTATGTTAGCATGCGTCATGAAAAATCGCCATCAAGAAAAGAAAAATATACAAAGGACGCCTATGCGCCCGACCGATTGTGAGAGGCACTGAATTGGATGATGCCAAGCCGCCGTGGATGGATCAGAACAGTTGAGGAATTTGCCAAATAATCAAATTTTGTAGGTAATATACAAAGTATGGTACGGCAAATTCAAAAAGATTAGTTATTTGTTTTATCAACCCCCAAAAAAAAAAAAAAAAAAACCATGCCTTCCTTGACGAAGTAATCTAATATTTTTACAGTAAATTGTCGGGGTGTGAGTTACACCTAGATTTGTACCATGTGATTATTAATTAGTTAATTGAATATCTAATCCAACCCATTTAAAAAAAGAAGTTAGTTGAACGTAAATTAAATTAATTATAAGTTTTTATTTATAATTAAATTAAATTATATATATACTTTTTATTACTACTACTACTACATATATTTTAATAATTATAATTATATAATAGTGTTTTCTTAATAAATATTTTACAACTGGCCTTGAATTTAATAATGGTCAATCGAATAATCAATGGTATGACAGCCATTTTCGACCGAGACCACCCAATCAGAGCCATTACCATAAAACAAGATCAATCCAGACCCGTCCAAATCGCCCTGCACCGTTCGATCCCTTACAAAATCCAGTGCTTAAATCAACACCAAATCTCGTTCTCTCGAAGGCAATCCGGACCGTCCACGGCTACCCCCCCCCCCCCCCCCCGGGAAAGGCGTTGGACCTTTCACGCGCGGCAAACGATACATATAATGGCATGAAATGCGCCTTTCGATCAATTGTCTTTTTTCTTTTTATTTATTTGTTTCTGTTACTTACCAATCTCAGATCGTCGCGTTTAAATGTTTGATCGGTCCTCCCTTTTCACCCCTGTCGTGACTCTCAGCCTGCCTTTTGGAGCCTTGCAGATGCAAGTTTCCAGGTTTTTGATTTGAACAAGCGCTTAATCGAAAAGTCATTGGGTGAGGTTGGTTCTCAAATTCTGGTTCCAATAGTTGATCTCCCTTTGTATGAATTAATGTTGTCACTGTGAAATTTGCATCTTCTGTCTGTCTTATGATGTTTGATTTGAGACAGGGCGAGAACAAGTGGAAGTGAGTACGTAACTGGTAGATTGCCGTAGGTTGTTTATATATATATATTCAATTAGTTATAGGATACATTGACTTTCTCTCAAACTGGGGACGAAATGAATCTTCATGTATGGCGGCAACTGCTTCTTTGAGATTGCGGTTGTGTTGAGTTCAAAATTCTGAATGTGTATAATGTGGAATCTTCTTTTAGTTCTAGATTGAGGATAAGGTTATGGATGGCTGGAATCAAATATAGCGTTTGTTACTCATAATAAAGTGGTTCATTAGTTTGTAGATCATATGCTTTTTGACCTTAGTACCAAGCTTTTGCCATTTTTTATTTTTTTTCGTGGTTCGACTTTAGCATTTAGAAGCCTACTTGTATCTCGCGTATAACCAAACTTGGGGGCTAATTGGAAAAGGTTAATGGTGTTTCAGGTTTCTAGCCGGAAACTTAGTTCAATGAATATGATTATTTATGACCAAGATTCAGAATTTTTTGAATGGGGTCGTCGCTTCTTTGAGGGGGACCAGCCATCCTATTCAGCATACCACAGTGATGCAATACAAGATAGCAACAGTTACCCGGTTCAATATATCAGCGATCATTATGATATTACAGATAGTAACCATGTAGAGAATGATGAGATTATTGCCCGTACGCTGCAAGAAGATTTTGCACAGCTAGCAGTTAGTGGAGCCTCTGGATACTCAGCTACTGCAGAAGATTATATGCAACCAGTTGAAGCACATAATTGGCATTGTATGCCAACTGGGGATAACTATTCAGGTATATTGAAAGTTACCAGTTGTGTCTGATGCAGTTTTGTGATAGGAAGTTTACCAAGTTGTTTTCATGTTTATAATGTGCAGACCATGACTCTAGCCATGAAGAATCTGATGATACAGTCCCCTCTATCTCATGCTCTAGCCCAGGAAATGGAGACGAGTATTATTATTCTTCTGAATTTTCTGATGACAATGAACTGGAAAGTGAAGTAGGCAAGAGGCTGAATCAAATGATTTCTATCCCTGTAAGTTCAGCTGCTTTTGATCATCATATGATCTATGGTTAATTAAAAGATATTGTGGAGTACTTTTGGCTACCTCTTCTGTCAGCTCTTTTGTTAGTTTACTGAGCAAGTATTCTGTTGTGGAGGAGATTGTGATACGCTATGTAGCTTCACAAAATATAGTCAACATGCCTGTATGTTTTGTCTCAAAGACAAGTGTCTACAAAAATTGAAGAGGGATTGGGATTCAGGGCTGTGTACTCCCTGTAAATGTACATTTATGAACTTATTCATTCCTTTTGTAAGTTTGGTATGCTAAGCATTCAGAAGTTTAGCATTTCTGGTTTTGCTTAGTCATACGAAAAACAGACTTTTCAAAACGATCCATTGGCCATGGTGCAATGTTGTGCTTCATCATGTATGGATGAAGATCATTATGTGGGTGCCCCTTGAATAGATCCATATTAGCTTTCGATTTGGCAAGAATTGAAGTCTTTCTAACTTTGCTTGCTCTCGCTTTCTCGCCCCTTTTCTCTCTCCTCTCTTTCCCTCTCTTTCTAGAATTTTGGCAGTTTATGCCTTGAATGCAAGAGTTTCAATTGTTCATCTTTGTCTATCCATACATATGTGAGTGTCTAGATAGATATGAACTTGGATAATATTTTTGTGCATGTATTTGAGATTCTATCCATTCAATGTACTTCTATATATAAATCAGGCTACTTTTGGTGAATACAAATCAGTTGTGCATGTATGAGATGTCTATGATCATAAATTAAGGCATTCATCACTGATTTTCACTTATTTGCCATCCATTTCATGCAGCATGTTCCTCGAATAAATGGAGAAATACCCTCTATTGATGAAGCAACTTCAGATCATGAAAGGCTTTTAAATAGGTATTCAATTTACTTTCTTTCTTTTCATTTATAAGATGCCCTGCATTGTTAACATGGAGTTTATCATGGATAAGCTCTGTCCATATGTAACATTGCTTGATAGACATTATTACTGTAGATAAAGGATAATGTAAGAAAGGATGTGTGTGGCCTGCCCATTTTAGCTTTTGTATTATTGCTGCATTAGAAGATTGGTATGCGTTTTACATATCTTTAGTCAATTTTAAGATACCACCTTTACTTTAGGTTGCAGTTATACAGCTTTGTTGAACGCAAGGTTCAAGGGGATGGCAACTGTCAGGTTAGGTTTCCTTGTCATTACCATTAATGTGTCTTTGATACCATCTAGTCCAGCACATTATTTGTCAATGGTCTCTCTTAAGCTACTTTATTAAAGAAAACATTGCTAAAGCTGCTGTCTTTCTGTTTACTCAACATTTTTATTTTCCAGTTTTGTGCTTTATCAGATCAATTCTACGGCACACCTGATCGCCACAAAATTGTGAGGCGACGTGTTGTAGATCAGGTTTTATTTTATTCCTGTATTTCTTCTAAACATGTTTGGTTGAGTTTATTTATATTCATGAATTCTGATGCTCTTTTGGTACTCTGTTTCATGATCACAGCTTAAATCTCAACCAGAGATATACGAGGGATATGTTCCAATGGAGTATGGTGGCTATTTGAAGAAGATGTCCAAGTGTTAATTGAACTCTTTCTTTTTCCTGGATTGGTAATAACTAATAGTTTTGGGAAAAATATGTGGTTTTTAAAACTGTTTTTGTGTTGCAGGAGTGGTGAGTGGGGTGATCATGTTACATTGCAGGCAGCTGCAGACTCTGTAAGCATCATACATAACTTTTGCCTTTCATTATAACGTAGTGGTTTCCCTTGTTTGGACTAGGTCATGCATATGACTTTCTCTCTCTCTCTCTTTATGTGTGTGCGTGTGTGCGTGTGTGTGTGCGCATGCTTTTTCACAATGCTTTGCTTGCGCATTCAGATTCTTTGCATGCAAAGTGGAAGTAGCAAAATATGCATTTTGTCCATCATTAATAACAGAGAATATAACCTTGCAGTATGGCGTGAAAATATTCGTTATAACTTCTTTTAAGGACACTTGCTACATAGAGATTCTTCCCATCATTCAGAAATCGAAAGGAGGTAAAACCTAGAGTTATTATTGTTCTTTATGCTCAGAAATTTTCCTATAGATTTGCTTGCCGTTATACATTTTAGGAGGCAGGATCACCTGTGTGGAAGAACTTGTGTTTTGATGAAGGAATTGCATCCTCTGTGCAGTGATTTTCTTGAGTTTTTGGGCAGAAGTACACTATAATTCAATCTATTTTCAAGAAGGTAATTTCTGCTCTCTTTTATCTTCTGTTTTATGGTAAAGAGTCCATATTTTATATTTGCTTGATGGAGCTTGATTGATTACAAGGTGAACTAAGCTTAACACAATCAATCTGAACTTCATCTCCTTCCGAATATTGGAAGTAATCTTGGTGCAAACTTATCTCGTTGTTTTGATTCAGATTCAACGTCTGCTGTGTTTAGAAAGAAGAAAAAGTGGTGGAGTTTTGGGAACAAGCACTAGACATTCTTGGTGACCCCCATCAACAGAGTTTCCGCCATCTTCTTTGCTGCGACGCTTGCCATATATAAAAAACTAAACATGCACGCTCCTTGACGCGAGCTGTCTTATATTTCATCTTTGTGACAGCTCGTGTGTAATCATATAAGAGCGCATCATAAGACACGCAGGACTGCAAAATTGCATGCCAGACTTTCTGACGGGAAGGGAAACCTAACCACAAGCGTCGTTCTAATTATTCTTTCATATATAATAAAAAAACCGAGATGGTTACGTGTTTCAACGAGTTTGTCCTCTGTTTGTGACAGCTTTACTTGCTTGGTGGTGTTAAGAGTAGTTAAAAAAGCTCGAACTAGGATTGGCAAAAGGCCGACAAATTCATGACAAGGCCCATACCAGCAAACGTGATCCAGTCTGAATAGCTACGCCTTTAACATGTATAAAATCTCGCCCAATTTAACTCGCATGGCTGATCAGAGCGTGGCACACACCAGCACGTTCGTTTAAGGGTTGGGTTGTAACTCGCTGCTCAACCCTAAGCAAAAGGCGTTAATCGAATTTTTTTCAATTTTGTGAAAATATATTAATCATGATTAATACATTAGAATTAAATTTGAAATGAAAGATTGTTATTATTTTCTTTTTAAACAATGGAAGGGAATCTCTCTCTCTCTCTCTCTCTCTCTCTCTCTCTCTCTCTCCCTTAAAATATATATATATATATATATATATATATAAACTCTAAGAATTAGACATCGAATTATGGATTCAAAGTTGAAAATTCGCATCAATGGGCCGACTCTGACAATAATATGTTGGGGTAGAGATCTGATTTACAGCCCATCACAAGAAACCACATCCAGCAGAATAAGAATAAGAATGAGAATAGATTCCCCGAATTTTCCTTCAAATTTCCACGAAGACCCGAGGGCCATGCACGTCCTCCGAGACGACAGCCCCCCCCCCCCCCCCCCCACCCAACCAAAACTAGTATTGGCCCACAGATTCGATGCCCAAGTTGACCCGACAAAATGCTAGTCAGTCAAATCTATCTTAGACAAAGACTTCCTTGCTCAAAATTGACTGAGTCTGCTCCAGGCCTGCAATTAACTCTCCGAGCTCATTACTTAGATCCCAAGAAAAAACCCTAACCCTACTAGCATCAGCTTCGCGCATATATATATATATATATGACACACACAAAATAACTCCCGAATTTTCGTGTTGCCCTGAACCCTTCCATATCTCAGAACCGAGGTGCCTCTCTTTCTTCTCTGCCTAAATTTCCCCACATAATAATAATAATAATAATAATTATTATTATTATTATTATTTTACTAAGGTTATTCCATGATCTCTTTCTGGATGATTTATGATTAATTTTGGATGTTGTCAATGTTGGTGTTGTTTAATTTATTTGATTGTGATAAAATCGATTTATTTTCGATTTCTTGCGTATAATATGGCACTGAGTTGCGTTGCTATCGGTTGAAATACATGAAGGAATCGCGAGAGGGAAGGAAAACACCAAAAAAAAAAAAAAAAAAAAAAAAAAAAAAAAAAAAGAATGGCGGCCGCATATGGAGCAATGAAACCTCAGAAGCCGGGCATGGAGGTGCCACAGGGGCAGCGGGAGATTCACAAAATCAGAATCACCCTAACTTCCAAGAATAATGTCAAGAACCTCGAAAAAGGTCTATTCTTCTCTCTTTTTTCTTTTTTTTTTTTTCTCATCCATCCATTGATTATAATTTAATCATGTAATTATACTTCTTTATTAAAAGTTTTTCAAATCATGAAAACTTTAAATAATAATTATTATGATAACACTAAATATTTTTCTTTTTAATTTTCCTTTAGATCTGTCATTGTCAATGTATATATATATATATATATATATATATATATATATATATATATATATATATATATATATATATATTAAGATTAAAAGTTGCTTATTGTGTGCATTTTTATTCTTGTTTATAATCTCACTTTAATAAGTCTGTTATTTTTACTTTTTCAAAGGCAAGATAAAAGTTTTATTAGCATAATAGCATTATACCATGTGAACAGGTCTGTTTAGCATTTATTGCCTACTTATTATATACATATATATATATATGTTGCTTCTTACTGGTAGTTTGTGCGGACCTGGTCCGTGGTTCCAAGGATAAGAAACTGAGGGTTAAGGGACCCGTCAGAATGCCTACCAAGGTTCTTCGCATCACCACTAGGAAAGCCCCATGTGGAGAAGGTATAAATCTACCTTGAAGCCATCTAACAATTCTCTAATTTTAAGTATTTTAGATTATTACATGTTTATTGCAATTTACATCCTGCTTGTCGATCTGACCACTATATTAATCCTTGACTGAGTTGGAAGTAACTCAATTTGTTATTTGTTGATCAAATGGTGCCTGGGGTAATGATATCCTTAGTTAAAGCTTACATCTGAACTCTTACTTTCAGCTGATTTGGAGCTATTTGATTTGCAGGAACCAATACATGGGACAGGTTTGAGCTTCGTGTCCACAAGCGTGTTATTGACCTCTTCAGTTCCCCTGATGTTGTCAAGCAGATTACTTCCATCACCATTGAACCTGGCGTTGAAGTGGAAGTTACCATTGCAGATTCCTGAATATCTTGTGCTCTTACTTATGTGGGTTTCATGTGGTTCCTTTACGTTAGGTTACAAAGTTTGATTCGAACATAATCATGGGGCCTTACGATTTACGGTATACCTGTAGGTTTAATGTGGTGTGCACCTTGTCTACCTCATTTTGAGGTTTTAAGTTTCTGTTTTGCAGGACAATAATTCCGTTTCATATTCATTTCTTAAATTTTATCAAAAAATTTAGAGTTTAAATTGTTTAATTTTATTCCCATTACAACTTTTAATATTTAAGAAAACGGAGACAGGGAACTAGACACAATTAGAAACAATTAAGGAAATATTACAATTTAACTCGCTTTATTATTTTATTAATTATATTCATTCCTTTTTTAGTTTGAAACAAATATGGTACCTGGGTTACAATTGGCTGCAACAGGAAAACCCAACCAAGAACTGATTAAGATCTTCATTTGATCTATAAAAACACCAAGCCTAATGTTACAGCCTAACCAAGAACTGATTAATGCATGCTTATATATCAAATTTCTAAAATTCTCTTTTATAGATATTTAAACTATTTTACAATAATCTTAATTTAGAGAATTGTACTTATACATTAAGAAGTTATAATCACTATAAACACCCTATTCCTCTCATCTAGAAGAGACATCATTGAATTGAAACTTTTCTCCTACAAAGATTTCTCTTGTATCTTGAATTTCCTAACTTCTTTTAAGTCATATACTCAATTTATTGAAAGCTTACTTAGTTTATCTTTTCTCACAAGATATCTAATTATTACACGAGTTAGCACAATCTGACACTAACTCTATAACTGGTAATATCAAACCAACGGTTAAATCCTGTGTACAAGCTAGTTCTTACTTGAGTTATAAATATAATAAGTGAGGAAGGAATTATTACTATTACCATCAAGGAGTAATAAATTAAGTTTCAAACTCATAAATAAGAAGAGCAGTGTGTTCCAAACAAATATAGAAAGTTCAAAATCCCAACAAAAGAGTACATAGAATATGTGAGTTCTTTAGTGGAAGAACTAAGTAATTAAATCGATAATTTAATCCATGAGAATATTAAAATTACCAGGATTACTAAGTTTATTATCAGATAATTCAGCTATACTTTTAAGGGAGAACAAAATTCTTTAAATCAAAAATTATTTAGCATAGAAAAATTTGTTAAATAAAAATTCATAATTTCTAAAAAGAGATAGTTTGTTTTGTCGAATCAGCTCATTCTCGACAAGTACTGATATCATTCTCGACAAGTACTGATATTATGAGTAGTAGTATCACTGGAAATAGTCCAAAAGTTCCCATTCTAGTCTTCAGAGGTTAAATGAACATTTTCTTTACTAATGCCAACGAAATCTACGGCGATGGAAAGATCAAAATCAAAGACATAAGGGTATTTAACAAGAACATTTGTCGCCCTTTCCGATATATAAACAGTACAAAAGTTCCGTTGGCATGCTTTTACGGTTGATATGGTTGACCAGAAGCCACCTGATTTTATGTAGTACAACACAACCTCTTGGCGCTTGGAGACCTACATGTACCAGTATCATACAAATCTGCTATTGTTACGAGGCACTAGATCTTGAACCTTCTTACTAAAACCTGGTATTTTTATTATCGCGCAAATCTGCCATTGTTAGACACCCATGAAAGGAAAATATAAGACAATGAATTATGAATTTCAGAAAAAAAAAAAAATTCTCGTCACGAACAGCCATCTCACTAAAATTATAATCCTCTTTAACGAAAGTACGTTTGGAATCCTTAATCCTTTCTTCTCAATCCCATTTCTTCGCGGACAAAGAGAGAAAACATATCCCAGTCAACCAGACGTGGATGAAACTGTGATGTGGTGTCGCATGAAAAGTACAAAAAAAAAAAATTGTGTCAAGCAGAGATGGCTGGAAAGGTACATAGAAATGTCAGCAGCAGACGGCAAGAATCATAATAATTAAGAAGGAAACGTGGTCCTCTTAGTTTTATAACAGTAAAATTATCTCAATTTTTAATTTAAAGTATAAAATTATTTATTTTTTTAAAAAGAAAGAAAGGATAATTGTACAACACATCCTCCGTACAGCAACCCCTGCAGTCGGTGCCCCACAGCTTACACGAGCCTCTAGGTGGTTTCATTTCTCCCAGGTCCACAACCGACTCGACCCCTTGATTTGAAGTTCGCATTTTGGTAACATTGTCAAAGAGGAAGAGCCTGTCCAATTTAATCCTTTGTTGTTGTTGTTGTTGTTGTTGTTGCGCAATCCCAATGCAAATTTATAAATGTATAATTATAATTATTACTTGTAATTGTTATTTTTTTTAATATATAATAATTAATACTTATAATTAAATGGTGAAGTATATTCTAAAAAAAATTACCAAGTCACGTTGAAGGTCTGAAAACCTCTCATTCACGAAATAAGGAAAACCCTGTTTTTATTGCATAGTCTATAAAAAACCCACAGCCAGCTTCACTCCAGTGGAATCGATTCCTTTTATTTAATGGAATAAAAAAATTTTGGGTGTTGAATATTTTTTTACGAACTACTGTCTCTTGACAGGGCGTGTGATTACTGAGAAGAGGATGTCTGGCCATTATCAAAGTTTCCAAAGTTTCAATAGGTTGTATTTTGACGAGTAAATAATGACGTGTAGAAAATAGTATTAAAATTAATTTAATTTAAATTTAATATCTTTAGTGAGTAAGGTTATAATTCATGACGAAAATATTGATTGATTCGGTAAAAAAAAAAAAAGATAAAATTTTATATTTAAAAGAAAAAATAAATTTTAATGCCGCTACTTAGAGACAAACACGTCAAACACCGCACAGCCTTGCGCTACTGGAGAAGAAGAGGGGTTTGCCATTGATTGTAATGATCAATAAATGCCATTTTTTATACTGGCCCTCCATCTGCAGTCCTGTCCACAACAGTGCAACCGGTAGGGCCCACCAAAAAATATTTAGCAACGCTACATCGTGCGCTTGGTACACAGAACACGATGGAATCATAGAAGAACTGCACAATGGTGGTGAGGGTTTGTCATTGGCACGCACTAGGGTCGGTCGGTCATGTAGGTGTATCGGTCGCTCTGCAGCTCAATGGCTGCACAAGCCCTCTCTTCCAGATTCCACTTACGGAGACCACGTTAGGGGAGGACAAATCATTCAAACCTTATTACGTAACACAGCTATCAACTGCGTTTCTACCTCGCTAGAGGCATGAAAGTTGACTAAAGAGAGAGCCTTGTAAACCACTTTGACTGCCACAGACCAACGGTGCTTGACATACAACTTCAAAGACCACCGGAGTTTAAACTTTAATGCAATGCATTGTAACCCTCAAATGGACAGGAAATGTTCAACCTGGAAGGGTTCAATGGCCAAGAGTCCAGGGCCAATTTGGCTCAATAAATAAGCCCGCAGTAGATTTTACTAGAACGTACAGCAAAAGTAACCAAATACACAAGCGTAAGCCCAATGCATTGTAGGGAGAGGAGAAGCCGTAAAACATTTGAAACTAATTTAACCGTAAAGATCATCTTCTTCATCCCTGCCTGCAGAAGCTGCAAAAGGATCGGAACCAGTGGCTCCGGCGCTAGCTTCAGGAAACCTGAATTCAGTTCCAAATCCTCTTGATTGCTGCAATGTCTGGGCAAATGCCTGGTATTTCCTGATGTCAGCATCGCTTACACTCCTACGAGCATACTTCATTGATTCCTCGAAATGTGCTGCCTTGATCTCTGCCACATCATCCTCAACATCTTCCTCCATTGCCTCAGGGTTATCCCTCCGCCGCCTTTCCCTCTCAATATCCTTCAAGAAACAGGACAGGGATGCATTCAGTTATGTACTATAACATAAAAACTTTTGCATGCATGCTGAAATATAATGGGAGCTAGGATGGTAGTATAATAGAGCTAACATAGCTAACATGATTACCCCTTGGCCAGGGATAGCGATAATTATGAAAACAGAATTAAACATACTTTCTCTATGTTCTCTCTTATGGCATATTTGCATCCTCGTTGACATATTTCTGTAATATCAGCACCACTGAAGCCTTGAGTGTACTTGGCAAGTGCTCTGAGGTCAACATCTTTAGAGACTGGTGATTTCCTCAGGCAAGCCTTGAAAATTTGATGGCGAGATTCCTCATCAGGGAGAGGAATGTAGATCAACTGATCAAGCCGGCCAGGTCGCAGAAGTGCAGGATCTATGATATCAGGTCTGTTAGTGGCCCCAATAATAAAAACTGTTTTCTTTGCTGACATGCCATCCATCTCTGTCAAAAGCTGATTCAAAACTCTATCAGCAGCACCACCGGCATCTCCTACACTGCTTCCTCTCTGTCAAGGAAAATAAAACAAAAAAGAAACAGCAAACATTGTAAGCACCACACAGAGCATATAATATGCTGCCATCCCAATCAACTAAACCAAATTAAAGTAATTTGACAAGTTCCAATAAATCCCACTGAGATTGGTTGACACAATGTCCAAGATGGTTCAACAAACCTGGGTGGCAATTGAGTCTAGTTCATCAAAGAATAGGACACAAGGAGCAGATTGCCGAGCTTTATCAAAAATTTCTCGTACATTGGCCTCACTCTCACCAAACCACATTGTGAGCAATTCAGGACCCTTGACACTGATGAAGTTAGCCTGGCATTCATTAGCAATGGCTTTAGCCAGAAGAGTTTTCCCACAACCAGGAGGGCCATAAAAAAGAACTCCCTTTGAGGGTGACATTCCAAACTTCTCAAATTTCTCAGGATGCTCCACTGGGTATTGCACCGTCTACACCACAAAGATGGCCAGAATATTAAATAAGTACTTAGAAATGGAGGACAACAAATGAGCACATCTAGCACCAATATAAAGCAAAAATTAATTACCTCTTGAAGCTCCCTCTTAACATTCTCAAGGCCTCCAATATCTTCCCAGCTGACATTAGGCACTTCAACAACCTGATTGACAGATTATGGAGTTACACTCTTAACAGAGAATGAATAACCAAACATAATCCGATGACATGGTACACTAATACAAATACTCACTGTCTCACGCAAAGCAGATGGGTTGCTTGTCCCAAGAGCAGTCTTGAAGTGTTCATTTGTCACTGCCATAGAGTTGAGTATCTCGGCATCTATGGACTCATCTTCCAGGTCAATCACATCCATCTTTTCCCTGATGCATTGAAGTGCAGCCTCAGTGCAAAGAGCTGCTAAGTCAGCACCAACATAGCCATGTGTGTCCTTAGCAATTCTTTCCAAATCAACCTGTATAATAAAATCCCACACATTGGGTTCAATAAGCAGTTATTCAAGGAAACAAAAGATCATATCATTCAAAAAAACAAGCAAATGCACGAGCATACACAACCAGACGCAAGTGCACAGAGAGAGAGTGAGAGAGAGAGATTGTAATTTACATCTTCAGCAAGCTTCATGTTCTTTGTATGAATACGGAGAACCTCAAGACGTCCAACCTCATCAGGAACCCCAATGTCAATTTCCCTATCAAACCTGCCAAACCTTCTTAGAGCTGGGTCAATGCTATTGGGACGATTTGTAGCTCCAATGACAATAACATGAGCACGGGATTTAAGTCCATCCATGAGGGTTAAAAGCTGTGAGACAATCCTCCTCTCAACTTCTCCATGTGTCTTCTCTCGCTTGGGGGCAATTGAATCAATCTCATCAATAAAAATAATAGATGGTGCATTCTTCTCTGCTTCCTCAAATGCTTTTCTGAGATTGCTTTCACTTTCCCCAGCCAATTTTGACATGATTTCTGGCCCATTTATACAGAAGAAGAAAGCACCAGTTTCATTGGCAACAGCCCGAGCAATTAGAGTCTTTCCAGATCCAGGAGGTCCATACAGCAGAATTCCTTTTGGTGGCTTCACTCCAATTGACTTGAACAGTTGAGGATGTCTCAATGGAAGCTCAACCAACTCGCGAATCTGAGCCATCTGTTTTCTAACACCACCAACATCATCATAACCAACATCATCCAATCTATTCTCATCCTCCCTTCTCACAGGCTCTCCCTCACAGAATATCTCAGTATCCGGGGCAACAACACAATACTCTGCTGGATCTGTCTCGATAACCTTGAACTCCACACTTCTCATTCCACCCCTGACAAGGAAGAGATCACCCTTCCTGATGGGGCGATATGCCTCGAGGAAATAAGCTGCAATTTTTTAAGGAAATCAGAATATCACACACAAAAGAAGTATGTGACAACCAATCAAATGTGGGACTTGTGGAGCATAAACAAAACTGAAGAACAGAACTAAACCAACACCATTTCCCCCCCGCTCCTTTTAGCACATTTTACTCCAAAGTATAAAAGCATAACACAGAAGACTCAGAAACCTAATAAAATTTGTTGTCCAAGTGATTGCTCTTAACAGCTTCAAATTTACATACTAACAAGCCCTATATCACTATAGGCTGGTCAAATTATTCCTATTAGCTATCAATCCACTGTAATGTGTAGCACCACTTCAGATCTGTCAGAGTGATAGAAATTGAGATAACTCGAGTAAGGGCATTGGGCATTTTTCATAAATAAATCTAGACAGTAAAATCCATGTGCTGGAGAGAGAAGGGGAACAAGTGAGGGAGAAGCAAGTACTTGTGTTCTAAGCATACTACCCAAAACATTTAACTGCAGTATAACAGATAAAATCATTACTAAAAGCACAAATGGTTGAGAAGGTATTCTCATATTGAGCCACCCACTTCATGGATTGATAGATCTGATATCTCATGAGGGCAATGCAATCCAAAACCAAGTCAAAATCTTGGGGATAAAAACAAGAACTAATATAATGTCTTTTTCATATAAATGGAAGGCTGATAATAGACTCACGTTTCAAGTATGCATCAAAAAGATTTCCAGTGACCCCTTCAATTGTGTCATCAATGGGCAGTATGTGGACACGCTTGCCATATTTAACATCAGGACATTGATGCACGGAAACCACATCTCCAAGCCTAACCCTGAGGTTCGACCTGACCACCTTATTCATTCTGATTTTTGGTTCATCACAAGTGTCATCTAACAGAGCAATGCAGATGGTATCTCTTCTTTTCTTTCCCTAACGACCACACAACATAACAATGTCCACAGAAGTTAGTTCAATTCATGCATTAAATCTTATGAAAGTGAAGATATCATTGTAAGGCAAATATGCCCCCCCCCCCCCCCAAAAAGATAAAAATTGCATAACCTTACTAATCAGTGGCAAAGGAGGAATCAAAGTATAAAAAAATAATAATAACAATTCAAAAGTTCTTGCATTCTATCAGAAGAATAGACTCACATTAGAAATTCTTGATCGGAAAGTCAATAAACCCTAAATTAATTAAGAAACAACAATTTTTTTTTTAATCTACCGTAACATCTGTACAGCATAAAAGACATGCAAAGTTCAGATCCCCAAAAAACACAGCATAAACGCCACACTTAATCCCAGAAAGAAACGGGATCAGGCTACCCAGAAACCCAATTCCCAACCCTTCTCAATGCTGAAAACAGAACCAAATAGACAGCAAACGAACATAAGACCTAAACGAAACAGCAATAACTCTAGATTCAAGGAACAAGATTCAAAGGCAGGAACCTTAATCAAGATTGTGTCACCACGAAAGAGCTGGAGCTTCTCCATGGTCTCCGGGTGGAGCGCAACCACCGAATTGTCATCGTTTATAGCCTCATCGACAACAAGCCGATTCGGCGATTTCTTCCGCTCCAAAATCGCAGTACTAAAGTCCCTCTTCGTTCCCTTACTGCCAAAGCCAAAACAAAAAAACAAAAAAAAAAAAAAAGAGCAACCATTCAGAAAACAAGAAACCTAAACAGAATCGGAAGTCGAAAGAGACAAACAACATTAGCAGAATTGAGAGTTAGATCTAGTTAATGAGAAAGAAACCACTTACGAGTCCGATGATTCGGCTTGGTTCGACATGGTCGAGAGTATTGTGGAGAGAGAAAGAAAACCAAGAGAGAAAGATTGGAATATTAGTGGATTGAGATCTGAAAACCAAGGGTTTGGAGATTTTATACGGAGTTTAGCTACGTTTCTTGCTTCTAAAGAAAAGTTTTCTTTTTTATAATTTTATTTTCCTCCCCTTTCCCCTCATACGTTGCAATGGAATACAAATATATATATATATATATATATATATATATATTAATCCTCAGAAGAAAAAATTCTCCGAGATCTTCTTGGGGACATTGGCTAATGATATTTATTGTGTTTGTTTTGTAATGATAAAAACGAATGTTATGAACAACAACAACAACATGTTTATGTTATACTGAATTCTTCAAATTTGTAAGAAAAAATGTCTTAAGAAAAATAATCTAATGCTTAAGAAATTATACTTTAGTATTGGGAGGTTTTCAATTTTAAGAAAAAGAGTTGTGAATTTTTTTATTTTTTTATTTTTTTATATGGTATCTAACTCCCTTTAATTATGAAGGACCGACGATCATGCAATTGTATGGAAAATAACTTAGTAATTTTATTGGACAATTAAAAATCAAGATTAGCTTATGATGAGTGAAAATATTAGATGATATGATAAATTTAAAAATGGTGTCACAGTAAAAATAAAAACTACGTTTGCCGACAGAATCAATGGTTAGTCGAAGAAAGGCCATTTCTTTGCTTGCCGACCTTCGACTGGTAGATATTCACCTGGATTTTGTTAGAGATTTATTTATTTGTTTGTTTGTTCGTCTGTCTTGGCCTCAGATTCTTTGAATAATGGGAAAATAAAGTATCAAATTCTCTCTCTTTAGCCTCACACAAGCAAATTAAGAAAAATGCTGTCGCAGAGCACCCCAAGTATCTATCTGTTTATTGCAGGTCGCTCAACCGTTTTGAGTCACCAGTGAAAGATCTCGTTCCAGATGGAATTCTGGAACTTTAGATTGTTTTGTCTTTCTGTTCTTTTCTTTGGTCCATTCTGGACTTCAATGGCAGCTCAAGTAAAGTAATTTAAATACCTGCTGCACTATTATTTACTAATTTTGTTTGTTTGTAAGATCTGAAAATCAACCCCTAAATTTGAAACTAAAAATTCATGTGATTTTATCAGCGACCAGTGAATAAAAAAAATTGAGATCATAACTCAATCCTGAGCTTTTTTAAATCAACTCCAATTGAATGGAAGTGGAGTTTCCAGCAATGCAAAGGTTGCTTGGGTTGGGCCCAAGTTCACCACTTATGAGTGGACTTCAACTTAATGGACTTTTTATCATGTTTAGGTAAGAATCGCTACACTGCCGAGCTTTCGAGGAATTGCATTCGTAAAAACTGCACAACAACAAGAGAAGTTCCCAAAGAGCCAAAATAAAGAAAAATGGATGTGTAACATATCAAAGGTTCTTCTATCTGTCAGAAATTGCAGAAGTTCTGGACCACAATTTACAGGACCAAAAATGTACACGTCAGAAAAGAGATGCGTGTGAAAGTTTTTAACGTCCGTTTTTGTACAATGCTGGAGAGTGGAATCAGGAAACTTTAGCAAAGCTCCCGGTGTTTTCTTGGCTTGCACGGGTCGCTTCAGCACACCTCTTGAGTCAGCCAAAAGAAAAATGATTAATTATACGCCAAACACGAAAGTTCATGCTAGCCAAGATTTGCATCTCTTGAGAACCAACCTTTTAAAATTTGAAACCCCATTGCCAATTATGAACCCAGAGATTGAAATGGTCTCTTGATTTTCGACCGTAGATGTATCTTTATTATCCAGACCAATTAAGGAGCGATTTTGTCATGCATCCAGGCTGCTCCCGATATGACAGTTCAAACCACTCAGACTATCGCTTAGAATCAAATCTTCAGTTTGGTGTTTAGAGGAAGGTATGTCCAGATCTAATGGTCCTAAGGAGTCAGGCTGCATGGAAGACAATAAAGTACAAAGACAAATGAGGAGTTAGCATTCATTGGATGTCATAAAATCTGGTCAGCTATTAAAAATCCATGGAGAACTTTCCCCCACCTAACAAAAACTTGTTTACAAAACAACCCATCTTCTTTGAGCAAAATGACTCTGACAATATTGGGAATACTAACAACATCAAACTTCAAGAGCGTAATATGGGTAACTGCAGAAATTGACAATGAAAGGGAACATACCCAGTATACATCTGCTAATTAAGTGAAATCCTTAGCTGAATTGTCCATTATTTGAGGATCAGACTGACATTCATTTATAGGTTTGACATCAGAAAGATTTTCCACAGGATCCTCTGCATCAGGAAATTCCTGCTATAAGAGAAGTTGTAAACAACTCTGGTCAACCATTTGCTTCTTTCTGATGATGTATTTGTTGAAAATAGTCCCAACATACCTCAAGAAAGACATCAGAGGGCTTGGAGTTTGTTCCTTCCATCTGCTTGTCAGTCGTTGGAGAAGCAACACAGGATGAAGTAGGAACTTCTTGATAAAGAACACGGTTCTTTGCAAAAGAGAAGGCATCACATGTTTCTTCAGCATCCCAAGTTGAACACGTATGGGGCACAACTGTGGAAACGAACTCTTTTGTTGTGTTGACTTGTGCGCAGCGATGTCAGAATCAAAGGAGTCACAGCTGAATGGAATCTGCTGAAGGCATTGATTGCTTTGAGCAATAGGAGTTTCAGGACAATCAGGATTTTCAACATGACAAACTTCTGCAAGTAAATCTCCAACATTGATGTTGGTAATGCCATCAGCCAACTCCCCAGTAGATGGTGCAAAACCATTGCACGGTCTCAAGTCATTCTATGTGTAGACAGACAGAAAAGCAAGCTCAGAGAATTTGTGTAACGAACAGGGGATTTTTTCATAATGAGACCAACTCAAATACTGACAACAAATGCTGCCCTGCCTTCAATAACAAAGTCCAGCTACAATGAAATAGAAATTAAACAGGATGCCGTCCACATCCAAGAAAGTATTATTTTCTACTTGCCATAAAGTAACCTCAGTGTTTTTGTGCATTCACATTTTACATTTTGTTAAGAACATTTCTCCACCACATTGGAAGAAATATTTAACATAAATTTAGCTAATGAAAAACAAAACTGGGCATAGTACCCAAAATGAGCCAGAAAGACACACTATATATGATATAGAATGACTCAATTTGGCAATCCTATCCCAAAAAAGAACTCATGTTGGGAATCATTCAATAAGACATCCGTGCTGCATTAATGACTCTCATACTCATGACTTGAGAAAAGGACCTGAAATATTGTGCCATGAAATGCAATGACAAGAATAAATGACCAAAATTTCAATATCCTCATTCAATAGAACATCTGATCATGACTGAACCAGACAGCATCTAATAGATTTAAAAGCATCAGACATGCTCAGTACACTTACCAGATCTTCCAGTTGCTTTGGGTTAGTCCTATCATTAGTTTCCTTTAGATGTTCCAGTACAGATGATATCTTCTTACGAGAACTGAGAGTGAGCTCCAAATGTGGATTATGTTTATCCCGAAAACAGGCGAAACAAAAACCATTTATTTTAATGTTCTGAATACTACTAAGCAGCTAAAACAGCTAAAAAGAAGTTACAACACAACTCTTTTTCTCACCCATTCTAAGGCTCTTTGAGTACCATCATCTATTGTGAACAACTGGAGCTTAAGTTTCATATTAGTGTGTGAATTGCTATCAGTAAAACTCTTCTGAAAGGAAGCATCCAAGGGGGACAGAACTTTTTCAAAGGCGTCAAGAGACTTTTGTGCTGAAAAATAAATTGAAAGGAGAATCAATCATGGAAATTCAATGGTGGTCCTTTCTAATATCACGAGGAGCTAAAATTGGTGATGACTAAGCTCGCCTGGTAAACCCTCAGCATGAGACTCTTTATCAATGGCTGTTTGCTCTAAATGTTCGGCAGCATCAGCAACCAAAGAAACCCCATCAATGGCAGCTCTTTCCCATTTCTTATATGCAGTTGATGAGATTATACCTAATAATATTGAAATAATATTCTCTTGGATACAACAACTAATGATTTTGAATAAACTAAGTAAACAGAATTTGCATATCATCATTTGCAAAACCAAGCAGTGAGTGGAACCAAGAAATTTAAAAAAAAAAAAAAAGGCTTAAACAATGGTGCACTCTTTCAGGCACTAGCATGTGACAATAGCTAGTTTGAGCATAAGGAGTTAGCAAAGATGCAAATTTTGCCATCAGATGCCCTTAAAAAGAAAAGGAAGTGGGAAAATTAATAGCCACTTAAACCATTTTCCAAAAGAATTGCTGTCTTGCGAATTGAGGAACGGTAGCAACGAATCATCACCTGGTTTACGCCCTTTCCTTGCAGGTTTCAGTGCAGTTGGATCTCATCTGTTGTTGCTATGGATAACGCCTATATATATATATATATATATATATTGCGTTTCAATGACCCCCTTCCAGTTCCTAGTTTTTGTATATTTTGACTATCTACCAGAATCAGTGGAAGAGTTCGGGTATCTTGTCCAGATGCTCGACTCTGATTCACGACAGTACTTGGAGCTGTGGAAGAACCATTTTCCCCTTGCACAGGCCGTTTCCTTACGTTCTTCTTTCGGTCTTTCATGAGTTGGCTTTCCTTCGTAGGCAACTATATCATCAAGTTGAGCATATCGTGCACAGTAATCAAGATCATAATATCAAAGGCATTAATTATTGAGAATCTTGACCAACCAGGGCCTTTATAAATATCTTAAACCTTCGTATTTTTCCAACAAAGACCACCTATAAAAGAAGCAAAATTTCAAAAAAGAATGAAACCAGTCAAGCTCATGCATGGTTAACAGAAAAAATGAGCTTTAACAAGTGCAACGAACAATCCTTGTCTTTGACAGGAAGCACAACACAAGATCCTAAATTATCACGCCATTATGGCCTATACTCTAAACAAGGATACCAAAAGGCAATTAACCCAGAAACACTCAACAATGACAAGTAGTGAAAACTGAAAACCCATTCACATGATGTAAGGATTATGTCTTCTTAGAAGTACCGACCCAATTGTAAAACCCCCATGCATTCAAAGAAATGCAGTCAATAAATCCACAGTAGATTCTACCATCGCAGCATCGCAGCATTTGTGTCTTTGGAGTTCTTTGCATCGAGGCACAACCCTTGTCCCAACAATTTGTTCATACGCCTCACAAGACGGTAGTAATAGTGTCTGACCTGAAAATATTTAAAAAACATATCAACTGCACAAGGAATATATGCCAACCGTCTTGCCACTTCTTATTTTTCAGCAAGAATACTTTTCGAAAGTAAAATATATATATTATAATTCTAATGGTAAAATAGTCTCTCCCTCCCTGGTTAGGAACAGATACATTCAAAAAAGTACAAAGGCTACGTTGTAGATCAAAAGAATAAATGTCTGTGAGTTCTTTATTTTCTTGATACATTCTTTCGTTGGTTTGGTCCTTTTTTTTTTACTTTTGTCCAAGTACTTGGATAATTAAGTCATTAAAAGTACATTAAATTGGGTCGGCTAAGTCTTAATTTCTGAATGAGTGTTTACCCCCCCCTCTTTTTTTTCCTGCTTACTTTTATATATGTCAGCATCTTCTGGTTTAGTGTAGTTTCAGCAATGCATAGTGGTAGGTTGAGTTTGAGTTTCTTCTTCTTTTATTCTCGACTGATAACAAGTACGTTGTAGGTAAGTTTGCGTTTGTTATTCATCATTGTTCACTGACAGCGTTATGGTTTCCAATGTGTAGCCCAGGATGCCTCTACGGTGCAATGATGGTAAAAGAGAGTATCTATTTTAAGTTTGTGCTTCTTATTTCTCAATGCCTGCTATGCTTGAAAGATAGTGCTGCAGAACTCGTGGAGGCCAACAACTCCTTTAAGCATAAGCAATTTTCTCCAACTCCCTTGGACATTACTTGTTGACATTGTTGCGTCAATGTCAAGTAGTTTGTGGTCCTCCTTTTTATTATTTATGCACATTGTCTTTATTATTCTTTTCTCTCTTGCAATCATTTTTGTGTCAGTTGCTCTGAACGAATTACCTGAGAAATCATCCATCCTTTCTCATAATATTTCTTTTGGGAAGAATTTATCGAAATTGTAAGTAGGACCATGATTTTTGGTTGCTTAAAAAGGCTGATGTCTTTTCGTTTAATGAGCAAGTCTTTTTATCATTCATGCTCCAAGTGATAGAGAAAACGATTCCAATTTGGAAGGTTTTGTTGGTGGTGCAAGGTTCGTATAATTGATATTAATACATGATAAGAAAGCTGCGAGGGAAGCAACTTCAAGTTCCTTGTCACGTGATTTGGCCTAACTTTAAGACCAGCTTGGATTCCTTTTTCTTGAGCTATGTTTTTAATTGCCTACTGGATAATGTTCTTCTAACAGTGGCGTACCAGGTTTACTAATAACTATGAAGAATTTCAGCCATTATTTCTGAATTATTTGCATGATTTAGCCATGTCTTCTTTCATTTCTATTATTCTTTAAGCTATTTCTCGTCGGTCTACTTCGTCTTTTCCAGCAGAGCATCAACCTATTGAAAAATTAATTGATCAGTCTTGGAAGTTCCTCCTTCCCGTTGGACCTTCTTTAGTAATCTAACCCCGTGTTTTTTCTAGTCATTTCTATGCTTTTGTTACATTCTGGAATTGATTTTTTTTGGTGCACTAATTGCTGCACGTTTTTGGATTTTTTTGGCTATTTGTCTTTGTTATAAATATGTTGGTATATGGTGCAGAGGGCTTGGGATGTGACTGGGACTGGGACCGAGCCTTCCCATTGTGGACTCTTAGAAGATGTGAGGACTGATATCATGGCATATAATGGAGGGAATACAAGGGAATGTGTTCACATTATTATGTCCTCTTTTTTTTTTTTTTAATGCTTGAAAATTAGCCGAAAGGTATTCTTTTATTCTCCAACTTAGATGTTGTTAGATCGTATGTAAGCATAAGTTGACGACATGCACATGTCAGACTTGGGAGGCTTGGTTGCTGAAGCATGCTTGACGTGAGGGCTTGGCTGCTGCATGCATACTTGCAGTAAATGAAGCAGAGATGTGCTCGGGTTTGTTCTCTTTCAGTTCATTTAAAAATGTCTTATACATAGACCTAGTGAGGGGATGCGGAGAATTTACAGAACCTACTTTCCATAAACAATACCTTACACCGTTTTTTCCAAATATTTGTAGCTTCTCGCTACTTTATCAGATGTTTGGACCTTAAGCCTCTTCTTAGTGTTCTACGTCTAGAAGTTTTTGGTTAGGAGTTGTGTGGTTTCCTTAGATTTGATTAAGGTTTTAGATATGTTTAGGAGACATGGAAAGCAATCTCTTGAGATGCCCATATGTCCTTCCTGATCGAGTTACACAGACATGACAACAGGTTTGGTCAAAGACCTTGATGAAGCAAAGAGTACCTCACTCTAACTAATGGAGCTTCTGCACCCCCCCCCCCCCAACGCTCTCTTGATTAGGCGAAGAGTATGGATCAGTCCAAACATGCAGAGGACCTTGAGGACAAAAACTGTAGTACCACTCAATTTTTGTGATGCCCTTCCCAGTAGCTTTATTCGTATCTTTTGAGTGACATATCGTTGAGATGGAGCTCCAACCTCTTATATCGGATGATTATCAAGTGAAGATAACTACACAGCCAGAGTAACTCTTCAATCCTGGGAATTTTGGATTTGCTCTGAAATCCATGATTGGATGATGTACCAACTCCTTCAAAGATCTTCCGATGCTCATATTCCAATCGGGCTTCCTCCTGTAAATTCTTATTTTCTCCAACTTTATTATTATTTTTTTTCAATTCATTTACACTAGTGCTGCGCCGAGATTAATTAATATAGTTCGTAAATATTCAAAAAATTTAAGTAAATTACTTCTAAATAAGGGTCAAAAAAAAAAAAAAAACAGTTACTGGGTTGTAATACATGCCGGTTTGGTCCGTATCGGGGATCAAGGTTAGACTCTTCGCTTTGTAGCTTGGTAGCAGCATAGTTACACGAGGCTTTTAGTTTGGTATCTAATACTCTCTTCGGGGGCATGGGCCAAAAATAATGAGGACTATGCTTGTTTATAGAAATGACCTAAGCAAAATGATGACAATTGTTCATCCGCATTTTAGCTACGTTTTGTTGAACATTTATATGCTAATGAAACTCTTCTTTTTCGACATTCACGTTCAGGCCTTTTAAATCCCTTTTTTTTTTGGCCTTTTTCATAGAGCAAGAAACAGAACATGAGAGCTGTTAGATTGGATGATGTAACAAACTGTAATTGATAAAAAATCACTGGTCTCATTCTTTGCAAAGAACACAATTGTTTCTCCGTTCATATTTTGTCCGTGGGTGTACAGCACGCGCTTCCATGTGGGAGGGCTATGTAATAACAAACACACAAACACCAGAAACACCCCCAGATAGTTAAGGCCACTTCACTTTCAGTGGGTGCGGTCCCAGACAAGGAAAAAGGATGGCGTTTCTCTGTTTTCCTTCTCCTCTTAGGAACGCTCCACGTCCTGCCTTTATGCTGCCCATCATTGCCTCGGTCCCGCCGGTCCAAAATTCAATCAATTTCAGGAACTGGGTCTTCGATTATCAGTCCAAATTCTCTAATTTCATGCTCTCTGGCGCTCTCACGCTCTGTTTATCCTTCTCAGGCAAGTATCTTATGGACGAAATAATGCTTGCCTGATTTCTCTGTGGCCATTATCAAAGTAATCGCCATTGGTTATTTTTCTTTTTCTTTTCTCTCTTTTTTTTTTTTTTTGTTCAGGAATTGGACTTGCAGAGGCAAAAGTCGGGGTTAACAAGCCAGAATTGCTTCCTAAAGAGTTCACTACTGTCATAGATGTGGCAGGATTCCTGTCTGATGGCCAGGTGCACTTTCTTGCTTCTCGTACCATAATTTACGCGTTTACACAAACGTTTGGTTACTTGAATAGTTGCAGACAGCAAGCAGCAGAACTTTATGAACTTTGGGTTGTAAAGCTCGTTCTTGGAATGCCAGATATGGGGTCTATTGCATATGTTAACCTTTATGATGTTGTTTTTGTGCTTGAGTTATTAAGGCGACTTAGCAGAGAGAATTTCAACTTCTTACTGGTGATAATTGCAAAGTTCAAGTTTATCCCCTGGTAGTTACCAATTGTGATGGACCCTATATAGGCTTACTCAATTAATTGAAGATAATTATAACAATTTGTAATCAATCATATTGTCGAATAATTTGTAACTAGCCAATGAACCTACAGCAATGTGTGTGGCATACGGGAAAAGTGACTTTTCAAATGACTCTACAAGCAGGCAATGGTTTCGGACTTGCCAATGCTTTATTTGAAGGAATACACCAAGTTGCTAATCCAACATCTGTAATTTGCAGAAGAAAAGACTGGGACAGGAGATTGCTGACATTGAAAAGGATACCGGATTCAAGCTAAGAGTTTTAGCTCAAAATTATCCTGAAACACCAGGTGTTGTTCAATAGTTGTTGGTGCTTTCATAAATCTTTTGATTGTTTGAGATACTATGTTGTAGAAATACTGTCAGACCAGTTGTTCAGTTGATTGTTTGAACTTTTGCAGGGCTAGCAATTAGAGATTTTTGGCAAGTGGATGATCGAACTATTGTGTTTGTTGCTGACCCTACCTTTGGTATTACAATTCTAACACAGACTTTCTTTTGACTACATCACCCCCAGACCGTTCAACAATTTAGACTAACACATTTACTTAGCCAGGCAATATAATAAACTTCAATGTGGGGGCATCCGTTGATCTGGACATTCCACGTAGCTTCTGGAGCCGCTTAGCTGGGAAATATGGAAACATGTTCTTCTGGAAAGAGAAGGTGAAGCTACAAATGTTGCCTGAGTAATGTTAATGCATTCTGGGTTATGCAAAAGAAATATATTGGGAGTGTATTTATGTCAATTGATTGCATGACAGGGGGAAGACACATCTATTGAAGCTGCTGTAATGGCAATATCCAGTTGCTTGAGAGAGCCTGTGGGTCCTAACAATTGCTCGGAGATAAAATAAGGTTGGGTCTAACCTGGACAATTCTTTTTATTCGTGCTTTGTGATGATTCTTAACGCAAAATCCTATAACGATAATAAGTGGGCAGCGGTCGATACGTTCAACATTTGGTGTTCATGGTAAATTTTTTCATATTTCAAACCTCACTTGAGAGGAGAAAAGCCTAAACTACTTTGAAACTGATATTGGACTATTGAAATTAGAAGCGGGTACTGGCACTTCATTTCTTTTGCGGGAAAATAAACGAATATGGTTAGGAAAAAGGAGAATCTTTCTCTGTACCAAGGAACGGAGAGTAAGTGTCTTGGAGATGCTTAGATGAGAGAGAGAGAGAGAGAGATCCCGTCGATCTCTCCCAAGTGAAACTCATCAGTGCACTGTTGATTTTATGATTTGATTGTTTCCAACTGATTTTCAGCACTGGCTTTTCTTTCTGGCTTCCACAATCGTCTGTAATTCTTCAGGTTGACAAGGAACAGCAAGAACTCCCCTCTGTTGAAACCCATATTCCTCTTTAGCCAATTCTAGTAACCTCAAGAATGCTGGATTATTGAGGAAGTCCAGCTCAAGGACAAACCTTTTTGGTTCTCCCTTGACTGCAGTAACTGCAAAATGTCCTTGCTTTACATCATCTGGAACCATTTTTGCAGCGTCCGTCTCTTCGTAGGCCTCAATGACACTCAGCCTTGGTCTCCTAGAAGCTAAAAGCAAGATAGCCCATCGCAGCTTTCTCATGAAGAAGAGCTTAAACATCATCAAGCTTCTATTTTTTTCCATCCTGTTGTTCATTATCATGCTTGGGGGCAAGAGCAACATACAGACAGAGTGGTGTAGAATTTTGAGTATTAGAATCTTTGATTCTTGTTCTTCTTCTCCTCTCTCTCAGATAGAAATTGGAGATGCTGGATAGGAAATATATATAAGGAGAGTCAAGGGCTGTGGAAGCATATCTGAATCTTCGTTATGGCAGCATTGGACCATGTCTTAAGGACGCAACAACGTCTCATTAATACAACATTTTGATCAATTTATGGATCCTTCAAACCCGGTTGGCAACCTAATTTCCTTTTGTATGTGTTAGAATAACTTTCTTTCTTTCTTTCTTGTCACCCATGGGGCATGGACTTTTGAAGATTTGACGGGAAATGGTCATGTCTATTCTTCCATGCCTATTGTCACTGTAGGAGGTCCAAGTTTTGATTATGCAAGGCCGGCGCCAAAGAAGCTGCTAATTAAAAGACAACTAGGTCATAATATATTTGATTTAATTAAATAAAAAGATGTCATGATAATTGAAAGCTCAACGCTCCAATGCAAAGTGGGGGACGCTTCTTAATTAATTGGCCGCCATGTGCACATTCAAGGTTGTTTCGTAAAATCACGTAGCAAGAATGATAGGAATGTAAATGAACCGATAAGTTCGTTAAAATTTTTATTTAATATGTCATTAAAATATGTTTAGTATACTTATTTGAGTTATGAAATAACTTTTTAAAACAAATAATAAATTTATTTACATTTAATGATTTATAGATTCTGCAAAAATAAATGCTTTGTGTATTGACATTTTTTATATTTATAATTATATATTAAAAATAAATAGTTATTTTAAACTAGTTTGATCTTATTAAAGTAAGCTTTTTTATTAATTTAATGCTACTTATAAAAGTGGTTTTTATAATTTTAATAATATTGATTAATACTATAAAATTAAATGATTTATTTATTAAAAAATGAAATTAAATTTAAAAGGGCAGGCTCCACTCGTCTATGCCCTTAAGGCTTAGCTGGGATATAGAACCAACGGAATATTTGAAAAGTTCTGAGTTGACCGACGAAAAATTAAAGGTTTTCAAGAGCGTCGGCTGAAACTTGGAAGGTGGCGCATTTAATGCGTTCAACCTCTCTGTGCTGCTTGAGGCGACGCCCCCACCCCAGAGGGAGGGAAGTTAAAGTCTCGGTCCCCTTCATTCTCGTGTTCCATGCAAAACATGTCCCGCAATTTGTATTTTATTCTTTTCTTTTTGAAGTGGGGAAAATTCCGGCTACCTTCAGAGTTATCAGGTCTTAAATAAAATGATGACAGAGAGAAAAACATCCTCACGTTACATTTTCTCCTGCTCCAGACTCTGCGGCTTTGTCCTGGGTCGGGTCACTTCAATACATGGAACGCGTTGGGTAGAATTTCAATCCAGCCATGTGCACCGGCTGCGCAGCATTATGAACGCACATGGGGGATTTAACAAATGTTTTTCGGATGTCATGGCTGGGAAACAAAAGGCCAGTCGTCCCGATTCCAATCTACCCGATATATGCCATAAACCTTGTAAAATTTATTCACACCAGCCAGCCCCCAAAACGCTGTGCAGGCATAAAATAAAACGAGCTAGCATTTGCGTGGTACGAAACTTGGTTGTTTTAACTTTGGATGCTTGACTCTGATATTTGATCTGTCACTTGCCTGCCTGTTTCCGTTGCCAGACCAGACACACGGTCATCCTTGTTCTTCGAAAGCAACCCCCACAATTTAGATGCACGTTTTTTTTTTTTTCTTAAGGATTTGAAAAAGGTAATATATCATAACACTTGAAAAAAGATAATAATTTAGTTAGTAATTTAATTTTTTATATTAATATGAGCTGGAGTTTTTTTTTATAATTATCATTTTAGATATAAAATAAAAATTTACATTAAATGCATAATACTAAATTTTAAATTTATTAATATAAAGTTAAAAATGAAAAAGAAAAAATTTGAAACTAACAAAACTTAACTAATAAATTCATTTCTTATAAGTGTGATGATGAATATATTTACGAAATACTTTCTTATTTGATTTAAATAAAAAGAAAATAGAGTGAAAAAAAAAAAACCATTGTTAGACAATTTAAATTTGAACCGAAGTGAAACAACCATCCAGGGATGCCAAAGATGGCCGGTATGTCACCAAGCCAAATATTGTTAGGCCGTGATAGGAAGTGAGGGTATCATTAAGGACCATGTAACCGTAAGATGCAGAGAACTACCCAGGATAGATTTCCCGAGTGGAGTTTAGGAGGAATCTCTCATCGTCCATGCGAAGCAAGAACAAACAGTACACCTAGGAGAAGTAGCGCTCAATATATCCACATCACAGGTCAAAGCGTGGTTCCAGATCCTCATTGCAGGTGAAGGCTCAGTAAACATTAGCATAAGGTGGGCCGCGGTGGTTACCTCTGCTCCATTTCCTGGACCTTAACAGGATCTCCCAGGCAAGAGAGCCTCCACAGAACGTCAGTGCCAACCCTATGTTTCTCGCCCAGCCCTTCAAGCTCCAGGTGAATGTCATTGTCCTCCGGTCCACTTCCCATGCAAAACCCTTGCTCCATCCCCAACTAATATAGAATTTAGATTTAGAAACCATACCAACACTTTTTCCCACAAATCCAAATAATCAACTTCTAAGAGGCCCATCATAAAAAAATTTCCAAACATCTAGAGATAACAGTTGAAGCCCGTCAGTTGAGCCATGTAATTGCCCGTAGTAGCCATGCAATCAGGACCCATTTCACCGAGTTGAAACATAGGGGGACAAAACGCACCGTTTTGGCGGCGGGTGACTCCGAAGATGGTCAGGGTTGGCCCGACGGGAGATCGAAGAGCAGGTGGACGAGGTTGGGACAGAGTGGGAAGAGGAGGATCAAAAAGATGAGAACAAGAGTGAAGCGACCCAGAAAAAAAGAACGAGAATCACTGATGTCTCTTTTGGTGAGCAATACGAGATTAAACTTGATGAGTCAGAGTAGAGAATGAACGAAAATTTTGCTCGACTCTTTGCACCATTTAATGTTAGGATTACGGTAGAATTAGTACAAATTTTTAGCATAGACAGACTAATAAAACTATCAGATAAAGGTTCCTTATAAACTTATTTTCACAATTCTAAGCCGTGACTACTAGATCACAATAAATAAAGTACCTTTTAATGTTATACCTTCGATCTATCGTTGGCCCCTCCAAGCAACATAAGGAATATCACGTTAAAATGTCACGGGGTACAATTTGCTGAATTAGCCTCAGCAAATGTATTTGCAACTAACTCGTCACACTAAGACAATTTGGTTGGTAGAACATTTCTGCACGTTAACTGTACAGTTTTAAAAACTAAAAACATATGTAGGATTATTTGACAGCGGTTTCATGCATGCTGCCTTCGTGCATATGTGGATTTGCTGTGATTCTGGTTCTGCCTTCCAGCACTAGCTGGGCACAAATGTACCCACATAACCCATTCCCATTATGAAGAAAGCAGCTGCCTGAAGCGATAGATAAATAAAGAAATGATCTTTTCCAAAGAGTAGGTCATAGATTGCACAGTACAACGTGAACATTCCCATCATGAGCTCCGAGACGTGAGTCCTGCGTAGAAAGACAAGGTAAACGTATGTGTCAACTGCTACGACACGGGTTTACACACAATGCTCTAACAATTTTGAGAGTTGCGTTTCTCATCTCGCAGCTATAGGTTTTCGGGTGCACCCTAAAGTATATTCATTGTCATCTGATGTTGAATTGTTTGTTCAATGCTCTATCCTTATTGCTGTTCGGTGATCTTCTGTTTGATGTTTTGTTGTCAGAAGAGGAAAAGGGCGAAAAGCTACCTCTCTCCAATGCAAGATCGAAATTTCTTTGATACTTTGCCATTGTTCTTTGGTCTCGTGGTGTTCCCAAGCTTCTCGGTCACGATCCATTCATTCACACGGTTTGCTTCGAGGATTCCTATAATTGCTGCTTTGGTTCGATGAAGGGACATGACGTTCTCGAACAGGATCCAGAACACAACTAGGTGGAGAGACCTGGTGGACCACAGAGACCTTAGCAATAGACAAAACTGCACACACTATATAAGGAACTTTATATTGCTTTAGTTTGGACTAACTTGGAGTACAGACTGCGTTTAAAATGGTAATGGTGAGTGGAATGTAAATGGCTATCTGCTTTGTGAGCTTTATTTCCGGAACCAAAACGCTAGCTGGTATAACTATACAGTAAAAGAAGAAAGTAAGCCAGTGTGCAACTATCTTCCTTAGAAAGAAGAAGGCGTAGAGGATGTGAAATCTCTTGAATGCTGACACCCTCTGCACGAAATAAGATTCACAATTAAGATCTTTTTCCACACGGCAATTTAATTTAGTTGGAGGCTTAAGTGAAGCATGCAACTCACTTCACAAAGGACTATTTCTTTGGTCATTTTCCTGAAGAGATTAGCTGGGCCACATGACCACCGGTGCTGCTGATTACGATATGCCTTGAATGTGCTGGGGAGCTCATTTTTGACCTTCCAAGAAAGATGGGACAAAGATAAAATAAGCTTAAAGAAAAGGGTTTCAGCCTAAGGTAATATATGATAAAGTGGATGAACTGTTTTGTAGTTGCTTGGACTTGAAACCACTTTATGGAAGAGATGTAAATCTCACTGCTAAGTCTCCCACAAAGACGAATTTCCAGCCCTTGAGGCTAGCCCTGACTGCAAGATCCATGTCTTCCACTGTGGTTCGATCTTTCCATCCACCAGCATCAGCAATGGTTTGAATTCGCCAAACACCAGCCGTCCCTGCATGGAAACTCTTAGAGTAAAGGTTCAGGTAAATTGAAACAGTCAAATTATCTTTGAGGCAGATATATATATATATATATATATATATATATATATATACACAAATAAAGGCACTTTTACGTTGCACGTACCATTGAAACCAAAAAATGAACATGTAAAGGAGCCCACTTCCTGCTCTACGCCGAAGTGGTAGTCCAGGGACATTTCCTGCAGCCGTGTCATTAGGCACTCATCCGCATTCACTGAAGCACAAATTAGTTGATTCAATTCCAATTTTCAGGATCGATTAGACTCTTATTTCAGTTGTTTGACTAGATCATGTCATAACTAAGGAATTAATGCAAATGGCAAGCCCTCTCTTTAGTAGTTGGATAACTACTAGGTAGACTAGGACTACAATGTATTTGGGAACCAAGATAGCAAATTTTTGTCTGCACAGGTGGACATGGCCTTACCAAACTTCCATCTAGCCTGGAACAGTCCTAATTCAGGGTTCTCGAGCAGATAAGGAATTGTTCTGCGTAGAAAATCTCTATCAGGCTGGAAGTCTGCATCGAAAATTGCCACAAACTCGCAATGCTTAACATATTCCTTCTCCAAACCTTCTTTGAGAGCACCAGCCTTGTACCCATTCCTATTATTCCTGGTTTCATACTTCACATTCACACCATTTTTTATCCACTTTTGGCACTCTAACTCCACTATTTCCTGCATATTTTCAAGATCCTTATTTGGACTATAGCAAATAAAGTGGGTGAGTTTGTAAAAAGAATTTATTGAGCACAAAAGTTGTACCCTTAGGACTTCATTGGTCGAGTCATCAAGAACCTGAACTATAAGACAATCAGATGGCCAAGAAAGCTCGCATGCAGCACCAATAGAGAGCTTATAAACCTTTTCAGGAAAAAAAAAAAGAAAAGGTTCAGATAAAAACAGTCGTACTAATTCCTAATGATTGACAAGATGGATGAAGTCACAACCATCTAAATCAGGACAAGCATAACCGAATCTCAGAAAGAGCCAAGGAAATAGTATGATAATTTAAAAAGCCTTCCTGCTTTCATGGTGGAAGGTAACCCAAGTTTAGTCGAAGGTGTTATCATCTGTTATTTTCATTTCTATGATTCATTCATTCAAAGCTGCCTGTAATAACCCTAGGAAAGACTATATCAATACAAAAAGAGCTAGATATAAAGCCCCCACCCACATAAGCTGGAAATTAAATGAAAAGCAATCAATACCAGTTTGGATGTGCAGAGCAAACCTTTACTTGAGTAGGGGCAATATCAATTTAGAGCTAGACACGTATAATTTTCCCCTTGAGAAGGGGACCTCAAATGTTAGCAGAAAACTTTTTGTTGAATATGGTTGCATAAACTTTAGATTTAGATGGGCATGCTTCATATTGCATAGGACAGAGTTCAATAAAATTGTTGAGATGGTACAGTACCAATTAGTTCACCAATATTGGCAACATAAGATTCTTATCGGGTTTTCAGTTACAGGATAAATGACCTCTACCAGGTACAGCATTTCAGGGCATACCTCCTTTTCATTGTACATAGGTATTTGAACCAGAGCAGTTGGGTAACTTATTGTGTTCTCTGGGTCTTCTCTCATGATATCTAACTTATACTTGGTGTATCTTCTCTTCCCCAACAGTCTTACACAGAAGATCACAAGTACCATGTAAACTCGTTCAATGAATAGCATAACAGACATCAGTGAGCAAATGATGATTGCTATGCTGAGGAGAGGTGCAATGAAGGGAACTCTTATGGAATCCCACGCATAAGTTAGGTTGCTTATAACACCTGTCACTCCCACCCTAGGCTCCCGAAGTCCTAAATTTCTCATCTTGAGGAAAATAAAAGGCCCAAGTTTCAGACCCTGACAGGAGATGGAAAAAAGTTGGGGATGAGGGGGGAGTGACTGAATGCAGAAAGTGCACGAAGAGGCCTTAGCAGTACTCATATTTATGGGTTTTACTTAAGATAGAAAGACAACGTACAGGGGAGAAGATGAAGTCATGGGGGCTTTGGATTTTTAGGTGGGGAAGAATTTAGTATGAAAGAAGAGAAATTCTGATGAAAGGTCTTCACTTTTGAGAGACACAGAGGCTACATGCAAGCAATGATGCTGCGACATTTGTCTCTGATAGCTGGATATCTGGCCTTTGTTGCCGACAACAGGATTATCAGGACACTTAGAGTCTCTTTTTTCAGTTTAGGACACCGTAATTACTTCTTGTTTTAGTCTATATGATTAGTGGTTATAATGAGTAATAAAGCAAAAAAAAAAAAGGGGGGGTGGGGGGAAAAAGCATCCCACCCGGTGCATGAGCTCCCACGTGGGAAAGGATCAGGTTTTATTCTTATTTTTCTGTAAAACAATTTTCTCAAGACTCGAAACAAAGCCGTGACTTTCAAATCACAATGAGTAATATGGAAATGAAAGAAGAAACTATGGTTTTCTGAATATTGGTGGTGATGAAGACAGAGACATCTGTTTCTCCGGGATCATTATTTTTCTCTTTGAAAATTTAGAAGAGAGGACCATTGAGTATTGCAAGTTATCATTTTGTTGGTTGGTTTAACGTTCAGAAAAGTTGTTCTCTGAAGCATTCCTCGGGGTAAAATATTTGTAATTTATGTGACCGGAGGAGGTGTTTGCATTTAAACTTCTGCCCGACAACAATTTGTATTGTCTCCGACTCCGTATCCGAATACAAATTTGGGATACAGGTGGCCCTCTGAATAAAACAATGCCATTTGGACTTTGGATACGCTTGGAAGCTTTAAAGTGATGCTGGGGACTGTCTGCATGCCACTAAGTGCATCATCCGTATTGTCCGATTCGTTCATGAATGCAATTGGAACTGTGGATATCTCTCTACCTATCGCATGGATTGGCGGGTCACTACAATTTGCATGTAACGTTCATTTTAGGGACGTTTGCGTTGGAGAAGATTCTGGGAAATTTAAAATAAATAAATAAAAAGAAACGAAAAAAAAAACAGAGGGTATGTTCACATCTGAAAAGTAGACATGAAGTTTAAAATCCTGTTTAAAAAAATAATAAATTAAATTGTAATCCCCACGCAAAGAAAAGATTAACCACAATTTGTTTTTTATTTAGACTTCAGAACGACATTTAAATGGTTTACAAATATTTAAGTACAGGTGGAGGAGGCAAAGACAAGACAATCTGATAAATGCATGGATAGAAATCAAAGCAACCCACCACGAAAACCGAGAGGAGGATGGGTAGGAGGGCACCGTGGGTCTAGGCAGGAAACACATAAATCCAATGTGCAGTAAAAATAATAGCGTATTATATTTTCTGATGTATGTCAGAAAAACAAAAAGTATCCAATTCTAAAAATTAAATGTCATTCTATGATTTCGTATGCAGCTAAATATCCTCTATGGCATACTACAAAACTAACAAAATCTACTAAATTTGTACTACATAGGGAAGATTAGCAACAGAAAATTATAGTAATAATAATCTTAAAATTACAAGAGCTACATCTTAAACTAAGAAACTTGATGGAATCAACATTCCATGGATGATGGATCTCTTCAAGCAAGGGGCAGAGCCTGAGCAGCTTGTCATTTCAATTCCTCCAGACCAGGGAAAAATCAACAGGAGGTGAAGATGATCGTGAGAAGGCACCCATCTAGTGAGAACTACCCTACAGGATATACAGATGTTGCTGATTTTACTGCCCGTCATCAGATGAACAAAGTTTATGAGTTAAGACTAGCTTATCAGTGCTCGTGCTTGATACGTGGTGCTTTTATAATTCCAGGAAGAGGTGGTGAGGCAGGATGCCTAGCCGGGGTATTGGTATTTGAGGGAGGAATGATTTGTGGCTGGCACATATTGGACATGCTGGGACCTTCGCCGGTAGCTAGATCGGTTGCCATATCATCACCCTGTGGCCTCTCGCAAAATTTCATTGCCTTGAGAACATAGTTATCATCGTGGAGCTCAAAAGGTGTGCTGCATGTAGAGTACGAAAAGAAATCCATAAGCATCAATTGATAATGATAATTTTACCCCGCCAAATAATAACGGAGTTCCAAAAATTGCCAAGTTTCAAGAACGGTATCCTAACATGGAGACTTGAATGTCTATCCAAAAGTCCCTTCAGTCATCACATCAAAAACATTAATTTAATACATGATTGCAGATTTAAACTAGGATCTGTAGATCAACTAGACTGTCCTTTGACCACATTATTCCAGGATGTCACATGGTGATGGCCCACACCAATGGTGTGTCAACAACAGGCATTAAAAATAGATTACACACTAGGGTATTTGTTCATTGATGAGAAGAGAAGACAAGCTTAAGGGTCTTTCTTTTACCTGTTAAAGTCAAAATGCACAAGCTGCATATCTTCTGATATTTCCACTTCAACAGTTGCATGAGGGCGTGTCTGTAGTTCATGCCAGAAATGATAAGACGTCTCAAAAAAAAGAAAAAAAAAATGGTAACATTATGCATCAGTTCAAAATTGCAGGTAAAATGCCTTGGTGTGAGGGTAAACACTTGAAGCCAAAGGATTTTATTACACAAAGATATCATAACAAGGCATAAGTGCCTGTGCATTTGGCAAATATATCTACAATAAACATGGCTCAAGAACAGATGGTCATAACACAAACAACAATATTAAATTGTTATTGTTCTGTTGAAGTACAGCCCAAGAAAGCTGTGTCTGGAACCAGTACCATCATTCTGCATGTCCACATGAAATGGATGCTGTTAAACAAGAACCTACCACCTACTGGTTAAAGGTCAAGACATCCATCAGGACTTAAAGCAATATTTAAAGTTCAGAGATTTACCTGCACCAGAATGAAAGGTAACGACACACCCCCACTAGGAGCATTTCCTGAGTTGTACAATTGCTCATTCCGTTGAATCAGGTTCTGAAGACCTACAAACTTAATAAAGAGAAAAAAGAAGTCAGCTGAACAAATGCCATCAGCTACATCTTCAGAAGTTGAGAAAAGCGCTCCAGGTTTTGTGCATGAAGCATGCAACGTGACATTCAAACCATAGAACAGTATAACATGTCCTTACTTGTTCCTCAAGTTCTTGCAAATAGGCAGCTTTCTTCTCAATCCTATTTCTCAGTTCATGACGATTGGCCTGCTTAAGTGACATTCAAGGAGTTAAGAAAGATCATACAAGAGGCCTGAATATTTCTAAAAAAAATTCATACCTTTAGCTCTTCAATATCACTCAGGCTAGTTCGAGGAAGACCTTTCCACTGTATTTCCTTTTTATCCTTGGATATAATATCCAATGCCATAAGAACATTGAGAGCATCATAAACCCTTCGTCGTATGTTTTTCTCGTCATATTGTTGCTGCCAAAGTAAATACCAAGAAAATCAAAGGACTATACAATAAAGTTTCACTTTGTGTTTATACAAGGAGCATATGCACGCACACACGCACAAACACACACACATATCTAAATTGACCAAAATCAAACAAATTTATCATTTTTAGTCCAAGGATAGCTAACCTGATCAGGGGATGACACACTGTTGCTAGGTTCTGCAAATTCTGCCACAAGTTCATCAGCAACCTGCCAAATTGCTTCAAAATGTTACATACAGCTAGATGCATAGCAGTAAAAAGATATAGAATAGAAATTGATGTAAATTTCAGAGAAATGATAATAATGATCTTCTTTATGACAGATGATGATAAATAAAGCATGAAGATATAATAAATTTAGAGAATTTAACATGGCTGACCAAATAAGGTAGAACTGGGTGAGGGAATATCTAGGAAATGAACAGAATGTCTTAAAAATTACAAATTAGATGGAACAAAATAAGACTATTGCAGAAATCTATAATGATGTTAATGTTATCAAGGCATGTTCCTTAAAAGATCTTTAGGAAGAGGAATTTATGGATGATCTAAACTAGCAACAAGGCAGACAACATTAAGTTTGAGTTATAAATCACAATAATCCTATGGAGTTCTTTTAAATAAAAAAAAATCAAATAGAAGACAAAACTAAGCATATTGGAATCCTCTGCAGAAATTGCCTTTCTGGTCCGAACAATAGGAAAAATGTCAAACTTCTTTTTTCGTCCATACTCTCATCATCTGCAATGGGAGGAGTAAATTTATCCAGCACCAACAAATAAGAATTATCAGTCCACTACAAACAGAGCTAACAAACACCCTTGCGCCTACAAGAATATTGATATCTTGAGTCTTCCTTTCTAGGTTTCCAATGCTCAATAGGCAAACCCCATGAACACTTGATAATTATTCTACATCTCTCTTTTTAATCTATCAAATATTTGTTTAGCAATTAAACATTTACTCTTGGTTGTGATCCCAGTTAAACCAGAGCAATGTGCAACTACCCATCTATATCTGAGGAATGACAGTGATCGAAAGCCACTATAACATGTTTTCAACCAAAAGACAACCTACAGCAAGTACGTCATCTTTAACATGCACCAAGCATCAAAAGAAACTTAACAAACTCAACCAGAATGAGAAGTGCAAAGAACAAAAAACAACATCAAGAAACCACCTGACCTCATTGTATGTCGTTGTTCCTTTGCTTTCCACTTTTTCACAAACTGGAAACAATTGTAACGGGTTAAACCATGAATTCAGCTATCAAAAATTCATCTCCAATGAAAGGTGCCATCTTGTAGGGGGCAGGCAACTAAAAATAGTGTCTCATGATTTCTCAGTACCTTTCATACTGAACTGACGGAGTCCTCTACCAGTCTTATCAGCTCCAACTGCCCGTTGACCTCTCTTTTTCTTCTTGTTGCTGTTAAAAAACCAGTAATCAATTAAATGTATTACAGATTCCAACAACATTATCGCATGGTACAATGAAGACACAACAATAACAACGTGGGATATCGCCAGTGAAGTGAATATCAACATAAATAGCATATCCAAGGCAACGCTATTAACGATTGCCAATCACAAACAACAATAACATCAAATTCACATCTATTCTGCCCTAAAACAACCTCAAGCACAAAACCCATCGTTCAAATTGAGAATTGTCGATTACGCAACTCACAGCAGTTAATACAATTATCTAAGAAGGGAAAACAACAAATTAAAAAAACGCAGTGTGGAAGAAGAAGACAGACCTGGCGGCATCTTGGGTGGCAGCGTCGTCGGCGTGAATGTCGAGATGGTTCAACCTAAGATAAGCACTGTCCCTGGCGGGGGTGGCCATGGCCTGCTCGCTCCGGCAGGACGGAGACCCCACGCTGCCGCTCGTCGAAACGGATTGACCGGACACCGTCGTGGTGTTACCCCAAGACCGGGTGGTGGCTCCTCCTCCACCTCCACCTTCGCCTCCTGACCCTCTAGAGACGGCGGCGGCAGCGGTTGTTGCCCCAGGGTTTCTATCCCCGACTACCAGGTGGGTCCCACCAGTTACCATTTATATACTAAATAGAAAGGGGAAAAAAAAAAACCCAAATTTACAACTGCAAAAGGAACGAAAGAAAGAAAAGAAGAAGAAAAAAAAAAGAGAGCCAAAAATATAAACAGGAAGGAGGGACGATGAGTTGAATTGTTTTTGGAGTTTTGCCAAAGACTGGTCACTGTTTGGTCAATAGTCAGCCGTGTTTGCTCACGGGCGCGCGCGATGAGCTGTTAGTAACAGTAGTCGGTTTTGTTAATACTTGCATAAGAAAAAAAACAAAAAGGCGTGTTGTTGGGTGTGATCTGAGAAGAAGGGCAAGAAATTGGGGCAAAAGTGTAAAAACAGTAAAGAAAAAATAAAGAAAATTGTTGAGTTTTTTTATTTAATTCTCCCCGCTTTTTTTTTTTTTTTTTTCTTTTTTTTTTTTATAATTGAGAGAGAAGGCCAGCGTTAGGCAGTACAATAAAAAGTTGCAAAACGTTATTCTCGTACAACAACAATTAGAAGAGTATATAAAAAAAAAAAAAAAGTAAAGGCAAAATGTTGTTTAATAAAATAATATTAGATGCAAAGATAGTTGAAAAAGAAAAATTCTATAGCAACGACTTAGTTGCAAAAAGCTGTAAATAGAAAATTTATAGATATAATGTAAACACATTGATTATGAAATTTAAACGAGATTATTCAGATTTTATACTATAGTTGGTTAATTTACATCAAGATTTTTCTTTAAAAAAAATTGCACACAAAAGAACGTCGAATTATAAATAGCACTTATTTAAGATACAAAATAGATATAAATGAACATGATTGTCACTTATAATTAATATTTTTATAGTTGTAATTGACAATAATAATGAATGAGTTTTTATTTTATTATTATTATTATTATTATTATTATTATTATTATGAAAATCCATGAAGAAGAAGAAAATTGCGATCGTCCAATTTCCTTTTAGGAGGATGCTTCGGCCTCACGAAAAGGGGTAAAGACTTCAAAAGGAGGAAAGGGTTGGGCTCCCTGAATTTGTGAAAGTTTATGCTTTCTCTAGACGGATAATTGAAGTTAGAGGAGAGGAGAGAGGGAGGGGGGGGGGGGAGGGACGGCAAGGATTTCGAGTCAACTATTTATGGAGGAAATCAAGGGGCTAGCTACCGTGCGATAATCGAGAGCTCATCCCTTGCTTTTTTGGCCAAATACGAAAGTTGGGGTTGGGAGTTGGGATCCCCACTCTACCGTTTCTCGGTCAAAGCAAGGGCACATCAACTGCAATTTCCCCCCGTCCCCCCGGCGACAGCCAGCATGTGCCAATAAAAAAAAAAGCGTGTTCATAGAACATCATGATTCTTTGCTTCTTCCAAAATGATTTTTATTGCACTCATTGGTTTTTGCCATTGTAAGAGGTTAACCGCTCGAACCCAAAAAAAAATCTATCTCAAAGAACTAGCAAATGAAAACTCACCTATATAGTCTGGGAGGGGGGGTACCTCATCTACTCTTTATTCGTACTTCAATCTTAGAAAGAGTTTACCATATGGGTGTCACCAATTCAATGTGTTGTTGCCATGTTCACATTTGTCTTTGATGTTATTAACAACAAGCATATATGAATAGATTAAAAATTTTACCATCAATAAAAAAAAATAATTATCATAATATAATATATTTTTTTTAATTCAAATTTTCTTTTTCATATTAATCTTCTCCATTATATTCTTAACAGTTAAATCAAAATAAAAAACAAATAAATTGAAAAAATAAAATTTTAAAAAATATAGTGGTCGCAATAAATATATTATACAATTGAATAAGTGAGATGATGGATTTTAATGAACCCTCGATTTATCTAATATTCGTATGATATATTTTTATAAAAAAATTGACTTTTTTATTATCAGTTAAAAAATAAATAAAAAAATAAAACACAAAAGACTTTAAAGAACATAAAAGGAAAAGTAGGGCTAGGTAGATTGGGCCAGAAGACAGAGAAGTTGGGTGTTTCCATTGCCCAACTTTGAGGTGGACCTGGACTGTAAAGGTGGCCGAGCATTCTCTTTTCTTGTAGGCCGAAGGGGGGGGGGCGCCTCGCAGAATCGCCGGTGGGGTCGGTAGTCAGAAACAGCCGATGTCAGAATCGCCGACGGAAATCCACAGATTTGCGCTCAAATCTGTGTGCTGTGGCAAAACTTCACCCGTTGACTTCCTGCAGAAAAAGACAGGCATTTATGAATCCCAGGCTCGTTTGCTGCAACAATGCACGTACGCCCACCCTTCGTTATGTTACGTGGCAACTTTCTTTCTTTTCTTTTCTTTTTTTGTTTTTGGAAAAAAAAAAAAAGTAATAATGTGTGCATCCTTGCGTTAAATTGAAACGCTATCTTACGATGGCCTAAAACTCACCAAAGAGTCGTTCCGACAAAGAGTGATCTCTCCTCCTTAGATCTCTCAAATTTAATTTTGACAGACTTTCCCAAGGAAAAAGAAAAATGGGAGCGAGCTAAGTTTTTTTTTTTTTATTTAATACGTCTTTCATACTTAGATTACTTCACATCAACGCACAATTATTGCATGACTTTCACTGGATTCGCATCAACTTTTCCCCAAAGAAAAAGGACTCCCCTCATCACACGCAATTCTGAATTCCGTGCTCCTCGAGCCCACTGAGCTGCATTATACGTGATATAACTCGCGAAGGAGACCTTATCTTGGTGGGGGCACGATGCGAAGGGATATGCTGTAACTTCTTGTTGCTTGGAGAGTAAATCCGACAAATTTTTTGCTGTCCATATTCAACTGGAATATTCCTACGACATTATCCTCTGTGAATTTTAAGTTTAACTGATGATTAAAGCATAGTTGAAGATCCAACAGCTGCCCCTTTTCCTAGTATCAGTGTTTCCAGTTCGGCGGGCATACCTAAACAATACAATTCTCTATCTTCCTCCTAAGAAGGCACGGTCACCATTCGAAGTGGTGTTGCTATTCCGAATGATTTATTTTATAACGATTAGTGCTTAAATATTTTTTTTATTAATATTTGTCTTAAAATATTAAAGCTTTGTATTAAATTATGATATAGAGTTTTGAATTCGTCAATATTAAAATTAAATATGAAAAATTCACTCAAATTTAATGGTAATTAAGTGGTGAACTTTAAATTTTTTTTCTGTATTTTTTATCATAAAAAATAGAAAAAGAAAGCTTGGGCCAATGAGTGAAGTCGATCAGTTTTAAATTTTAGCCGTCCACTCCCCAAACTTAACCCGTTGTGGGGGTAACCGATATTTGACGGTTGAATTCAATTAATTTGCTGCAATGTGCATTGCATTTATATCGTTTTCATTTGAGTGAAATTAATTATTATTTTTACTTCATTTCAACCTTTTTCGTTTTATTCTTCTTTTTTTATTTTATTTTTTGGGGTGACATGGATCAAGTGACGAGCAGCTGAAAAATTTTACGTGTCACAGTTTAATTGGTCTAAAAAGATATACTCCACGTGTTCAGCCTTGTGCTTCACGTGGGTGGCCACGTGCCATATCATCCATCCGAGATCATGACATAAATAAACAAAATAATCAAAAGTAAAGCAAGGTGAAAAGACCACCTTGCAAGGAATATCTATCTGTCTAAGGGAGTTTTTGAGGCCAACGTTGAGTGTTGACTCAACGTAGATGGCTCGCTCTCCTTCTAAATTTCCAGCGCATATCGAGTAAAATTTTGAGATCTTGCAGGTCATCCATCGAGCCTCAATTTCCAGCCAAGGCGTGTTCATTTTATCTGCATTTGCACCTGCACCTTTCCAGATATCACCACCAATATTCCTCTTTTGTTGGGTGCCGGGGGGGGGGGGGTGCTCCTTTTGTGCACCTCTGATTACAACAGCTGTTTGTTTTGGGGAGGTGGTGGGTGGGATGGGGTGTTAGAGAGAGGTGCAGGTGCTAAGTGCAGACAAATGCCACCTTGGCCTTTTTTTTTATGTCTTGATGAGCTGCTTCTTTCTTTCGTAGACATACGTCTCCCCTGTCTTCAATTGCTGGAGGTAAGGTATTAAGAGAATCGGCCTTTTATGGTGTCGATGATCTCTCTCTCTCTCTCTCTCTCTCTCTCTCTCTCTCTTTTCTTTTCTTTCCTTTTTTTTTTAAAAAAAAACAGCAAACATAATTTCGTTTGGTTCTGATCACATGGTTATTTTCATGTGGCGCCGTTCGCGGCCTCCCCGACACGAGCCTAATGTCCACATCGTCTGTAAACGACGACGACAATACGGTATGCAATCCGGTAAATGTTCAAATGTCTTTTTAACATTTCGGGGCGGTCGACCTGTCTTGACCTCTGATTAGCCGGCGGCGCCTAATGGAAACCAAACTGTCCTTTTTTCCATGCTTAGGCCCCGTCTAAGATCCGCACTCTTTTTTTCTTAAAACACACAAAAAAAAAAAGTATTAAAATTTGAATTATGTCCGATTGGGCCGATTGCCTTGGCTTTTTTTTTTTTTTTGTTCTTTTCTTTTTTTATGCACTTTTTTAAGTGAAAGCGGAAGGAAGGCCGAGAGGCTTGCAATCGTGAAATCCTACAAAGAAGCTGTTGAACAACCAATGGAGGGGACCCCAATGCATCCCTTGTCTGAAAATCATTGTGGAGTAGATTCCTTACAATCCAAGCCCAATTCAAAGTTTCTTCGGGTCCATTGTATCGAGTGATGACCCATGGTTAGGTGACGAACGAAGCCGTCCGTGGGGAGCTACAAAGGCCCGATTCCAAGAAGCGGCCCTAGGCTCATCAAGAGACAGCGCTCGGTATGGGGGTCCTTATATTATTGGTATTTGCTTACCAATTTTTCTAGCTATGTTTGCTTTGTTTTCGGGGGTTTAGCTATTATATTTGCAAAAAGCACTACAAAAGGTTTGGTCTCTTGGAGCTCCTTTATTTATTTTGGAATTTTTTTTTTGGGTTAGGTGCAGGTGAATTTGGGCTTTCCAATACCGTGCTAATGTGACCGTGAGGGAATGATTCTTTTAAAACTAAAACGCCACAAGAAGCGGCAGGAATGACCTGGAGCACTTCATCCTCTGCCAAATATTTCTTGGTTTTTTTTTTTTTTTTTGAACCAGGGGACAATTTTTATTTATGAGAATAAAAATAAATAGGAGTTCTTTCGCGAGTTCTATTGAAAATGGTGGAGTTCCATAGCTTTTGTTAGTCTTCCTTTTTCTTACTTTTTGAAATTGCATCTTTCTTTCTGAAATTTTCACCACAATTCTGGCGGATACAGTGAAGGGTTCTTAGGACGTATGAGTGCTCTTCTCCATGTACATTTTTGTTAATCTCTGAGAAGTAACCTAACTCTGGCATCAAGCTGCCTGCGTATAAACCTTCTGTTCGTTTAGAAATTCCCCATGATTTTCAAGGTCCATTCACGTAGAATTTCCCTATCAAGTGAACACTTTAGTAGATCAATAAAAGTCATTTCATTATCGATTTGTTTGGTTACGAGTTTAAACTATAAATTTTTGTATGTACGTCTTTTCTTTTAAAAAAAATTAATGTAATACAATTCATTATTTATTTAATAATTGCCAATTTAAATCATAAAAATAATTTTTTTGCGTACATTTATTCATTTTTCAAACATATTTAATCCATTGTCTCGCAATCTTCTTTTTGGCGTTCAAGAAGCCTCGGCGCTTGCTTAATACGACTCTCTCTCTTGATACCTTTAATGACTGAAATAAATCAAGAGGTTAATCTTTGCGTATCTTGGAAACGATGTCTCATGTTATCTATACCTTTTAGCTGCATATGGTCTGTAGCAAATGATGGGTCTTGCACCACGCTCACAACTTGATGCCAAGTTAGCTGCTGGGATGGATTGCCTGACACTGGCCCTAAGCTTATGTCTGTGTGAGCTGTCTGTTGCTGGTTTGTTTCTTAATTAGTATGAATGTTTAGGACAGAGGACAGTTCCTCGGAGGAACATTTTTTATGCCGATGATCCCACTATAGAAATAGTTGCTCCAGTCGCTGAAAAACAGTAATATTTTATTTCTTCGAGATCTACCGGCACCTTGCGTTGTAAGCCTGATTGTGTATATTTTTCTTTCTGCTTCATGGATTGGTTGTTGGCGACATCATTGTGCACGGGTATAACGTAACGTAGAGACCGGTTTTAAGCCAATCCGAGAGACGGACCGAGCGGTGGCATAAAGCAAAAAATCCACTGGTTATGATTATTGTAGTCTAATATTTGGATTCAGACATATCTAACTCAACGTGTTCATGTAATTTTATCAAAATAGATAATAAGTTCATATTAGGGTATCAGTTTTCGCTTTGCAGTGTATAATGAATCAGGCCAGAATTTTTTGCACGAATTTGAAGGAAAATTTAGTCCTCCTTGCACATTACGGATGACTTTTACCAACATTTAAGTGATGTCTCGCAGTTGATATTTTATCCCGTTGGGCCTGACGCCCAGTGCAAGATAGAAAGATTTGCACTGGCAGTCATGTAACTGCGCCACCGTGTTTCCACGTTCTATTACAAGACTGGAGATAGGAAAATAGTCGTTTGATGATAACATTTGTGATTGTAGCACCAGCCACCGAACAATTCGATGGACTGTAAATCGCCACCCAAATGGACCAAGTTGGATTTTCAGGAACAACCCGCACATTATCGTGGAAAAGTTTTAGAATTTCGATGGGCTCTGAAGTTGAACCTGACAAATGCATGATCTAGAACATAGAACGACCCATAAATAGAATCCGGAAGGGGCTCATCATTGTTTCTATGGGGATGGCCTTCTTATTAACGTCAATGCCTTGGTCTGGTATACGTTTTAAATAGTTGCAAAGATCCCTTAGAAGGCCGAAGAAGAAAGAAAGAAAGAAAGAAAGAAAGACGCAACCAAAAAGTAAAAAAAATGATTAAAGTGTGCTGTTTTTAAGACCAACTCAGATAGGCCCCATTTGGGCTCAACTCCTCACAGATAGTAACATTATTGCAGAGCCAGGAAGAAATGCTATCATATTTACAGGTATTTTTGTCTCCTGTTGTTTTAAGTATTGCCCACTTCCATTCCAGACGCGCATAAAGAGCTGCTGAAGTACTTTTGCGGTGTATCATCACCCAAGACGGAGAATATGACCAAAAGCAAAAGCAAATGCCAAATATCACTCCAAAAAGTAAATGCTACAAAACACCATCAAGCTCCCGTATGGCCACTAATAATATCAGGTTTCTTGGACAACAAAGAGATGAGCTGTGGCCCACACACCACAGACAGAGACATAAACCATCCTGTGGGGCCATGATCGAACACCATCATCTTCCTGTCATTTTCCGCACCCCCCATAACTTATACCTGCCCTCCCACGCTTGTCTACCACCAGATATTGCATCAAGGTTCATAATTTTGCTGAGTTCCTTCCAAGTTTTTTCTTTCCCCACCCAACTCTTACTGCTGCTTTTATTCCGTTTTCTCATGTTGCCATCTGTTTTTATGCACGGGTGCAACCACCTTGTGACCTTGACTCTCAATTATTTTGTTTCCCACATGCCCGCGTTGCATACCCAATCGAGATCGGGATAAGGTGTTTTCAGATTGCCAAGAATTGATCACCTTAAACTTTGGATTGCATTGTATAATTGCCCGCATGTTATGCCTACCTCGACGGCCACTGGGTCCATTAGTCTCATGCTAGTGTCGGGAGAGTGAAAGAAAGCTAACGGGCATTTATTTCCATTGTAATCCAAACTAAACGCCTATTTGATCATTGTCAACAATGCCTACAGGATTCTATGCAAGATTGATTATTTGGTAGTAACAAAGGACACAATCGTACAAGTCCAAAATTTAAGCAAATGCCTAGACAATCCGACATTGTAAATGGCTTTGCCTTAACTAACTCATCATATTAGCAATTATGGGGTAAAAAAAAATTGGATGACAGATAAGCTGCATACTAGAGTATACCGTTAAAACTAGGAAGAGAGATTTTTTTTTTTTTTGGAAAAAAAAAGGTCCTAAATCACAAGGGTTTTACGCAAAGTTCCTTTTACTTATGTTCTCTTTGAGCTCACTAGGCTTCCTTCTCTTCATCATCCTTTGTTCTAGCCAAGGAACTTGATCCTGAGGTCATCCCAATGACCCGGCAATGACTGAACCTTTGTAACTGTATCATTCGGGCATAACACCCGTCAGGATAATTTTTTAGTAGATGTGAGTGTGATCCTTGCTCCGCTACTTTCCCATCATCAATTACAGCAATAACATGGGCATTTCTTACGGTAGATAGTCGGTGTGCAACAATAATTGTGGTCTTTCCCGAGCAGGAACGCTCCACAGCCTCCTGGACGGATCTCTCAGACTCAGCATCTAGTGCACTCGTTGCCTCGTCGAGTAGCATAAGTTCCGCTTTCCTTACCAAAGCACGAGCAATGGCAATTCTCTGCTTTTGTCCACCAGATAACTGAACTCCCCTCTCGCCTACAAATGTCTTATACCCATCTGGTAATGCAGATATGAACTCATGGGCATTGGCCAAAGTAGCAGCTTCAGTGATTTCAGCCTCAGTTTCTGACTCTTTCCCATAGGCAATGTTTTCATAAATGGTCGTAGCAAAGAGACATGGCTCCTGAGGGACCATTGCCATGTGCTCCCTGAGAGACTTCAGGTTGTATTTTCTAATGTCCTTTCCATCAATCATAACCCGTCCGGATGATGGATCATAGAATCGTTGTATGAGTGCAAGGACTGAACTTTTACCACAGCCACTAGGACCCACAAGGGCAAGAGTTTTTCCAGCTCGTGCACGAAGATTAAGGTCACGGAATAGGAACATCAGGGCGAGTGGGGTAAGAGAAGTCTACATGTCTTAGTTCAACGTCACCGCGAATACAGGCAGGTACTGGGGTGGCATCCGAATCATCAGGTTCAATCTCAGTTTTCCGGTCAAGTATGTCAAATACTGAGTGCATGGCTCGCCCACCCTTGACGAAGTCAGGTGCAAAGGTTAATGTTTCTGCCGCACCATTAGCAGAGACCATAAGGACCATAAAAACTCGGATTGTCTTTGAGAAGTCAGAGATCCCGTGCTTCACGAGCCAGGAAGCATACCATAGGCCAAGAGCATAAGAAGCATAAAGTGAAAACTGTGCTACTCCATATCCACTGCCAGCAATTTGTCCCTTCCAAAAGCAGCGTTGTAGAGGAATCTCAAGGTTGGCAGAGAAAAGACCAACTATGTTGGCTTCGGAATTGAAGGCGGCAACATTCCTAACATTAGCTATGGCCTCCCCTGCCAGCTTTGTGGCCTTGGCATGGGCAGCTTCCAGGTCTCCAGAGAAACCATTCATGAACATTTTCTGTTCCAAACATAACACAAATGAACCAAATGAATATTCATTACTTGTACCTTATTCTGTAAAACTATTGCAACAAAAAATTGTAAGGTTCCATATATTCTTAATGTGATGCATATTTTTCAACCATTGACCTTTTGTTAGAGATCACAACGAGATTTACATTTATCTACCATTTACCCCTCAAATGCAGCGATTGTTCTGTTGAATTCTGATGAATTTATTAGTGAATTATGTTCACATTATGAATCATTAGTCCATAACAAACTTCCCAAAAATTGGAATACATGCTGTTACGAATTAACCAAATTGTTGTCAAAGGAACAGGTTGGATAACATACCTGTAGAACAGTGGCTGCAACCACCAAAGGGAAGACAGCTATGAGGATAAGGGCGAGGCGCCACTGTAAGACAAACCCTGCGGTGCAAGCAACAAGCAAGAGTGCCGTATTTTGAACAATGACAGAAATCCGGTCTCCAATTGCTGATCTGACATTGTTTGCATCTAGAGCCAATCTTGCTGCAATCCTTGTACTCTCATTTTCCTCCTGATCAAACCATGCCATTTCATTTTTTAGCACTGCAGCCAGCATTTTTTCCCTCACTCGTTTTGTGAGGTTTTCTCCAACAATATCCCAGAAGAAATGCTGTAGCGTATTAAAGATAAGTGCGGCCGATGAGAGCCCAATTAACAAATAACAGTATTTTTCAATTTCTCTGCTCATGTAAGCATGGTTCTGGTTATAGTAGATGCTGAGGACGGCACTCAAAACATAAGCCAAAAAGGCACTGAGGAAGCCACAAATAACAGAACCTATGGAACCAACCAATGCATAAACCCATTCAGGGGAATTCATCTTTGCAAGGCGTGAAAAGGAACTTGCTTGCTCCTTGAAAGCAAGCTTTTCCAGACGGTAAGCAGGATGTGAGGCATCAATGGAGACACTAAAATCTGAAGTAGAAAAATCAGATAGTCGGCGTGAATATGGTGATCTGCCATAAGAAGAATTGCGTGCAATTATTGGTGAGCTCACCGAGTTCCTGGCACTAGAAGGCCTGTCGATGAAGAATATTTAACCGCTTAGTCCATAATAATAGAGGTGCATTCAGGGATAACTGGAGTGCCCACAAAATCAAACATTGAAATGAGAGATTAGAAACTGAAGACCCAATAGTTAGGGGAAGCTACCTTGCACTACTCTTTCTAGCATTGCTTAAGGCCATTTCATGTGCTATCTCCTGCATTCTGATAAGCTTCGCATAAGCACCATTTTCATCTTTAGCAATGAGCTCATCATGCATTCCAATTTCAGTAACACCGCCCTGCTCAAGCACGGCTACAAAGTCAGCTTTGCGAATAGTTGAGAGCCTATGGGCGATCACTAGACCTGTCCTTCCAATCTGGAATCTGTCGAGTGCCTCCTGCACCAATTTTTCAGATTCCGAGTCTAAAGCACTTGTTGCCTCATCTAAGAGTAAAATTGCTGGGTTTTTCAGCATTGCCCTTGCTATGGCTATTCTTTGCTTCTGCCCTCCTGAGAGTTGCAAGCCTCTTTCCCCTACCTGCCATTTAAATTTTCTTTATACTTGAACTTTTAAACTCCCTTGTGCTTCTGAATGACTGTTGTGAATCTATCCCAACAACACATACATAAGGAAAGAAAAACATCAAGTCGGAGTACACAACAGCGTTAAATATGGAGTCTGATGTCCTGTTAAAGTTCACTTTCTGCAACTATTCATGAATTGTTCTACACCTTAACCTTCTATGGGATAATTTTTGTATTCCTCACTGATCAACCACAGGCTAAACTTCCATTAATAATTTTTTTCAGCATTTTATTTCTGCCCATCATCTTCAAGACATTTTCCATCAGCATCGACACCAAGATCCCTAAGCCACTTACTAACCTTCAAGCTTTTGAGCCAAGTAAAGACTTGAGCAGGAATTTATTTCTCAATATTTTAACTAATACATCTGATGAAGACTTCGTGCCATTCCAACTTGTTAATGTCTTCTTCCTGATAATTTCCATGACATTTCTTCATTCTTAAACCCACTTCATCCTTAGGTCTAGGGTAAATATGCTAAATCATTTTGTAAGCACATGGCATTGTTGACTGAAACATCTTACCTTATTTCAAATGAATGCATGACCAAAATACAAACCTGCATTGACTCTTGCAAACAAATTTAATAATGTTAGTTTAAGTTGTTAACCAAATTAACCATTCTATTCTATAATTATAAGAATCCCTCAACTCCAAGTAGCAATTATAAACCAACCAAAATGTCTAACCAACTAACTATGATTCTCTTTGGTCAAGATCCATCATCTCATTTTATTTTCCACGCCGACCCACCTTTGCCCCACTCTCCTACCTCACCCCAATTGACATTAAGGTAATAATTAACTTGCATAAGAAGGAGCTTCTTTGTAATGGACCAATATTAAAGGAGCAAGTTGCTACACAACTAAACTTACTTTATCAATATTTTGAATAATAAATTGAACAGATTACTATCAGGATTGAAGACAAGTCAGCATACTAATCAAGGCAAAGAACCTAAGTAGGGAAAAAATGAAAAAAAAAAAAAGAAAGAAAAAAGAAAGTCATCTGAGCCTAGACTCACTTGCTAATATCTTAAAAATAGCTTACCTGTGTGTCGAAACCATCGGGTAACTTGCTAACAAACGAGTGAGCATTAGCAACTCTGGCAGCCTCTTCAATCTCAACTTGATCTGCATCAGGCCTTCCCAACAGTATATTTTCTTTAATGGTGGTGGCAAACAGTGCAGGTTCCTGGCTTACAAGACCTATTTGTTGCCTCAACCACCTCAGGTTCAGTGTCTTTATATCATGCCCGTCTAGCAGAACTTGTCCTGCACAAAGCACTAAGTTAATTAAGAAAAGAAAGAACTAATTAGCCTAAAACCTACGCACCCACATAGATACGTGAATTCGAGAAACAATATTACTTCAGTCAGCAGAACCAGGTGAATTGTGTCCTGAGAAAGAAATTTTACAGATGCAATGTAAGGCCATTCACCTTCATTAGGATCGTAGAATCTCTCAATGAGGGAGACAACAGTGCTTTTGCCAGAGCCACTGCTGCCAACCAAAGCAATAGTCTTTCCAGCCGGGACATTAAGTGAGAAATTATTGAGAATCCGTACATCAGGCCTTGATGGGTAAGAGAAGTCGACATTCTTGAGCTCTACGAGCCCAGTAACGGACTGTAATTCTAGCCGAGATTCACTGTTCCGATCTATAGCCGGTTTATGATCAATTATACGGAAAATTTTAGCGGCAGCAACTTTTGCCTTGGCCAATGCACTCATGCTCGGTGCAGACTGTCCCAAAGACCTGCCAATCAAACAAAAAATTGACCAAAAGGCTCAACTTGAAGAAATGCAATAAGGAGGTCAGGTCCGTGTCTCATTTTATGGGAAAAAGCACTTACAGTCCTCCAACCATTACAGCAAACATGGTGGCTATGGCTAGTCCTCCATTGGTGAAATGGTGTCTTACAAGATAACCTCCATACCAGAGAAGAAGAGCAAAACAACAGAAAACAACAAAATAAGTTGCTCCTAGTCCCATTCCCTTCACAAATCCACTCTTGTAACCAATTCTCTGGGCGACCTTCAGTGCTGAAGAGTAGGCTTGTAGAGCTCTTGATACTCCAACAAATGCCAAAACAACTCCAATTTGAACAAGTGTCTGCAATTTGAATTCAAATCAGCAATACCTAGATACCAAAATCCAGAATATTTGACATCCGGCAACCGAAAGAGAGGAAAGACACAAACTGGCGTTACCTGTTCTGCAATGTTTCCTGCATCTGACAGAGCTTCTTGGCTCTTGCCAGTGAGCTTGGCTAATGTGGTGGTGTGGATGGCTGCAATTACAGCTATAAGAGGAACCACTGCCAGGGTGACCAGTGCCAAATGCCACACAGCAGTGAAACCAACCACAAATCCAGAAACAAATGTTGCAACATAGTGGATGAAATTACCCAACTGCCAAAGAGAAGAATAAAAAAAAAAGAGGTAACATTTTTAGCCAAAAAGCCAACAGCAAACTAGTACAAAAAAGAGAGAAATGCACCAATTTTCCACCTTCTCGCTAATTGCGTCCTGGACAAGCACTGCGTCGGTGTTAATGGCAAATACAACGTCAGAGGTCCGGACCTCTGTGTCAAAGAATTGAATGTCCTGGTTCAGGGCGGCTTCCAAGTACTTGATTCTCATCTTGGTTGTTTGCCTCTCTCCAGTCCACATCCAACATGATATTTCTGTTTATGCAGTTCGAGTCTCCATTTCAGTAACATTAAACAGAATAAAGCAAGACTAAACGTAGAAATCAAAAACAGGGGAAAAAACAGAGCCCAAGAAACTGAAAGAGTTTTCTGTTTTAGAACTAACCAACCTGCCCATGAAGATGCCCAAATTACAGCACCAACAACCAGAAAGTAGAATGCGTACTAAAAATTTACACATAGAGAGAGAAGGAGTTCATCAAACATATTTGTCTGGAAGAAGACATAAAAAGGAAGGAAAAAAAATATAAACACTGCAGAATTTTGGTTATACCTTCAAAACTTCTTGCATCATCTTATCCACATTACTGGCATTAGACCCAAAAGAGTTAACAAGATCGGCAAAGAAACGAAGAAAGAGAGGGAGAGAAGAGCCATGTACAAGTGCACCAATTGAACCAATTGCCATCAAAACATAATCTAACCCATCAGCAAATCTGAACAGTTCTGCAAACCCAACAGCAACCAACTCACCTGGCTCCTCTCCAATACTATTAGTGCTCGTACTGTTACCATGATCATCTTTATTTGGCTCCACAATGTTCATTTTCCTTCTCTTCTCTGCACTCTCTTCACAACTTTCCTCTTGTTCTACTTGAAGGTGATTGGGTCTGGTGTTCACGTTGTTGTTCTGTCGAGTGTAAGTCTGTTGTAAGAGTTGGTGTGGGCGGGGTAGAGGGGTAGCTTTTATGAGGGTCAAAGGGAGGAGGCGTAGCAGACTGAAGCTCGAGGCCTTGCATTTCGGGCCATTTCCACTGCTCAATCGTCTGCATCCCTTCAGACTCTTGTGACATTTGCCAAAATTCTGTGTCTTTGCTACCTAAATTGCCTTTATTGTACAACAGACCAGACACCACCACCTCTCACTCACTCTCTCTCCCTCTCTCTCTGTGTATTATTTCTCTATCTGGATTTTGAGCTAATGTTTCTTTAACTTTTTGCCCCGGTTTTCCTTTCTTTCTTCTCTGAGACACCGTCTTGGATGTTTTTCCGTTTCTCTTCCAGGTTTTATCTTTGTTTTGTTTTTCTTTTCTTTTTTAAACCATCTAAGGTAAGACGCAGTTACTTAATCACTCTGTTGTTTTCTTGCTCTGCCACAGTGCTCGCTCCTTGAAAGGTGACCGCTCCAAGAAACAAGCACGTTTGACCAATGAGGTCTCAATGTCGGGGCAGGGGAAGAGATGGGAATGATTCAGCTTCAGTTCTTTCGCTCGTAGTGCGAAAAATATAGAAAGTCGCCACCTGTCACGTGATCTAGTAGCAAAGTAACTGAACTCTCAGTTCCGCCCCAATACTGGTAAAAACGAAAAAAACGTAGGAAGGCAGCAATTTTCCCGCCGACAGGGAATACTGCGTGGAGCACTTGAACTTGGAGATGGGGTTTTTGGCCATTTAGAGAATAAAAGTTGCCCTACGATTGCAGTCAAGTATAGAATAGTGCCTGCCCTCTGGCCTTCAAATCAGGCAAATCCTTCTTACACCCTGTACAAATTAAATTACTTTTCAAGCACAGCAAACATTGCCAAGCCTGCTCCACCAGAGGAGTGGCTGTTGCTCCATTGACACATCAATTCTTAGTCAAACTTTGATCTTTCCTTTGCAAAAGAATCAATTTGTTCCTTCGGAAAGAGAGAGTCAGAGAGCTTAAAATGCGGATCAATGTGTAAACTGTAATAAAGTGATTTTTTGCTTTCCTATTTAAGAAATAGAAATGGGTATCCTTGCGTGAATTTTCTTGCTATTTAAATACAAGAATGACACTACGATCTTTAACTAGATGATGTTAGATTGTTTTAGTATTAAAGATTTTCAACTCCAGTTAATTAATAATAATAAGAAGAAGAATAACAACAACAATGTAACGCTTATAGCTCATGGTATATCAACACATTTTAAATGTTGGTCATTACGCAAAGTATAATAATAAAATTACTTAAAACTCTTAATTTAAAATTGAGGTTTAATTTTTAATCTTCATAAAAATAAAAATAAAAAACACAATCAAGATGTTGGCCCGCCTGGAAAATTATTATTAAGTAGAAATCAGAGCACAAGCCTTTCCTCAGAAGATTTGACAAAACAGCCTCCTAGATAAGTTCGCACTTCTTCTGATCCTTTTTTTTTTTTTTTTTAATAATAATAATGATGATGATGATGATGATTTAGTTATATAATATAATGGTCTATCGCGTGATCTGAGGTAAAAAGTATCAGTGTAAACTCTAGCTAAATTGTCAAATCGACACTGTACTTGGCGTTGTTTTGTCCTTGAGAGGACTCAAGCTTCCAGCATTCTATAGTTAAAAATAAATAAATCCCAGAATTTGAATTCCAGTTTCATGTCAGACCAGACAGTATAAATAAGTCCCAGGGTCCTTGTCCCTAGAAATTTAGCCATCTAAGTTAATGAAAGCATATAAATCATCTAATGTTTGCTATACAAAATTCAATCTCAAGTAAGATTCCACGAAATTGTCAGGTAACTGTAAACTAAATTTTGATTTTTTTTTTTATAAGCAAAAGTGACAGCAAATAAATCTTTTTCTTTGAAAAACATCCATGTTCTCTGTTAAATTTAGATGCCTTGTAATTATGACGTTTGGCCAATCGTAATACTGCGCACTGTCCAAAGTGAAGCATAAATTAAGCCAGGTTTCAGACAGATGTTGAGTGGGGGGACGGGGGTGTCTTGCCTTTTGCCATGCCTTGGATGTATTGGTTTCATTTCATTTTATCCATATGGATTTTAGAATAATGACAAGAGGCGAGGTTGGACCCTATGGGAATATGTGTGGTTTCAGGCTTCGCAGGTTCGGTGTGCATTTCAGCAATTTGGTCCAAAATGAGGCATGCATATTGCTAGAAATCGTAATAATTAATATGAAAATGAAAAAGGGAAAAGTGAAAATAAAGGAGATTAAAAAGGGAATTGATCATTTATTGGGAAAAGAAAAAGGGATCTGGGGGAAGATTAAAGGGGAACACTTGTGCATATTACTTATGAAATTATATAGTTTATGGAACAGTGTAATGCCATTTTATTAATAATTTCATGTTGACATAATTAAAGCAAAATAGTACAGTATATGCTAGAAAATCCATTGTTTTCAAGTCCTCGCGCATTTATAAGATCCATAAACCAATTTAATTTTAATGTGTCTAATTATAATTATCACAGAGCATTTTGGCACACATTTCGACTCAACTATAAAGTTCGTCAAATCCTAATATTTATACTATTAGTCAGGACTCCTGTTTGGGAATTCGAAAATTGCAAGTCAAACCAGTGGAAATCTTGCTACAGTCAAGCTACCCAAGGTTGGCCAAAACCAAATTAACAGGGTCTATTCTCCATGTCGCATAAGATAACAGGCGGCTCAACCTAGAGACGTGGAAGTCACAATTTTTACAATAGTGGCAATTGTGGCTATTTACGGACCCTGCTGACTTAAGGACCATATAAACAATTTTGATCCCATCCCATTACGAGTAAAGTTAAGATTCCACGAGGACTAATATTAGAATAGGACACAGAAAAATGGAAGCTCTCTCACAGTTTCTTGTCACACACGGTTTGCTTGCTTGCTTGCTTGCTTGCTTGTCCCAAGGGTTAACTTGCAGACAACACAGCGAGAATACCAGGGCCCCTAAAGTAAAGAATAAGCAATTAACAGTCTCAGTCCTAGTCCCATAAGAAAATGCATGCAACGGCCAATGGGGTTCCTAGGAAATAAAACAGACAAATGAACATGTCATAATGTCGTCAGGGAGAATGGATACAAAAGTTGGAGCCGGTTGGTGGATCGAATTTTCATAAAGTTGAATCAATAGCTACTAAATTAGCACGACCAAAAGCATAATCTATAGGGCGGGCAGGCAGCCAAAGTTTGAGGGGTGAAACTGGGGAGTGTGAATGGATGGCTTTCAAAAAGTCTAAAACTGCAAAAGAACAAAAAAAAAAAAAAAAAAAAACAGAAATCGTTGTCTGTATAAATTACTTGTTATTGTGAGAGGGGTGGTCCAATCGTGGGGAGTTCTTTTAGTTTTTTTTTTTTTTTTTTTTTTTTCGATCAAATGACAAAAAACACTCAAATGCCCACTCAAACAAACACTCATTGAAAAGTGCTGCATATGCTGGTCATGATACCATTCCGTCGTCTTTCTTGGGGTGTAATTGTGCATTATATAAGAATTTATTAATGTTAATCGGTGATTAGATTATGCATTATTTAAGAAATTTAATTTTGCCGAAATACAATGGCCCTGTGCCTTGAACGCTAGGGATTCAACGGCTGAGATTTTATTGGGTTGATCCCACGGTTATGATCACAAAGCAATCATCATCATCAAAGGTTGACCTTTTATTGGCCAAACGACAAAAAGAGCGAGTGCGCGCTAATGTTTAGAACGACAAATGATCATGCGGTGCCACGGTGGAAAATTTGGTTCGCATCATCTGGTCTGGCGATGCGTACATGCTTTAGTTTAAATGCAAGCATGCGTGCGCCCAACACTGTGACCACTTTCGCATCTTGTTCTTCCTTCTTGTGGGGCCCATAACCTTTTTGTGTCCCCCTCTCTCTCTCTCTCTCTCTCTCTCTCTCTCTCTCTCTCTCTCCTCTCTCCCCCCACTCTTTTTTTTGGTTTTTTTTTTCTTCTCTCATCTGTGCACTAAGACAAGGATTGTGTTGGACCAGCCCGTTTTCCCTTTGTTCATTAGGACTACTCAATTATGAGAATTGAAGTGACGAATGCAGGGCGAAGTGACTTGAAGCCAAAATGTCCGAAGAAAAAGCTCAAGGGTCAGGGGTGCACACAAGATAAAAGTGTTGCCATGGAAATGGACGGTCTTCTTATTAATAATTACCAACGGTAAGTCCCATGAATCTAAAAAGATGGAAAGATTAAACCAGATGCATGTTAGATGAGACTTTCAGCAACTCATGAATAGGAAAACAAGTGGGTGGTAATGCATCCAAGCCTTGGCAGGACGGGGGAAAATTTAAAAGAATAAAAAAGGGCATTTCGTGAGGCGACTGTTCCACTTTCGTCTCGTGCTAGTCTTAGAAAGCATAGAAGGACAGTCCATAAAAGAAGCAGGTGAAACTTGGAACACGTGCACTTGAAAGTGCACTTCGACACAGAAGGGAGGAGCCAAAAAGTCTGATAGACGTGCTTTGCGTTGAGCTTTCTAATGGGTCCTGAAATCAGAAGTAGTTTCCAGGGACCGTCCTGAAATCACTCTTCACCGTCTGACCCAGCTGCCTCTGCCTAACATGCTTTGATGAGGGCAAGAGAGGTCGAGGTTATGCAAATGTGTCGGTGAATAAAGAAGCGCACGCTAGGAGCTAGCTAGCTAGCCAGTCCAGAACCCAACTGAAAGACACATTCACCGGCTTTATTATTTTATTGGAGCGTTCCTTTGATCCTAATGTTGGTGAAAGCCATTTTTTTAACAAAAGGAAGAAGAGCAATTATACAATGAAACGTGGTCACGCACGATCTTTATATTCTGTAAACTTGATATCTTAAATCTTGGATCGAACTTTTTCAATTAGTTCTCTCCTTAATATCTTCCCGGAAGCCGACTTCGGGACACTGTTTGTAAATGTTACTCTCCGTATTCTTTTGTATGGTGCAACCTGCAAAGGGAAAGAAAACAGTAGAATCTGAAATCCGTGGTGTGCTTGAACAGAATGTTAACTGTGCAGAACATTAATTTTGCCTATTGAGCAGGGGTCAGCTCCATGACAATTGGCAGGCTCCGTTATAGCTTTCACTGAGTTCTCGTAGCTTTGATTACAATCAGGCTAAAGAGCAATTTGTTTATAATTTTGCATCTCAGTCATGGTCGATTGCAGAACTCTTACCTGTTTTGCAATAAATTTCTGAATGTCTTCTTCAGTGAGTGTGCTGTTGGGCGAGCGAACAACGTATGCAATTGGGACTTCACCAGCTTTACGATCAGGATATCTAGTAATGAAAAGATCCTCAATTTTCATGCGGTGAAACTTATATCTACGGTGTAATTGCTATAAAAGCAACATATAAGTACAATAAGCTAATGTTTGTACTTACGGTATGACAACAGCATCTAATATTCCAGGGTGAGAAAGCAATAGCCCTTCAAGCTCTGCTGGTGCTACCTGCAGGTAGCCAAGTAGGTACACAAGACTTGAGTGCTGATCTAACTAATTCACTAAACAGCCAAGAGCCTTTAAAAAGGAATATATTCAGCAATATTAATCAAGATCAACTCTCTAAAATAGAAAAGAATAAGAATCTTTTCAGACGCTTAAACTTTTACAGATAATATTCTTATAAAATTAAAAAAGAAAAAAAAATTACTAATAAACTAAAAATAATTTACTTGAAAACCATAACACTTGATTAGCTCTTTTATTCTGTCTACCACAAATAGCTGTCCTTCGCCGTCAAAATATCCGATATCCCTAGTGTGCAACCAACCTTGGTTGTCTATAGCTAGCTTTGTAGCCTGTGGATTGTTGAGATAACCTGAAAGCCATCACATGACAAACCATGCCTCTGTGCTCAAAAATGGGTTCAATGTGCCAACAGTACAATCTACTCAAATTAATTGCTCTTTCTTTTCCATGTCCCTTTGTCTTTTCTCTCTTTTTCTTCAATGCATGCACCAATGGCTGCTCAATTACTTTGTGTAGTTAAGTGCAATGCTAAGGCATTGTACAGAATTGAAAGCTAGGCTTGTTATATGACTTGCCAAAATGCTTAAAGTAATATTTATGAACTCTTAAATTGAGAAAATTACATATTTTTTAATTTTCTTGGGATACATCCTGATGTGATGTAATAATCTCCAGGCTTGCTTCCATTACATCACAGCCATATCTAGAATGAACCTCAACAATATTTTAATAAACAATCTAGCCAGATGAGAGTTAACAATCCAACTAGACAAATATACGTATGAACAAAAGGACACCAGATGACAATATCATTCACTGGCAATTGTCCATTGAAAAGGTTATAACTTCAGTATGCCACATATAAAGCAAACTTATGGATCTTACCCATGCTTTATCAGTCCCCAATACAAATAAGTTGATGCTCAATTACAACATGAGATACGCTCAACAGAAGACTCTAAACATAACTTATGCACTCACTTCTACATCTGAATGAAGCCTAAATGGTAAATCAGAAAGCAAAATCAAAGATTTGTTTGGCAGATCCCACACTGAAGCATTCAGCCAGTGTATGTCACGATGGCAGATTTAGAAAGAACCTTATTGATGAAGTACACGAACCCAATTTTGCAAAAATTAATGAAAAAACCACAATGATTCTATAAAAGAGAATAATTATAATGTTTCCAGTGTTCACAAGCACACCAAACTATTTACAAACAAAAAGACCACCTGAGAATTTGTATGGAAATAAAAATTGAAATTCTCAAATAAAAACTTACCTTGCATCATATTTGGGCCTCTGAGACATATTTCTCCTACATGATTTGGTGGAAGAGGCTTCAACGTATCTACACTAACTACTTGGGATTCAACTCCTGGAACAAGTTTTCCAGTTGAACCAGAGAGGTGAGTTCCTTCTCGTGAATTCTCTATTGAAACAATTCCACATGTTTCTGTCATGCCATATCCCTGCCAGGTTAATTGTGCATACCAAATCATAAAAGAACTTCCTCACAATGACTATCTCAAGAAGACTACACCACATAGCTTGGAAGCAACCACATTGACTAACAAGGACACCAACTTCGCACTACATTCTAGTCACAAATTTTAGCAGGAATTCAAATTAAGAAAATCAAATAATAAGCTAAAGCAGCAGTCCCATCAATCATCCAGACTACGATAAACAAATTAAGCAAATGTAAAAGGTTGAAGATGGAAGCTTTCTTTCATTTCTTTTTCGTGAGGAGGAGCTGGTCCACTTATCATATCTGACCAGAGAAGCAGTACCAAAATGCAACAAGTGCAGAACGGACGACATATTCAGCAGAACTTTACAATAGGGGAATGTCTTGATAATTGAGAGTTGTCACAGCCAAATATCCCATAGCTTATTTGGCCTCTTAACGGGACAACCAAAGAAAGGTCTTGATAATTTTGTGACCTTTTGGCAAGGTATGTAACATTCTCTACAAATAATGCTATTCTTTCCGATTTAGTTGTCCGACTAAATTTTTAAATACAGGGAAGAGAGCTAGAATTAGAATAGAAAATTTTATTTTTCAATATTTATATTTTGTTAAACCAGATTTGCCCAGCAAACCAAATCAAATCTAGAAAAATTTCTCCTACTCTTAGAAGGATGAATATTCGAGAGGCAATCAGTCAGAGTAACGTGTAAACACTTGGCCAAGTTCAAAACAATGGAGCCAGAAAATGACCTTGCAATGTACACACATCACATTCTTTCAAGTTACCTGAATGATGAGCACATTGGGCAGAATCTTTGCGCATGCCTCCATCACATCTTTGGCAATTGGCGCTGCCCCACTACCAACCTCTCTCAGCGATGACAGATCGGACCTTTTCACTACTTCACTCTGCTTAGCCAAAGCAATCAGTACCGGCGGCGCCACGTACATATGCGTGACCCTAAACTTTTCTACGCTCCGCAGTGCTTTCTCAAGCTCAAACTTCTCCATGCAAATTACAGCGTTCCCTCTCCTGAGCTGCGAGTAGACTATCACCGAAAGCCCAAATATGTGAAACATCGGCAAGAAGCACAAGAACACGTTTTTCGGATCTTTATATCGATCTTGATCGGCCGTGACCATCATCGACGTGGCAATGAAGTTCCTATGAGTCAATATCACTCCTTTGCTCGTTCCGGTCGTGCCGGACGAGTACATCAGGGCTGCGACGTCGTTTTGTTGCACGTCGATTGTTGGGAAGTCTGAGACTTCACCAGATTGCTTTATCAAATCTGGGTATTCCCAAAGCTTAAAACTTTGCTGGAGAATTGGATTGTTGGAACTGTGAGAATCCAAGAGAATTATCGGCAAACTGAATTTTCTTACTTTTTCGACGAGTTGAGGCACGGTGAAAATGAGCTTGGGCCTGCCGTCACTGACTTGCTTTGAGACTTCGCCGACGGTGTAGGCGGGGTTGCATGTGGAGGCAACGGCGCCAATGGAGACGATCGATAAGAAGCAAATAGGGAAGCGGGTGGAGTTCGGAGCAAATATAAGAACGTCGTCGTTTTTATTTATTCCCAGTTTAAGAAGACCACGGGCGAGCTTGGAGACCTCAACTTTGAGCTGGCGGAAAGTTAGAGTCTCCCCGGAACCGTCGTCGATAAGAGCGGCGAAGTTAAGGGAGGAGAGATTGGATTGGAAGAGGAAAGACGTGAGGGAGAGGTTGGGGTCTGTTGGGAGGTGGACTGGCGGTCTAGGAGATGAGTAAGTCATGATGTTTTTTGAGTTGTAACGAATCTTGTTTGGGAAGTAGGAAAATGATATAGAAATTGGGAATTGTTGCTCTTGATTTTCTCGGGACAGTTTAGTATATATGAGGCTAGACGCCGGAGATACGCTACTCCCTTCGCCTCCGGCCCATCCGGCAGTGAAGGCAGCGATGTTGACTTTCTTTTTATTTGCAGAAAGTCAACCTTGTTGGCTTCGCCGTGCATACAAGATGTGCGGACTGCGAGTAGCAAAAACGATCAAATTAAGCATTTGGGGTGGTAATGCTGTGTATTTTTTGTTTTTTGTTTTAATATTGTTGGATTTGAATTTATATATTTAATAGAATTAAATTTAATAAATATAAAAATATTTATATTGTACTATATTAATATATAAAAAAATTGTGCCTATTAAATATACTAAATTTGAATATATGTAGCCAGACATTTCATTTTTCAAGAGAGAGAGAAAACAAGTCACAACAGAAGAAGAATATATATGTGTGTGTGTGTGTGTGTTTTACCTCTATTTTCTAAAAGCATTGAGTTCTAATTTTGAAAAAGCAGAAATGAAATTTATGAAAAATAAAAAATTTATTCCATTACATAACTCACCATTCAATACATTTTTAATTAAAAAAATAATAACACCTATGAAATGGATTTCATCGAACAGCGGTCTCTGTTAAATGGATATTCATGTGTTAGTACATTCTTATATTTTTATGGGCATAATTCTGACCAGCTTTGATTGAATTTTAGGCAGACCAATACCTTTCTTTTTTTTTTTGGGGGGGGGGGGGGGGGGGGTGGGTTTTGTGAAGAAAGGCCTATACTTTTGCTGGCTGAGGAAAGTTTGATTTCTGTTGTGATGCTGGATAGTTTGGGGCACGAGGACTAGCATCAATTGAGGACACATGACCAGACCAATGGCCCAGGATATCAGCCCATCTTCATGAGATGAGCCCCAATCTTCCTCCAAAACAAACCAAGGTGGAGCCCAAGTTTGGGAAGTACGGAAATGACATAGGCGGAAAGCCCATTTGCATTCAATCAAAGAAGATAGAAAACACAAAACTAAACTATAGAGAGTAGTAATAGAAAATGGATGCAGTTTAAATAATAATAATAATAACAATAAAAAAGGCATATCGAAGAAAGCTGTAGTAGCCCCAACCAAACTTCTCTAAAATTTGAAATTTCATATCTCAGGCTGTTACTCCAGAGAAGTCACCCAAAGGCGGCTTGCAAGAAAAGCTGACCGTGACAGCGTCAGTGATGGTGGGAGCGGGATTTGCAGGAAAGGTCCATTGGCAATGGACTTTTTTTTTTTTTTTTGGGTCATAATTACCCAATATCTCTAACCCTCATGCATGCATTCCGTACTTAAAAACTTTGTGATGGTAGGTTAGGTGCAAAAGTCACGTTGTATCACTGACAAAGTACTGTATGTTAATAAAGAAATTGATCATTGGAGCCCCCTGGTGTCCCTGCCTATCTTAATTAAGTTGCCCCAGCTCTGCAAGGTTTACTGTCCAGAGGTGGATAGCCCTCCTTCCTTGCAATACCCGAAAAAAAAAAAAAGAAAATTAACAACAATAACAATAAAGCCTCCAAATTATGTAAAATTCTGTCTTGTGACTAATGATTTAAGTTTTTTTTTATTAAAAGAATAGTTCTTTTTATTTTGAAAATTTTCACCTTAATTTTTAAAATTAAAATTCATTATCTTTATACGTAGATATAAGATTGAAATTACTGGATATCCTAAAAAAAAAAAAGTTTAAATCTCCTTTCTTTGGTATGTTATGTGGTTGCAGCTACTTAAATTACATGCATTGTTCTCATTTCTGATTTTGCATTGTCCAATTTAATATAGAAAGTCCTTTCCATTGCCTAGCATTGCTCTGACAATTGCATGGTCAAGGTTGACGGAGCCAACCCCTAATGCAAAGACCGAAGCCTCTGTCAGTTAACCAACTTGCGGCTGTTTCATTCACATTGGCTTCTACGGATACTTAAAGGAAAGAAGGAAAAGTGAACAAATAAATAAAGGCTGAATGGAGGCGTAAACTTTAACATAGATTGGCTTTTGGCTGCTTTAACTTCCTTTCTTTAATCTCATTTTGCTTCCTGATCCAGTTGGCCATATATTCGCTAGCTGATCCAGTTGGCAGGCGTTCTATGGTCTTCGGATTTGATATATTGTAGCACTAGAAAGCAGAAAATGAATCCTAAGTCCACGGACGGCTACATTTACCAAAAGAGGTTGATTCTCAAGAAAAGGTTTGGCATGAAGGATAATGGAGAAAATAGAGAATGATTGCTTGAACTTGAAATATATGTTCTATATATTTATATATACATACTTGGTCAAAAGCTTAGAATGATTGCATGGAAGTTTGAAACCAAAAGGTATTTTGATACTACGGGTAGATTATCAACTTCATGTAATGCAAAGACTGGCTTTTTTCTTTATCCTCCATGTCCTCCACTTAAAACTTGACGAGCTATCCATCAACTAGTTGCACGATCTCTTTGAGGATTGCAAATTCAATCAATTACTAATTGAAATGCTAGAAGTAACGTACGGCAAGATTCAACGGGCTGTTCCTTCCACCCTTTTCTTCATAAAGTGATTTGCACTTGAAGCTCAGTGGAAATTCTAATCGCAAGATGGAAGGATAAAAAATGGAAAGGAAAACCTGCGTGGGGCCATAGTTTGTCGCTGCCTGTCCACCATAAAAGGCATTCAAAAGGCACATATATAATTTTTCTTTTTTTATTCATGCTTTGGTGCAGTGCTCTAATTTGTTTCCGATCCCCATTCTTCCAACACATTTTGTCCGATATACCTTTTTGGTTCTTCTGATTCTTACCCACTTGTCAATTCCAGACTGCTGATGACTTTGATTCGATCTTTAATATCTCTTTCAATTGTATTGCTATAGCCAGTCGATCAATCTTTGGATTTAAATGATTGTGGGTAACATTTTCAAGTTTAGTTGCGTCAAAGAACTGAATTGTGTTACGATAGTGACATACCAAAGTACAACCAAGTTGAGCATACTGATGAAAAATGGAGAAAGTAATTGCAGTGTGGAAACTGCAGCCTTAGTAGGTAAGGGCCAAACCTTTTGACATTTTTTTACACTCCACTGGAAAAGACATTCCTAGAAAATCCTCCCAGTAGCTTAAGAGCAATGGTTTAATCCAAGAACATTTAATAAGGCCTATAGCTGGCCAACCCCATTAGTCTAACCTTTAACCCGAGAAGAAAAAACAAAATGGCGAAAAGGTCAATGCGTTCATCTTTCAATTTTGGCTTCTCTGCAATGGGCAGGACAATAAAATACTCAATTTTTCTGTCAAATAAAACAGCAGAACCCGTCCACCAATGAATGGCAGACCGAGGACATCATCGTCCTGAGATCACACAATTTTGGAGTCAACTTGGACTGTTTCCCCAGGCGGATTCTCTATTACTTGCATTGTTAATGACCCGAAGCTTTCGTTTTTAATTATCTTTGGCAGTCTCCAAGTGCAATTTGTTTATGATTGGTCGGTTTTCTAAACAAAGATTTTTAGCACCAAGTACCATACACGTCTTGATCAAAGGGTTATCAATAATTGAGCCACGGACACACGGTTACCATGTGTGTCTCACGGATCATCAAGCTAATCTAGTTTAATTGGAAAAAGAATATGTTTATGAGCATGCATGCATTTCTTTAAGAAGACTAAGATCAAGATTACCGTCAAGTCAATTTAAAATTTTATGTGATGGTAGCGACTAATATATATTTTGGCTTGTCACCTTGACAAGAAACGAATTTTTTTTTTTTTTCATTGACAGGATTCAAAAACATGACAGCATATCTAATTTAGATGCTGGAAATTTTCCAATGGAAATCAGTAAAATAATAAGCATGCTTAGATTTCAATTTTTGTTGCTTGAATCGCAATGGATTCTCTGATTTCCATGACATATTTCTGAATATTGCAGTTAACTGTCCAACACATACATCATTTCCCAAAAACCAAAGCACAAATTGAAAATTTCACCACGGACTGTCAAAGAAAGTGTTTCCTTCCACCAAAGAATCAATCCAAACCTGAATCTTTAACCCACCCCTTCCCTAACATACAAGTCTTGTGATTTTACTCACAGTCAGCATCAGTAGTACATGACCCTTTCCTCTGTCTTGTTTTCGTCAAACAAAAAGTTGTTGCAGCTGTTATTGTTAATGAGCTCCTTAATCTCCTCTAGGCCATAGGCTAGTGGGTTCTCTCCCCATAGCTCATTTTGCTTCTGATCAGTCCATTTATCATTGACAACACCCACATTTGAAAGCATCAACTTCTGATCCTCTTCAATGCCATTGTACATGTAACTTGGCAATCCAATTTGTTCAGTGTTATTTGTACAACCAACAACACCATACTCATATTTTGAATCTTTGGCATGACTAATCTGGTTGTTGCAACTGCCATCAGAAGAACTGCAACTAACTTCACCACCAAACATTATCAGATTGTCTTTCGCTGAATAATTTTTCACCGGACCCTCAAAACATTCTTGGGGTTGAAGCACAGATGCAGCAGTACAAAAAGAGTTGCTGCTCAGAGGACTTGTTGAAAATGAAATCTGCTGAGTAAAAGACCTAGCTTGGGAATAGTAAGTGCTATTGCTGCATTTGTACGATGATGATAGCTGAGTGGATAGTGATGCTTCTAATGATGAAGCTTGAAGAGGAGATGAAAAACTAGTGGCTTGGTGGGGTTTTCTCTGAGATGCAGGAATCATGGCCATGAGTTTCTTCTTCAGTTTGGTGTTCCAATAGTTCTTTATATCATTGTCTGTCCTGCCCGGCAACTGAGCTGCTATTATTGACCACCTGCATTTTTAACGTGAACAAGTTTCATAAAGAGAAACATGACAAGATTCAAACTGTGGCCAAGTACTCATGAGAAATCTAAGTTTGGTACGCATGCATAGCATCATAAATAAGCTATCTAAATTTAGCAATTTCTTCGAGTAGGCAAACTATTATTGAAGTTACACCTTTTTCCCCCAACAAGAGAAAACCACTATGAGAACTGTTTTAGCCGGTTTTTCCACTTAAAGCAAAAGTGGTAAAATTTTCACGGTCGGTGAGAATTAGTAAGTGAGAGAAAATTCAAAAATCTGCATGAAAAATGGTGAAGGGGAAAGATTAAAAATCATCAATTTCATTATGGAATGACAAACTGCGCGGAAGGCATGAATTGGAAGGAATGGAAAAGAAAGCTGGAGCAGCTGACGATACCTGCTTCCAATGTTAGCATAGAGGCTACAAATGATCCTGTCTTCATCATCGGAGAATTCTCCATGCTTAATGTTGGGCCTCAGATAGTTTAGCCACCTCAATCTGCAGCTTTTCCCACATCTCTTAAGCCCTGAAACAAAAGGAAGCAGATTCAAGGTTCGTTGATAAGAAAAACCAAAGAAAAGTAGGGACCTTGCAATTGAAGATCTCAATATGATGGTGATGTCATGTCTCTTAAATTCATCTTATATTACCAACTACATTAAAATTCACCAAAAGAAAGAGGAATTAATGATGAATTGCTTACCAGCTTTTTGCGGGAGAGCAATCCAGTTGCCTCCGGTCCCATGTTTCTCTATATACTCCCTCAGTCTTGCATCTTCTTCAGGCGACCATGGCCCTTTCTTCACATTAGCCTTATCGCAGCAGGGAGCCCTTCCCATCTCTCCCCTCTCTTTCTCTGAACTTTCTTCTGTGAAGCTAGGAAGTTCTTGAGAACGAAAGGCTAGAAGTAAGTGATGTTAGGAAGGTGACTTTGTTTCTGTGGAAGGCTAAGATTCTGGACAACTGGGATTGTATTTATGCAGAAGTGGCACAAGTCAAAGCATGTGCTTCTGTAATTTCAATTATCAGTATAACTATCTGTTACTGATTTGCCAAGAGAAGTTTGCATCGTAAAGAAATCAGCAATTGTGGTCCTTCCATGGCTATAAACCGGCTTTCTTGTTGCCCTGGTCTCTATCTCTGAGCATACAAAGAATCCAAGGTCTGCTTAAATAGTTAAATGACATACATAATGTCCTAGACTCTACTATTTAGGCATGCTGTTGTGATAGATACTGTGGACATGTTGTAGCATAAAATAATATTTAGATAAAAGTTTATATCGCATAAATTTTAATTATATCATGTAATATTAAATATTATTTTATATAATATAAATTATACTGTATTTAATTTATCTATTATGCAGTGTATTTACCTAATATTTTTTTATATGTATAAATGTTTTAAATTATAGTACGAGTCATGGGGGTGAACACCAATACAAAGCAACTGCCCTTTTGTTTTTCTTTATCCAGGAAATTTAATACAACTGTCTGTCTGCTTGTGAATGTGACAAATAAATATATTTTTAGGCACAACCCCAAGAGTGGCTGCATGATTGTTATTTAAAAAAAAAAAAAAAGAAAAGAAAAGAAATAGATCATTTGCATGGCCTAATGGAAGGCCACATGCGGTCATGCACCAACAGTGCTAGATGATGGGAACTGCTGTTTGATGCCGTTAGGAAACAGGTAGAGAATTTTGTCTCACAGCTGTCAAATCAAGACTGAGATTCACTTGATTACCGTCTTCAATTGTCACTAATTGCAATCCTATGTCACGACTCAAGATCATAATTTGATTGATTCATAATGTCTTATTTTATATTAGGTTAACTTTAATTTTTTTTTTTTTTACTTACGCCAATCTTCATATATTAAAATTAAAAACAAATATAAAAAAATTATTTAAACTTAACAGTATTTAGATAATAATGAAATTTTTTAATACAAAAATTAAACGAGAACATTATCAAATTATTTTTAATATTAACTTATAAATACAAAGATCGATGTACTTTTGTTGGAAAAAGAGGGAAAATATTACGTCACCTTTGGTGGTTTCAATCTGGGAATTATAGGCTAATTTTGGATCGAAGGAAAATTTGCACACAGGTATCGGACACCGGTCCGGCCTTTTATGGAACCGATGATCACTTGCCCCGGAAGAGGGGAAGCCGACTTGGATCGTATGCCATATTTTTAAATGACCACTTTTCAATTATGGGAAATTCACAATCGTACTATTTTAAAATAGCATGATTCAAAAAAAAAAAAAAAAAACAACAATAATAAAGTTTTAATCTCAGTAAAAGTGTAAAAAAAAAAAAAAAAAGAAATCAGAAAGGAGGAGGAGGAGGAGAAGAAGAAACACTCAAGTAGTGGCTGAAGTTTTCGAATTCTAGCCAAAGTATTCCATTTGGGTGACCAATAACCTTTGATTTGATTCAGTCGAAGTCTGGCCGGGAAAGATTGGACCAGTGAGGAAAAGAAAATTAGACGATTCGTCGTAGTGTTTTCTTCCATAATTCAAATCGTCATGTGTCATGTTCGATGAACGGAATTAATGACTCTGCGCCGTCTTTGCCACAAACGCAGGTGAAAATGGGACCAAAATTATGAGATATTTGATGCAGAGAAAGGCAATTGAAGTCGCTTCCTACCTTAGCCAGGCATAAATGGATTGAAAAGCATGGCAAAAAATCGACCGATTAATAGGACCCGGCTTTCCCGCATTACTAAACAGTACTAATCTAATAACTATCCTTCAACAACCACATGCATTCGTCATTCAACCATTCGACTCCTACATTGTGGCAATTTAATACGTTAATTGCAGTCCAAAGCTTATTTTGGAGATGATGTATCCATAATCCATGGCAAAAGCGCTCATTTTGCAGGGGCTCTGTTTGGTTTTCCCAGCAATTAAGGTCAATTATGACGACATAGGTGTATCTCCTGCCATTAAAGGCTTCCCAGGTTTATAGACCAATATAAATGGCACCTTCTTGCCAAACTGGCCTATTGGAGGCTTGAGAATAGAGAGGGGGGCATCCTCAGCGCATGCTTGACGTTGTTTGTGACGAAAAATCAACCACCGCGAATGGGTAGTTTGGCAGTAAAGACAAAATTTGAGACAATAATGATGATGAAAGTGCATGGTTTGATTTCAGACGACGTCCAATCATTGAGGAAATGAAGGCTGCAACAGCCAAAAGCAAGGCTAACTTCTTGGGTTGGGTTCTCTGCCGTTAAAGAATAATTTGTGGCAACCATGAGTGCCCTGGTGGCCAGAGTTGTGTAAACCTCGTTTATACATTCATAAGAATTAATTTTATTTTAAAGATAATAATATTTTATATATGATTTAAAATAACTTATTATTATTGAGTAGGTTTTTATTTTTAATCTATCATGATAATTGTTTATTCTATAAAAAGTTATAAATTCGGCCTTTCATCCAAGTAATTTAATGAAATTAAATGTAAATTTTAAGTATATGTATAATTTTAAAAGTGATTGATCTTAACAAAATTTTATTAAATGTATTCTTTTATTAAGTTTAATTAATGATTATAATTTATCATTTAGTGTGCAGCAATCAGAATTATTCTTTACCAAATTGTAAAATAGAATTTTTATTATCTCAAACACTTATAATAATAATAATAATAACAATAATTGGTGACAAGAGTTTGATGTAATCAACAGTTACAATTTAGGCGCACACTTGGGTATGAAATTTGCCAACCCAAAAGGAAATTTGCAAGGTTTAAGTCAAATCTTGATTGAACCCAGGGTTAGATCAGAAGTTGTTGTCAAGCCATGTGTGATCAAGTCAACAGTTCCACCCTAATTGTTGATGTTCTTTTATAGGGTGACAGCGGGCACCGCGGGGGGGGGGGGGGGGGGGGATGAAAACGGGGGAGAAGCTTTGAACTGGAAGCCCTCCACCGGTTTCACACGTACATTTTTTACCACCGTTTTCCACCCACCTTAGAGAGTCCACAAGTTCTGCACTCCATTGTCGATGTACATATTTGGAGGGCACAATAGCGATTTTGTTCTCAAATTTGAGTCCATTTTAACTTTAATCCGACGGTCCAATTTGCAAAGTTCTGATTTAAACAAAAGCTTAATGTCAATTACTTCTTTCCCTTTTGGAGTCCGACAATGCGAACGACCGATTATGTTAATTTCAGTACGATGACGACTTATGATTTTTAGTTTTTCAGTCTTAAAATTGACTCTAGTTTTGATATACAAAAATTCGAGCACAAAAATCTTTTCTTTTTACTAAAATATACACGGTTTCCCTTTTCTTAAAAAAAAAAAAAAAAACACACACACACACACATATATTATATATTGCTTTTAAAATAAGTAATGAATTTATATAGTATTATTAGGTATGAACGTGGAACCGCAAAAGCCATACGTAGGGGCTAATACAGCCAGCCCACAAGCTGGGAACCATTTGACAATGTGATACCAAAGTAAGCTGTACTTGGAGGAAAAATGGTTGAATTATTGATGTCTAATGAGTTACGAGACTTTGCCTTTTTGGCGGTCGCAAAACATGGGGGATTAGAGATAATCACCCCCCCCTTAAATCCCATTAAGAGCAGGTCCGGTCCCCACATACTCCTAAACGAAAACCTAGAGTCACTAGACCACGTCATTGCTGACCCTCGCTCTTGATCCGCCCCCCGATTCGCATTTTGCCGAGTTAAAAAAGAATTTTTACAAATTAATACTGAATTAATATCTCAATACTTAATTTTAATTTGAGTGTATAAAAATAATAATTAATATTTTTAGTATATATATATTTTTTCATGTTTGTCATAAAATAATATATATATATATATATATATATATATATATATATATATATATATATAACAAAAGATTAAAAAGAGGCCGGAAGATTAATTTCTTTTGAATTGAATAGAAAAGAAAAAGTTCGCCATCTAAATTTTTGTCAACGATATTAATATCCACATTGAAAATGGGATGGATGTTTTTCTGTCGTGACTCTCTCTGGTCCGGCCCTACGTATTAACCATCGTCCAGGAGAAGAAGACACTGGCAATATCGCGAGGGTTTGTCCTCAAGCTAACACAATGAAAAACACTTCTTCTTCCCTGATCAATTCGTTAATTTTGGTGAAATTAACGGCCTTTCCACGAAACCACCCACATAATTAATTAGGCTTTTCCGATCAAATAAATGACCGAGATCGAATTTCCTTTAAGGCACGAAAGGGAAAGGAAAGAGTAGTGATTGGAATATTTCCCTTTTGTTTGCAGTGGAAATGCACTATTAACTCCTAGCCGCCTTGGTATAAATTATACGGCATCGTGTCAACGCGATTGTGGTTATGAGTTGGCCTGGTTACAGCCACGAATTAAAAGTATTAAACGTTGTTATGGAATAAATAAATAATCAAAACATCCATGTGGGTACGAATCCAGTCATTGAAAAACTTTATTTTCCGGTTATCCATGCTTAGTTCATCATTTTCACCCCCCCCCCATTTTTTTTTTTTTTTTGTGGAATGGCTCCTAACGTGGCATCCATTCACACTTGAATCCTTTCGCACAAATGTTACTAAATTCAATAATGTGGTCCAGTGAAATGCAACTCGTTCACCTTGTCCTAAAAAGGAAATGCAAGTCTTTCACGGAATCTGTCTTGATCACAGGAATTGATGGACCTTGCCAATTGAACGTGGCTTCAAGACGAGATTATTTTCCTGACTTTGTCTAGGTGATGGGATCGACGGTTAAGATAGTTCTGACCAACGTTCATAAGCTTTACACACACACACGGCAAAAAAAAAAAAAAAAAAAAAGGAAAAAAAAGTTCCATTGTTCTTCTTACCGAACAATTTAAATCAATGTGGTAAACTCAAGCAAGTTGTGTTTATTTTATTTTATTTTTCTTGTGAGCAGCTCAATCAAGTTGTCAATACTCAATGATTGTCCGTATGTGTTGGGTTTCTTAGAATAGAGCCTTTCCTAGACATAAATTACGATTATGTTTTGTACTGGCCAAAAGAAATTAAAAGAATGACGAGGAATATGAGCTACTTCAGATTACATTGTACTTTGAAAACGCCTTCTTGGCCCCCGAAATTCAAATTACAACTTAAATTAGTATGAATTGAGGTAGTAAATTTATGTGACAACAAGAAATTATCACAAATGTCTAACTCTTTTTTATTTATCGGGAGACTTATTATTAAGTTATGAACTCTTTTTATGAATTACATTAACTTTTTTTTTTCTTCAGAATTTAAACTTGGGATCTGTCAAAAAAGTTTTCTTAACTCTTAATTATAAAGATATTTGTGAATAATATGTCAATTGCCTAGTTTATACTTCATCCTGTCATGGATTTAGTCCTATTTTTTTATTAGGAGTGAAAGTCTATTATTGTGTACCACGAATTTTTGGTCTACTAGGATGTGATTTTAATTCATAAAACTTACGCCCGTGAGAACCTTTGGACCACCGATGTGTTCCTTATAGACTTTAGCAAAATATTGACTATAGGAGTTTCTCCTGTGCAAGCTTGTCGTGAAAGGGAATACAGGAGCCAAGGGTTTGGGTTTTTTTTTTTTTAAAAAAAAAAAAAATAAAAAAAAATCCCTCTCAATTTCTCCGTTGGCATCAAATAAATGCATAAATGAGGGGGTTGGGCGGCCCAATCAATCTTCGTCAAGAAATGCAAAAAGCAGACTCTGGGAGTGTTTAACGCTATCAATGTCAATTTTTCGTTAAGGGTTGTTCAACAATATTCTGTACGATGCTCGGTTTCATTTTCAGTTGATAATGCCATTTTATCAAATTACAAACCTCTTACGCGATCACGAACTGTGATTCATACTTTTTTTTTTTTTTTTAATCTCGTCTTCGTTTAAAAAGTCTACATAAGTAAAAATCAGATAGAATTTAAAATACATAGGTAATATCTTACCATTTTATCTGTTGGGGGGTGCACAATCATGTAGCGGGTGGGTGCTTAATTAACAGATGTTTAAATTATGCTTAATTATGGCAAATTATTGGGAGTGAGAACAGGAAGGGGTCAGGCTCTAATCATTTATGAAAAGGAATAGGAAAAGGAACAGCTGGTTTTTGACACTGTAGGAGTTAATTATGGTCAACTACTTAATTGTATATGCTTTTCTGCATTATTCTCCTACCTAATCTACCAGCAGTCATAGCTGTAGCTCAAAGCTGTGCACGAAATAGGATCCACAGGCTTCTCTTTTTTTTTTTTTTTTTCTTTCTTTCTTTCTTTGTTTTTTTTCCCCCTCTTTCTGGGGTTGGGGCCTGCTATGTATTCTAAATAAAATAATTTTGAACTGCTATTACTATTAACGACTAATTATAAACGCAAACACTAATGACTACGCTCCCAAAATTGCCATAAACAAGAAAGGAACAGAAACATGTAAATTATAAGGTCGTCCCCATTAATCAATTTCATTTTGAAGGAATAAACTTGCATTGATCTTATGTGCATGTCCACCCAACTTTACAAGTCAAAGCAATCTCCGCGTCAAAAAGAAAAATAAAAAATTTAATCACCTTAAACATGTTACTTCTTCTTCTTCTTCTTCTCCCCCCTCCCTCCAAAAAAAAAACCTTAAAAAAAAAAAGGGAGTCTAGGTGCATGGAACTTTCATAAATCATGACAAATTACCATTCAAATAAAAACTTATTTGTTTTGGGTTTGTGGGGACTAAAATTTAAACTCTAATAATTACATGAAAAAGTTCTTGCACCTTTAAAAAAGTAAAAAGAAAAAAGAAAAAAAGAGCCTATTTCTCCATATATGTGTTTTTTTTTTTATCCCACTTTCCACTAAGGCACGTTAAAATCAGTTTGATATCTGATTTGTGGGCCATCGGCCCACATGGTTTTCTTGGGCCCCTTGCGTAGCACTACAGAAAGGGCCTGGCGGCGGCGCATCCATCCAATTCTTTTTCACCACTTTTTTTTTTTTGAGTATAAAGTTTACGGACCCAAGTTCTAGTTAAAACGATTGAGCCTTTTCTTATAGCAAACGACGTCGTGTTTACCAAATTTGGGAATTCAGATCCACTCTCGTTATCTCTTAACCCCGTTAAATTCTTTGCGTCTTTTCTACACTCACTTACCTTTTTCTTTTTTTAATAAAAAATATAATAAATTTATTATCTTTAACTATACATAAATTTTAATTTTTTTTATTTTACATATTAACTTAAATTCACGTTTTAAACAACTTAAATTATAACTTTTTTTTTTTTCTTTTCTTTTCAGATGAAGCGAAGCATAGAACATTTTCTCACTCTTTCTGCTGCCCATCCCGTCATCGCCACAGCCTTGCACACAAAAAAATAAAATAAAATAAAAAAGACAGCCTTAAAATTTTAATGCTGCAAATTCGAAAACAGAAGCTCTTCCAATGGCTGTCGTTGTAATAAGTAAGCTTCCGTGCTTCCTTTCATTACCTTATTCTAAACTCTTGTTGTCGAGGCAAAGGCAACAGCACCAGCTAGAAGATTGCTGGCTCGGTTGTAAGATTCATGAGCACCCATCTCAGAAAACTTCTACTACAACTCGTGCTTGTTCGATGAAAAGTAGTAAAAGTTCCAGGTTAAACTTCCTTCTTTGTGTTCCACTTCTGGGTGTTGACTTAATTTATTCACATGATTGGTGGGTTTTTTATAATTTTTTTTTTCTTGGGTTGGGTCGATGATAATATAATATAGGGGCCGTAGGAAGGTGAAGAGCAATGCGGAGATTTGCAATGACTTGTGCCATTTTGTGTTAGCTGCAGGACTTCCCGAGGGTCATTTCCCCTCGATGAAGGAGCTTTCAGATCATGGAAGGTTTGTTTTACTTTCTGCTTTTCTTAAATTTCCATTTCTCATTTGTGGGTTGCTTGATGATTGGTTTTTTGCGGGTCTTGAAAATTGGGGTAATTGTTTTCGCTTGATTAGCAAGTTTCATGAAATCTAAGAGTTGTATTACAAATGGGCAGCTCATTGGGTCAATAAAGAAACAACTAATGAGCAAAGGCAAACAAGGACAGGAAATATGCTTTCTTCTGGACTTTTTGTGCACAGAGATATTCGCTAAACCGATGATAACTCTGCTTTAGTTTCATTCCTTATCAAAAGTTCATTTTTTCACTGAATAGAGAATTGGATAATTTTACAATTACAATTGAGAGAATGGGGGGAGTTCTTCCGGCTACCCGCCTTGAGCCTGGCATTATGTGAGGGTGTATGATGCACCACATTTGTTCCTACTTTCGGTCCATCACCCTGCCTCTACATATTAGTTGTCACTAGGAACTTCTTTCTCTTAACAAAAAATGGAAATTGCTTCTATGTTTGTTTCTTTTGTTAAAAGCTATATTTTCAGACAATCTCCTGATTGATATACAATATTCTCTTCCAATTCTAACTTGTTCTAATGATTTGCATTTTATTTTATGGTGAGAGAACATATGTTTTTTCCACAATGGAGAAAATGAATATGACTGCAACCTTGTGCCACACATAGATTCCTATTTGTGCACATTTTTCCTTGAAGACAATGAAATAATATCTGACTTTGTTCTCTCCTCTTTTCCTTTCCACAAATTTTGAAGGACTGATCTTGCAAGGATTGTGAGACGGAGGGGATATAAAGTTCTTAGAGATCTTCTTTCAAACTCACCAAAAAAGGACCTTGATGGGTCTGATGTGCAACATAGCTTAAGAGAAGGACAAGATGCAGCAAGGAATTGTGATACAGAAACAGGTCATTATATGTTTCATTTGTCTGTTCAAGGATTTCTATTACGAGTTCCATCATTCGTGATACCTTCTACAATTTAAAAGGCCAGCATGAGAAAGTGGCTGATATAAAGGGATATGGATTGCCATCATCTGAAGTTTTTATCACGGGGAGTCTTTCTTGTGCTACTGATATTGACAACTCAGACAGCCATAGTTGCATTTCTGTAGATGTACCAGTCAACTTTTCATTAGAGGAAAAGGCATCATATAATGCTCAAGTGCAACAGGAAGATGTTGAAAGCGTGGCCAAGGACAGTTCCTTGTCAGCAGCCACACATAAAACAGAACAGCAGGATGAGGAGGTTAAATTGGTTGATGATAATTCCTTGTCAATACTCTTCTATAATTTAGAGCCACATGATAATGGGGTCTTCAGCATGGTAGAAAATACTTCTTTATCAAATGAAGTGTTCATATCAGATACCTATCATGATGGTTTGAATATGTGCCCCAATCTTAACTCTGATGATAATGTCAGAGATCCTTCAACCAGTTTTCCCTTAAAGGATGTGGTCACTTTCAATCCAGAAGAGCAGCATGCGGAGTTAGAAAATACAATTAATGACATTCCACCATCAGCAGGAGCTTCAAGCACAGAATATCATATCACTAATGTTCCAGGTATCAACTTTATTGATCATGGTTCGATGCACAGAGACTTCATATTTAATTCATCATTGGAGGCAAAGGTGGAAAATTTCATTCAAAATGGAGATTTAGATGTCATTGAATGTAAGTTTGACAGTACTTGGTTAATCTCTGTTTTAAGCTTCAAATTGCTTTTATTGTGGAACTTCAAAACCTACTGTGAAGTGCCTTTTATGGATGCTTTTGTGTATGCCTGTGAATTCACATGTCTTCTCTTGAATTATAAGATACCATAGTGCCTAAGTGGCTTAACCATATGGCTGACACCTATATGCTCTGATCAAAGGTTAGAAAATTGTCCAATGCTCTGCCATTGTAACACAGAGAGCATGACTTTTGATTTACAGTGAGTCAGAGCCTTGGTAGTGCAGATTCTTGATGCGCCTTTACTTGAAGCAAATTAAAATTATTAATCTTCATTATTTTATGTCTTTGGAATTAAAGCTAAGTATCTGGACTGCTTGATTATCAGATGATGTCTATGACATGTCTAAGCCAGAAAGGTCAACTGACATGCAATCAAAGAAACTTTCTGAGCGCAGCTTTGGACATGCGGTTGACAGCAGTAATGCTGCTTTGACATTGAATGGCAGTCTGTCAACATCAAAACCAGTGCCTAATGGGACAGCAGACCACCCTGTCAGGGTTGTCTTTTAAGTGTCAAGTTTCTAGCATGGCTGAATTTGTTTCATGAAGAAATATTTTCTTTTTCATCCAAGCAGAATCTAAAGTATCTGCTTTATGAGATGGAATGCCTTCTGCTGTGGGTTTCATTGCATTGCCAATTATATGTTTGCAACCTAACCTTTTGTTTATGGTCTGCACATGAATTTGCTTTTCAGATAAAATTTGTTCTGCTGTCTAGTTCTAGCAGGCAGAAATAGTTTTTGGGTTTTTCCCAATCTAAGTGTATCCTATTTTTCTGTTTAATTAATTATAGGAATGATCTATTGTCAGGTGACACTCTGGTCAATGGTGATTCTGACAAGGATTTGGATATCGAGGTTATACACTGTGGCACAACATCTGCCACTGTCATTGTTGTTTCTGCTGTTTTTTTCTTTTGTTCTTTTTAGCTTAGTGAACTTTTTGCTGCTGTTATTATTAATTTGTTATTGTGCAAAGTTTCATTAACTGTTTGTTGACTTTCCATTTTGGTCATTTTTGTATTTGTGTGATGCAGTCCAGCAAACAACGGAATCAGGTTGAGATTAATACTCTCAATTTCATGCTGGTACTGATATATATGCATTCTTTCAATTGCTTGTCTCATAGCTCTGTTGTACTGGTGCTCATTGCATAGGGTGGCTCAATTTATAATCTTGGTTTAATCTAATCCTTTCTTTGAGCAGCGTCAAAAAGAGTTGGAGTTGTCTCAGTTGAAACAACAGATTGAGGAGGAAAAGGTATATGAGCTAATGAGGCCTGTCAAGGCCTGCATCCAAGTTGTTCTCTGTTCACTGCATATAATTATCTTACAAGGGACTGAGAAATAGAGAACTCATGCTGCGTACATGACTTGCTGAGTGTGGGAAGTTGAACTGGAACACTCATTGAGGGATTCAATTTAAAGACTAAATTGACAGATATCTTAACAATTTTGAGGATGATCAGTTACTTTCCATCTAAATTTTTGCCTGCAGCTTGCACTGTCTGCTTTGCAATCAAAGGCTGAAACAGAGATCAGCAAAGCTCAAAAACTTATCTCAGAAAAAGATGCTGAATTACTTGCTGCTGAAGAAAGCCTGTCTGGACTTGTGGAGGTATTGCTTTTGAATCCAATCCTAGCCATATTAAATCAATGTGGCCAGAATTGGCAAAGAACTGTTTACAAATATTTGGATGAATTGTCCATTGCAGTTGTACAAGAAGTTCTAAAATGATGAAAGAACCTGTGTATTTAACCAAATTCCTGTATTCTCTTGATTTCACTGCCCTTAGCAGGGAAAGGCTGAACCAATATTAGATCATGCAACTTTCTTACAATCACATGTGTCCACTGTATCAAATAACTGCCTTCTGCCTGGGACTTGTGACCAATATGGCTTCTGACTGTGAGTAAAATTTTGTCAGGTCAAGATCCAGTACTGTGGGGATGGTGAAATTGTAGAGGTGGGAGGTAGCTTCAATGGTTGGCATCACAGGGTTAAAATGGATCCTCAGCAATCTGCCAGTATCATAGATTCTATTGGATCAAGGTTTTCAGCATCTGCTTTTGTATATCATTGTCAATAGTCTTTATAAGCAGTCATATCTCCTCAAGTATCTACTATAAAAAATCTCTTTAATTATCATTATTTTTTGTGCTATAAGGGCATTATTTCAGTTCGTGAATTTTACTTGTCATGCCAGTGTCTAAGGTCTTCTTCTACCAATGTCTTTTTCATTAGATGACATCTTCTATTTTGGCTTGAGTCCCTTGGTATTCTTTTGACATGAATAGTGGATAATTTCAGGCTTTTGAAGCCATTCAAAGATATTTGTGAAATCTTAAGGTTTTAGAGTCTTTCTTGCTTATATTTCTCTTCGCCATGTCCTGCCTTTTTAGCTGTCCATCAACATTGTTACCTTACTTTAAATTGTTGAAGGAATTTGTGGCTCACTGTGATGTATGTTCAACCAGGAAATCCAGACTTTGGTCAACAACTCTGTGGCTTTATCCTGGGGTATATGAGGTGCAATCATCTGCTAACTAGTTGCTAATTTTCACATTGAAATCCAGAAAGTTAATCCTTACTCTCTCTTTTTTTTAATAATTATAATTTTTTAAATTTTAAGATTCTGATGCTTTTCATTTTTAGCAACTGTTCTGTTACTGCTTTGAAATGGGCTGTGGGCCAAATAGGCCCAATGCTCAGAATAGCATGTAGATCTATGTGTATTAGATAAAGCAGTCAACCTTAGAAGTTGTCTCCAGGAAAATGTGAAATTTGTACCCACTTGACACTAATTATTTTTCATTTCTGGTGCAAATTAATGCCCCCTAAATATATTTACAAATGATTTGAGATGCTTAACTATGAAGTCTCAAAAATGTTGCTAGAGTATTCAATCCTTTTCTTTAACATAGATAGCAGTTATATACGGGAGAGGCAGGCAGCAGAAAACAAGATTAGCAATAGCATCTGTAAGCATGCTATTTTTTCTCAACATTTAGTATTGTCCTTATATAATGAGTTTCCTTAAGAATTCATTTATGTTTTATGATTGGGAATCCCAGAGTAATTCTTCATTCACATCAAATAATGCATACCTAGTACTGGTCATCAATTTTTTATGTGTGTTGCTAACTTTTTGTTTGCATGTGAGGAAACAAGAACTGTCTTTGTCAAACATGAACATCATGCTTTCTGCATTTTCTCTGCAGACTTCAAAAGACTGGATAATCTTAGAAAACATACTACATACACTGGTAGAGATATTTGGGACTGAACATGTCTATAGTTTTTAGATATGACGATGATATGCTTCCTGTCCTACGGCAGATGAACTAATTATTTAATTGTGTTTGGCACTGTCAATGCAGATAAAATTCATTGTTGATGACCACTGGAGGATTGATCCTCAGAGAGAGTCAGTAACCACAGGTGGAATCACAAACAATATTCTGCGAGTTGAAAGTTGATGGTTTTCCTTTTTGGTGGAAAAAGTCCTACTTATGTATTTTCCCTGCCAGGTAACTAGGTCATTTTCTCCTTATAACACGTTAAAACTATTATTTATTAAGGCTTTCCATCAATCCAAAAGCCAATTCAGCCACAATGAGTTTGTTATGCTCTGGGTAAATGTTAAATTTGGTCATATACCTATTAGCTAGAAAATCCCACTATGTTTTGCCAACTCTTCGCGGCAGGCAATGGGTTTGCAAACTGCAGTTTCTGTCAATTATTGTGGTCCGGTAACTTCTATTCATGGTATGATAACTCTGGCATGAATAAATTTTTAGCCCAAGTTGTGTCTTTGCTATCCTTTCCATGCGCCCCTTGTTTATACTGGGAGATAACAATTTCAACTTGAACAACTTTTACGAATTTTGGAATTGGTTTCCGGCCCTTTTCATCAACATGATATTCATACTCTTCCACTTTGCAGCTTTGACAACGTTCAACAGTGGAAATGTTGTGCCATTGTATAGAAATGAACCAAGGCTTGTTCAGACAATGGAGACGAGCATTGTATGATCGAGGAGACTCGGGTTACCACTCCTACTTTGTATCACATGCAGTGTATATAATTCCGTATCATCTATGTCAGGCAGCAGTCATTGTTCCCAGAGCACGAGAAAAACCCCGGCCCTTGACAATGCAGAGGACATGAAGATGATGAATGCAAGTGGACCATGAGTCGCTGTATGGCCATGCCATCGGTGCTGAAAAATTAGAGTAGGTGGATCGATGTAGTTATGGTTCTGGTTCGGGTATAAATCTGACAGCGTCGAGCTGGGCACAATTTTTGAACCAGCAAGAAACTGCTTGGAAGAGTCTTAGAAATTAGAATAAGCTATTCTTCTGGAATTCCAGAATTTTACCGTTCGCGACAAGTTGCCGGGATTCAGGAGACATCAAGAGCCTGAAAATGGTAAAACGATAAAAACACATACAATAAATGAACAATCCTGGTCACGTAGATAGTTGATGCCCTCAAGATCAATTAAGAATTTTAGCAAAAGCAAACTAACAATACATGTATTCTGGGATAAAGCTTTGAGCCATTTAAACCCTAAAGGTTGTTAACCTGGACGGCAAGTGTACGTGTTCTCATACTGAATATTCTTGAACTACAAACATATCGGTACCACAACGATGGGGTCCACCAATCTTGGAGGGGGTAATTAGCAAGGACAAAACAAGCATATTGAAAGGAACGTGTCGATAACCAAGTGGAAAGGCTCGTGCTAATTGATATTGTGGAAGGCGTGTCTAAAGACCGACCTTGTTTGAACCGGAACTGAGGTTAGGTGGAACCATTACTTGCCTCTTCCTTCTTGCTTCTCCATCTCCACCCGAAGAGCAGAGTGTTTAACTCTCGTCTTCTTCTTGTTCTATATCGAGAACATGGCAGTTGTTAATGCTTCATTTGCTGTCTCCCCGAGGAATGCTTGTGCTTTTCTAGTTCCTTTATCTTCGTTACCCAGTGCGTCTTCCTCTTTCCATGGAATCCCATCTGGGTCAAAAAATATTAGATGCCTCCGTTCATCTGTTGCCATGAAGAATGAGCTCATCAAAGCTGTTGATAATAGGACTGGGGAAACAGAGCTTCTGGACGAGCCTAGAGAGACTCTGCTTTACTCCTTCAGTCCTTTAACGTTGCTGTTTGTGGCTGCTCTTCCCGGAGGTATATTTCTATTCAAACAAACATAGTAAAACAGCTCATGTCTTAGGACTTTAGATGGTAGAGTTATTCAAAGCGATGGATTTTTTAAAGTTTGACAATTAGAAGAGTAATATAAAGAGTAATAGTTCCAATTTGGATTTCGCCCCTGTGAACTAGCCTAAGGTCAAGGTAGTATAAACAGAATGCCCCTCAGAGTGTCTGGATCAAATGAAGAGCAAGGCTGCAAATGCTTCACAGCTTGTTGATGTGCTCCAAAATCAATTTAGGAGTAAGTAGCCCCCATTTTCGTTAGCAACTATCCGAAGAGAACCTTGGTTTCTACAAATGGAGGTTGATATGTTTTATGCAGAGACACAATAAACTTCAAGAATTCATGCCAGGGAAAGCTTAATTTGGAACAACTTCAGTGATGCATTCCTTGGCAACCATGTGCAATTTTTTTCTTTTTTTAATCTTTTTGTTGCCTTCACCTGCTTATTATTCATTGTGGGGTTTGAATATATTTTAACAGCTGCAACTATGAGGTCTCTCTTTGGGCCTTTTGTTGAGATTGTGAAGTCGTGGAATCTTCCTGACTGGCTAGTGCATTGGGGTCACCCAGGCAACATGGTATATTATTAGTATTAAAATTCCTTGTTCACAATCACTCGCCATCCTGATTCACATTTTTCAGTAGTTATTATGTCTAATGCCTTTCTGTAAAAATTAGGCTGTCGTGCTTTTTGCAATGGGTGGCTATGGGACATATCTAGGATTTCGAATCCGTTATTCCGATGATGTGGTATGGTTTTAGTGTAAAATCATGGTTTCAATGAGAGGAATGCAACGTTCCAACCTCATTATAAACGCCTTGATGATTTATGATCATTCTAGGAGGAAAAGGCCAAAGCAAAAGACTTGCACCCAAAACTTTTAGGTGGAATGTTTTTCTTCTTTGCTCTTGGAGCAACCGGTGGAATAACATCTTTACTCACTTCGGACAAACCAATTTTTGAGAGGTACGCTCTCTTGACTTTTTGATCTCTCATTTCTTCTCTAATAAAAAGTTTGGAATTGATTTCAACGCGGGCTTCTAGTCCCTTTAGCGATGAATTGATTTTCAGCCAGGAGACTACAAGCAGTACGGTAGCAGTTTAGTGAAAAAGAAGTACTGATCAGCTAACAATTTTCTGATCGGTTAAATGTTTGCATATTTGTTTGCAGTCCTCATGCTGTTACGGGTTTCATTGGCCTAGCACTGCTGACCATACAAACCATACTACCGGCCTTATTTGAGGTAACAATTATCCCTATCTTATATAATCTTATCAATCATCGGCCTCAAATTGTTTCGTCAATTAATTTGCTTCGGCTTACTTAGTTACCAAGTTCCACCATGTTTGCTCTCATTTTCGATGGCATATAGGGGAATCCAGGATTACGAAATGTTCATGGGATCTTAGGCAGTGGAATCATGACCTTGTTTCTCATCCATGCTGCGCTCGGGCTTCAACTTGGTCTCAGTTACTGATCACTCAAAACAACTGGATCCACCCATTGACATGGGACACCCGACAAGGCCAGAAGTTTTTTGTGACTCATTATTGTTGGTTAAGTATGAACATTCTTTCTGGTATGGATGGGTGTCATCCAATTGAAAGGACGAATGTTACAGCACCTGGAAAGGGCAAAGGAAAGACAAGAGCAGCTGAAATAAGATCATGATTGCCCGTCTTTGGATCAGGGGAATGTGAATGCTAGCTTTGTCTTCCATTTTGAGAACGATATGCCATTCTGATAACATTCCCATTTACAACTGTGTGAGTGCTCAACTTTCGCTTCTGACAAAAATGGCAACGAATTAAATGCTCAGTTTTTCACAAGATTAATATTTCCTGAGAAGAGGGTGGGTGTTCAAATCCTACCTTCTTTGAATTTTCAAGTTGTATGTTTTAATTTTGATGAATAAATAAAATGCAAGACACATTAACCATGAATAATAAATGAAGTTTAAGATTGATGACACAAAAAAAAAAAACTCATTTTAAGACTTGTATTTGTCTCCTTGCAGAAAAAAAATATATATTATCAAAATATTGAAATATACATATTTCAAGCCACTGTTCCTCAAATTTTGAAAATTCTAAATTAAATATTTGCTGATTTCTTGAATCCAGCCATATAAGAAATTAAAAAAAAAAAAAAAAGAACAACGAAAAAGAATAAGGATAAAATGGTAAAATTAACTTTTCACGCGAAGCACAAAGAGAACAAAAAATTGCGGACGCGCTCAATTAAGGAAATAATGGGTCCGAAAAGACCAAAACGGCAAGATCCGATATAGCTAGTGGACCATTGAAGGATCCACCTCGCAATTTACGAGTTACTAGTAGGGGCCCACCTAAAACTCACACCTGCCGACCAGAGGGCCCACAACTTAAGTAGTTAACGAGAGCCTTATCTCCAAGCCCCGCATGTCCACGAATCCCACTAGATTTCCGCGAATTTAACCGCTGGATCCAATCCTAACTCTTAGCAAAGCATCAGACGATAAAATCCCTAGTACCGGATTTAATAAAAAATTTAAAAAAATGGGTGAGGAGAGGGAGGGAGGGAGGGAGGGAGAGCGCGCCAGCATAAAAGGGCAGGGGAAGCAGAGAGAAGCAAAGAGAGCGAGTCAAACGACGCCGTATTTCTTCTCTCTCTTCCCCTCTCTCTCTCACATTTCTATACAGAGAGATTAGAATTCACTCTTTTCTGCTTTTCTCTCTGCCTCAACGCAACGAGATTCAGGTGCGTCTCATGAATGTCCTGCTAGATCGGTCTCTTTGTTTATTTTCATTTTGATTTTGATGTTTTTGTGAATCTGCGCGTCCCGTTCCTTTTCTGTCAATGCAATTTTATTTTTATTTTTATTTTTATTTTAGCGATTTGGGAACTAGCTCCCGTGCCGTTCGATTTCTTTCACCTTGAGACTTTGGGAGTGAAAATGTGACGGTTTAGCGGTGCTTCTCTTTTGCAGAACCAAGGAAGCTAAAAACGAGAAAGCACAGGAGGAAAGCAAATTAGAATTTAAAAGTTAGTTAAATTAGTTACATTATTATCCATATCTCTGCTGTACTAGTTAAATCAGTTGCATCATTGTTCATGTTTCTGTTCTTTGTGTTAAAAATGTAAGTTTAAAATTTAGATTATGTACTTAAAATTTAATTATTATTAATTTAAATTTTAAATTTAAATTGTAAAAATTCTCTTATAAAATGAAGATTAAAGTTAATAAAAAAATTTTCTGGCATTTTATATTGCTTTCCTGTTTTTCACTCTTCCTCGTGGCTTCAGATAAACAACAAATCATTGCCTTTGCAAACAAGCCAAAACCATAACCAACCGAATTAAAACAAGAAAGATTATCCTAATTGTAGTGAGCATAAACCAAAGAGCAGCTGCAAACCAGAACCAACAAAATGTTGGCAGTGGCATTATATCTCTCACAGCTGTCGGATTGGATTGCGGTCATTCAATCCAGCGGTGAAGAGGTCGTGCAAGTGATGATGTGCAAGACATTTGTGAATCTCCCGTGTTGTGTCTGCTTGTTTTTTTTTTTTTTTTTTGGGGTGACTGATCTATAAGATTCAGGGACAGACTTCTTTGTTTATCAAATGGCGTGCAGATGGATACCTTCCTCTTCACTTCTGAGTCCGTCAACGAGGGCCGCCCGGACAAGCTCTGTGACCAGGTCTCAGCTGCCATCCTTGATGCCTGCATAGAACAAGACCAAGAGAGCAAAGTTGACAGTGAGACCTGTACCAAGAATACCATGGTCATGCATCTATTGTTAGGCAGGCAGCAAAGTGTGTGGTGGCCTCGGACTTGCCTGCGGCTGCATTGTGCAGGTATCATATGCAATTGGCGTATCAGAGCCATTGATTAAAAAGAACTTTGGACTTTGGGCCTGGAATGATTGCAATAAATCTTGACTTGAAGAGAGGGGGGAACTTCAGGGATCAGAAGGACTGCGGCTTATGGACCCAGATTTTCCCTTGAGAGATTGTCAAGCATCTACTCCCAAAGCCTGAGGCCGACGTTTTGGCCGCATAGGTATCCCGGTAGCCTTTATCCTCACAGCTGTTATTCTGCTTGCTGCGTAGAATAAAAAAGGTTGAGTTGGTAGTTTATTTAGGCATGGTAGTAATTGCAATTGTCATTCATCTCTCCTTTAAAAACTTATTCAATTTATGTTTGTCCATTTTAAAATGTTGATCTCTGCAACCACCCTGTTTGGTTGATGAGAACCCTAGCATGTCGTTTATTTGGATTCATCAATTTTGGAAGTAGAATATCCCCGTGTTTTAGAACATTTTGGCAAGAAAAACAATTGTCCTGCTGATTGCTTGGTCATGACAACCATCACGCGTAAGTGCAAACATTCAGGAAGCAGACATGATTTCCGGGGTTATTACACAGAAATTGGGCACGTATTTTACAACCGCAGCTTCATAAATATGAATCCTAAGATATCATCAGGAGTGCAACCACAAGCGGTCATGTAGCGCTCCTCTCCAGCACCGTACATTTCATCAACCTTTACACCGTCGCGGTAAAACTGAAACGTGGGGGTGTATCGAATATGTTGAGTTGTTTCTGGGCATTCATCAATATCAGCGTATACGAATGCGAGCTTCGGGAAGTTGTTGCTCAGCCTGCAAAATGAAGGAAGGATTTGGCTACACACTCGACACCTGAAAATTTTGGTAGGACCACCGATTAGCGCATAATTAATGAAAATTCCCAAATCTTAGCCCCTTTTTTCAGAAAACAAAAATTAAAAAATTGTCGCCATTTTCGTTCCCATTGGTCATTCAGAAATGTGCGATACTTCAGAGAAGTTCCTCATCAAACACCTTGCGTGCACATTTGACGGCCCCGACTAAAACCCCAGCACATGAAAGGGGGACGTACCATGATGCACCGTAGTTAATTGCAGCCTGAAAATCCAGGAGGAATCTCGTGGGTCAGTCGAAAAGGAAGGAAGACAAGTTTACAGCGTGGGAATGGAAAAAAAAAAGAAAGCGAGGAAGGAGCGGTGAGTGAGCATACGGAGGCCTTGGAAGATCGTATGTCACGGATGATTGCAGTGAGGCTTTCGTCGCTGGATGCACTTTTCAGGTTGCCATGGCGATTCGGTGGCAGCTCCAGTCCTGTCCCTCCCAGCCCTCTCTTTGCTCCATCCTCCATTCCCTTTCTCACTGGTTTCAATGTTTCCAACACCACGTGAATAATTTATTGAGATTAGAACATGATAAATATCTTAATAAAATTTTATTTTTAAAATGTAAAAGCTTCCAACAAGCATCAGTGGTCTAGTGGTAGAATAGTACCCTGCCACGGTACAGACCCGGGTTCGATTCCCGGCTGGTGCATTTAGCTTGATGAGGGCTATGAGGTAAAAACGACGCTTCCGGTGATGGTCGGGTTTCCATCACATCCATCTGAAATATGATGACTACAGCGCCACTGAGCTCTCTCTCTCTCTATTTTTTTTAATGCTTAATAATTATCATTAGTGTTGCGTCAAAAGGAACAAGCAAGCATTACGCAAGAAGTGTCAAAGCAGAGCATTGTCCCTTACTACTTTCTTGCCAGTAACAAAATACAGAGAAATGAACAAATGAAAAGGATAAACATGTTTACCTCATTTTGGATCACAAGAAAAACGGTCTTACATAGCCAATAATCGCTATGCAACTGCCTATTTCAAATAACAACACACCAAAAATAATAAAATTATATATATGTGTGTGCGTGGGTGTGTGTGTCTGAGACTTTTATTTTTTAAAATTTTTGAGTAGAGACTTTTAACGGACCTTAAATAAACAAAATTAAAGTATGCCAATGGCTGCCTGCCTCGTCGCTCCCTCCTATCAGAAACAACGAAAGAAAACCTGCGTCTTCGTCGGGGAGGGGGAGGGGAAGGGGAAGGGGTTTTCGCGGCTGCCACTCCCCACCTCTCACAGGCAGACCTTAAAAACCATAAACATAAGTACGATTTCAAAGATCCAACGTTGAAATTCAGGTCATCCTCCGGACGAATTCCAAGATTTCTACGGTTTCTTCCTTCCACTCCATCCACTGGTACTACGAACTAAAACCCTAATTTCTATATTACCACCTTCTTATTCATTGTAATGATTGATCGGTGCTCCAATATTATTAGGGTTTTTCCCTTTCAAGTTTTTGTTTTTTTTTAATAAATAAAAAAATTGGGCGGAGAATCGCTATTTCCGTCGAATGCAATCAGATTCTTTTCAATCACCGTCGACTTTGATTCTCTCGATCCGCATTTCCTTAGCTTCTCTTTTAGATAATATGCGACGTAGCACGATCCCAAATTTCAATTTCGGTACAGGATTAACCTTGTCTGGTTTTATTTTCCGAATGTTAACTTGGATTTTAATGTTAATGCTTGTAAATGTTATGTGGGTAATAATCATTTATGTTTTTGGTTTTTTCTGAAACAGTTTGCTGTTTCTTATGGCACTAATCGTTGTGCTTTTACAATCATGGATGTATTACATGATTGCGTTTTTCCATTTTCGCGATTGCAATATACGTAATGAAAGACTTACCAATTAGTTTAAATTCATTTTAGCAGCTTTTGGGCAGTCTTCCAGTTGTTGTCGAGGTCGTTCTTCTTCAATTTTTTTTTTTAACTCACCTTTCCTGGAAAAATACTGCAAGTTTCTTTTTTTTTTTTCTCTGTCTCCCTTTAAAAAGTCTCAGGCTGGTTATTTGCATGCATCATTTAATCGTTGACACATTAATCCTCACATTTCTAATTAATTGTGCTTGTAATTTATAATAATAATTATTATTTTTGGGTTTCACTCGAATCAGGCCCAATACATACTCAAAAACTTATAATTGTTACATATGAGATTTTATGGGAGTCATAGTGGATTTGGTTCTTTGCCATTCACATGTAGGTGTGAATATTCTGCAATTTGATTTTTGGAGTTTTAATAAAGAGAACTTTCCTCTTGTTGTTTCATAATTATTAATTCTAAAACCCCATAATCTGCTTATCTTTTATTTGTTGTTTATTTTTTGGATTTTTAATTTGTCTTCATGGATTTCATAGTAATAAGCAAAAATGGAAGACATGAAGCATAAATCCAGGAGGGAAGATTCAGAGAGAAAGGATGAGGACTCAAAGAGGACTCGTTATAAGGATACAAAAAGGGAGCGTGATGTGGAGAAAAATGCTGAGAGGCACCGTGGAAAAGAGAAACGAGAACATGGAAGCCGTCATTCTGAAAGAGAAAAAAGTTTTGATTCCGATGATAGATATGACAGGGAGAGGGACAAGGAGAAGGACAGAGAGAAGCGCAGGGACAGGGACAAGGACAAGGATAGAACCAGAGTTCGGGATGCTGACAGAGAAAGAGCAAGAGATAGGAAAAAAGATGGAGAAGACAGGGATAGAGACAGAGACAGAGACAGAGAAAAGGAAAGAGAGGAGAAGAGAGAGAAGGTGAAGGAAAAAGAGAGGGACAGGGAGAGGGAAAGGGAGAAAAGAGAACGTGACCGAGAAGAACATGAGAGGGAGAAAGAGAGAGAGAGGGAGAGGAGGGAGCGTGACAGAGAAGAACAAGAGCGGGATAAAGATAGAGAGAGGGAAAGAAGGAATCGGGACAGAGAAGAACGAGAAAAGGATAAAGACAGGGAGAGGGAAAAGAGGGAGAGAGAAAAGGAAAAGGAAAGAGAAAGGGAGAGAAGGACAATGGCAAGGGAGAAGCGTCGGAACCTAAGTAGTGATGAAAGTGAATACGATGCCAAGGAGCGAGGCAAAAAGCGTCGGAAGAGAGATGATGACAATGATTATAGGGAGAAATCACGAGAACGAAGCATTAGCAGGGCAAAAAGAAACAGGTATTATGATGAGAACAGCCCAAGAAGAAACAGTAGTGAGGATGACTCGGGTGAGAAAGACAGAAAAACCCGAGAGGAGGAATTAGAGGATGAACAGAAGAAATTGGATGAGGAAATGGAAAAGCGGAGGAGAAGAGTTCAGGAGTGGCAAGAATTAAAGAGGAAGAAGGAAGAATCCGAGAGAGAAAAGTGTGGGGAGGCAGCAGCTGCTGATGAAACCAAGAGTGGTAAAACCTGGACCCTTGAAGGAGAATCTGACGATGAAGAAGTGCCTCCAACAGGGAAATCAGGTATTGGCGTGGACTTGGATGATAACAAAAAACCTGATGAGGAAGTTGAAGATGCAGTGATGATAGACTCTGAGAACGGAACAGTTGCTTCTCAAAATGGGGGTGATGCTATGGAGGGGGAAATTGATCCCTTGGATGCTTTCATGAATTCTATGGTTTTACCGGAAGTTGAAAAGCTTGACAGTGCTGTGGTTACTCAGCATAATGACAACAAAGTAGTGGAGTCAAAAAAGAAGATGGAAGGGAAAAACAAACAACTGGAGAGCAGCCAAAGAAAAATGCTAGTAAATCTCTCGGTAGAATCATTCCTGGTGAAGATTCTGATCCAGATTACAGAGACATTGACAATGAAGAAGATCCTTTAGAAGATGAAGATGATGATGAGTTCATGAAAAGGGTGAAGAAGACAAAAGCTGAGAAACTATCCATTGTTGATCACTCAAAGATTGATTACAAACCATTCCGGAAAAATTTCTACATTGAAGTTAAGGAGATCTCGAGGATGACTCTAGAAGAGGTTGCTGCTTACAGGAAACAGTTAGAATTGAAGATTCATGGAAAAGAGGTGCCAAAACCCATTAAAACATGGCACCAAACTGGGCTTACAAGTAAAATTTTGGACATGATAAAGAAGCTTAATTATGAGAAGCCAATGCCAATTCAGGCTCAGGCGCTGCCGATAATAATGAGTGGCCGAGACTGCATAGGCGTTGCAAAGACTGGCTCTGGCAAAACCCTTGCATTTGTGCTGCCAATGCTGAGGCACATCAAGGACCAGGAACCTGTGGAACCTGGAGATGGGCCTATTGGACTTATAATGGCACCTACAAGGGAGCTTGTCCAACAGATCCACAGTGATATAAAGAAGTTTGCCAAGGCTTTTGGAATTAGATGTGTGCCAGTATATGGAGGTTCTGGGGTTGCCCAACAAATTAGTGAATTAAAGCGGGGGACTGAGATAGTTGTCTGTACTCCTGGCAGAATGATTGATATACTTTGCACAAGCAGTGGAAAAATTACAAATCTGCGCAGAGTTACCTATTTGGTTATGGATGAAGCTGATCGTATGTTTGACATGGGTTTTGAACCTCAAATTACTAGAATTGTCCAAAATATTCGCCCAGATCGTCAAACAGTGCTTTTTCTGCCACTTTTCCACGACAAGTTGAAATTTTGGCACGTAAAGTTTTGAACAAACCTGTGGAGATACAGGTTGGTGGGAGGAGTGTGGTGAACAAGGACATAACTCAGTTGGTTGAGGTAAGGCCAGAAAGTGAAAGGTTCTTAAGACTGCTGGAAATACTTGGTGAATGGTACGAGAAAGGCAAAATTTTGATATTTGTCCACTCACAGGAGAAATGTGACGCACTGTTTAGGGACTTGCTCAAGCATGGATACCCTTGCCTCTCACTTCATGGGGCCAAGGATCAGACAGATCGTGAATCCACTATTGCAGATTTCAAGAGCAATGTCTGCAATTTGTTGATTGCAACAAGTGTTGCAGCCAGAGGTTTAGATGTCAAGGAGCTTGAATTGGTGATAAACTTTGATGTTCCAAACCACTATGAAGATTATGTTCACCGCGTGGGTCGGACAGGCCGAGCTGGCCGCAAAGGCTGTGCAATCACATTTATCTCTCAGGAGGATGCAAGATACACACCTGATCTTGTCAAAGCCCTGGAGCTGTCTGAGCAATCTGTTCCTGAGGACTTGAAAGCTCTCGCTGAACGTTTTATGGCAAAAGTAAATCAGGGGCTTGAGCAAGCTCATGGAACTGGTTATGGTGGCAGTGGCTTTAAATTCAATGAGGAGGAGGATGAAAAGAGAATTGCAGCTAAAAAAGCACAGGCAAAAGAGTATGGCTTCGAGGAGGACAAGTCAGACTCAGAAGATGAAGGGGTCAGGAAGGCAGGTGGTGATTTCTCACAGCAGGCTGCCCTTGCTCAACAAATAGCTGCAATTGCTGCTGCCTCGAAAGCCACTACATCTGCTACTCAATTGCTACCAAACAGTGGAGTATCTGTCTCTCTGCCTAGTGTCATGGCATTAACTGCTCCACAATCAGCAACAATTTTGCCTGTGACTGGGCTGCCTGTTGTTCCAAGTGAGGGGGCTGCCAGGGCAGCAGCACTGGCAGCAGCCATTAACCTGCAGCATAACCTTGCAAAGATTCAAGCTGATGCAATGCCTGAGCATTATGAAGCAGAGTTGGAGATTAATGACTTTCCTCAAAATGCTCGGTGGAAAGTTACCCACAAAGAAACATTGGGCCCAATTTCAGAGTGGACTGGGGCTGCCATTACCACCAGGGGACAATATTTTCTGCCTGGTCGGATAGCAGGACCAGGGGAGCGCAAACTTTACTTGTTCATTGAGGGTCCTACCGAATTGTCTGTCAAGAGAGCTAAAGCAGAATTGAAACGTGTATTGGAAGACATTACAAATCAGGCATTATCACTTCCTGGTGGGGTTCAACCGGGCCGGTATTCTGTTCTATAAGTGTGAGAACTCTATTGCAACTTAAATTTGTTCTTTATATATTCAATTCAGGTTGATTCTCAAGTGTGGCTGATTATTACTTCCCAATGCATGTGGATTTTCGATATAGCTTTTCATTCTAGTTTCTAATGACCTCTGGATTATTTGTGCTGCTTGTATATTTGTTTGCCTGGATTACTTGAGACTTGTAAGGGATGGCTTATTAGATTGTTTCATTTTTTTTCTTCCAGTCTGAAAATGTATGGTTGTGGGATCTCTTGTAGATATGTGGATTTAGCTTGCTTTCAAAGTTGGAAGGGGTTAGCAAATCAGTTCATTTTTAGCAAACTGTTTCTCAAAATTCGATGCCTCCTTTTGATTTGTCATTGGTACAAAATTGGATGCCTCGGGTCCATCATCCCTTTGCTTTTTGGAGATGCAACATTACTGATTGAAGCCAGAAAGATTTCTTTCTTTTGTTTTTTTAGCTGTTAATCTCCATTTGTAGCTTCTTAAGTTGGCTGTAAGATCTTAAATTTGTCAATTTCCATTAGCCTCTTCCCCATTTAATTTCTTTCCTTCTTTTTTTTGGTTTAATCTTTTTCTATGGCTGGAGGGATGATTTCTGCCCATTACCTTTGCTATCGTGGCCGTTGAAGAGGTGGCAATCTGGTGCGACATGCTTGCTTTTTTCTCCACCTTAGACAAACATACTGAATTGTTTCAGAAATATTTTTGGCCATTGCTTGTCTAATTTTCTCATTTTGTCTGTTTTCAGATCTGAGTTAGAGTTCCATTTTTTTGCAGGTAAGGTTGGAAATAATATCCTAGAAGATAAACTTTGCTTTTGCAGGATTGTGCATCTCAAAGAGGATGTTAAATGCTAGCATATGTATAAATAATGACAAAGCCTAAGAGTAAGCAGGTTTGTCGCCAAAATTATCCTCCAGCCCTTGAAAAAGTGCCGTGTCTCAACTTTTCTGGCTTTTTCTTTTTTTCTTTTTCTCTTTCCTTTTTTAACTGCCTGTGTGCCTGTCTCTGTCCTTTGGCCTCACTGCTTAATCGCTTTCCTCTGTTCCTCTGTCTCTAGCTCACACACAGCTCACACATATGGAATTAGATTCTAGCACAACATAGAAAGAGTGAAAGAGTCTGACATCTAATTGGACTATGGGCTCTTTTTGTACTGAGGCTGATTTCTTGAAGGGATATAACCTTGCCAAAACTATGCCTGCTTCGTCTATGTCAGAGAGTAGGTCTAGGTGCGTCTGTGTCCTTGTGGTGTTTCTATGTCTGTGGACATCTCAATGTCTCTGGTAGTTCAGTGTTAAAGCTGTGGGAGTCTCTGCATTTGTATGACTTTGTGTTTAAGTAAGAGCATGAGCCTGACAGACTGAGGCTTGAAGTCCCATCAGATATAACTGTCGCCGTTGCTGTTTGCAGGAACAAGGACAATGGTGACTACTTGAAATGGAAGGATGCACAATTTGGTCGCAGAATTGATTGTTCCATAAATTGGCTTCTGGTAAGCAATCAGACGTTTAGAGAACAAGTTGCCTCTGCCATGATAAAGGAAAAGTGGATGTGGGCCGTTTGTGGGTTCTTACTACAAAAAATATTTCACGGCTTACTGTTGAGAACTCATAATTTAGCTAAATTCTGTTATCTGCATTAATTATTGAAATTATTGATATTGCAATGTCTGGAGGGAGTACGGACTGTAACTGGGAAAATATTACTCCACTGCTTGCCATTGAGAACTGGTAGATTCTCTTTGTTCATCTATGTGCATTAAATCCCATGATTGGTTTTTCTTTATGAAACTTCTTCTATATCTATATTATGAAAAATTTGGTGGTTAGAGAAAGTTCTTTACAAGGCTTTATCTAGCACGAGAGAATACGGTTTTGTGTGCTCATTTGGCTTGTTGGAAGAATTGGCCTATCGTTTAAAGTGGGTGAAATTCAAAGATATTGATAGAAATAATTGCACATTGTTTTGATTGGAGGTCGTTGTGTTCTATGCTTTACTCTTCTAACAAGGATGAGCTGAAGGATATTGAAACGAAAGGATAAATCTGTATGGTGCCTAAAATTTGTCCACGTATATCCACTAATCCTATAACAAGGACATGTTATGTTGCATGTTTCTTTTTATTTTTGGTGATTTTAAACACTGTCACATAGTTGTCACGTTGTTTATTATGATTATTTTTATTATTATTCAAATCAATGATTCTTTTCAATTTCTTCTATCGAAGAGATTCATTGGTTAACTTTCTAGATTCTCCTTAAGGCTGACTATAGAGAGGAAAATTGAAGAGGCTTGTCTATTAAAATGGTCTGTGACATCAGAAAATTAGAAGGACAATCATAATTAAGTAGGAAAAATGAAAAGTCCAGGCGAGCTAGCATGAATGTATGTTATGTATAGCCAATGCTTTTGAGTTATCCTTATCCATTCAATTAAGCGTTGAATGCTCGGCCAAGACGATTAGCATGTCTATAACGAAAAGAAAAATTGTAGTGTTTTGATTTCAAAATTTATAAGAATTAAAGTCAAATTTTAAGTTTGAGAAGCTAAAAAGTCACATCACAACCTTCATGCTTCCTTTGTGTCGTTAGAGATCCAAATGAAATGGAGTGAGTATTTAAGCTTACATCTGAATGTAATGTATGACTGTCGTATGACATCATTTACATTCATAACCCATCGATCGCTGATGTCATTCGTCAAGGTGTGTTGATTATGTTACATTGGTTTTCATTTTTATTTTGCAAACACAGAACAGGATTTTTGCTTTGTTTAATTGCAGTGACTGAGAAATGGAAGCAAGGGATGGATGATCGGGTGCAGAGGCTTGTAAAAGCCTGTAAAATATGTAAGTACGCTCTTTCTCACCTTATTTGACTCTGGCAGAGCGGTGCATAAATCCGTGAAAGGGATTTTGCCTTCCACTTGAACTAAACTTTGATTCCTTTTGCCGAAGAAAATATCCGGGAACCCCTACATGAATGAGTTAACCGCCTACATATTACTTAAATAGATTTTGTCGTCACCGTAATCTCGACCCGATGCATCTATTTGGCCAACACCATTACTCATGCTCGAATTCTTTTATTAAATGTCATTGTGCTTTTCTATCACTGCAGCTTGCAAATAGCAATTTTATATGCGTGATGACTTTAGTAAGTTGGCCCCTGCAGGGTTTCCCTTGTCCACCCCGCCACAGCGTATAATAAAAGCTAAATTGTTAAATTTTTTGTGTCTTGATTACCCATTTTCTCCCCCCCCCCCCCCCCCCCCCCCCCCCCCCCCGCCGAAGCCCATTTCCTTCCCGTTGGGGTGACATCCAATTTAGGGACGTGAGGCAAAACTATTAAATTGTGGGAGATGTTTGTGGTTAAGCCGTTCCAATGGAATATTAACGGAGTGGCATGGCCCTGGGCTCTCGTGAAATAGAGAATTGTGGCCCGATGAGTGCCCATTTTATTTGCTTTTGGGCACACACATTGAAGGCCCTACCGTGAGGATGCAAAGTGGCCTGCCACCCAATTCCTCCGAGAATTTCTGTCTTAACAATTTGTCCGAATATAACCCATATCAATAATCAAACTAAGTTCCTTCCTTTCCCGTCCGAACTTCTGTTTAAACATTTTCATTTTCTGTATTATCCATAAGTTTTCTCCGACCCTTTTTTTTTTTTTGTTTTTTGGGTTCATAAGAAGATCTATTTGATGGTAAATTACTTAGAAGATTTGAATTTTTTAAAACATATGTTTTAAGTTTCTAACAATTGGAATACTTTCTTGAAATTTCTTTTTAAGTTTAATTTATATATAAATTAAATTCACATTTAAATTGCCTAACACGTTGCAGAGCATCTTTCCTCGTCTCCTTGTCTTCTTGTCCCTGCTACACGTTATGTGTCCTTGCTTGCTTGCTTGCTTATATCCCTGCTATTGAGTGTGCTAAAACGTGGAGTAGAAGGGAAAAACAGCATTTTTTCTGGGCAGGCCCGCCCCTTGGTTCCTAAGTTTGTATGGGGTCCTTCTTTCTGTTAACGAATCATGGATGACCTGTGTGCCTTTGTGCTCGTGGTGTCGCTCAGCGGAAGAACAGAAGAAAGCTGGACATCAACTCTGCCACTTTTTATTACTTTTTACCCTTTGAAGGGGAGCTGGTGCAGCAATAAAAGTAATAATAGCTGGGGCAGTAAAAAAGACAAAAAAAAAAAAAAAACAAGGAGTTTTTATTAAATAAAATTTCACGTGACGTGAGTCAATAAAGTTTACCCCTTTAGGCCGATTATGTTTGTCTAAATTCATAGTTCAGGTGTGTCATTTATCAAAAGCCCTCCTTTATTACTTTTTTTTTTTTTCTAAAATAACTTTTCTAACATAAATTTTGGAATTTTGAACATTATTACAACAATAAATTAAATTTTTATACTAAATGCAAAAAAGTCTTTTGTACTACATACAAGACATTTTATATTATATAAATTTTTTTCATATTATATAAAATAATGTTTATATAATATAAAAATTATTTATATTTGTTTGAATCTATTTATTTTTATGTCTATCTAATTTTTTATTTGTAAAAAATAAATTAAATTTAATTAAACAATAAATTTCTTGATTTGATATCATAACTTAATTTAAAATTTTAAATTATTAAATATATGAATTATTTTTATTTATATATAATATACTTTTCAAACTCACTTTTAATTTAAAATTTTTAACCCCCGTTCATGTACATTTGCAACTATAATTTTTTTTTATAAAAAATAAAAATAAAATCTCTTGACGCGTTCTTCAACGATACACATGCCCAATTTAGACTACTTTTAATGATGTGCTGAAGATGATGTGATCATGAGCATCTGATTTTTTTCTTTTTTTTTTTTATTTTTTCTTTTGACTTTTCGAAAACTGCATCATTATTAATCATTGGATCCAATGGTTGATCTTTGTAGGCATCAGAGTCAGGACGACGATAATTATCAGGACTCAATAAATATTTTCATTAGCATAACCATCTAGAGTTAAACGATAAAAAAAAAAGTTAAAAAAAAAAAAACCTAAAATTTTATGGATTAGAAGTGCATTCTCATGTTTAAATCTTCTAATTTTATTTTATGTTTTAAATTGAAGCCACGACACAACAAATCTTGCTAACAAGTGGGACTTTACCTAAAAGGATTTCTGGTGATCAAAAAGATTATCCCCACCTCAGGTGTTTTTGTAATCACTAATTACATGATTTATGTTCTCAGTTTTGTAAATAGATCAAAGAAACCTGTTTTTCAAAATTGGAAAAAGCAAACAAAGATAACACGCCCCAGTACAGATCTGGGGATTGTTATTACTAGAACTGAAATTGATGACTGGAGAGCAAAAGTGCTGCATTGGCTACCCAACAACCGTTGCCTTAAAGCTTTGGATATATAATAATTCTTGCCCCTGCAACAGTAATACCCCCACAAATCCAATCAGTCTGGCCCACGTCATCCCGACAACATTCTAGCTCCTCACGTTTAAGCCACTCAACAACAAGGTCCGAATAAGGAGGGGTAAAGAAGGGTTAAAAACGATGAGTGTAATTAAATTTAGAATGCCATTGTCATTATTATTATTATTATTATTATTATTATTATTATTATTATTATTATTATTATTATTATTATTATTAGGTGAATTAGGAAATAGTCAATTGTTACTTGTTAGTGAAGAACGATTGTTTTCAAGTTTTGGATCGGGGGGGGGGGGTGGGGGCATTGCATCCCAAATCCCACTTAAGTTAGGAGATTAGGGGAGTGATGGGATTTAATCCTATAACCTTCTCTCAAATTCAAAAACTTTGGTAATTACTTAAGTTTGTTTAAGTGGTATATGTCACGTAGTCAAATTTCAAAAATTATCTTATTTGTAAAATGAAAGCTATAAATAAGTACATTTAATCATTTATTTTGAAGCACACTTGGCCCATGTGTTAATCACTCCTGTGCAAGAATTTGTCTCTTTTCCATTTGTTTTTAAATTAAACGAAGAAATATAAACATCATAATCTAATTCAATGGGCTGTCTGATAAACTATAATAGATGTGTATTTTTCCGAATCTCAATGATCAGAAAAGTCTCTGAGGATTGCAACAGCCAGATATCTTGTATTCATCTAACTGGATTTTCTCATCAAATTACAGATACTTATTGATATAACATATGAACCAACACCAAACCCCCATTTTTGTCTTATGCGCCCTCGGCTCTCTGGAAAATAAAAATAATAATAAAGAAAAACATTTTTATATATATATATCAAGAGAGAAAGAGAAAAACAATTTTAATTAAACATTATCTCATTTGTCTACTTGTGCGAACATACGTACAATCATCATTTTCATGTTAAACAAATAATCAAAACCGAAAGAGATTTCATTACATTGATATAATTGAATTTATAGTTTTTATTGATAGCTGTAATCTTGCATCGAATCGCCCTAAAAAGTTGTAATTAACAATTTCAATTGTGCAATATGATATTTTTTGGGGACTAACGTCAAACAATTTGAGTCTCTCTAAAATTTCAGAACTGAAAAATGAATCAAAAGCCTTTGTTTTTTTTTTTTTTTTTTTTTTCCAAATTTCAGAGAGGGCGTTGGGGTTTGGGGGAGGAGGTGTGTAAGATATCCATCTTACATTAAAAGATGAAGTATTTTTAGTTACGCAAAGATGTGCCCGTGACAAGGTTGCCTGGTCGGGGGAAAATGGGCCCGAACTGTTTGACCTCCACCGTGCAACAGCGCTCTCTGTCTCTGGCCGACACAATAGTGCAGCTAGCATGGCCATAGATTTTGATCATACTTTCAGTGCCAAGTCCTACTCCGTAGGCAACATCTTTATGCAACACGTGGCAACCATTTGACATTCCACGTAAATTAAAGTGGTCCCCTTCTAAACCAACGTTACATCTTAAAAAAGTTACGTAGGCTGTGTTATATGATTTTCCATCATGCTGAGAATTCAAGGTTGATAATGATATCCTCTACAATGCACGTCACGGTTTGGCAAATGCGGACCCTCATATATATATATATATATAGTTTTTTTTTTGGCCCCGGCGGGGTGGTGGGGTGCGTTCATGGGGAAATGTGGACCATTTTGATTCATCGGAAAATTAAGAAATTGGTTTATTGAATTGGGTATCATTTTATACCTAGCCTGGGAAAAGGTGCAAGTCAAATGCGCACAAATCGTGTTTTGCTCTGTATTCGCTAACCAGATGATGGCCTTGGTACCCATCTGTACTCGAATCAGAGAAATTATTTGAAAGGATATGGCTTTAAGAAGAATGCAATATCAGAATCCTTCGTCGTTCGCCGGATGATCAGATGGGGTTTCGTCGGGAATTATGTGATTAATCAATTGATCAAGGACATTGATAAAGATAGTGCCGACAACATTATTCACAATACGTCGCTACTTCGATAATTACTGCTGGTGATATGACGAATAGTTTTCCTGATTGTGATCGGTAAAGATTAAATGCATGCAATCATGGAATCCACCAATGCCTGCTTCAATATTTCCCACCACGAACAGAAATGGTTTCGTTCCTGCTAAATTTTTGTGTAAATAGAAATAAACTAAACGAATCTTTCCAAGATCAATCAGATATAATTATCGTTGCCTGTGGACATAGATCCCAGTTGGGAGATCACCGCCCAAGCATTCTTGAGTTCCTATAGTTTTAGCCATCGCTAAGGTACCAACAATACTAAATCTTATTCATACATGACACTACAATATTAACTTGGTTTTCTGGTTGGAAGATCCAATAAAAAGCTATCTAGAACGCAGATTTTATTGAATTATATATTTATTTATTTATTTTGAAATTTCAATTTTTATTGCAAAACCAATAAATTTTTAACCAAAACATCAAAATATACAAAGAGACAAAAAATATAAAAAAAATTCGACAAGTTACAAAAATATTAAAGTACATATAGCTTTACTTTTTTATTATTATTTTGATTGCACATTTTATTAATTTAATTACACATGTATTGATTTTTGACAAAAAAATAAAATTTGAAAAACAAAAAAAAAATTGTTTATTTAATAAAACTCATATTCTGGATTTTTTTATTGATTGAATCTTTTTAATTATAAACTTTTTTTCTCCAACAATATTCTCATGCTAAACTTTTTTTTTTTTTTTTAAGAAGCTAATTTTCCTGCAACTTAGCAACGGGGTTGATGCATCATACACTTCCGGGAGCACCACTCAAAAGTTCACCCAGAGTGGTATCTCAATCAGAGTTCTTCTCATATAAATCGAGTACAATTTACACGCTTATAAGGACTCATCTCTCTCATGTAAGACCAAAATCGGGGATCACCCCCCCCCCTCCACCAACCTCCACGGCCGGCCCCGACTGGGGCAACAACATTTACGGGGGACTATTTTGGTCACCGACGCAACTTTATGGACGCAAACATTTATCTTAACCTTGGGACGATCATATTTTATAGGACAAGCACCCTCGCAATCAAATCGAAAAATGGGCACACCCATTTTTGACATCTTGTGGCCCACTACATTAATGCTCAGGTTCAAAACAGGCTAATTCACACTTGAATTACATACTTGGCTGCTTGAATAAGGATATAAACAGGCTAATTCAAATCGAGTGGTGTAAAGAATCACATCTGGGTCATTGCAACAGTACAAGAAGCAGAGAGAATTGCAAAGCAGCTTTAAATGGGAATGAGAGCCAATTATACCGAAGTCCAAGTTTCTGTGGTGTCACAAACTGACCAGTAGTCTGGTCAGCACTCTGGCCCTTGCAGAAAAAGCACATTTAAGATAAAGCTAATCTACCCGTCTCCTTTTCCTGACTCTGCCAGCAAATGCATGAATAATTGGAAAGAAGTGCTTGGAGGCACGGGATTGGAAAATGTGTTCACTATTTTTATTTTTTTACTACTAATTTTTTTTTCTTTTCTTTTCTTTTTCACTGCAGACTTTTCTATATTAATTTTAAAGTAGCAGATTTACTCTTCATTATTATTATTGTTATTATTATTATGATGTAACTAGATACTTCTCTGTGTTAATGTCAAAGTACCAGATGACCCCTGCCAACTCAAACCTCATTTTATTTATTTTAATCAACAAATTTGCATGTTGTACGTTACCTCTCTATATAAATGGGGATGCCATATCTTTCCTCAATATACTCCTCTTTTATGTCCCCTCCCCCCTTCTCTCCCTCTCTCTCGATAACACTTTGACAATAATACAGAAGTAGACAGGCCCCACTATTATTCTAGTTTCCCATCGGATAGAGCTCCTCCACATCTTATGTCCTCATTGATGGCTTTCTTTCTCTTTCTCCTTCTCATTCTTACGACTCCTTCAAGCAATGCTGAATGGCCACCATCACCAGGCTACCGGCCGAGTTCCAGGTTCAGGTCGATGAGCTTTTATCAAGGATATAGAAATCTCTGGGGATATTCACATCAAAGAGCAGACCAAAGTGCATTAACAATCTGGCTAGACAGTAAATCAGGTCATATACATATATATGTCAGAAGTCATTCCTTATATGTTAATCAATTGAAATCTGTACTTAATCAATAGTCACTGTAGCACCATCTATAACATTTTCCCGGTAATTAAATCTATTGATGGCTTTTATTTTCATGTTTTGCATATGTTTTCAAAGCAGGAAGCGGATTCAAATCGGTCAAGCCATTTCGATCCGGTTACTTTGGCACCTCCATCAAGCTCCAACCCGGTTACACTGCAGGAGTCATAACAGCTTTCTACGTGAGGACTTGCAGTCATTCGACTAATTAAACATTAACAAAAGCGCAGTTTTTCGCAGTAGTAAATATTACAGAAATGAATTAAGTTTGCAATTGTGGTCTTTAGATTCGTTCTACTTCTTCTGCACTGATTAGTTAATACATGTTTGAGAGAATTTGTATGTTCTGCATTCCCGAGCTAATAAAGTCCAACCCACGGGTGAATGGCAGCTATCAAACAATGAAGCCCATCCGGGGCACCATGATGAAGTGGACATGGAATTTTTAGGGACAACATTTGGGAAGCCCTACACCCTGCAGACAAACGTTTACATCAGAGGAAGTGGGGATGGCAGAATCATTGGCAGAGAGATGAAATTTCATTTGTGGTTTGATCCAACCAAAGGCTTCCATCATTATGCCATCCTTTGGAGTCCAAGGGAGATCATGTGAGTCATACTATCTATCCCAAGTGAAAACATTGCTGAACATGCACACAGTAAAACTTAGTGGCAAATTATTTGGGACTTCTGGGGTAAAGCAAATTTCAGTTTTTAGGTTTGCAACAATTGACTGAATTTCATTATTAATATAATTTTGAAATCAATCAAAAGAATCAGGACCATCTGCACGACGACATGGGATAGGTGATAAGGACATGGCATCATAAACTTTGCTCATTGTTTTTCTCTCTGTCACCTAGCAATAGCTACTTTTTGAGTTCTAGACAAACTTTAAATAATTGAGGACGTTAATCATCCATGTCCTTGAAAATCACTAGACGCAAAAAGAAATAGGCAATTTTGATAGATTCTCACTTAGATCAACGAAAGGACATTTATTTGATAGTATTAAACCATGAGATGTATGTATCACATGGCTGGGTTAGGCATTGCACAAATTCCAATAGAAGCAACGGTAGATAAATTAAATCTAGCTGTCCTAATCTGTTGATCGTATTGGTTAGTGTGGTAACCGACTGAAAACTATTGATCTATATTCCAAGATCAAAATGAGAACTGTACAGAAGGGCCCCGGGAGGGGGGGGGGGAAGGTCTATCTTGTTTATTTTTATTTTTATAAAAAAAATTCGATGAATAAATGGTATAATTTGTGTTATTACAGATTCCTTGTTGACGATGTGCCCATAAGAAGGTATCCAAGGAAAAGTGCGGCAACATTTCCAGTAAGGCCACTGTGGGTGTACGGTTCAATATGGGATGCCTCGTCATGGGCCACCGAAGATGGAAAATACAAGGCGGATTATAGGTACCAACCATTTGTTGCAAGGTACACCAATTTCAAAGCAAGTGGTTGCTCCGCCTATGCACCCCGGTGGTGCCGTCCGGTATCCGCCTCACCGTACCGGTCCGGTGGGCTCACGAGGCAACAATACAGGGCCATGAAGTGGGCCCAAAGGCACCACATGGTCTATAACTATTGTCGGGACCCCAAGAGAAATCACTCCTTAACGCCTGAGTGCAGGCGCAGAAAGTGATCATCATGAATTGCAAATTGCAAGTGCTGGGACAATAACGGGTTACTATGCATAGAAAGCCACTCCACCCCCCACCCCCCCCCCCCCCCCCCCCCCCCCCGCCCAAAACAAAAAAAAAAAAAGATCACATCTTTGGTCATTTTCACCTTTTTTTTTTTATCTTTTGTCTCATTAATCTTTTTTTTTTTTTTTTTTATGGTGTCTTTAGATGGGTTACCCACTTGCAATCAAATTAAATCATGCAAAGGGGTAGTTGAGCGTCCAAGGCTCCCCCAAAAGAAGATACGAATTGGGGAATTTGATTTATTTTCATTTTGGTCACGGTGTGTTCAAGGCTGTTGAACAGGACATGATGTTGTATTATAAATAGCTACAAAGCATTAGAGAGAGAGAGAGAGAGAGAGAGAGAGAGAGAGAGAGAGAGAGAGAGAGAGGAGGGGGAACATGCGGGAGAAATAATAAAATGAGAAGGGGAGGTGGGGTTGATGTTAAGGGGCCAAAAGGGGGCCGTGGAGTATGGATTTGGGGCCATTGTGGGGGGGGGGGGGGGGAATCCAGCGTGTGTTTCTGCGTGATTTCACCGTCATGTCATTGTTTCTAAATAAAGAAAAAGACTAAAAGCTTTTGCTTTTCGATTTATCCCATCTTTTCGGGCTCTTTTTTTTTTTTTTCTCTCTCTCTCTATAGTTACTATTTTGATCATGAGACGATAGAGTGTATGCACTGGTATATATATATATATATATTCTGTAATGATTTTATACTTCTAGAAGATAATAGATAATATATATATATAATATGAAAAAAACATTTAATTTTTTACAAAAAATTAATGTTAGTTAAAATTTTTGGCACAAATCCCTTAGTATCCTTTGCCCCAATTCTTTCCCTGAACCGTACGTATCAAAGAGCCATTGAGCACTTTGTGAGCGAACAGCTAATTGGCTTCCGTTTCATGGGAAGTTACGTAAAAAGTCAATCAAGTATGGCTCTGGCCCCGTTTATTGTATGAAACCCCTTTCTTCTATTGTTCATAAATATATTTTTAGCAGCCACTAGCCGGTGCTGCCTTTTTAAGGGTTTAACCATATCACAAGGGACTAGAGATTTTTTTTTTTTTATATAAACATAAAAAATAAGGTATTATAATGATATTAATTATCATTTATGTAAATATATACTGAAAAATCACTTGTTAAAGAGATTTTTTCATTTAAATAATGATGATAATAATAATAATAATTTCAAGCAAAAATTTTTCATATTTAATTGTAGCATATCTGAATTTAAATTTAACGGTGACTATTGAAAGGGGTTGGAAACAAAGATGGAAAGTGCCGAAAGAGGCCATGAAAATACAAACACAGACAAAATGGAGACATGATTGAAACCGACCCGCTGCCAGTGTAAGTGGAAAAAATGCCTTTGAGGGCCATACTAGAGATATCTTTGGGCAACAATAATGCAAGAAACACACGGGGCCATGCCGACGCCCACATGAAAATAAACAAAATCATATAATAATAAAAGGATTGTTGGGGGGGGGGGGGGGGGGGGGGGAGAGCTTTGAACTTTGAACAGGGATTGAAAAGTGAGGTGCATGCATTGATTGAATTTCCCAGAACATAACCGTGTGTTAAGCAGAAGTCCAATTCCATGTCATCTGCCTCTCTCAGCCCTGTTCTTCTTTCTTCTTTTGGCACTTTCCTTTTGTTTCATTTCATACTAGCATTTCCAAAATGTGTCAACTGCCTACAATTACACGCCAATGGGCAATAACTTGCCTCTTGTTTTTGTTTTGGCACTTTCCTTTTGTTTTTTTTTTTTGGGTCATATACCCAAATGAAGAAATATCATACTGCACCAAACGCATAAAAAAAAAAAAGAAGAGAGAGAGATATGATTTGTATCTCCTTATCCACAGTGGATGTCACAACATGTATATATTTAAAATGTTGAAAAAAAAAATATTTTTTTTAAATTTGTATTTCGCATTAAAAATGAGAAAAATTGTTATATTTATTTCTAAAAAAAATTTGTTTCATTACTTATAAGATAAAAATAACTTAAAAAAGCTGTATGTATAAAAAAAGACTTAAAATTTAAACTTAAAATAAGAGATTCAATGCATCTCCATGTATAAAATAATGTAATAAAAAAATTCCTTTTTTCATCGAAACACAACTAAAAAAATATTTTCCCTTTAACTCCATATTCTTATTGAAAATATCTTATTCTCTTACATTTGTTTTATTGAAAATTATGAAAAAGCTAGTTATTATAATAATAAAATCATCAATTATTATCTTTAATTTTAAATCTTATTTTTATGAGACATTAAATTAAAAGATATATATATATATATATATGGTTTTTGTCCAAATAGCCTTGAAAAATATTTCTTTATTTCTCTTTTTTTATAAAGAATTATTGAGTTGACCAAATTGATAAAAATTATTCTTAAAAATATTGTCAAGCAGGCTTTAATTATTATATACTGTGTATTTGATTTAATTTTATTTACATTCATATTATATTTATTTTATTTATTTTTTCAATATCTATTATATATATATTATTTGATGAAAAGAAAAAACGTATTTAACAAAATGAATGCTAACACAACTTCCATTGTACATGTCGTGCTACCTACCATTAGCATATGCCATGACACTTAGTTACTTTTTGTTTTTTATTATACTCATTATATCATATGTTACGTGATAAAAATAGTTTTTTTTATATATAAATTTCATTTTTTAAAGTTAAAACCTAACGGCAAAAATATAAAATTAAATTATTAACTAAAAGGATATTGTTGTTACATTTCTAAAAATGATATAATCATCGTACTATGGTGGAATTAACAGTTAATCGTCGGATTTTGCGCGAAGGAGGCTTCGGGCAACATTTATATCACGCAAGTTCCAAATTGCCGGTAACGGAGCCTTTTCGATTCGATTCTTTTTTTCGGGCAATATATGTTCCTGTTAAACGAGAACTCGGAGAACAGGGAAGGCGAGTATCAAGAATATGGTTACGGACCTTGAACTATTAATTCACATAAATGAAATCAATATTTACAAAAGAATCAGAGTTCTTTTTTTAAGAATCAGGGAAGGCCTTTGAACTACTACTACTACTACTGTCTACAAGTCAGCTAGAAGACTTCTTTCCCCCAACCGTGCCTCGTGGTGTGCGACCCTTTTGTCGCCGTGCAACTTGTTAAAAGAGTAGTTGATTCACTGGACTTGAGCTTCAAGTTTACGCAAGCGAGCGTGAACCCCCCCAATAATTTCGGAGGCCTACAACAATTTTCAAAACAGTCGGTGAATATAACACAACTCACGAATGATCAAACTTCAGAAGAAATCATTAAACCAGAAGCCACGGCTCTGCTAGCTCACAAAAGGAGATCAGCTAAAAGTTACCAAACAAAGTTTGTATCTTATTCCACATTAGTACTTGGAAAAAATCAGAAAATACTCCTTTAAAACCCACTTAAGAAACATTACATAATGAATGCATCTAAACAAGTAATTTAATTTTAAGAATAGAGAAACATCAATAAACTTCAAGGGTAAAAAGCGGAACAACAAAAGAGAGAAGCATAAGAGCTGCATTGACAGAGCTTACCTCTCTCATGAGACCCTTCTACTAAAAAGTTGGAATGTCTCTTCACTCAAACAACCAAGTAAACCCTGGTTTAATGCCCTTGTGTACTTCACATCACAAATAAAATGCTTATGTGCTTTGAGACGCTCAGCAACAATGAAAGAAGGCAACAGTTGCAGAACCAATTGATGTGTAATTTCATCTCCTGCTGCAAATACTGGCTTTTGATCCTCTCCATCAATGATGGTAGATTTGGGCAGACGAATATCACTTACACTAGCACATGCACTACCAAACTTCTCATAATTGTTGCCCACTCTCTTTAAATGAAGTTGGGAACCCATTATTCCTTGGCCAATACTAGCAGAGGGAGTGAGTAATGGTTGAGAAAAGGCAACCTCACCAGAGATCTCGACTTTGGGACGATACATGGCAACAATGTCATCACTGCTGGGACAATAAGCAAGGGATATACAGACATCCTGATTGGCAGTTTCAGGAACCAAGGATGGCCTTCAAAAAAGTCACTAAAGTACTGTTAAAACAGCATCATTGGTGACATTAAACTAATGACATAATCTCTAATAGTTTCCCTTCCTCCAAAGCAGATTGCATTAATATTATTGCTCGGAACAGCTGGATTCTAGTTCTGAATTATACCCAGAGACCCAACAACTTAAGCAAGATGGAGTGAATAATAGGCTGAGAGATATGAATAAAAAATGCCAGAAATAGAGATGCAAAGACTACATTCAAATGTAGTTGGAAGAAGAAGATGAGACACGGAAAAAGCTGAAAGGTAAAAAGGGTGAAGAAATGAATTCTGATGAGAGACTTCTTTATGCATAGCATGTGACAAGGCTAGATAAACTATTAACAAATGTCCCACCTTTCTTCATTATAACCAAATTTCCATTGGCATATGCCAATGGAGGAAGCAGACAGAACCATTCTGCCACCAAAAGGAAGAGACGAACTGTGTCGAAGAGAGTGTATGGTATGAATCGGGTTGTTGGTGAGGCCCAACCTGGACTCCAAAGGCCTCCTAGTTTGGCGCATATCAAACACCAAAAGCAAGCCATTCTGCAAGTAGGTAAAACAACAGATAGCTCAGGGAAAGATACCAGAACATCATGAAAAACAACACATGTTTAAAGGTGAGACCTGTAATCCAGCATATATGTAATGTGAACTGTTTAGATCCCATGAGCACGACCAAGCAGCAGCCTACAAAACACAAATAAGTGTGATGACCCATCATTGAAAATAGAACCAGAAGAAACATGTTGGAGAGCAAAAATACAAAGAACAAAAAAGCACAACAATACTATCTGATATTCAGCCAATGACCAATACTATGCAACATGACATTTTAGCAATTGAGGAAAGGGGACAACCCCCATGGTGCAGTCTCTCTCAGCAAGCAAACATTTTCAGTTCTCATATTAGTATCCAGCATTACATCAAGAATACCAGAATCCTTCACTGTGACAAGATTGTGAGGCATCACAAAATGATATCATAAATTCTGATAAATAAGTAACATCACTTACAGGCAAATCATAGGAAAGAATTACATTGTTGCTCCCTGTGCTGTTACAAAAAAAAAAAAAAGTATAAAATGAAGAAAGTGTTCAGGGAAAATGCAAAAAATAAATCCTCAGAGAAGTAACTTCATAGATAGCAAGTAGTGTTCACCTGAGAACTGACAGTTTCTTGCCCAAGGAAGCCAATAGTGCATGACTTCCATTAAGAGGGGAAATGTGAAGGTCCTTTACCATTTTCATGCTAGAAGGAAGAGAAATATCTTCACTATCATGAGAAGAAATCAAGCTCATCTGCACAATAACGTCAAAAAACTTGAGTTACTTTACCTAACAAGGCCTTTAATTACTAAAACTAAAATTCCTGTTGGTGGCCCAAGAAAGAAACCTTGGTTAGCACATGTGATCCGGCCATCCTAGGCAGCCTTCGTGCAAGCAATACAATTTGACCAGAAACATCTATGTCAAATAAACGAGCACCTTCCACTCCCAATTCTCTCTATAATGATTAACATTAGGATGGTTAGTATTACAAATATACAAGTCCATAGACAATAGATAGATTCAAATACAAATTATAACACATTCAATACAAAGGGTGAGGGAGAAAGGAATGACGATAAAGAAAGGCTATGCAAAGAGCTACAATGGAAAAGCTGAGTCATATGAATTGTTCCTTTCTTTAATCAATAAGTTGACCAGCTCAAGTTCTGGCTAATGAGTCAAAATTGCAGGACATGCATTAAATTTTGGCTCTAAAGGAAACAGTTCGCCTTTATCCATGTACTGAGACAGACAGAGAAGACAGCCAAAGTTTAAGAGAAAATATCTGATGCTTCACCTGCAACACAAAGCTGCCAGAAGAACGTAGCCAGCAGTCTTTTGAGTTGACCGTGTTTCCTAGAAAAAGAATGGAAAGAAAAGAAAAGTTCATTTAGTTCAAAGGAAAGAAAATTAGTATGGTTCTAGTCCTTCAAAACAGTAGACAGTTAAAACTCCAATAATAACATCAAAAAGAATGGGCTTAGAGGCCAAATGATGTCAACTCAACCACAATTGCTTTACTGAAATCAGAGAAAATGGGATGCATAACATCTAAAACATAGGGAACTTCCTGTTGAAAAGATAATTACCAGATACAAATTGTCCTTTAGAATCTCCACCTGCAGTGCCTAATCTGGATGGCCTGCTCTGCAAATCTCCCAATAAATTCTCTAAATATGTTGTCTTCTGCAAAGCCACAAGCTCAAATGTACATTAACAATGAACTGCATTCCCATGAAAGATCTTCGGCACAAGTTCCATTACTCATAAAATTCCTCAGTTTAAGCTCTATATACGCCAACTTGACTGTAGCAAAAGGACAAGGAAGAAAAAAGGAAAGATGAACAGTCAAAATCTAGTTACCAACCTCAGAACCATCAAATTTCATTATTAAGTGTGACAGTGATTCCTAAGACACCATACAGGAAACAGAAACCAAAACATACAGATGGCACTAACCAGCCAACAGCTGAAGCCGGAGAGGATAGAGAAAAATATGTAATCAGGCAGATATATAAGAATTCAAAGATATTATGTGAGCTGGTATTGTTTAAAATATGTGCAGACTCTATCAAAAGGCTAGTGAACAAAATTGGCAACACCTGACAAACCAATTTCTTTAGCCCCAAAGCAAACAGTCCTCAATAAAAGCAGAAAAACTAAAATGAGGTCTCAAATGATTCTGTATTACAGCTCCTAATGTGAGTGATTTCATGGTTAAAGATCCAACCAACACCAAAACACACGTAATTTACAGTTAGCATGCCTCTTTAAGCTGGTTGACTTCAGATTGCAACTCCACTTCTCTCTTTTGCCAGTCAGATTCCTTTTTCATCCAATCAACCACCTTCAAGCACAAGCAGAAAATGCTAAAGCCAGTCCAAAAACTGACCAAGTGCCAAAAAAATAAGACTAGCACATTGGAATTAATGCAGTATTTTTGGGGGGCAGAGGGGACCATATGTTTGGGAAAAAATATAACAATGCGGTGGATGAGGTAGATATGAAACTTGCAAATAAATTAAAAAGATAGCATTTTTTTTTTTTAATGATGCACACCTTCTTCTCAAGCGAATCACATTTGACCTCAAGAAACTGAATTCTCTGCACACAAGAAAAACTTGTTTAGAGGGTAAAACCTCTTTTCAGCCCCTTTTGATCTCTAAAGCATCAAATGAACGAGGATTTTGGTGGTACCTTCTGTGGTTCATCATCAAGCACAGATACCGTAGGCGCAAACAGTTTTCTGACATCCTTCAATATGCATTTCCTATTGCATTGGGGACACTAAAAATTGAACGGATTGGAAATAAATTAAATTAAATTAAATTAATGAATATCAAATCTTGGCTAATTCACAACCCTAGTGGCTTGTTAGAAAATACCTTCCCCGGACTTCGCTTTTGCTGTAACCATTTGCGGATGCAAGAAAAACCAAACAGATGCCCACAAGGAAGACAACTAAAAATTCCAAAACAACAAAAAAAAAAACAAAAACAATTAGATAATTACTAATAAGCATTAAGAAAGATAATTTTGAAAACGACGCCCCACCAGACATGATGGTCACCCTCTCCAGTGCACGATTCCATGCAAATTGGGCAAGACAAGCAATCTCTTTCAGCCCGGTTCGACTGGCTCCCTTGGGAACATCCTTCTCTTCTATCATCTGCATTTCCCGAAAGCATCTTTCCTCCTCCTCTTCCTCGGTTCTCCACTCTCCGCCGCTTGCCTATCCCTTCTTCGTTAGCAAAAACAGCATTTGTCGGTCGGCCACTGTTACCCAGAACCCTATGCGAGTCTACCATCTGCATGTAGTCCTCCGCCTCATTATCATCATCGTCACCGTCATCCTCTTCTCCTTCGGATTCCGACTCTCCCATCTCAACTGATACGTAATCCACGACCGCATCCTCCAGCTCTTCGTCTAAAAATATGTACGGCGGAGACTCCGCCATGAAAGAGCATCGGCGGTGGGGTTCCCGGGAGCGAAAAAGGCCAAAAAGCTGAAACCGCCAGTGGTATTACAAAGTGCACTGGTGCGGGAAATTTGTTTTGCTTTTCTTTTCTTTTTCAAATGTGTGTAGATATATATATGTACTGGAGAAAATTGAACGGTGTAAAATCTTAATCTAGAGCAGCGGGGTATCTGGTAACCGTCGGATTAAGGAAGAGACGTGGACGTCGTGTTACGTTAAAAAAAGGAGGCAGGGATTATCTTAAAACGACGCCGCATAAAAAAGAATAAAAAATTACGGCAAATCTTGCTAAGATCTGCTGCACTCGTGATTAGGTAGCAAGACGAGATTTTAAAATTAAGGAGTTTTTCAACAGAGTTCTGGATTTTTTTTTTAACTGTATATTTATTTTTTAATTATATAATTTACATATTTACACTTAAATTTTAACAAAACTTGTCAGACCCATTACAAGGGAAGACTTAAAAAAAAAAAAAAAAAAGAGAAAAGGGATAATCTAAGGGAAGCAATGTTGTCCTGGCTTTTTTCTTTTTTCTTTTTTCGTGGGGGGTGGGGTGTGTTGAGGATGAAGTTTTGGGAGCTGCTTCTTCTTCTTCCTGGTTATTGCCTATGTCTCAGTGTTTTAGTTTTAGCAGGTGCGGGGAATAGGTCGAACCCAGCGAGCAGAGCAGTCTCCCGCTTCAAAAAGCTGCGTCAGTGGGAGATGTTAAGCGAGACCGAAGTAGAAGTTAATTTTTCTTTCAACAGTCGCGCGAGGTTTCTCACGACAGCACCTGAGGAATTAAGATGAAGGCCATAATCAACCAAATCAAATTAATTTTTCACAACTTAATGATACCCGCCTTTGAATTGCGGAGCTTTTGTTTTTTTTTTTTACAATGAATGATAGATAGACGTGGGACAGATCAGTTCTGTGGAATCGGGTTCATTATTGATTCCCCCAAAAAGATTGATTCTTTAGGGGTTCACAGAGATATGGGATTATTTTGAGTTAAATTGAGCGATGGGCAGCAGCCGTCGACCAGCGCCTTGTAGGGCCCTCAAGTCGAGGTAGTATTGGCTGTTACCATTTTTTGTCTCTGTGTGTGTGTGTGTGTTATTTTTTATTTTTTGAGACAGAAGTCGGAATTATAAGAACCATAACTTAATGTAGTACGTTTTTGACGGCATGTACAGGAGAGCGTGCGCGTCAATAACTATTGCATATTGGGCCAAAAAGCCAAGGAAAAACCAAACGATTTTACTAATTAATGAGATTTTAATAATAGTAATTGGAGTAATGGAGCTCGAATATGGATTGTAAATGGATCCATCCTTGTATCGGAATTGGTCATTGTCGGGAAACAAAAGCTCAAATCTTAGCTCTTCTTCTTTTCCCATTTTTCATTACACTATCACTAGAAGAAAACGAGTTCAATATGGCTGTAATAACTCGCGAAGGCACGATTGATACGGTTGTTCACGTCGTCCAACCAAAAAAAAAGCGCCGGGGGGGGGGGGAGAAAATGACACCGTTGGTTCCAGATCCATGACAAATTGGAATTGGCAATTCGGTGTCGTCCATTTGTCAAGAACATGCATGGCGTCGCAAGTATGGCGTCATATGTATGTAATGTCACCACAATCCTACACACCCGGGGGGGGGGGAACATTATTCAAGTGGCAAAATAGAAAGCAACGCCATTTCCCTCCAATTATTAACCATTTTTTGGCCCACTCGTTGCCATTGTCTCAATCCACCAATCTCAAAGTGGACACGATCTCAGAGTGACTTTTACACCCCCTTGCTTTATTTGATCAATACAATTAAACAAACCTAATTATTCTTGTAATAATTGGGTTATGGGTTTTTGGTTTAAGCTAAATCAGTAATAAAGTGGGGCTTACTACCTTGGGTTGAGAGGGCTCGAAAAAGAAGTGTGAAAGCACTTAACAAAAAGACAAGAGGTGGTCCGGGACTATCAGGACAAGCACGTGTGAGGGATGCCATCCCCAAAATAAAAGACACGTGATGGCGGCTGTCTAGTGGGAGAGAGAAAGAGACAGATATATATACGCGCGCGTGTGTGTATATGTCAAATTAAATGTCTAACGCTAATTTATCGCGATATATTGATGCGGGTTCTTAAAAACTCCCGAGATGTCCGTAAATTGAGTTTAGGCTTCCATCCCGGGGCCGTCATGGTAAGTGCCGACCGCCCGACAATTTATTATTATTATTATTATTTTTTGGATACTACTTGGACACTTTGGGTTATATGCAACGAATTCTAGTTTTGGGGTGGCCCACTTCCACGCCAAATTACGCTTTCTTTAATTTTTTGGAAGAAGGGATCAATTTCCTTAATTTTATATGTTTGTTAGGTTCTCCTCAGGTCCTCAATAGTGAAATTAGCCTAAATTAACATTGAAAATTGTTGGCTACTTTAATTTGTTAGGATTGAACAATATATTATGCACAACTAAATTAAATGAAAATGAGGTCTTTAGTTGTAAATTATAATTGTAAAATTATTTGAACTCTTGATTTCAAATTTAATTTTATCATCTCAATTTATTCAAATAAAAAATAATAAAAGGAGCAAAATATAAAAGAAAATTAAAAAATTTATTGTTTTAGAACAGATAATTTTTAACTTAAAAGTATGTTAATGCAACTCAAAAATACGTAATGATTAAAAAGAGTAAATCTATGTTTGTATTTTCATATGAAGTATAGCAAGTTGGAAACTGACATTGTCTTATTCCAAATTTCGTAATCTTAATGCAAAGTTCAATTCAATTAGACACAGAAGCGTTTCGATCTAAATAAAGTGACTTTGGGCTTTTCTTCCCACCATCTTGGGTTTTCTTCTTTTTTTTCTTTTCTTTTCTTTTAACAACGACCCCTCTCCAATCTACCTTTTACCAGACCAAATATCTTTTTTTTTAAAAAAAAAAGATAAAAAAGGACAATGAAACAACAACAACAATAAAATCAAGTGAAGCACAAGCGAAGCAAGACAGACAACACTCACTCTCTCTCTCTCCTTTTCTCCTTTTCAACTTTTTTTTTTTTTTTTTTATCTGTACAAACTCTGATTTTGCAACAACGCCAGCAACAGACCCAACGAAAAGAAGCCCACAAAGCAAAGAACAACTACACGTGTATTTATCCATGTATCTGTGCTTTTGGTAGCAAAGCTTCAATCTTCTTGGAATAATTCAATCGAAAAGACAACTCCAAGAAGAAGAAGAAGAAGAAGAAGGGAGAGATGGGTATTCTCCAAGACGACGTTGTGATAATCAGGCAATCAGAGAATGTGGGAGACCCGACCGTTATTACTGTGAACTGCCCTGACAAGACTGGGCTGGGTTGCGATTTGTGTCGCATCATACTCTTCTTTGGTCTTAGCATCGTTAAAGGAGGTGAGTCTTCCAAATTTTGCATCTACGAAATTATTAAACAGTGATTACTTTGTTCGGTGTTTGGTTGTTTTAATAGTAAGTGAAATTTACAGAAACTGAGCCCCCCTCCCACCTTTTTTTTTCTGCTTTCCCAAGTTGAACAATTTTTAAGCATATTTTGCCTCGAGTGTTTTTTTTTGTTGGTTTAATTTTGTTATATTCTTGCACTTTATGTAGGCAATCAAACGATAAATTAAGCGTCCTAATCTTTTTCAAGCTGCCCCTTTTTAAATTCCTAAAAAAAAAAAAAGGAGACGGGTCTAAAACAATGTTGCGGGGAACTAAGATATTTGATTTTAATTGTTTGAGCATTTGGGGTTTCTCTAAGGTGCAGATGTATCCACTGATGGGAAATGGTGCTACTTGCTGTTTTGGGTGGTTTGCAAGTCAACTACTCGATGGGAATTACTGAAGAAGAGACTGTTGGAGGCATGCCCTTCTTGCTTTTCAGCATCTGGAATTCCTTACTACTGCTCAGACTTGGAGCCTCCTAGGCCTCCTGATGTATTTCTCTTGAAGTTGTGCTGTCATGACCGAAGGGGGCTTTTACACGGTAATTCTTTGGAACCTTAAATTTGCAGCCAGTTCGTGTATTGTGGCAGCCTTGTTTGTTGATTTGTCTTGCTAGTCATGTTTTCACAATTGCTGGGTTTTCTGATCGAATATTTCTTTGCTTGAACTGTGTATCACTTTGTGTGGGGAATTGATAGAAAGAAATTAGAGGTGGGGACAGGGAATTAGGGAGGATGTTGGCTAGAAAAACCGATGCTGTTCAATTATAGGCTTTGTTGGTGGTTATCTTTTTTGGGTTTTGTATCCTTTTTTTTTTTTATCTAATGTGGGTGATTGTAAATAGGAATCTAACCCCTTTATCTGTGATTGCAAATGATATGGAGTATAAAGGAATACTTTGTACAACTACTACTTACCGTAGGCATAAAGTTTCCTGATTCTTGTGATGTGGGTGTTTTGGTTAAGAATTTAGTGACCATGACATTTCTAGAGTTTCAATTACCATTGAGCTTCAGATGCTTTTTTCTCCTTTCTGGCAGATGTCACAGAGGTGCTTTGTGAGCTTGAACTTACTATCAAAAAGGTTAAAGTATCCACAACACCAGATGGGCGAGTGGTGGACCTGTTCTTTGTTACAGATACCAGGTTTTGCATTTGAAATATTCCTTTTGCAAACTCATACTGCTTATTTGGAGAGCTTTATGTTACTGGCTTCACTGCTAGTGAAGTTGGTAATCCTTCAGCATTATTTGAATAATGTATGGTGCTCGTTATGTGGCATCTATGGTTGTTTTTTTTTTTCTTTAAACCACCGTAAACCAAAGAGAAATACAACAAAGGTCCATTTCAAACATTTAGGTTTGTTCTGCATCTCATAGAGAAGTTTTTCATTTTAATGCAAAATGTTAAATATCATAAAAGTATGGAATCATCTATTGGATGCTGGGTGACTCAAATTATCCTACAAATTGACTAACCATGTGCTGGAGTCTTCCTTGTCATTCTAATGCTGTTTTCTGTGGTCTCAACATTCTCAGGAAATTCATCTTATTGTTACTTTTTATAGAATTTAGTTGATTACACTTTTAGAATTTTGATTCTAGATGATTTGGAATCCTCTGCTTTGACAGATGCATAGTGACCAAATGATAAGTTAACATACATGCTAAAGCAGTAGTTTCTTACCGTATCATGCTCTTTTGCCTTTTATGTAGGATGAGGCAAATAGGGGATGGTTTGGAATTGAATTTATTGATAGATATGCACATTCTCTTGTATGGTACATTTTTTGCTCATAATTTTTGTCATTTTTTATTTTAATCATCAGACAGATTTGAGGGATCTAAGAAATAATTTTCTTAGATCCATTTCATATATTTGCAGAAATTTTTATTTGCGGTTGTATTATTTATTTATTTTCATTATTTTATAATTGATGTTTCAAAATGACTCACCTTTATCAGGGAGCTTCTCCATACAACTAAAAGAAAGGAGGATACATTTGATCATTTGAAAGCTGTTATGGGAGATGCAATGATAAGCTGTGAGATAGAAATGGTTGGCCCTGATATTACTGCATGTTCGCAGGAATCTTCATTTCTTCCAAGTACAATTACAGAAGACAAGTTTTTCTTGGAAATACCTGATGAATTCCCCGATGAATTCCCGAGTTCACTTACTTCCTCTATTGTCTCTGTTGCAATGGACAACTCATTGAGTCCTGCCCACACACTTATTCAAATTGCATGCCAAGATCATAAAGGTCTTCTTTTTGACATAATGAGGACTCTGAAGGATTACAATATACAGGTAGGTTGATGAAACCAAGTTTTTTTTTTTTTTTTTATATCTGTGGTGTACAAATACTAGGAAGTAATGCTCATCTATGGTGTACCCTATTTATGTTAAAAAAATATTCCTCCTCCTCTTTGAAGGGAAAGTTGCTTTGGTCACTATTCTCATTCATTTCATTAGATCTTGTGAGTGAAATTAGCAGATGCAGTCTTTCACTGTCTTTCTACTTGTTTTACCAGATTTCTTATGGACGCTTCTCTGTAAAACAAAGCAGAAACTGTGAGATTGACTTGTTTATCATGCAAGCTGATGGGAAAAAGATAGTCGACCCTTGCAAGCAGAAAGCATTGTATTCTCGCCTGGGGATGGAGCTAATGCGTCCTCTCAGAGTAGCTGTTGTCAGTCGTGGTCCTGATACAGAGCTTTTAGTGGCAAATCCTGTGGAATTGTCTGGAAAGGGCCGGCCACTTGTTTTTCATGATGTCACCCTTGCACTCAAGACTCTCAACACTTGCATTTTTTCGGTAATTATTTATTTACTTACTAAATTGGAACAAATGGTTTTTAAACATACTCAGGACATTATTTATTCTTCTTTTATCCAATGGCAAACATGATGTGTTCCTATCACTCTTTCAGGCTGAAATTAGGAGGCACGTAATTGGAGATAGGGAATTTGAAGTGTATAGGGTCTTGTTAGGTGAGAGGAAGGGCTGTCTATCCCAAAAAGCAAACTGGAGGAATGTGTTTGGAAGAAGCTGATGGGTTGGGAATGATGATCAATTTCAGACACGGTTCCTCATCAACAGCAATGATCTCCTGTACGGTATATGTTTCCCTCGTGCGCTCGGTTACCCGATGTAATTGATGCTTGATAAAGCATTGAAAGGCCAAGCTGTTTACATCAATATGCACAGCTTTCCTGGGCTCAACTTTGTTGCATAAGAAGTTGCAGTTTGGTCTCGAGAAATGAAGAGAGAGAAGCTAATGGTGCATTTCACGCGTTAAATGTTTGTGAATGATGTGTAGCGCCTGATTTGGCAATTGCTATGCTGGGTCTTTCTGGTGATCCGTATACCAGCTACTGGCTTAGTTGATACTAACCTGCAATCCTTAAAACACCTAATTTCGTTTCTTCGTGCTTGTAAATATAATCACGTAGATTATGTTGTAGAAGCGATAGGCAATTCTGTAATTCATGGCCATCACTTGCACGATGCAGGATCTGTGCAAAGATCTCCCATATCTCTATAGCATTACGGTGGATGGTAAATTTTTATATATTGATCTTTTTGGCATTGTTTTTTTTTATTATTATTTTGTAATTGTTTAATCCTTCACCCCAATAGCCCAAAATTTCCCCCTTTTTCAAAAAAAAAAAAACAATTATTTCTGGCAATATTTTTTCTAGTCCATAATCAACCCGTTGTCAAGTAACAGGTTTATTGCCTTTCGCACGTGTTTTTTGATATTTTTTCTCGATTGAATGTCATAGCCGAGAATCCACCTGTTACCGTGGCACCAACACTAGAAGCCGCATTGGACCCGTTATATTGCCCTTAAAACATTTTCAGGCAGCCAGATACAGGTGAAGACTACACCAAATTGCAAGCAATTGTCAGCAATGACATGCTAATTATTTTCATGTCAACAATTTGTGGAGTAGGCGGAGCTTTTGCAGCTATAAACAATTTGAGTCCTTGCAGGTTTTGTCTCCGAAATTCTCTTGAACAAGTACAAGTTCCCCTGCCCACTAATGCTCACTTTTGCGATCCTCTTATGCTGTCTGGGCCATATTCTAGTCGCTTTTGGAGTGCCCAATTCTCTCTATTTTTCTTCCATCATCATCTGATTCTGCCTTGGAGCAGAACTGCCATCGTATCTGACATATTCGGCCTCAAACATCTCTCCACTCTCTATAGTGTGGGTTCTGTTTCAAGCTCACTGGGGGGGGGGGGTCCTATAATTTAAATGTCACAGTGACTGGTCATTTATATGATAAAAGAGGCCTTGGGGCAAATGTAAGCTCTGGGCCTCAAAAGAGCAGCAGGGAAGGAGCTGAAGTGAACTGGGGTGCATTGTTTTACAACTGCTGTTGTTGTCATGAACCCACCTACATTTTTGGAATTTCTGGTTTCAATGATTTTGGTCGACAGGACAAGAAAATTTTACAAGAGCGATGCTTGCAAGAAGTTCAGAGAGGCGGCAGTGACAGCGGAGACTAGCAGGACAGCAGCTTCCACAATGCAATGCGTTGTTCCACTGGAAATGGACCAAGCCAACATCCCCCCGGGCCCATAACCACCCATAGAACTTGTAATGGCGTATTAGAATGAAAGTCCAATTGGTTGATAGTAGACTTTACAAGTTGGGGCTTCTATGGCCGATGATCTCATCTCACTACTTTCAACAGCCAAGGGAAATAGAAAAGATAATATCTGTGTTATGATTCCTTAATTTATGAACAATTTTCACGTAGATTGAAAGGGGAAAAAGACAAAAAGGAAGAAAAAAAAGTAGTAGAATTGACTTAAACCCCATCTTTCTTTTCTTTGGGACCTTCAAGATTAAAGAAGCAAATGGGGTTAGGCTGTAATCACTATCAATGCACAGTTTTTCTAAGAATAGAAATGATTTTTCAATTGTTTTTCCCATCTATCTAATGCCATATCGCTTAGAGCATGACAAAGACCTAAAATATATATATATATATATAAAATTCATCCAACCAGTTTTCATCCCAAGTTGACCTTCACCACTAGTCCACAGAGGTCCCTCCGTCTCCGTCAAATGTTTTTGTCCTCTTGTGTCTTTACACAATATAGGCGACCGGTTCCAACAAAAAGGCCAAAGTCACCGAAAGCTAAGATGTTTGGTGAAAAATACAGTCGCCATTATCTGTTATGGATTTTACATAATCTTGGATTAACTCAAGCTAACGTCATTAATACACGAGAAGTTTAATACAAAGATCAGATCTGCCTGGATGCTTTAATTACTACCTCACCGTCGTCCCCTACACGTGTGCATCTTCATTGAACCTATTACCATGTTCTGACTTAGAAGGGATCGAAATTAAAAATTGTTAATTAAAAGAAAGAAAGAAAGAAAGAAAAAAAAGAAGATAAAACGGGTCCTTCCTCATCTGTAACTATCACCTTCTTCAACCAAATCAAGGTGATCAATGACAATCCAGCCCAAACCCCAGCAAACAGAATAGAATCACTTTTACTTTTACAAAATGATATTAAGAAACAACGCAACGCTTTTGTAATTGCATCAAAGGAGCAATAGAGATAATAAACCCAAAGGTTTAGATTCAAGTGAGTAAATTTCCCTTGCAATCCATGTCCGTCCGTCCGTCCGTGTATTATTAAACAGAAAGCTGGAGTTGGCCTGGCCTTGCATTGATTGCCCGAAGTTAGCACATAATAATTAATATACTTTTTAAATGTTTTTGTAAATAATTTTTTCAGGTCAACTCTCTAGTCTTAATAAATTTAAAGAGTTTTTTTTTATTATTATTATATGGAGAGTGTTTCCTAACATTCTGGAATCTAGAAAAAGGATCCAAATTTCTTTCGGATGCTTAAATCTCGCCCTCGTCTAAATAGGGGAGCCAACGTAGGATATCCCGTGCAAAATTACCCTTTGAACCTCAAATTTTGCCAATTCTTTACATTTCTTTCTTCTTCTTCTTCCTTTTTTTTTTTTTTTTTTTGGGTTTTTTCTGAGACTCATAAACATCCAGGGAAAGGAAGGCCGATAAATTAACCTTCAATTAATGATTTAATTAAATTTAACAACAAGGAGATTAAAGGTAGATTGGTCCACCAAAAAAAAAAAGATATTCCTAAAACTGTTTGAAAGAAGACCCTTTAATTTTTTTTAAAAGAGTATTTGTTTAATTAAAATTTTATTTTCTATATATATATATATATTTATTTATTTTCAATTGTTTAAACTTTAATTTCCTTAATTATTTATCCCTTTTCTCCGCACTTCAAATTTTCTTTTAATATCTCTAAAACACACGCACACGTACACGGACACACGCACACGCACTCTCTCTCTCTGTCTCCCTGTCCGTTGCTCCGGGGAATGGAATTTTTATTCCTCTCCGCAGCTGTGTCTGCGTCAGATTAACCGTCGCCGTTTGATCAGCAGTCCAGGGTTCCGGCGATCAATCGTTTCAAATGATCAGTCGTTTGGATTCGGCCACAGCAGAATATAATAATAATATACAGGTGGATTCTGCCAATCCTTTTCCGGCTCCTTGTCTCTCAGATCCATTGTTAAACTCGGATCAAAATCAAATCATTTTGATGCGATTCTCTGGGGCTGCCATACAATGCTTGCCGATCCATTGAAACTGTCTAACGCCTCCGGCTCGATCACCCTCTGATTCCGTTCTTCGAGAATCTTTTGGTTGATAGCTTTTCTTTTTCGTCGTCTTCTTTTTTTTTTTCCTTGAAATTCCTTTAGGAGCTTTTTGATTTTGGGGTTAGGGTTTGATTTGGGCTGATAGAAATGTTGAAGAAGATCATGAAAGGCGGGCGGAAGCCCTCCAAATCTGACGGTACCGATTACGGGTTCGGGGCGCCCGGAAGGAATTTGGGCTCCGGACCTGCTTCCAATGTGGTGGTTAATCACGCGTCTCGTGCTGCTCCCGATTCACAGGTCCCACCAGCCGGTGCGACGGTCACGGCTCCGCCAATGAACTCGGTGGAGCCCCTCCCTCTGTTCCGGGACGTGCCGGTGACGGAACGGCACAATCTGTTTCTCCGCAAGCTCCAGGTTTGCTGCTTCCAATTCGATTTCGTGGACACGCTAAAATCGGTGCGGGAGAAGGAAATCAAGAGGCAGACGCTGCTGGAGCTCGTGGATTTTATCCAATCCGGGTCGGGCAAAATCGCGGAGGTTTGTCAAGAGGAGATGATTAAAATGGTTGCGGTTAATATATTCCGGTGCTTGCCACCGGCGTCTCATGAGAATACCGGGCAAGAAGCCACCGATCCCGAGGAGGAGGAGCCTTATTTGGAGCCCTCTTGGCCTCATTTGCAACTTGTTTACGAGCTTCTTTTGAGATACGTTGTGTCCTCCAATACGGACACTAAGGTTGCCAAGAGGTACATTGATCATTCCTTTGTTTTAAAATTGCTTGATTTGTTTGATTCTGAGGACCCGCGGGAGCGGGAGTATTTGAAGACTATTCTTCATAGGATCTATGGCAAGTTTATGGTGCACCGCCCATTTATCCGGAAGGCAATAAACAATATATTCTACCGTTTTATATATGAGACTGAGAGGCATGGTGGTATAGGGGAGCTATTGGAGATTCTAGGGAGTATCATAAATGGGTTTGCGCTGCCGATGAAAGAGGAGCATAAGTTGTTCCTTGTCAGGGCGCTTATTCCTCTGCATAAACCAAAACCAGTTTCCATGTATCATCAGCAATTGTCTTATTGTATTGTTCAGTTTGTGGAGAAGGATTACAAGCTTGCAGACACGGTTATAAGGGGTTTGTTGAAGTACTGGCCGGTGACTAATTGTCAGAAAGAGGTTCTCTTCCTTGGAGAACTTGAAGAAGTGCTAGAGGCAACACAATCTGCAGAGTTTCAGCGCTGCATGGTTCCTCTTTTTAGGCAGATTGCTCGCTGCCTTACTAGCTCCCATTTTCAGGTTTGTGAATGTTTTTGCAATATATACTTTGCTGAGGGCTGCATGGCATTGATTTATTTTGTTAAGCACATGGCATTGAGTGTTACACGTTGCTAATTATCATAGGAACCTACCTTGGAATATATTTTGAAATTCAGGATGACTAAGAATCCTAAATGTGATGCCGCCACTAGGCTGGCAACTTGGAGCTTGTTTAAGACAAGTAGTCCTTGGTGAAATTTTCCATTCTTTCCTATGGATATTGCTCCATTTTTCCTTCTCTGCTTGTAACTTAATGATACTCCATTATAACTTGTAGGTCACATTCTGAGTGACTGAAATTGTCTCTTTGTAAAAACATGGGTGACAATAATGATGCTTCATTGTAACCTATAGGCCACATATTCAAGTCACCTTGATTATCTTGTGGCCATTCCCTTCTAATGTACTTTTACTGCAAATTTAATATTGCTTCTTCCGGTGGCTAGGTTGAGATTCAATATTGTGGAGGAGTACACGCCAATGTTCTGTTTTCATCTTGTTTCTTCAGATACCTGGCATTTTACTTTTTAGTCAGCAAATTTCAGCTGGCTAACCTGATTATTGACATAGGTTATCCTTGAATTTATGGCTTATGCATGTTTCCCAAGGTGCTTGCTTGAACACAGTTCAGTGTCATTCTTCTATCTCTGTACCTTTATTAGTGAATAGAAGTGTTGCATCCATCTGGCATTCGCTACAGAGATTTTATTTTATTTTTTGCTTTCCTTTTCATCAATAATTGTTTCTTGGTAATAGATGCATGCCTTTTCTTGCTCGTATTTACTTTATGTCTTCTTTCTTGCTTTTCTGTGCTTCCACCTTCAATAGGTACAGAAATCATGTGTAATACTTCTCGTGTTTTCTTGACATTTTTCTCATTGTCCTGAAATTCTGATTCATCTTGCTCTGATCTTTTAGGGATATTTGTTTATTATAACTCCATACTTTCATTTAACATGATGCTGCTGTATAAAGCTTAAGTGTCTGTTGCTTTATAAGCTTTTCCTGCCTCTAAATTTTCTGTTATTTGGCCACCATATGTCCCTTGGAACAAATCTTTGGACTTCCCTGCAATTTTTCTTTTAACTTCAGTTTCAGTTCTGACCACCAACCAGCAGGTTACTGCAATGATCAGTTCTTGTAGCCCCCCAGAATTTTATGTAATTTCAACTACATTTGCACCCTTTGTTGCTATTTGTGCAACTTTCTTTCCAGTGAGATGATTTCTTGCTGCTGTTTATTTCTAGGAAGTATAAAGCTTCTTGAATGAGCTTGGGAGATTGCTTCTTGGTTTGCTTTTGCTATTCTCTCTTTGTTGCAAGGCACATTTCTCCTAGAATTTTTTCCCCAAAACTGGTTCTTGCAGACCATGAGCTAATTTCCCCAAACTGTTACATTTATACTGGTATTTGATGTCATGTTGAAATGTGGAGCTTCTTACGATTTAGCCTGGAGAGGAATGTTGACAAGATTAGAAATTAATATGCCTTTATGTCATGTTATGTGCATCTACCAGCTGAATTACCATGGTTGGGGAATGAACTAGCCTTGACATTTTTCTTTTGTACTACAAAATGACTGACAAGTTGCAATGGATTTTATTTGCTGGAGGAAGCTTGAAATTTCTGTTTTGTTTAGGAATTCTTTTATGTGATGCAGATAGAATGTTTAGCCATGAGAATTATTTGCATTCCCTGGATTTCTCTTTTGCGATTGGTAGAGAAGTTGTGAAAGAAATTTATTTTAAAAAATAGTACTCTTATTTTGGAAGGTTTTGCTTAGGCATTTCTTTTTTGGGGGCAGGTAGCAGAACGAGCCCTGTTTTTGTGGAATAATGAGCACATTATAAGCCTAATTGCCCAGAATCGTAGGGTCGTCCTACCAATTATATTTCAGGCATTGGAAAAGAACATCCAGTCTCATTGGAATCAGGCAGTTCATGGGCTAACTGTCAATGTTCGAAAAATGTTTCTAGAAATGGATGCCGAGTTATTTGAAGAATGTCAGAAGCAATACACGGAGAAAGAATCCAAGGCCAGAGTAGTGGAAGAGCTGCGAGAGTTGACGTGGAAAAGATTGGCTGATGCAGCCGCGATGCAGAGAGGGGGATATGAAATGTTCACTGTTTAGCCTATTTCTCAGTGTTGGATGGTCTATCAGAGAAGTTGGAAGAATGGGAGATGATGGAAACGCACATCCCCATTTTGGTGCTATTCTTTTTTTTTTTTCTTTTTCTCTCTCTCTTTCAAATTTTTTTTGATCTCACTGAAATCATTATTATATCAGTTAAGAAAAAGGGGCAGCTGTAACTGTAATTTAAATAGTGAATTGAACGTGTTAGGAATAGGGCTGCACGAAGAATGATTTGTGAGAATCTCTTGTGATATATATTTTTTGTTTTTGGGCTTTGTTCTTAATTTGTTTTCTTTCTTCTCTGTAATAGAGGTATCGGTTCCCTTTAGACCTCAATTGGATTTCATGTTCTCGCCCATTTTATTAGGGCTGGAAATTTCGTTCGTGGGTGCTCCCAGAGCTTTGCACGATAGCCATTTCTGTGTTGCCTTTCGCCCGCTTTCCTATCCTTCTTTCTTCGAGGAACCTGCAAAATGATCCTGAGTGAGAGTTAGTAAACTTGTTATGTCATCATTGCACATGTATGGGATGGTATAAGCTCATTACGATGACTCACATTAACTCGGGTGTGTGGAAATTCACTGTTCTTGCTTTTTGTTTCTACAGTTTTGGCAGTACGCGATCTTCTGTACGGTTCATCTATGTTATTGGGGAATTTCCTTTTTATCCGCTCTGAGATTTTCATGATAAAATAAAATTATTAGATAAAACAAGGTAGGAAAAAGAGAGAGAGAGAGAGAGAGAGAGAGAGAGAGAGCGAGCGAGAGAGATAGAATAAAAAGGGAATAGAGAGAATATATGGACAAAGATGCAGATTTTCAAGCTAGTGTTTGTCATGCAAGATTTTCTGGCCAGCCTTTTGTTACCAATTTTTCTTTTTTCCTCCACAATTCTGGTGCCACCTTTGATCCTCATGTATAATGGCTCAAATCCCTCTGGAGTAGTAAGCAGTCATGACAATAATGGCAGATCAAGCAGCCATGCAAAGAGGAAATTTGCGCAAATGGACTTGGCTTAAGGAGGAAGATGAGCGATTAGAAACCCTTGTGAAGGTTTTAGGCGAAATAAAACGGGATTCCATTGCCAAGGCTTCTGGTGTGATTATCATTGATGTTCGACTAATAATTTATTGTGCTCATTTTATATGATTTGTAATTATCACACTTGTTCGATTACTTGTAGTTCTAAGGAGGAGCGGTAAGAGTTGTTGGCTACAATTACGGAAATTACTCACTGAGCCCACAGTATAACACTCGCAAAAAACGAAGCTCGAGGGTTTGGTTCAATTTGTGGGGGTTACACTTGCACCCAAGAATACTATGATTATAAAAATAAAAAAGGGTCAAAAAATATTTTTTTAAAAAAAGTGTGTGTGCGTTTGAGAGAGAGAGAGAGAGAGAGAAGTGAGATGATGACTTGGATCCAGTTATTTTTCTTTTAATGAATTGCTGATACGAATACTTGATTTATCACTCGCGGGCGCCCATTTTAACGAATGATCCAATATTCCAATATTTCTGACCCAAGTTCACAGAAGAGGATTGCTTGCACAGTCTATGATCACCAGGAGGCTAAACAATCCGGCCCACAATGAAACACCATGGACCTGGTTCGTGTTGGACATCTTCTCGTGTGATATGAGCTCTACGCAGGATGAAAAAATGACCAACCTAAACATCCAGGAATTAATGTTCAGTTGTAGACGCATTGATAACACAATTCGATTCAAAAGAAAGCAAGGAATCAAGCAAATAAGTCACTAATTATTTGTTTAGCCCTATTTTACATTGATGTCAAACCTGCGACAACTTCACACAAGTTACAAGGTTCACATCCACCTGATAATTTCAAGCTTTACCCATGCAACACTTCTGAGCAGATACTTCATGGACGCAGAAAAATACAATACATATCATACGATTTGTACTTTTTTTTTTATACACTTTGAAATGGGACACTAGTAGGAATTTATGGGGCCCTGAATTTATCATTGTTATCCAAGGGACCTCCGTCGGTCCATTATGATTGCTAGCGCCATAGACTTGTCTTGCAATGCTAAGGTGATTGTTAACATCAGGATCAACACTGCCTTCAGTGTTTTCTATTACGACGTTGACAGTGGATTCCTTGCTTGGAACCGTATCCAATGACTCGGCGCTAACACCATCCCCTCCGAGTTGTGGCACAAAGTCAAAACAGTCATCACAAGAACGACCAGCAACAGCGAAAACTGTTGAGAGTGGAAAGTGGAAGAAGGGTAAGTGGGCAGATATGGCTTAGAAAAATCTGATTGTGGACTTTCCATAAATATTGGATCATAATCAGGCTAGTGGTGTTTTTGTCTCTCTGTTACAGATATTTTGCTCTAGGGGAACACATAATGGTAAATTGCTTGCATCTCAAGTGACAAGAAGTGTAGTTCAATTTTAAAGCAATTGTGGAGCGCCCCCCCCTCTCTCTCTCTCTCTCTCCCTCTCTCTTCCAATTCGGTCACTCTTCTCTTTAAAATGCCTACATGGAATCCACGCACAGCATAAATATTTTTTTAATTATCACCGGCAAAGTGCCCCTCTAGACGGGAGAGGTGTCTTGAGATTTGATTTGAGCCCGTTTTTCTAGGAGACTCAGATGGTTCTGAAGACTCGTTTTTTTGTTTGTTAATATATCATCCTTCTAAATTCATTTTTGTTTTTAAATTTATATCCATTAAATGCCGTTAAATTACGCACACCGTTTGCAAAAATGTGTGTTTGAGCAATCTTTTTCTTCTGTTGGATTCTAAGGGTCTTTTTGGGACCCCGTGAGAGTAATTTTAACACTCAAGGCTCCTTTTTCCTTTCTTTTTAAAATTTTTTTTTCTCATGGAGAATATTTTGTTCTCAAAAGTCACTATCCATGGAAACCGGGAATCGACGCGGATTGCCAGCACATGGCTTCCATCGTCTTTGACATTGCCCTTTTGTCCGTATCTGATTACTTAATAATAAACTTTCCTAGCATGGAACTGCTAAACATTTTGGCAACCGATCAAATTTAATAATACTGAGTTCTTTTTCTTTTAAAAAAGTGTTTTCATTGAACTTTTTTTTTTTTTTTTCAAAATTTACTCGTTTCTTGCCCTGGCATAGATAACTCCGCAAAAGGCGGTGTCCATACGTCCTTTTCCTTACTGGGTAGCATTTTCAAATTGGATTCTTAGCTTCATTCCGCTGTATGAGGAATCCTAGAAACTTGTAGGAAAGACAATGTTGCATACAGAGAACACGCAATGCAACGGCGCTTCTAAGCAAGCCATTTTTTCCCATCTTCCCCTCCCTCTAATTTTATATATATATATCTATTACCTAACCATAATTCATAAATGTAGTGTAGACTTCTTCTCACAGCTTCCCCTGCTAAAAATCAGTTGCTTTTGCTCCCATAATTTGTTGCTTCCTCTTTGGTTCTGAACATGAAGCAACAGAGTGCACACAAGTTCTTGTCTACTGCTCTAGTAATCTTCACACTTCTCTTCTCTCATCCTACATCAGCAATTCCAGCTGAGGAAGTTGGTAACGCACATCTCACCTTGCGTTAAATGTTTTTCTTTAATTTTATCATTGTTTATGCTTTTTTGAGAGATGGGTTTTGGCTATTGAGATCATGGGATATAATGGTTTAACCCATTTGAATTTTGTGATGCAGAGGATGAGAGGGAGTTTGATTACGTTGCGGGGAGCAAGAAGGGACCAGGACACTGGGGAGAGCTTAAGGCAGGATGGGCGGCTTGTAAGAACGGGCGTATGCAGTCCCCCATAGATATGTCACATCGGAGGGTGAAAATGATCCGAAAGCCAGATAATCTGAAGAGGAACTACAAGCCTTGTAATGCAACTGTCAAGAACCGAGGCCATGACATTGAGGTAAGAAACCGGATTACAAGATCATGTATTCTTTTGAAGCTATCTAAGTCAAGAGCAGACATTTCAACAGGAATCTTCAAATCCCAGATACCAATTGACCAACATAGGGTACATTTTTTTTTCTTTTTTGAGGGGGAATGGCTTCAATATTTACAGTAAGCTTGGATCGACTATAATGCATGTAACAGAGTACGAATGGGCACCTTGTTACAAAATTCGTTCCTGATCATCGATATATCTAGTGAGAATATATGTAAATGAGAAAACGAAGGCAGGTTTATTTTATTTATTTATTTATTTATTTTTGAATTGTCTAAGATGATGTAATTTGTAACTTATTGCAGCTTGAATGGGAGAAATATAATGCAGGTTCAATACGGATTAATGGCACCGAATACCATCTCCTACAATGCCATTGGCACACTCCTTCCGAGCATACCATCGATGGCAGGAGGTTCTCTTTCTCCAAAATTAATAGTACAGCAATCTTAGCTGGAGATGAACTAGCGCAGGAGGAGTTGTACAACCACGCTTAATTTCATTAATTAATTAATTAATTAATTGTTTTTTTTCTTTATAGGTATGACATGGAGCTTCACATGGTGCACGAAAACCCAGACCCGAACGCTAAGAATAAAATTGCCGTTATTGGGGTCCTCTACAAAATTGGTCATCATCCCGATGCTTTTCTCTCCGAGGTAATTAGTAAAAGTACATGCAAAAATGATTAATTCTAAATTCTTATAATTAAATTTTTAATTTTTAAAATTTATTTTTCAGACAAAAAAGTTAAATGGTTAATCATTCTTTGTTTGGTCCATGAATTAATTCTAATGATTTTTATTTTTTATTAAAAAATTAATTTGAAATAAATTTTAATTATAAAAATTCAATACCATTTCTTTATATATATATATATATATATATTTGAATTGAAAAACGAAACCCATAATCGCACAAGATTAGCCCGTCTGGTACGGATTTCATTAAAACCACCATAGCAGTACACTACTTTCAGTTTACAATTTTTGAGGTACTGGGTGAGGCAATTTCCACGACGGACCGAAGGCTGGAGAGAAATGCGGGAATAGTTGATCCCAGTCAGATAAAGTTGGGTGGCAAGAAGCATTACAGATACGTGGGTTCTCTCACTGTTCCTCCTTGCACAGAAGGCGTTATTTGGACCATAAACCGAAAGGTAAAAACCATGATCGTCCCCAAGAGGACAGAAGCCACGAATCCCTAGTTAATAAAAATACTTTGCGTAGATTTACCAGTCGAAGCACGCTTGCTGCTAACTCCAAAATTGAATTGCCCCCAGATACGAACTGTTTTAAAACACCAAGTTCATGTGCTTCGGGACGCCGTGCATGATGTAAGTAATTTAGTGATTGAAGTTGGGAACTCTTTTCACTAATGAGCCTGGCCAACGTTCGTTCGTTTTTATGTGCAGTATGCTGAAAGAAATGCAAGGCCGCTGCAACCACTGCATCAAAGGGAGATTCAACTTTTTTTATAGCAGGAATCAAGCGGAGACCAGCAATTGACGCCCCTTCAAAACGAGTCGATGCATTCCCTAAATCATTTTTGTTTAAAGAGGAATTCCAAGGGATTTTAAAGATAGCAGGGTGTGTATGTAAATGAAATAGCAGGGTGAAGGCCAAATTTTGGCTGTGCAGGCTACTAATTAAACATAATCTTTCTTTCTTTCTTTCTTTTTGACAGTTAAATTTTCCTGGAGTATTGTGAGTTGATTGAATTCTCCTAAAGCTCATTCCCTTCCTCCTTACCACGATTAGAATCCAATAACTTTAAATTAAAAGTCTAAAATCTTAATTCCTGAGTATTATTCCCGAGGAAGAATAAGCAATTGTTATATTACCGTGGGAAATGATCTCTCTGAAGCCCAAAAATCTGAACATGCGTTTCTTCTTCTAACCACCATAGTTTGGGCCACAAGCCACTTGGGACCGAATGAGACAGGTCCAGAGATTTGGACCTGAGACCCTGCTTCGTTGTTCCTTTGTGACTTTTTTCTTTGTTTTTTTCCTTTCACGGACCTTTTCATTTTTTTTTTTTTGGTGACAAAATTCCTTCAAGGCTAGAATTTGGAAACTCTACTTTTTGTCTTCTTCATTAACTTAAAAGTTACGTTACTTTTATATTATTTTATTAATTATATTTAGCTTTTACACCACTCTTGTGCATGAGCATTTAATAGTAAGATAAGATAACCGAGGAGAGAGACCATTGGTAATTAAATAGTGTGACAATGGTTAATAACTTTTTTCTTTTTGGAAATTTACCCCAAGTGGTACTCTGGTTGTAGTCTAATGTGTCACCATTTGCATAGGTCACCGCCACTCACTGTTTTATTTTGAAAATTAAAGGTTAAATTTTAAAATGAAGCAATATAAAAAGTGTTTAACAGCATTACAGTATTTTTTTTAATAAGAAATAATTGAATAATAAAGTCTACAAATATGACGGTTAAGATATTAATAATTTATTTTGTTAATATTAAAAAAAATGTCCCTATTTAATGTGTTAAAAATAGCTGTGAATTGTCGCATTGCCTCCCCGAACGGCCATGCCGTTCAATAAAAGACATTTATTTGGAACGGCTCCCCTATGAAGTTGGGGTCCCCAAAATCCACTTTGCGGATCCTCTGGCGGACGGTGGCAGCGACGTGCAGCCTGCGGACAACTTTTGTACCACTTTGCAGGGCTCCCATTGGTTCTTTGGCGATCCAGCGAATCCAGCGGCCCGTCGACGCCAGTTTCCCTTGGGCACGCCGAATTTATACCAGAGATACGTAGATGCTTACAAAAATACTTTTATAATATAAAATTATAGAAATTTCCAATATGTTATATAAAAGATTGCTGGCATACTGTAAAACAATTTATTATTTTTTATAAAATTATTTTATATTTATTTGTATTTATGAGATCGATCGTTTTATACAATCGTTTTATCCAAGAAAGAATATAATAAGCTTCATTTTGTTTTTATAAAGATAGACAGAGTGAGCATCTAACTGCTGTCAATCAAGTGCAGACAAATTACATTTTACACGGGGACGATGCTGATTACCAGGTATCAACATTGCGTTAATCAATTTACATGTAAAAACGACAATTTTCGTTATGCAGGAGAAGGGAAAGCGAAGATCAAATGATGGTAGAAAATGATAAAAGGGGAAAATAGAAACAAACCCTTTTTTGAGCTTTCCCTTTTTATAGATCCAGGGGCCCACCCATTAGCCGGTGTTATGAGAGAATGCAGTGGATGGCTATCCCACCTGCAAAACCCCTTCGAAAAAGAAAGGACAAGGGGTTTGTTGGCTTGGGTCCGGGATGTTTTCCGAGCTTTCGTTGGTGTTCAAGTGGTCCTGAAGTCTCTCACATGCCGTGTAGTTCCAGCGTCATGATTGGCAGCACCTCAGGGTGGCACTGTTGAAGTTCGTAAGCAATTTATGACCGTTGAGTACCGGAAGTTAAAGACTCAGCAGACATCTTTCCCAATTGTTTGAAGTTCGCGCTTAATAAATTTAATTGTTAATTCTTTTATAAAAAGAAAAATTGCACTGCAAACCTTTGGATTGTTTTTCGTCGTCAAAACCTTACGACCACCAAGCTGTTAGCTTCTTCCGGCATAAAACATGTAAACGTACTTCCATTATTTTCTGCCAACATCATGTAATTGAAGTAGAGATGGTTAAAAAAAAAAAGACTTAAAGAACATGGATCTGATCAACCCCCAACTGTCACCACCATCGATAATATGCCAAGTGATGCCAAACCCTTTGAACCAGCCCCCGGAAGCAGATAAAATACCCTTTTATCTTTGCTAGAATGTTGAAGCACCGTATCATATCATAACAATTGAGCGGGGCACTTTATGCAACCCGCCAAATGACACGAAGTAAGTTCGTTTTCCACTGTCCACATAATAAAATGATTTTATGAATTTTTCATAAATCTCATTTCCATTCAAGTTTCATTATATATATATAATCTGAAAGTTTGGATGGCATTTTATGCCCCGAAATTGTACAGAATTCCCAGTTGTGGTCGCAAGGTTCAAACTTACAACAATTGCCTTCGAAATTTCTCGTTTTTTGTTGCTGCGTGGGAGCAAGAAAGAGGCATGAACATGATCGTGTGTAACATGCGAAGGATGTCGCCATTCATTCGGAACGTGAAAATACTAATCCAAACGCCAAACCCAAACCATACAGAAATTAATTAAAAGACATGAATTTGAAATTGGAAATTGAAAAGAGAAAAAAAAAATTAAAAAGAGAGATAAGAGAAAAAAGCAAGACAACTGAAACTGGAAATCCCAACGATGGCAATTGAACAGATGCTAAAATAACAAAGCTCAAAACCACCAGAGCGAAAAAGCCGGAGGCGGCGTGCAGATATCAACCTGTCCATATGCTTAGTAGTCAGCGGTGGGGAGCGGCTCGTGGGTGCCATAGCCGATGAAGAAGAAATCATAAATGAGGGCAGCAATAGCACTGCCGATCAGAGGGCCGGCCCAATACACCCAGTGGTTCTCCCATGTCCAGCTCACCAAAGCAGGCCCAAATGATACGGCCGGATTCATCGAGGCTCCGTCGAAAGCCCCTCCCGCCAAAACGTTGGCACCCACAATGAAGCCGATGGCGATTGGTGCGATTATCCCCAAGTTTCCTTTCTTGGGATCAAGAGCCGTGGCGTAGACTGTGTACACGAGGCCGAAGGTCATGACTATCTCGAAAACAAACGCGTTCCATACGCTAACTCCAGAGGAAAGCGAAAAGGCCGAGGTTGTCTGAAAATATGAACCTCGAACATTTCAGTTAGTAACGAACTGTAGTTAGCTAGGGTTTCGTGGAAGATAACTTATAAGCTTACCAGGCCGCCGGTAGAGAATTTCAGAAGCAGGCAGGCGACTGTGGAGCCGAGGAGCTGACCAATCCAGTAAAGGATACCCCGGAGAAGACTGATGTTTCCACCGATAAAGGCACCAAAAGTGACGGCGGGGTTGACGTGGCCACCTGAGATATTGGCGCTAACCGAGACGCCCACAAAAAGACCGAAGGCGTGGGCAATAGACGCTGCTATAAGGCCTGCGGGTGTGGTGGAGCCGTTGTCGGTTAGTTTATTGAAGGCCATGCCGGAACCTTCGCCGGCGAAGACGAAAATAAGGGTGGAGATGAACTCGGCCAGTGCTGCCTTCCAGACATCAGGTTGGGTCGCCTCGTGGGGATGGCCTACGGCTATGTGTCGGATCGGCATCTTCGTCGGCCGATCAAGAACAAACGGTGAAAGGCTACTTTACTGTCTTTTTCTGACGGGGGCTGCAGCTGGAAAGAGTGCTCAGAGTGTGAGAGTACTGATCTCCACTTCCCAACTAGCGTGGCCTTAACTTATATTGGGATTCTGGTCCCGATGGACCCGTAATAGCCGGTTTCCGGTGAATGGCTTCTTATTCACGAAGTTGATATTCTAAACAGGACAACGGCGAACAAGGGACGGAATTATTTTCTTTAAGGAGTCTGAATAATTGGTCTTGAGACTGTGGTCCAAAAGATTCTTAAGCAAGATTTAATTAAGATAATAATAATAATAATAAGATCAAAACAAAATAAGCATGTATAATTAACACCGTTCGGCTATGTACTACTGTTCCACACAGCGAAGCAGTGGGGCCATAGTCGGCTGTTTTACTGACGCGTGTAGAGAGTTCACCGGAGACACGTCACTTGCGGCCGTAGTTTTGTTTTTGTTTTTTTTTTTTTCTTTTAGGTTTGTCGGCTGTAGTTGTTCTTATCTGCCCTTGCTTTTGCTCTCCCGAAGCATCCAGATTAAAGAATTACGGAAAGTAACAAGCATTTGGTATGAATAAGTATACTTTGAAGCGTACATTATTGTAGAAATAATTAGATTTTATTATTGAATATCATGAATTTCTTTTTTTTTTTTTACGGATTCAGTAACATAGGTCAAACCAATATATGGAAGGTCCAATTCTTTTTGATAGAATTATGAAATAATGCAACACATTTCTTTTTCTTTTTCTTCTTTTCCGGTGATTTTGGAAAAAGGATGCACATAGAAAAGGGAAGAGTTCCGAGAAAATCAATATTAACCAATGCACAGTGTTGGAACGACGTGGTTTGAGTATAATAAATAAGAATGGCTTAAATACCATACGGGTGTAACAAAATTTTAATATCTGTAATTAAAGAAAATCGCGTTTTTGGGCGTTCCACGTTGCTTTCTTCAAATCAGGATTAGTAGCCAATTTACAGTGACTTTATTCCATGTAGAACGGAAAGATCAACCCTAGGGCCAAACATGAATTTAGTACATCTTTCGATTAATTCAGAATAAAATTTTCCTTGAGGAAAATTAAAATCTTAATTTTCCAAAAATCCTTTAAACTAAAGACTCTAATTGTTCTCAAATAAATTTCCCCATGTGAATACAAAAATAAAATTAAATGATAGCCCGGGCTGAACCAAAAATAAAAACAAAAAAAAAAGTCTTTATAGATTTAATCACCTAACTTGAATTTAAGCAGAGTAATTAATAATTCAAACTTTGTTCTTTTAATTTGTTTTGTATTAGGTAATAAGGATTATTATTAATTTATGCACTTTTTTTTTTTATGTGGGAGGAATCTTTTTGGACCCATGGACAAACACAAAGTATTTAAGTGAACCGAGATAAGATAGCAACTTGAATTTTTTCCTTTTTTTATGTTATTATCGTCAACGAGTGTATTTGGTTTCAGTCAGCACGGTCAATGAGTTTTTCTTCTTGTGGTCTTTTCAACCGAAAAATGGTTTGGTCATTACCAGAAAAACTTAAATTGGCTACCGTATATCAGAGAATGATTAGATATTATTGATAGTTAATTCTTGGAAGAAATGCTGTACGACTGTTCTTTTTTGCTCTTGCTTGATAAAAAGAATTCACCTCCGTTAATAGTGCACGTTTTATTCTATTTGTCGGCTTGCTCTCCGTGGTTTGGATTACAATTATTGAACGTGGTTGGGTGGCTGCAAAACATTCAAATTCAAAAGGTTCAATCTATTCGTACCACCAAAAAAAAAAAAAAGAAAAGGAGACGAAACATAGAATTCCATCATTCTCGCTTTCTACTCGCTTTCTGGCGAACGCTTTTTATGATAGCTTCGACAATAAGAATGGGAAAAGTGGACTATCCAAAGCAGGTGAATGGAATATTTTCTTGAACAACTTGCAGAGGAATACCCAATTGCTACCAAAACCTGCTAAAAAACAGCCTCAGCTTTCAGGGAGCTTTTCAGCCTTCAAAGAAAAAAGAAAGAAAGAAAAAACATTCCAAACTTGATCGTCGATATCCATTCCAAAGGTCACTAAAATATAATGCAAACGAACAATGATTGAATGGAGTAGCAAAGAGTTGGTAGCTTTTCAGGAATTGCTGAATTGGAGCAAGGCTGTCTCTTTTTGTTTGCTTCTTTGTTTCACCCGGTATTGGGGATCGAGTTCCATCTCAAAAGTACGTGAAATAAATATAAAATCATCGTCTACTAATTATAATAGTATATCATAATTGACATATTATATATATATATATTTTAATTTTAATCAACATTCATGATGGGTCGATTTGCATGTCTTCTTAGCTTGCGGAAGAAACATTCAATCTTCAATTAATTGGAAAACTTCCAACCAAGATTATGAAGAATTCTGGAAAAAGAGCACTAATTTATATAACTTATTGTTATACTGATTTAAGTTACAAAAGCCTTTTCCCCATCATGTTTGTTTTTCTTTTTTTTTTTTTTTTAAATCTTGTTAGCTCATTTAATTTCCATCTCTATCCGCATATCATCAACACAGGATATACTCCATGATATCCATTTATTCCTTACTTCTTTTTTTTTTTCCCCACTGTACTGCAATAGCAAATGTTCCCATCATACTTGTCACGGGAGAAAACTACAGAGTTCAACCGCACATTAAAATATGATTAACTAGAGAAGCTAGTAATAGAGACAAAAAAAAAAAAAAAAAGGAAGCTCGCGTTTTTCTCTCGTTGATTTGTTTTGAAAATTATTTCATTTTCAGTAGATTTTGACAATTATTATTTTGCAGATAAAAAATGCGATTATTCAAGCAATGTGACCTTATTGAAATTATTACACGCACGATTTATCCAGAGGATGTATCTGTGCTGAATTTTAGGCAACGTTGCTCGTTGAATATTACGTGGTAACTACTCCTTACTTACCTGGAAGATGAAAGACAGAGGGAATAGAATAGAGAGACGGAGGTTGAAAGAGGGATTAAGTTTTCCGGTGGGGTGCTTTTGATTCGATGGTTAACCTTGCTAGCCCTCATGCCAAAATTAATGCAGGGCTTATCTGGAATGCTTGTCGGAATTACCAACCTGTTGGCTTGCACGTTAGCAAAAGGCAAAGAAAATATTTTTGTCCCCGAGATGAAATAATTGCCACTGAATGGAAAGAGAATTGGGACCACCCTAGACATATGCTTGGTGCACACCAGTGAAACCATGTTCATATCCATTCAACCAGCCGTCAAGTGCAGCTTGCCAAATGAACTTTATCTTTCTTTCTTTTTTTTTTTAGTCAAAACCCCACAAATTTGTGAGTTAATCACAGTAATATAGGTTATGGTGCTGAATATCTCCGGGGTGTTGTTGAATTTATCACCTCCCTCTCCACAAGCCTCTCACAAGCTAACCCCACAAATTTCAATTTAAGTGAAATCAGAGACAGTCGAAATGTCTGTCGGCGTTTATGTTGCAATCTTTGCAGTCAAGTATAGAATCAACTCATCTAACGTACTCATTTTGCAAAACCCATCAAGAAAATCACATAAAAAAATTAAAATCATTAATCTATGTTCTCTCGTACATTGCCAAGATTTTTTTCGTTAATATAAATCTCACTAATTATCCCCCTCCGGAAAAGAAAGAAAAAAAAAAAACTAAATTACCGGAAACAAAGGACGTGATTTTATGGTTGCCTCTCACGTCGTATTGGCGCCCATTGTGTGGATTAGATGTCTTTGAAAATGGGAAGGGCGGCCCGCTTTGCATGTCTATGGGAAGTGTGGGGCCATTGACAGAGTGCAACCCTGCTTGTGGACCCTACGATACAGGAGGCCTGTTGCGTCGGGCACCCAAAGCAACAAACCAGCAGCTGACAGCTGCTACGGTAGGCCCCGTTCCATCACATGACAAACGGGACCCATCTCCTCCGCGGCAATCACCGAATTATATTTATCGCACTGATTGTCCGCGCACGTGGCCTTTACCTCTCGCACGTTTGTGTCAAATGCCACTTTAAGATTTGACTATTCTCTTTGCTTGTTTGTGAATCATTAGCCTTCACATTCCTTTCCGCATTTTAATGATTAAGATTTTAATTTTTATTTTAAAAATTTAAAATTCTAATTTTTAAAGAAATACAAAATCTATAAAAATGAAATTTAATTTTATCGTATAACTCGTAATTAAGGTAAGATAAAAACGTAGAGACATCATATAATATTAATAAAAATAAATTTAAACTATCTAGTAAATTTTTTAATAAATAAAAGGAAAAAAAAATAAAGAAAGGTATTCACTATGCCATGTTTGTTTGCCATGGACAAAATAGTCTGCTCCTGTAATTTGAACCAAGGTATCACTGCCAATGTGTGGATGAGAGGGAGTTAAAAATAGGTCGGCGAAAAAGATCTCATCAGTTCATCCCCCCCCCCCCCCCCCCCCCCCCCCACCTTCATGCAAACTCCCAAATGGGAGCGGGGCCAAGGCTCAGAATGATGATCGTCACCCAACTCAGCATCATCCGTAGTTTTGCGTTTCCTCTCCTCCTCCTCCTCCTTCTCCTCCTCCTCCTAACCTATTTTCATTTGACAATACAAAGTAAGCACATTCAATAGTCGCTCATTAAAATATCCCGAAATAGCTCTCCGCATTAATAATAAAACCACTTAATACTCACACACATACACACCCCTTAAGGTACCTTGAGAGAACACATCATTAATGTTAAAAAATTAATTAGTTTGAATTGATGCGAGATTCATTACGCGAGGAAATAAAGAGAGCATGTAATAAAAACTTGAAAAAAAAAAAGGATTAGAGAGAGAAACGAAACAAAACACTGAGTTATGTTTTAGTTCTTCTGCTTGGACTAGCCGTCTAGATGCTTGATTTGTTTTCTATGTATAAATTGACATGACCAGAGTGATGGCAATTCTTGAATAATACAATGTATCACGTAATGTCAATGGTCCATCGATATGGCATACCAAGTGTCCCCATCTGCTGAAAGTTTCCATTCGGAAACTGTATTGCGAAGTGAAAACAGCAAAAAATTTGACCATTTCTCTAATCAGTTGTAAGTTAAGGTGATTATTCATCCTCGCTTCAATTACAAGATATCAATCGTAAATATCGAAGGATGCGCCAAGATTTCTTAATGGACATCAGTCCAATATTGGTTTCACGGGAAATTTAAAAACAGCGGTGCTTGTCAGTTATAAAAAGATGCGTTGGTGTTACAGCTATATATTATCATCATTCGGCAAAGTCAAAATCTAAGTGATGGTTGTTGGAGAAAAGTAAGAATTAAAAATGAAAGAGAAAATTGAGTAAATTTTAAGTAAGTAATAAATTTTGTGAATTTGATACTTCATTTCAATATAAATTATATATACAAAAATTATATATTTTTTATTTATATGTTACATATTTATTTTTTTATTCATAAAATTTTTTAATTATATAATTTATACATTTACACTTAAATTCTGTTAATAAAAACCTTGTTTTCGTTCTGTTGCAGTACCCCCCACAAGTTCCATCAGCAAACTCGTGGTGCATGGTGCATGGTGTGGTGCTAAAGTTGCTTGTACCAAAAGTTAAAACAGACACTTCAAACTGCTCGTCAAAAAGAGAAGCACTTTGAGGTAAAAATGGCAGCATGGATGTGGCAGGACCCATTTTGATTTGAGGAACCATATTGTTCTGGGCCTTCTGGCTTTTCTATCTGTTTTCTCGTTGTCAAAGGGCCCACTTATTCATTCCAGCCCAACATTTCATAGACTTTCTTTTTGTTTTTTTTTTTCTTCGCCTCACCTTGACAGACAGAACCTGCCCACACTGGTATGTTTATTGGAAGATCGTAGCAGGCAGGCAGGGACGATCGTTGTTGATTTTGTCTGCATCTGCCCTTCTCCTCCCAAACCCAAGTGAAAAAGAAATCTGAAACTCTGTGGAGAGCAGCCAGCAACCGAACATCAAACTCTCAAAGAGGGATTATATGAAATTGAAGTTCTGATGTCATGATAGGTACATCCCCGTCATCGTTATCATTTATCACAAAAGTAGGTCGATTGAACCTGCAAAAATTATACGCCAAAGAAAGTTCAAAGGTGGAATTATAATAGTGTTTTTGGGCAATCTTCTCTTGTATGAGTGTCGGATTGCAATTGATATCCCCCGTAATTTAATTGGTTATACTTAATATTTTTATAATCTACTTTTGAGATTTAAGTAAAATTGAAATTATGTTTAGTTGTTTCTCAAAAGATATCTTAAAAATTAAAAGTTTATACTTTTATTTTTAAGATTCCTAATCCTAACATTAAAAAAAATGTATTAGATTTACGAGAACATAAATAATTATATTTCTTATAGAATTCATAGTTTAAAGAGCCTTTTAAGGAATTAGAAAAAAAAAATAAAATATATATATATATATATATGTTTTGTCGAGTTAGGATGTCAATACTTCGTGGGCCTAACTATTGGGTGGGAGGCCGTTACTGTTCAGTCCAATAACTCAAAATTTTGGTGATTATTATTATTTCTCTCATGAAATGACAGGCTGAAGGTTTCAAATTCATGTCCTGATCGACGCTAATTATTAATATATATATATATATAAAAACACTTTCGCCGGCTCCGGATTGCTGGCTTAGTAGACCAATTGGATTGTCCACTTTGCAAGGACATGGTAAAAGGGTCTTCAATGTAATATATGTCAGGAATTTTTAATTTGATTTACATAAAATTAGAGTCATATTAACTTAATTTTAAATAAAAAATTAAGTAAAATTCAATTTCAATAAAAAATAATTACATAAATTTGTATGATACAAATATTTGTCTTGTCTGTGTTATACTAAAAAATATATATATATATAATAAAAATGAAAAACACCATTCATGTTTTGTGTTTTGCCTCGCCTCCAGTTGCCATCCAACCCCTCTTGGATAAGGATCGCTTCGGTGTTCAGCGACTCCGTTTGCAGCCACCTTAGATTTCTTCAATTTTTTTATTTTTTTTATATTTTTTTTTAGCAGTTGCCCTAGAAACAAGCGAAGCAAACGGAGAACTTTCACCGTTGAACCTCAAACTAACACTCGCGTTGACTCTATAATGTTGAGAAAGGAAAGGAAAGCTCTTTCGTTATTAGAATTTCTGGGAGCTCTTTGAGACTTTTCTTATCTTAAATTCTTTCCTTGTTGATTATTTGGACCAATCCTTTTGAGCAGATCCTTGAAAATGTTGCACCGCTTCTTATCACATGGTAATTTACGAAGTAGCTTTGCGAGGAAATTTAAGTTATTATAGAAAATCTGATAAAGACAATGGTAAATCTTATAAATTTTCATAAACGAGGATTCTTCTACCAATACTGTATCTTCTGTTTTGTCAGTTGTGCGAGGCAATAATGCCATATGTCCACGTTAATATGTAATATATGCGTACATAGATGCTGTTTTCTAGCTACCCCGCGAAAACCTGCCATCCATCAGCTGTGCTCTCAGAAAACGATACCCAAAAAACCAAAATTGGATATGAAAGTTGGTACATCTGAAGACAATATCGGAGGTGGGAAGTCTCCTCCCGCTAATTCATTACACCGCCCAAATCCACATGAATATCCCGTACAAATTGCATTGGATGCTTTCCTGTGGCTAACAAGCTGAAGCAGATGTTGCCATTGGCCCTTGCGTTGCGTGCCTCTCACGACACAAGGCCTTTCCTACTAATTTCTCACCCCGAGGATCTCCCTATACGCAGCCAGTTGTATGAATGGGATGCTTTATTTAGCTCGCCAAGGTCAGCGATTCCACCATAACGATGCCAATTTATATACCACAAGAAAAAGTTTGTTAAATTTGCGTAAATTCAACTTGATTAACTAACTACATGAATTAAACAGCAAATGTATACTTCAAATTTCAGTTTCTCTGGGATTAAAATGTAGGCTTTTGGTTGCCGTGTGATTAATAAAGAAGCTGCCAGAATTTCATGCCTACCCTAATGATTGGTAGAGCATAACTGCTTAAGGTAACAATCAAATAATTGGACCACATAGCCGGCGCTATTTATGGATCATTGTCCATTCCATTCCAGAAGTCAAACTGTGTGCAATATGAATGGAAGTAGGTGTGGGCCAACTGCACATGAACTCCCCGATTTTGTGTTTTAAGTGCAATGCCATTTGTTCTTATAGACAAAAACTTACACTTTGCCATATAAATTATAATTAGGGAAACATTAGATTTTAACAACAGCCAGCAATTATGCCATTCTCTCCACTTATTATCCGAACTCTTGGATAGCTAATGAATGGAATTAAGTTATTTAAATGTAGAGTAATTGCGAAGCGGTACAGCAATTAGCAAATGAATTAATGAAGTTTAACTGTGTTAACAGCATAAGCAAAGATAATAAAATAAGGCAGAAAAACAGGGGAAAAGGAGCGCAACTTCTGTGGTTCCAGGCTTGCAAACCAGACTTGTTGGAGGAATTGTTTGAAAAAGGTTAAGGGTTTGCTTCAAAGCCAATCTCTCTCTCTCTCTCTCTCTCTCTCTCTCTCTTTTCCTCGCCTCGCCTGCTCATTCTCATAACGCACCTTTATATATTCATCTGTCTGTCATCTCTCTCTGTCAACACGTATAAATACTGTAACCTATTATTTGGGTATATATACATACACATAGATGCTATATATAACTTCCAAGATTGGAAACGAAAAACTGGCAAGCAAGGCAGTTCACGGTTGCTGTTTCACGGGTGATCATACAAGTCTCTTGTTTCTTTGCTTCTTCATTTGTATTTCTCTCGGATGACAGAAATGGCAATGGATGGTAATGACCAAGAAGTGGTGGGGTCTCATGAAATGACACAGTTCATCAAAGGCAAGCGTACAAGGCGTTGGCGGGCAACTTCTCCGATGGGGCTGAAGATGACGTCTACCTCATCTAGCGCAGGAGGAAGTTCTAACTTGTCTCCCAGAAGTTCACCTGAATTCGCTGAAAGCACTACGGGTGAAGAAGAGGAGGAAATGGCCAATTTTTTAATTCTTTTGGCAAGAGGCCACCAAGCTGCCAGGAAGTCATCTGAGCATATTGTTACGGACCTTTCAACAAGTACTAGCAAGCAGGGCCGGCAGAGGTCGAACGTTTACCAATGCAAGACTTGTAACCGTTGCTTCCCCTCATTTCGAGCGCTTGGTGGACACAGGACGAGCCACAAGAGACCCGAGCCCAATATCGAAGGGAAGAAAGCTGAAGCTGGCGCGATAATAGAAGAATTAGAGGAAGATCATCAGCGTCATGACGGTAATATTGCAAACACTACTCTTCCATTGGGAATGGCTGAAGGCAGTTCTTTGTGTGGTAGAAATTTGAAATCTAATAAAGTTCACGAGTGTTCCATTTGCGGCGCCGAGTTCTCGACCGGTCAGGCCTTAGGCGGTCATATGAGGAGGCATAAGGCGTTAACCGCCGCCACCTACCCATCGACAGCAACAACAACTAGTTTGGGTAGAATTAGTCCTGAAGGGTCCCAGAAATCCAAGAAACCAAGCAATAGCCTACAATTGGACCTCAATCTTCCGGCACCAGAAGCTGATCTCAGAGAATCCAAAATCCCATTTGCATCAGAAGAAAAATTTATCATCTTTTCAGCTTTCTGCTCTGGTTGATTGCCATTACTAGTTAAATTGGCAGTCACTGCGTTATTTTCTGGAGTTGCTGCCACTCCAGATTGAATTTGAACATTATTGAATTTATTATCACTAATTTTTCATTCTTTCAATTCTGAAACATTTACAGAGTCACTAATTGAACAATTTCAAGTTTGATTATTTGGGAGTATGCTGACTGTGTAAATGGCGCCCATTAAGAAATTGAAAAGGCCTTTCTTTTACCTTCTCTCTCTCTCTCTCTCTCTCTCTCTCTCTCTCTACATATATATATATATTCTTTTGGTTCTACAACTGGTGCTGCTTATTCAAATAATTTGAGTGGCTAGAGAGCAAACATGTAAGAGAGATAACATCTGGGGAGCAAGAAAGTCACGTTGGTAACAAGACTCTGATTGGCACCGCCAATATGACAGCCGAAAGTGGGGGACTAGCTTCACTCGTTCGGTTTTGCAAGAAGGTCAGAAGCTATGCATCCCTGTCCATCTGTTTCATTACCGTAACAAACAATATTAACGGATGGCACCACCATGAGAATGCATGAAATATTTGACTGTTGAGCAGTGAAGAAGAAATGAAACATAATAATAATTAATTAATAGAACGAATCCAAGAGTTTTTTTTTTTTTTTTTTTTGGCTTTATTTTGTTGTGCGCACTTTATTTATCGAAAAAGGTAAAGGACGAGAAGGGTTCTTAATTACTGTTGGACATAACTATGCTTATTTAGTTAGCCATAGACTGTTCAATTTGATTCCATGGCTCACTGTAACGTGACTTGTCCAATTGATATTACGTTGTGTTTCAAGAATAAGTCCCCCGAGACGAACGAAAGATAATTAATCATTAAGGTTTCTGATTTTAATTTTTCTTAAAAAATGTGTAAATTTTATAAAGGCAAGAGAGTTATGTTATTGCAGAAATCTCAATCTAATTAGCTTCTTAATAATATTAATATGACAAATATTATATTAACTTAACAAACTCAATTATTACGTGGCACATTAGCTTTGCAAGTCAAGAGGAGGAAGAAAAGTATAAAAAAAGAAAAGAAAAAAGCCCTTCACCTGCCCAGAGAAACCGATAGCGTTCAAGGAACGAGAACAAACTAAAAGAATGGCTGTGCGCCCCGATGGCTTGATCGAAGAGGACGAGAACGGAGAAGACAATGCCCTCTTTGAAGAAGACGGCTTGGTCGAACTCGATTCCGGCACAGCTCCTCATCTCCGAGACCTCGCCGCCGCCACTCAGGTCGGCGACCTTGACGCTCTCCGTCGGGCACTAGGTCATTATCCTTTCCTTCTTCTTCTTTTTTATTTTTATATTAACCATATTAAATTAATTCCTTTTTTATTGCTGAATTTCATTTTGATTGTTTCTGTTTTTTTTTTTTTTTTTCAAGAGCTAGGGCAAGAAAAACCCTACGGTTTATACTGCATCAAGTAACGGGATTTAAGATGAATTAGATTGCATAGAGATTACCATTTAAGTTATTGGACCTTTTCTTATTGGGAATTGAGATAAACTCATGTGGACCTTTGATTCTAACTTTTGAGAGTAACTTAATAGACTTCTTGTAAAAGGAAGTGCCTTTCGGTTTGTCTCGTGAGTTAATGTGGCTAAGAAAATCTTTTTTTTTTTTTTTTTTTCCGCAATACGTTGGGTTCCTAGCTGTTCTGATTGTGAACTGATTTGGTCCATCTCAAATTTGTTTCCTTTGGAGTGACTGAGATGTTGATTATTGGTACTGGATTTGTCTCTGCTTTGAAATTGATTTGATTTGATTGATTAGTCCATGTGTTCTTGATGATTTTTATTCGGTTACTGGGTCCATTGCCATGACTTGCTGAGGTGGGTAGAATTTGATTTAAGAAAGATTGTTTAGGCCATGCGGAGAAACTGCTCTCCTTTGAAAGACCTGGTTGGCTAAGAGAGTAATTGTTTGTTTTTTAATGATTTTGCAAGATCCATTTTTTTTTATTGAAATAAAAAAAGAGTAAAGATTTTGAAATGATCTCTTCCCTACAAAATGTCTACCTCAATGAGTTTTGAGTTATTGTACAAATTCAAGAATTTCCTCGTGAAAAGTTTTTGAATATCATCATCATCATTCTCATTGATGTCATCATTAACATTTGATGATGCACTGCCTAGAAAAGAAAGCGGTAGGGATGAGTTGAAGTGTTCTTCTTTTTGGCTCTGTAATTAGGGAGGAGAGGTGTTGAACGAACTTCCACTAGCAGTAATTAAATAAAAATGCTCTGCTGGATTTTCTCTTTTTTCAGCCTTTAGCTGCCAGTTGGTGGTCCTTCATTGTCAAAGGACATCTAAATGCCCTTACTAAGTGAATGTATCTCTGCTGACACTTTATTCTTTTTTTTTTCGGCAGATAACCTGAATGGCAGCATTGATGAACCAATAGAAGATGGGGATACAGCTCTCCATCTAGTCTGTCTCTATGGGTATTTGCCATGTGTCCAGGTAAGTTGCTTTTATGGTTTTTCTTGCCTTAAATTATTTTTGTTTTATAAGTAGAATTTTTTGCCATGAGCCTTGTGTGATCTTTCTTTGTAGTTACTCCTTCAAAGGGGTGCAAATTTGGAGGCTAGGGATGAAGATGGGGCAATTCCTCTTCATGATGCTTGTGCAGGGGGTTAGCAACAATAATTGAATGCTTTATCACGTGCATTCTTTTAATTTCAAAAAATTATTTATGCTAACCTTCATTTTCCTTTTCCTCTGCCTTGATTACCTTTATAGGATTTACAGAGATAGTCCAACTTTTAATAAACAGTGCTGACAGTGTAGAGTGTGTGAAAAGGATGTTATCAACAGTTGATACAGAGGGAGATACTGTAAGTTCAAGTAAAAATTGAATGGTTTTTGTATCTGCATTGAATAGCTGTGTTTCCAACTTTTGACTCCAAGCTAAACATTCTTTGCTTCTGATGGATCATGATGCTGTTGCCATTTCTGCAGCCTCTTCACCATGCAGCCAGGGGTGAGCATGTAGATGTCATAAGACTGTTGCTAGCTTCTGGTGCCTCTCCCACAAGAATAAACATATATGGAAAGGTTAGTACCATTTGAATGGTGTTGGAAATTATGCTATTCTTATGTCATGATGCTACTAATTAGTTGTTTTGGCAGACCCCTGGGGATCTACCTGATCCAGACACAGAAGCTAGGGAAATTTTGGGATCTGCTGCCGGTGCCATCCTATGCCAATAGGTGTATCTGTAGCTTCCTCCATTTTGTGATAAAGTCATTGGCTTCAACATTGGATCTTTAGTTTGGTAGAGGCCATGTGGTTTTTGTTTGCTATCTAGCCTGGAGTTAGGCATTGCCACAAAGTCTAGGAGGCTGTGATGTGCTCTTATTTGTTGGTATTGGATTCTTAAGGAATGATAAATATCAAATTCGGTATCAATGAAGCGTTCTGATTAAGCTTTGAACTTGGTACGAAGTGAAATGCACACTTTTTAAGTTTTAATCGGGCAGTTCTGCAGATTGTTCATGGAAGCAGGGTAATGGAATGACCAATATCTATCAATAAATTGGTCACTAGGAAGAATTTATTACCTCAAGTTGATATAATTGTTCTGACACATTATGCCAAATTGGAAGTCTTACTAACGCTTATACACTAGCCAGACAACTTTCGTCTCCCTCCATTTCCTTGAGAATTTATTAAGCTCACTCCCGGTTGTGCTATCGCACTTTAATGTGGCAACACTTTCTGGGGGCTGAGAAACGGTTGTGTTGTTGTGGCTTGTGGCGCTCATTTACTAAGGGGAAACCATCTTCGTTGAGTTCTTAAGCATTGTTTATTTATTTATCTTTATTTTTGGGTCAAATTGAACACTTCGAATTTTTTTTCAAAGTTTTTTATTTGTCAATTTTTTTTCTCTATGGTTTTCACGGCTTTAACTTCTCTATGTTCTTTTTTATTTTTTTTTTTCCAGTAGTTAGCTGTTAATAGCCAGTGAAGAATGGGAGACGGCACTGGGTCTTTAAATACTGGAAAAAAATACCGAGAGCCGAAAGCCTGACGGTCACTGCTGCCACTCCAAGCCGAATGGTTCTGTTTTTCTTGGTTATTTCTCTGGAGGGACTCTAGTACCAGGAAGATAAAGTTCATTGGTATCATTTGTTTCTCATTACCAGGGTCGTCTGTTTAATGGGCAGACCGGGTTGAGCTCGACCCAGACCTAGTTTGAACCAGTTATTTCATTATTTTTCAGGATCCCGTCTGGCTAGCCCGAGCTGCAGGCTGGAACAGTCCTCATAGACAAGTAATAAAGCAGAAGGGCAGTCCAAATACTAAACAGGTCGGGCTAGTCTGGGGTCCTTAGCCCACAAAGAGGTTTAGTTTAGATGCCACTCGGAACGCAAGGGTGAGCGCACGCGCATAAACGAAGACAGATGAACTCACTTCAGATAATCAATTGAATGATGTTCTTGCAACGTGGGGGTGAAGATTTTGCAAAGAAAAACAAAGGCAAACAAATTAACACAAGCTAAACAGATGATACTCGAGTGTCCATAGGTAGCGTTGCAGTGCAAATAACCAAAGCAATTCGATTACACCACTAGTAGTAAGCAACGAAAGCAATTATCGTATACAGAGTCTGTTTATGATGCGTCGTGCAGAAAATCATTGTGCATTGCCATTAGGAATGCTACATGTTAATGTGGCCATATGCAGAGCCACGCTATCACACATAAAGGCCTGCCTTCGTTGCATTATTGACAGCAGTCGCCATTAGAAGTTGAGTGCACCTCCTCTGGTTTTTCCTCAACAATGTTTGGCTTCCCTTCAGTTGATCCTTCTGGCAAAAGACTAGGAACCTCCATTATCTAATAGGCATGAAAACATGTGTTATAAGTGGAGTACAGAACGCCTCATCTCAACATTAGCCATCTAGAGAATACATGTTGAATGGCATAGCAGCACAATTTATTTTTCGATGTGATTCGGCTATTTGAGACAATTTAATGCTAACTTTATCAACCATTGATTTTTTTTTCTTCAAATCACTGGCCAATTGACTGATAGATGTTTACATGACTCTCTGATTGCAAATAGAATAATTTTCTTTAATTTAGACCATTAATGTAATTCCATTAAAAAAAAAGTGGCAAGTACCATAGTTAAACATGGAATTTTGCTCAAATGGGAATTATGTAAGTTCAACTTGTGGACTTTTGGTACCAGAAGGTTTATGTCATCTATCAAAGAAGATCATACCTTCAGTGCCAGCTCTTCAAAGCACTTCTCTACATTCTCTCCAGTTTTAGCACTACATTCAAGAAACAAAGATCCAAGGTCTTTTGCCAGATTCAAGCCCTCTTCTCTGCTTACAGTTCTTTCAGAGTCCTGATATTTTATGCAAATACAACACTAGCATCATTGTGTTAGAATAATGAGAACATACTCATTTTTTCTGTCTCTCCTTTTTAGACCTTGATCATTCATTTATGCTATTGTGGAAAGAATATCAAAATCATACTCTATCAAGTTTATTGCCAACAAGCATCTTAACACAGTCCTGATTTGTGGAGTAGAGTTCGACTTCTTTAGCCCATACATCTGATATGTTACTAAAGGATTCCCTCCTTGTCACATCATAAACTGTTAAAACAGCAAAGAGAACACCACAATGAAGGCAGTAGAAATAAAGTAATTTGCGCAAGATATTACAATCAAAATCCAACAATGATGGGCAACGTACTAAAGGAGGTCTTGGAGAGGGGAAGGGTTAGTGAAAAGTTAGCTTTTGGAAAGCTGGTGCTTGATGACAGAAAAGAAAGAGGCCGTTGGCTACAGTCCATTTATGTTCCAAGCCGTGAACCATGCATTAATCCATCTTGCCACAATGGTAGGCAAGACTGGAATATAACAAGTAAATGCATTTGCATAAACTAGCTCATCCTAAGATCAAATTATGAAAACAAATTTTGGCAAGTCACAAGTGATCTACAAGTTACAAAGACTGAATTACAGGATGAAAGCCACTGCCTTACATGACAAGCCATTTTGCCAAAATGCTGAGATGAAATTGATATGATAAAGTTTCAAGGTTCGCTTTAAATAATAGTACAGTCATATAGAGGAAAGGAATGCATGAATAATCTATTAGATAAATATATTATCTCTTGTATTTAATATGATGCATGAATTTAGATGAGATTCCAACAGACTGGTAAATGATGATTGTTTGCATGGGGCAATCAATATCACATTTTTTTAAGCCATAGGACGTCAATTATACAGTTGATACCAAGAACAATCCCTTGGGCATTTCTATAGTGAGAGCTTGTTAATGTTCTGAACCTCTCCTGTCCAGCTGCAAGAAGCAATAATAATTGTGGTTAAGTCAATAACAGAGTTAAAGAATAAAAATCTACTACTTGAAGTATTTGAGAAGCATGCATGCGCAATGATAAATAACAAAGCAGTGTTCTTGTAGCAAACATAAATTATAACCTCAAGTGTAATTAAAATCAGCAACCCAGAAAAGTAATTTGTGTTTCACTGTCGAAAGCAACTAGACTAGTGAAGTGGATCCAAAGTGTGAGAAATCGAAACATGCACTGTAACAAGAGTATTTGGCCTTTTCTGTTTTTTCAAAAGGTCTTGTCTTATTCTGGAAATCTCAGTATCTCGCAGTCACTGTTGCATAGATAGCAAATTTACATGTTGCCAATAAATATTGAAATATATAGACATTGCTGTCTGCATTTTTAAAAGAAGCTTGTCGAGGTAAAATGAAGAAAGGGAAAAGGCATGAGGTCGATTGGGAACATAAACCAAATTAATGGGAAGACTAAGGTTGCATACCGGTATCCCAAATTGTCAACTTCAATCGCTTCCCACCTATTGTTAGGTGCTTGATCTTAAAGTCCACACCTTTAGACGAACAAATAAAAATCAAGCAATTTAAATGGATATTCACGTGAAGGAAACTATCTATTCGATCGCAACAGAGTCCAAATTAGAGGCCAGAACTTAAGAGCTCATCCTTTTTTGTCCTCGAGTGTGAATTTAATTGTTTAAATAGTTCATATAGGTGGTGCAAGCATTTAAGAAATGACATAAACAAGAGGCAACTTGTATCAGCTAAAACTGTTGCACACATAATCAGATACCATGGTCTCAAATCAACCCAAGAGAGATCCAAAAGCATATTTACCCTGTTTGATAGCGAAGAATAGATAGAACAGTTAATACCAATAAAATTATGGAAATAGACAGAGTTGTTCAGTACCATGGTGGGAGCAAGATCATGCACAGAACCAGAAATGAAGCTGACAAGAAGACTGCTTTTGCCAACTGCAGAATCACCGATCAACGGGATCTTGAACGAGAGATCATAGCCACTGCTTTCCCCTGAAGATGATTCCATCATTCAAATAATAATAATAATAAACCCTCTCTCCGGGTCACTCTTTTGTTTTGTTTCTCAGCCCAAAAAATGAACTCCAGCTGAAATGTCCCTCAAAATCTCAGTGTATGTGTTGTATCCAATGATGATAAGAACTTCTGGGCTGGCTATACCAAGTTCAGATGCACACAGAGAGAATAGAGAGAAAGAGAGAGAGGGCCAGTTAAAGGAGGAAAGAGGAAAAGCAACTGGCATCAATGCGGCACTATGGAGAGAGAGATGCTAAAGGAATCGGCTAACTGGAGAACGCATGCCACCAACGTTATTCCCTTCTTTTTGGTGTTGTATTTAATTTATGCTCTAGACATGGTGCCGCTTTCGCGGAACACTGACTAGGGTCCCACTTTTGGAGCTGTCTCCTCGGCAGGCGCTTCTTGCGCGTGGCTACACGCTTCGACCGTCAGGTGAGGTGAAAGCCCTTAACCCCACGCCGGGTCTTCGGTGCAAGATCATCACCCCTCTCCCCCATCCCCTCAGAAAACAACCTATCGCTGTTTGCTAGCAACCATAATATTTCCTGAAAGGTGGACTAAATGGTGGAGTTACCCACGGCCAGAAGTTCCACGTCTGTTACCATGTTCTATTGGCGAAAGTTGCCATGCCCCTGGCGTTTACAGGGCTGTATAGTTCACGTTCGGTTCTGGACAGCCATGTAAGCTCCAAAAAGAAAATGACTTGGGTGCAAAAATGCAGGCATATGCACCACCTGTTATCCTGAGGTCAGTTGATCATATTGTACTGAAATTTGATCCAATGGTAGTTGGACGCATTCGTGTGCACACGCTCACTCGTTTATGCAAAACTGGGAACTCCCGTTCCAAGCATATATAATAATTTAATCAAAGTTATAGAATAATAAAAAGGATACAATTATTATTTATTATGTAATTTTTAAAATTTTTAACAGATACAAATATAAAAACATTAGTAAGATATAATTATAATTTTTTATGATACAAATCGAGAATTAATTTATTGATATTTTAATTTAATATCACTCGCAGTGGAAGCTTTTTATCAAAGCATGAATATGCCTCAGTGGGCACATCCTATTCCAAGACACAAGCAATATTGGTTAGTGGAAGAACATGGAATATGGATGAAAACTCTCATAAAACCCTTCAACATGTCCTGAAATAAGAGGAGGAAAAAGCATACTTTTCTTTAAAGCATCGTTTAAAATGCAAAGACACCACAGTCCAAGAACAACCATTCTTTGTTGAAGAGAACAAAAGGTGAAGAATTAAAAATAAATAAATAAATAAATATATATATATATATATATAATTTTTTTGGCATAAAGACAGAAAAATGGATAAAGAGTTAAATTCCACCCTCCATTGTCTTCTCTCTCCTACATCCAAATTCAAAACAAGACAGACAGTAACTATTAACCGAAAAGCCCACCAAAGGTATCGGGCGAGGCCCAAATATGATGGGGCCCTCATCCAATTCCACTGCCATAATAAGCAGAAAACCGAAACACACCGAGGCCGAGCAACGAATTAAAAACCTCTGAGTCTCTCTCTCAACTGTGGATAGCAGAAATTAATAGATCATGGACAGAGAGTGGGGTTCGAAGCCCGGCAGCGGAGGCGCCGCCTCCGCCCAGAACGAGGCCATCGACCGGCGCGAGCGCCTCCGTCGGCTCGCCCTCGAAACCATCGATCTTGCAAAAGATCCCTATTTCATGCGAAATCATCTTGGGAGGTACTTGTCTATGTTCATATCTTTTCTTTTCCTCTTTAAAAAACAGACATTAAGAAAAAGGAGGCAAATTGACTGAAGTTGTTAGTTGTTGGTTGTGTGTTTTTCTTATTTTTTATTTGGTAGTTATGAGTGTAAGCTGTGTCTTACTTTGCACAACAATGAAGGGAACTACTTGGCTCACACCCAAGGGAAGCGCCACCAGACCAATTTGGCCAAGAGGGCCGCTCGTGAGGCCAAGGAGGCCCCCCCTCTCCCCCAGCCCAACAAGCGGAAAGTTAACATCCGCAAGACGGGTAAGATTCCCCTTTGCTTCTTTTTATTCTAATTCTCCAATCTGGGTTTCTGCAATTTGTGCTTTTTTCCACTTCTGTGTTGCACTCATTATGTCGAACATGTGGTCGGCAGAAGTGGGGGTTTAACTTACTATTGCTAAGAGGATTTTATGAATTGGTAAATAGGATGATTTGGTTGGCAGGGGATGTTGTGTTTCTGGTTTTATGATATTTGTTTCATTGCAGGTCTTTTTCCAGTATTTGTAGCCTGTGACCTTAATATAAGGAGTGTAACTTGGCCTGTTTTGGGGTTTGTTTTTACTTTGCCTGCAGTTAAAATTGGTAGGCCTGGGTACCGTGTGACGAAGCAGTTTGATCCAGATACGAAGCAGAGATCTCTTCTGTTTCAGGCCTGCAATTACCCTATACATGCCTTATCTGTTTGTTTCTCTTGTTTATTTTGATAGTACCGTTTGATTATAATTTTTTGCAACTTGCAGATTGAATATCCTGAGATTGAAGATAACACAAGACCTAGGCACCGATTTATGTCATCTTATGAGCAGGTACAATCTGTCTTTTCTTTTTCTTTTATAGTTGTTGCAAATGCTCGCTTGTTCTTTTCTTTTTAAGAAATTTCGCAAGAGTTTGTTTAAAATTTCGCAAGAGTTTGTTGACTAAACATTGTCTGGTTCTTCCAGTGGTTTATGATGAAATTTCAGTCTCATATCTGATTGCTAATTTATGCTTTTGTCTTCATTGAATAATGAGCTTTGTTTCATATTCTGTTCAGTATCCTGTTATTTAAGAAGTGGAAATTATTTCCCAGATGAAAAATTACCTTTAAACTCATATGTTATCCATGCAGAAAATTCAACCCTTTGACAAGAGATACCAGTACCTTCTCTTTGCAGCAGAACCCTATGAGATCATTGCTTTCAAGGTTAGTGCACAAAATTCATATGTAGTTTTGACTTTTCATTTCAATCTCATTCTTCCTTCTGAAATATTAATGACTTTTCATTTCATTTCAATCTGTATTTTAGGTTCCCAGCACAGAAATTGACAAATTGACTCCAAAGTTCTTCTCACATTGGGATCCTGACTCAAAGATGTTTACAGTTAGTTTTCTGACACATTTGGTTTATATTAGCTTTTCAGTTGTTATCTTTGGCCCTGTGTGTTAATGCTAGGTAAACTTATTGATTCTTGCATGAAGTTTTGACCCTTGTCTTACTTGTCTGTTACTTGTTTTGGTTACAAAATGGAAGTACCTGTATCAACTCGTGATTTTTCTGTATAGTGTGCACGTGTACTTGTCTTGCTGCAAAAAATTTGCAGTTAAAAGGCTATGCCTTGCTATTCTTTGCTTGACCTTGAGTTGCATACAAGCTAAAACTCATATGGACAGAGTTTATTCTCTTGCATGATTAGTCTCTGCATTTTGTTTAAAATAAAATACTGTGCTGTGGGTTAGTTCATTGATCTTATACTTTATGCTGCCTTTGATCAAATGTTCAGTTGCAGCTGTACTTCAAAATCAAGCCACCAGAGCCAAACAAACCTCAGTCGGCCACTGCTGCCAATGGCACTGCAGATTCTGGTGTTCCACCAAGGTCCTTGCCCCCTCCTTTGCAAGCTCCCCCACCACCACCACCACCACCACCACCCCAAGGACTACCTGCAGGATCTAGACCCCCACCACCTCCGGCCCATGGATCATTACCTCCTCCTCCTCCTCCTCCTCCTTCCATGCCAGTTGTGCCTCGGCCCATGCTTCCCAGTGGAACTCCACCAGCTCCGCCTCCTACCGGTGGTAGTGGTACAATGGTGAGTTTCACTCCCAGTAGTCAAGCGGGGGGCCCTCCACCGATGCCTCTTCAAGGCTTTCCAGGCCAGCAGATGCAGGGCCAAGCTATACGTCCACCCCCACCACCACCTAACATGGGACAGTAGGTCTCCTAGTTGTGTGGGCCTTTATATCACCTTTTTGTGGTTGAGCAGCTTCATTGAATTGTGAATGGATGGTTGTTTTGTGACCTAATATCATTTATAACAGTTGGTAACTTTGGCATCAACTAAAATCTTAGCAGAAGTAGTTACCTGCTTTATCTGCATAATCTCAGTGGACATACGGTTCTGGGTCATTGATATTGGCAGTGACGTTCTTAAGAGTCAATTTTTTCACTACAAACATAGTGCAGTATTAATAGAATTCCTACCTTGTGTCTTATAATTCATTTTTAGCCCAGTAAATTTTTTAATTCAAGCCTACCTATATTTTTGTGTGACGTTTTCGGGTATTCAAATAGCATATATTATAACATAGTAAAATATAGAAAAATTAATTTTGAAGTTTTGTCATGAGTCACTTTTTCGTAGTAATCAATACAAAATATGGTGAAGGTTAATCGTAAATGATGTCTACTTCGCAACGAGTCTCGGAGACTTCAATTAGAAGTTAAAATATGACGATTGACATTGCTCGGTGATTTTCTGTTGGGGTGAGAAGAGTGCAGAATCAATGGAGCGGAAATGGCAGTCGTTTTCAGCTTACTCTCACGCCTGCCATGCACGCATGCTTGAATCGCTTTACTACGTGTGTGTATATCCATCCAGTTGAAATTCACCAACGTAAGAGGTACCCATCGACTTTTGGTTATACAGTCAATAAATAGCCTATTATTCTGTCATTCTCTCTCTCGTCTTTTCACAAATACTTTGCGAAAAGGAATTAAATGGCCCAAATGGAAAACAAATCTATCTATGCGGCTAAGGGCACAAGCGCTGCTTTCCTTTTTTCTTTTTTTTTTTTTTCATCCCTTTCGTCTGGTGGGAGAGTTTGCTCTCTGCTTTAGTGCAAATCTCATCCCGCCCACTATCAGTGGCGAAGTGGCCTGCCATTCCAAACCAGAAGACTGGAAATTGGGCTTCGGACAAGAATATTTGGTTCCTTAAACTTGATCGAGGCCCAAATAAAATTTGCCAACAAAGGGGCCACACCCAGCCCCCCAAAATATAAAAAAGAAAGACTGTCAAATAAGGAAAAGGCTTAAACCCTTAAGACCTTCGACGTGCGCTGAACATGTAAGGAAACCAGAATTTGAAACCGCCAAAGCAGCCATAGCGGCAAAAGCAGAGAGCTATAGAAAGGCTCAGCTCAAGCAATGGTGAAGGCGTACCTCCGGTACGAGCAGGCGGCGTCGTTCGGCGTCATAACTTCGGTTGAATCAAACATCACTTACGACAGCTCCGGGAAGCACCTCCTCGCCCCGGCGCTCGAGAAGGTCGGGGTTTGGCACGTGCGGCAAGGCGTATGCACCAAAACCCTAGCCCTTTCCACCTCCTCTCGCGGCGGCCCGTCTCTCGCTGTCACTTCCGTTGCATCCTCTCTCTCCTCTCTGGTAATACATTAAAAATCAAATCGGTCTCTCTTTGAAGTGTTTTCTTTTTCTTTAATAATTTTGAAATTTATATGTTTAATGGATTCGTTGATGAGAGAGGTAAAGTGAATTTTTGAATTGGAATGTAGATAGCAAGTGGGTATGCAGATGGCAGTATAAGAATTTGGGACGGTGACAAAGGGACCTGTGAGACCACATTGAATGGGCACAAAGGGGCTGTCACTGTTTTGAGGTATAACAGAGCTGGGGCTTTGCTTGCATCTGGAAGTAAAGACAATGATGTTATACTGTGGGATGTTGTTGGGGAGACTGGCCTTTTTCGTTTACGTGGCCATCGTGACCAGGTATATTTCTAGACTTATACATCATGAATTTTTGCCTTTTTTTTTTCTTTTTCATTTCATTTTTTGGGGGGTTATTTCTTTGGCATTGGTTTCATTTCCTTTTGTTGTTATTCCAGGTCACTGACCTTGTCTTCTTGGAATCTGGTAAAAAGCTTGTTAGTTCCTCCAAAGACAAATTTTTGAGGGTTTGGGATCTTGAAACACAGCACTGTATGCAAATAATTAGTGGCCATCACAGTGAAATTTGGTCAATGGATGTTGACCCAGAAGAAAGATATTTGGTTACAGGTTCTGCAGACCCGGAACTTCGAGTTTACACACTTGAGCATGAATTTGTGGATGGACATGCCGTTGCAAATGTAAATGGAACTGCAACTGTGACCAATGGGGAATTGTCTTCTCAAAATAAATGGGAAGTGCTGAAGCACTTTGGTGAGATTCAAAGGCAAAACAAGGATAGAGTTGCAACTGTGAGATTTAATAAGTCAGGAAATTTATTGGCTTGTCAAGTGGCAGGAAAAATAGTGGATGTATTTCGTGTGCTCAATGAGGCTGAAGCAAAGCATAAAGCAAAACGCAGGCTTCATCGCAAGAAAGAGAAGAAATCTGCAAAAGAAGCAGTTGATATAACTGAAAATAAAGATGCAGAACTTACGGTTGAGGAAGATGGAAACATCAACAAAATTACAGTCTCTGATATATTCAAGCTTTTTCAAACTGTTCTAGCTGGTAAAAAGATTTGTTCCATTTCTTTTAGTCCATCCACTCCAAAGAACTCGTTGGCTACTTTAGCATTGTCTTTGAACAATAACTTGGTGGAAATTTATTCTATAGAAAGTAGTAAGACAACTAAAACCCTAGCCATTGAGCTTCAGGGACACCGTTCAGACATCAGAAGCGTTACACTTAGTTCAGATAATACACTTTTAATGTCCACTAGTCACAGTGCAGTGAAGTTCTGGAATCCAAGCACCGGTTCTTGTCTTCGGACTATTGACTCTGGGTATGGACTGTGTAGCTTAATTGTACCAAACAATAAGTATGCACTAGTTGGAACGAAAGATGGAAAGATTGAAATAATTGACATTGGAAGTGGCACTTGCATTGAGGTTGTGGAAGCCCATGGTGGTTCTGTACGGTCAATTGCTTCCATTCCAAATGAAAATAGGTTCATCACAGGTAGTGCAGACCATGATGTGAAATTCTGGGAGTATCAACTCAAACATAAGCCTGGTCAAGTACTGTTCATTCTTCTTTTTCATAAATGTTCACACATATATATGTAGCGTTTTTTTATGGTTCTTTTTCTTATAAATACTATGACATATGTTGTTTGCAACTATTTCTGTGTAAAAAACTTTTTGCATGTAAACAATTTCAGTATCCTCCTCTTCTGCCTAATATGGTGTAATCTCCTAAATTTATGGATAGTTATGCCCTGGCTTATAAACTCAAACCATTACAACAGTCATTTATGCTATGCTAGTGGTGCCATTTAATTTGCAGGATTCCAAGCAGCTCATGGTGTCAAATACAAGGACTATGAAGATGAATGATGATGTTCTAGGGGTTGCAGTTAGTCCTGATGCTAAGTATATTGCTGTTGCATTGTTGGATTGCACAGTGAAGGTTAAATTCACTTCTTTAATGTCTCCAATTTGGTTTTAAAATGTCCATTTGTTATTTTCACGAATGTTTTCTTTAAGATCTCTCCAATTTGTCAACTGGATGAGTTCTTTATTTTTTTATTCACTAATTTTCTTCTTGGACATATAAAGCATGTAAATGATTATTCTTTATTCGGTTTCTTTTTTCTCTATTTTTTCTTAAACTATTAAGTATGCTTCTTTGAAGGATAATATTCTGAATGTTCATACACTGGACACTGATTGTCATTTGCTCCAGTGTGACCAAATGTTCAACTTGTTGCTTATATCTTTCTTAGATATTTTTGCTGATCATGAGTGCTGCATGCCACCTTTTTTTTAACCATATGATGCCCAATAGAGATCTACTTGTTTGTGTGTCTCTAAGGAAAAATCTCTTTAGTGTGCAAGTGGAAGGTAATTAATAATTTGATTGATTAAAATGTCAACAAACAATCCCATTGTTGGTGAAGTGGGTCATTGATGTTTCAACTCTTTTGGCTGTGTGCCAATTAACTTTTGGATCATATGGATACAATTAGAATGTGAACCATTGTGACTAACCGGTTGAAAAATTTTATTTGTAAAAATATGTGTCTCCTGTATTACCACCTCCATTTCATGCGTTGTTGAAAATCAGAAGTATTAGGCCAGGCTTGTGACTTGGGTGTAGGCTCAATCAGGGATTGTTAACTTCCTTCTAGATAGTCTGAGCTTAAAAAATTATGCTTCACGGCTTCATTTCTCTGTCAACATAATACATCCAATTCACTTGGCACTCACATTATGTATATGCTTTTACATTATTATTGTGGTTTCATGATTGAATAACATCTTCATGATATGGAAGGAACTGCTTATTTTCCTGACATCTTCATAACAATGATACTCAGGTTTTCTTCATGGATTCTCTCAAATTTTTCCTTTCATTGTATGGTCACAAGCTACCTGTGCTATGCATGGATATTTCATCGGATGGAGATTTGCTTGTTACTGGCTCTGCAGACAAAAATTTAAAGATCTGGGGCTTGGATTTTGGTGACTGTCATAAGTCTCTTTTTGCTCATACTGACAGGTGCTGCATGTTACAATGGATAAAATTTTCTTTTAATATTGGATTATGTGGCTGGCTGGCTCACTAAGCAATCCTAATTAGTTTTTTCATCCAGTGTTATGGCAGTGCAATTTGTGCGCAATACTCATTACATGTTTAGCGTTGGAAAAGATCGTCTTGTAAAATACTGGGATGCCGATAAGTTTGAGTTGCTTTTAACCCTTGAGGGACATCATGCCGATGTTTGGTGCCTTGCTATCAGTAGTCGTGGTGATTTCCTTGTCACTGGTTCTCATGACCGATCCATACGTCGCTGGGATCGTACTGAAGAGCCATTTTTCATTGAGGTATCTACTTGTTTTCTTCTATGGTGTTCTGCAGTTAACTTCTGGTGCACCATGCTGCAATTGATTGTATGAATTATCAATAAATAAAGATTTTATCTAAAGTAAAAATTGCATCATTTATTTTTCAGGAAGAGAAAGAAAAAAGGTTGGAAGAATTGTTCGAGGCTGACCTTGACAATGCATTTGAAAACAGGTATGCTCCTAAAGAAGAGCTTCCAGAAGAGGGAGCTGTGACCTTAGCAGGGAAGAAAACTCAAGAAACCCTTACAGCAACTGACCTAATTATTGATGCTCTAGATGTAGCAGAGGTAGAATCGAGGCGTGTTGCTGAACATGAGGTATGGTAGTTCTCCTCTATGGCTCCATTTGCTCGAATTTGATGCTGCTATTTTTTGTAAATTTATTAGACATAATTCTGACACAACCATTGAATCTTTGTAACATAAATGATAGGAAAGCATGGTGTTGACAGAACTTACAGAGATGTGTCCATATCAAAACTGACACATTGATATTTTTCAGGATGAGGCAGCCAGGGGAAGGGGAACTGCATTCCAACCAAATGCCATTATGCATGGGCTCTCTCCATCTGATTATGTTCTCCATGCTCTTTCAAATGTCCACACTAATGATCTTGAGCAGACTTTATTGGTATGCAGACTGTATTTTTGTGCTTACATTGTTGGTGGACTATCAATAATGAAGAAGAAATTCTCAGTGAATTTGCAAGTTAAACAAAGCATGGGTTCCATGAATCATTGCCTTTTTGAGTTCCTGATATAGGTTGTTTTAGAGTGGGTTTTTTTTCTGGGTCAACTTTTACGCAATTCTTTTTCTGTTTTGCCTGGAGTTAAATATCTCAGTCAGTATTATTTTGACCCTGCACATTGTATTTGGAACACACATGATCCTTGTTGCTGCTGTCATGTCAGTTTTTTGTAATTCTCACAACTGCTCGTCTTGGAGTGCCCCACCCTGCTAGAACTTCACAGACAAACAGGAAGTGGTGAAGGGTTTTGTGGTTTCTCTTCAATATCCAGTTGATTATTCAATCATGAAAGCAGAATTCTAAATGGAAGTCTCTTGCTGGCAGGCTTTACCATTCTCTGATGCTTTGAAGCTTCTATCCTACTTGAAGGACTGGGCCTCAAATCCTGACAAGGTTGGCACTAACAGATGAGAAGAGAGATGGAGATCACTCATTTTTTCATTTCTTTTGGCCTTTAAATCATTTCTAATTTTCAAATTGTGACAGCTTTTGAAAGTCATTATTGACTATGCTTTTCAGGTTGAGCTTGTTTGCAGGGTTGCTACTGTGCTATTACAGAGTCATTATTGTCAGTTGGTTACCACTCCAGCTGCAAGACCTGTGTTGACCGTTCTCAAAGATGTTCTTTATCCAAGGGTCCAGGTAATCATATAGTTTGGGTGCAGTGTCTTTCGGATGTGAGTTGGATCTTAGGGTGACTATTCTGCCATTGGATTGTAACTCTGCCTATTTTATTTAGAAGTCACATGCAATGCGTCTCATTTTCATAAGAATTGCTACTACGACTTTTTATCATGCATCTAAAGTAGATAATGAGAAATTTTAAGATCTGCATTAACAAGGCAACTACTAAACTTGTGTCAGGAATGCAAAGATACTCTTGGTTTCAATCTTGCTGCAATGGATCATCTCAAGGTATGAAGCTGAAATTTTGGCAACAGACAACGAAAGAAATTGAATAATTATGTACTTCACTATACTGATCTTCTAATTTCTTTAATTCTTTTTTCTGGGGTCCATTAAATGTATTCAGCAATTAATGGCTTCACGATCAGATGCACTCTTTCGAGATGCGAAATCAAAGTTGTTAGAAATTCGCTCACAACTGTCTAAACGTTTGGAAGATAGGAGGGATACTAGAGAAGGAAAAAGGAAGAAGCAGAAACAGCAGAAATAAAGTGATGCGCTTGGAAATATATTGAAGAAGTTAATCTTGTTGAAACGCAATGCTGGCCTCTGCAGACTTACAAACCAAATGCTGCAAGAGCGACGTAGAAGTCCCACCAGGTGGATTAAAGCCATAATGCTGACTTGAATAGGATTTCCTCGTAGGCCAAGCAGGTGGGCGAAAGCTGCCTCTTTTGCGTGCATGGAAATTAGGCCCTTCAGACTGAATTGCAGAAGGTAAAAAAGGACTGCAACATATCCATTCATCATTCTCTGACTCTCATACGACCGTCTTCACATTGTTTACAATTGGGCATATTTTTTTATTTTTTGGGATACACTGAAATTGCGAAGAACAAAGATTTCAGATTGGATGGGGAATGTACTAGTTTTGAGTTTTTTGATGTCTTGGACTCGATTTAGACTACTTCGAACGTTTTAGATTCCAGAAAGGCATGTTTGAGCTCACTCATGATGATGGAAAATTGATTTGCAGATTATTAATTCTTTCACGTCTTACTGCGTAGAGATTGCATGGAAAATAAAAATTATTAGCTCACATGTGTTAGCTAATTGGGAAAGTAATAAGAAGTGTTGATTGAGCAATACGTATTACTACAGTGATTAATATTTAGCAGAACTGCCTATCCAAGCACAATCATTCCATGTGTAGCACTCATTAGAGACCATGCAATACACATAAGGACAACAAGAGTGACCATGCATCCAGAAGAACTGTTACCCTCTACTTGAAGTTCTTGCCCTCAAAAGTCTGACCGAACTGCCAGTTGTTAGGAGCAATGTGCCATGAAGTTGAGCTTCTTCCATCACTTGCATGAACCCGGAAGGTCAGCGACTCGCCAGCCAAGATGGCGCCAGTTTTCCAAGTTGTGCCCCAGTCACGTTCCATCTGTGTCCATTTCAGCTTCTTATCACCTTTTACTTCCACCCCAACAACATCTCCAGCTCCTCCAACGTTCCATACTAGGACCTGATAGAACCATGGGTTCCCATTTATCGTGAACCTAATGCCTCCTTGCTTATTGCATGGAACCCTGCAAATCATACATAGAAAATTCAACACTGCAACCTAACCCTTTAATAATATCTGAGCAACATCAAATTTCTAATTATATTCTTTAACGATAAGCAATAAGCAACTAAAATTATGCAACCTGCGATACAGGACTGGAGTGACGCCGGCTACGTATTCAGCAAGTTGGCCAAATACAGGTTTGGCAAGGTCGAAATGCTCATTTGGTTCGTTGCACCAGCCTCCATTGTTACTCGGCTGGTTATAATTTGGAGGGCAATGGTCAGTTCCGGTAACAATGACAGATGGCTGCCCTGGCTTGCACCACTGAGGGTTATCAACGCATTTGATCTCATAGCAAGAGCCGCAGCCCTGCCCTTTCTTGAACAGGACGTTGCTCAATGCTGCAGTGTTCAAGCCATAGCCTAGGCTTACAACATCTTTGTAGCTGCATGCTCCCCTACACAGTTTCGTAACAGGAATATTAGTCCAGAAACAAGGGGCTTGATTAACAGACGACCTGGGGTTTGCCTGAAAGGATTCATCGTCGTCAAAAAAGATATTGACGGGCCACCCTCATCCAAATCCTTGCGAAGTGGAGAAACGTGTGATTGAACTCCACTAGCATATGTCTCATTGGTAAGTGAAAAACAAACAAATAAAAAAAAAATGTATATATATTTTTGGAACTGCAAAACATGTTATTCAAAGGCCCCCCAGAACCAGAGTAGACAAACAAACATAAAATATATATATACTATACGTCCCTGCGCCGCCGCCTTCGTAAAAGGTGGCACGAGCTTTCTTCCATGGCCCTGGCTTGAAATTTGGTCTGTGGTGCATAGGATGTCCAATGGGGTGGAAGTGGCGGCCACCATTTGCATGGTGAGCTGCGTGTCCGAATGTTGCATGGCAATAATCAGGCAATGCAATGGCGAAAAGCAGCAATGTGGCGTAGAGGCCTTGCAAAGGCGATGCCATTTGCTGCTCTGGCACGACAGGAAACAAGTTGGCACCGCCTTTTGGTGTTCGATCGATGGCGGCTTCTCCTTAGATTCTATTGTTGTTCCGCTAGATCCTTGGTCAAAGATAGTCTATGGTCAAAGATAGTTTAATTTAGAAAGATCTACGCGTACTAGGCCCGCTAATAGGGTTAGATATTGGCTCTATGCCTCCCGTTGTTAACAGAAAGATGGCTTAATTGTGCCTGCATAGAACACTCGTTTTTTACCTTAAACTACGTCTTTCCCCTACTCTGCTATACATAGCATAGAATGGAGAGAGAGGTGGAAACACTGACGAACAGTTAAGTTAATGCACTGTTTTTAAAAAACCATGCTTCAATGCTCAATTCTGTTACAGCTACCATACACTAATTTGTCAACCAGTTCAAATAGGAGCTTCGATTTTGACTGCCACGAGAGTTTCTCTTATGCCTTCTACATAAATAGAAATCCCATGGCCCCTCGCACACTACTCTCAGCTTGAGAGCTTTTAGTTCACCAAATTCGTAATATAACAATATCTCCATTTCTCATTTCATAAAATTTGTGACATGTACCTACCAACCCATGCGGTATGCTTATGGCTTTAATTAGTAATCCATGGAAGACCGTATTACATAACAATCCAAATTACTTGGTTTAACTCTCCAGCACCAGCGGGAGCAGGTGGTGTTGCGCGAGACCAATTTGGCTCCTGGGTGGGTGGTTTTGTCCACAATATTGGCCTTCTATCTTTGTTGCAGAGCTATGGGAATTTTTCAGGGTCTGAGCTTTGCTTGGCATGAAGGCTTCCGAAAAATCATTTTGAAATGAGACTCCAAATCTGTCCTTGAAGTTGTGTTGCGGGGCGTGCCATCCACACACCCTCGAACTGTTCTCATCCGTTGATGCAGAGGGATTGGTTCATTAAGCTAGTTAATGTATACCGTGATGGAAATCTTGCTGCAGACTGACTTGTGTCTTTTGCTCTTGATCAGAATCTTGGTTTAACCTAGTTTTCTGTTTGTGTCCGCTCTTGCGTTCATGCATAATGTAAGCAAGTACCGAATAGAACTTCCAAGGTTGTTCAAAAAATTTTCAGTAATCCGAGAGAATAACTTGCATAGTAGTGGGGCATCAATTGCTTGTATGCTTCCTTATTCCTTGACTAGCAATCGATCTCCTCCAGCGGAGAAAAAGGCCAGATTCTCAGACCCTGATACAGACAGGAAAGAAATTGAATTGTAGACTTTGCGGCTTCAAATGCTCCAACAGAACATGGCATAGTCCAAAGACCTTCCAAAAGCTTTGAAGTCCTAACACCTTTGCCGATTCCTTTAATGGCAACAGAAAGCTTCTCCCCAGAACTTTGTCTTCTCCAGAGCTTCTCAAAATTCTGAAAGAGGCACAGGCTCCTGAGAATTTTGGAACATTGGTCCACCCAGATGTGACGTGGATAGATGGAGAAGGTAACAATCTTGACAGATGTCCTCAGAGATGTCATGTCCAAGTTACGTATCAAATTTCCATTCTCAACAAAGATTTCCAATTAAGGCAGCATCAGACCTACGATCCTGAGAGTGAATCCACATGATGCCTTAACATTTTAGTATTAAATAATAATAATAATAAATTATCGTAAACACGACGATTGAACACGACTATTAAGATACGCCATAAAATTATTAATTATTAATTATAATTGATTCACCTTTCAACAATAAAAAAAATAAACATAAACATACATCTAATTTTCATATTTACCTAATATAACTAATTTAGTATTTTGATGTAAGTGCCCATCCATCTATTAGTTGCATGTTACTAATGTTTTGAACCATAAAAATTATTATGGTTCGTTGGACGGCCATCATAAACACGATTTTTTCTAAACCTGTAGAGATGGGCTCAGGTTTAACTACCATCCCACTTTCCATCACCATTCACCATACTCCGTCTCCGTCTGCCATTTTTGTTCAGGTAATCCTCCATTTCCACGCAACTTATTCAATAATTAACAAACGAATCCTTTATATATATAATTCTAGATTTGTTTTCCTTCTAAGGTTTATGACTGTCGATAGGGGATAGGAGGACGAATTCATTGACATAACTGCCCTCTTTTACCCATTTTAACATTAGGTTTACCTATATATAAGTTCTATGTATATGTGACTCTCAAGGCGTCGTTGCATTCTGCACATTCAAGCAGTCGAAGCATTCTATTACGTTGATAGTGATGACTCCGGCAATTTTTATCCTCACCTTAGCCGTCGTCTTTTTCTCCGGTGAATAAATTTCTCACCTTCTCTTATATGTACATTGTTTATTTAATTGGACTGATATTCGTTTATCAAATATAGCCTCATATGATAATTAAAGAACATTGATTTTACTTCTTTTTTTTCTTTGTTGGGTGAAACCAAATGAACACTTTTCGTCCAATTAGATGATCATTGCTTTAGTTCTATTGCCAAAAATAAAGAAACGGAAGAAAATTTTGAGAAAAACCTGCAATTTTTTTGTAGCCCTGGGATTATTCAATGCCCTTCAGTGACGGCCTATTTACATGGTCTCGAAGTGCTCTCATCAATCAACTTTTGTGTGCATATTCCAATCGAATGACTATTGTTCTTTTACTCCTATTATTATGAATTATGATGAACGTAACAGTTTTGCGTATCCGATAGGCCTTTTTTTTTTCCTTTTTTTTTTGTCAACCTAACAATATTGAGATTTTAAATTAAAACTATGTTTGGGAGTTTTAGAGAGGATAAATTAGGTTGTCAATAAAAACACAAGCTCATACACAATATATAATCGCATAAATGATCTTACAAGTAGGGTAATGTGTGAGTTGATATTTATCAAGCATTCAACGCATCCTATCTAATATCAATCCATTCAATTTGTCAAGGGAAAGATTATGTCAACAATTATATAAATGAAAAATGAGAGAGTAAGGGTTATAGAATTTCTTTGATTGTATTTCCTTTTCTTATTTTTTTAATATTTACTCGAATTTGCCTATCAATCTATCACACACTTGAATACAATTATCAATAATATCAAAATATATTTTTTCATCACTAAAATCAACTATAAAGCCGTAAGGGTCTCAATTGGTGATGATTAAAAAGAGAAGAAAAAAATTTGTAAAGTTCATCTCAGAACTTCCCTCCGATCGAAATGTAAGGACAGTGGGTATCTTGACTTGCAGGATTACTGTATTTTTCTTTCTGTATTTCTTGTTATAAAGAGAAATATATCTGTATCTTTTCATTTCCATTTATTTCGAAATCAGGGGTTACTTTTTATTTTAATTTTAACCATACCATCGCCCTCATTTTTCTCCTGGAAATAGTGCAAGGGTTTAGAAAGTTGTCATGCCGTGACATCAAATAGAAATCAAATTTTCTAGATTTGAAAAGCCCTTTCTTGTATGCCAATTAGAAATAGGATTTATGTAAATATTCTTCTCTGTATTTGACGTTTACCCTCCCGAACAGATTGTTTGATTTCTCCTTTATCTTGTAATGCAGAAGCCTGTGCAACCACTTTTACAATTAAAAATAATTGTCCATCCACCGTGTGGCCAGCAACCCTAACCGGAGCTGGCCAGCCTATCTTGACCGGGTTGGAGTTAGCCCCACAAGCATCGTCATCTCTAGATGTCTCCGGCAAATGGTCAGGCCGTTTCTGGGCCCGTTCCTTTTGCTCCACCGATCCCTCCGGCAAGTTTATCTGTGCCACGGGAGACTGCGCCTCCGGTCAAATACCATGCAATGGTGCCGGTGGAACTCCGCCAGTGTCCCTAGTAGAGTTCACTCTAGCAGGAGACCAAGGACAGGATTTCTATGACGTTAGCCTTGTGGACGGCTTTAACTTGCCTGTCTCCATAACCCCACAAGGCAGGGTAGGCCAATGCAGCAGTACAAGTTGCTCGTCTGATGTGAACAAAGCATGTCCCGCAGAGCTACAACTGAAAGGGCAAGACGGGGAGATTATCGGTTGCAAGAGTGCGTGTTTGGCATTCAATCAACCGCAGTATTGTTGCACCGGGGAGTTTGGTACACCTGACAAATGCCCGCCGACAACATACTCACAGATGTTCAAGCATCAATGCCCGCAGGCTTATAGTTATGCCTATGACGATGCGAGTAGCATTTTTACCTGCCCAACTGGTGCTAATTACCTTGTCACATTCTGTCCATGAGATTCTACAAACAATGCGCTCACGCTGTCAGTGTAGAAACTGAGCTATGGATCATATATATATATATATCAAACAATAGCAGATTCAAAGACACCAGCTAGAAACCGAGCTTGTGCCGGATATAATAATTACCTACGCGATAGAAACTGTGTCAATAATTAACTATTTTGTTAAAAAAAAAAAAAGTCTTTTTCCTCGGCACTATTATTATTATTATTATTATTAATTTTATCTATTGCGGGCTGTGCTTGTTCATGATAAATTGTGGGCTTTTGAGACGTGGGGACCCATGTAAACTTCTGAATTGAATGGTTGACTTTTTCTGACAAAATGGCCATGATCCAGTTAATTTTTTAAAAAAAAAAAGGTATGCTTCCTGATACCAATTAGCAAAAGAACAGTACCTTTTTCCTCTGCAAATTTCCGGTTTTACTGAGTTGCTCATCTCTTTTTATATAAAAACCATCTAATTATTGGGAATGAAATAGCAAAAATAGAGAACAAAAGCGAAGGAGAGCAGAGAGAATGCACACACAGAAATTTAATTGATTTAGAGACTGAATTCCCCTACTTCTAAGACTGTCCTATAAGTTTAAGTCTCGCTATTTTTATTTTTATTTTTTTGGAATTATAATTACTGAATTGCTCGTCCCTTTTTATATAAAAACATAGGACAACCTTTTCCATCGAGTTAAATTGCAAAATTATCATCGTAAACAATAAGAATAACAAGAGAAGGTAAAGAAAGTCCTAAAAAAAATGAAAAAAGTTTTCCAATGAGTATTAATTTATTGATACTGAAATCGTATTTAAAATTTAAAATTTTGATTATAAAATTAAATCAGAATTAATTTTTTTTTTAAAAAAAGAAAAATTGGTGGGTTAGTCAATGCAAACTTTTTGTGTCTTAGCAGAGAGGCGCCAGCCCAGAAAGTAACGTAGAATAGAAGACGGAAAGCACGTAGCTTTTTTTTTTTTTTTTAAAAAAAAAACCTACGATAATCCGAAAAGTGTCTCAAATGGAGAAACGATGAACAGAGCCGTCAAATGTGGGGGCCCCATTCAAAACCCAAATTCCTTTTTTTTTTTTTTTTGTTGGGGGGGGGGGGGAGAGGTGGCGCGGGAGTGATGGGGTTTCTTTAATGCCCTGCGCTTCTCTAACCAACTGTTACCGTTCTCAGATTGGATTGGCAATTCACAGGCAATGGCTAAGAAGAGGAAAGCAGAGGGGCAAAGCACAGAGCACTCAGAATTACGTCTATACCCAATTGACAGCATTTCAAAGTACACAAAGCAGCGAAGGAGTCCTTCACCTAAACGCCGCGCCCATTTCTCCATCTTCCTGATCTCTTCGTCCTCCTCTGTCTCTTTTGGCGGCTCCAATTCAGGTTTTTCTTTTCGTTTCTTTTTTTTTTTTTGGTTCTGTCCCTGACCGTGTCTACATATATGTGTGCATACATGTATTTGTGTCACATCGATTCGCAAGTTTGAATGATGAACATCGTACGGAATTTCAACTCAGTTTCTGTGAATCGTTGGGTTGAGATTGATTGGTGCAAACTCTTCTCGTAAAAATCACAAACCTCTCTGCACGCTGCTCAAAACCCACAGAATCGGTTTCTTTAGCTTTAGTCCCCCCCCTGCCGAATTTCATCTTAGGTCACCCTTTTGTGGTTGTAAACTTTACAAATGCCCAATAAATTGTAGCGACCGACTTTGATCCATTTTAGTCAAGCCACAAGGCTTTTCATAGCCCTGCAGAGTTGCAGACAAATCCTACAAGGGTTTCATATATGATCGATTTTCTCCTCCAAGTTTTGATATTCTTATCCATGCATTTACGATGGTGGCTCCATTCCTAGACAAGCATCCAAGATCATGTGCCCAAAATATACCCTTCAAGATGCACATTGACTAACTTGATCACATCTTGCCTTCGTCTGCTCCCACTGTTTGTGATCCCATTCGTTGTTAAGGTTATTTGTATGATAGGCAGGATTTTAGCACCTCTGATAAACTCAATTCACTGCAGTTGATTGAGTCACCTGGGAATATCAAGCATATCCCATGAGTAAGCTTCAATGCGTTTTGAGTCACCTGGGAATATAAAGCCTATCCCATGAGTAAGCTTCAATGCGTTTGATATGTTCTGTAGTGGATGAAAAGTTGCAAGTGGAAATTTTACTCATAGATTATTGCTTTCTGCTGCTCTAGAATTCGGACGCTGGAGTAGTAACACAATGAGAAATTTTTATATATCAAGAAATATCTCTGTCAGAGGAGAAGGGAAGAGATTTTTTTTCTTTGTTAATTAAGATAATCAAGTGCTTCATGGAGGATAATGTTTTTCACCATTGTTGTTTTTATCTTCCTGAAGCTTTTGCTGCCTTCATGGGATCTACAGTTTCATTAAATTTCTGTGCTTGATTTTGTGAATTAGCAGTTTAGCACTGTACGAATTACCAATTATAGCACCAATATTTCATCTTGAAACATCTTATTCACAGGTTCTAATAGGCCTGGGTTATCCAGCAAGACCACAATTAGTCCAGACAATAACAAGGGTGGAGAAGCATTGTCTGATCTTCCTTTGATTCAATTTATAAGATCCATGGATAGAAGATCAAGACCATTGTCAGATTTCTATGAAGTCCCAGTGGCTACAGTTGGATCAATTCACGAAGAAGCACCTATTGACCTCTTTGTTGATAAGTATGCCCATTAGATGCATGCCACAAGCTCACTGGTGGCAATATGAAGTCAATTTGAATACTTTTATCTAGCAATGATTTATTATCTTGTTTCTGGGCATCAGCAGGCATAAAATTGATACTACTGTGATATTGGAACCTACCCTAAAGAAATCACGAGTTGTGGAATGCAATCACATCTCTGTACCTGCAAGAATGACTCCACAGGCTAAAACAGCCTGCTGGATGCAACAACCTGCTGAAGTAGGTAATCTTACCTTTGTTGATGTAATATGATATTGTGCTTATCACTCTACTTTTTCTGGTTAAATTGGAAGATATATGTCCATTTAAGATTTTGAAGTGAGATTTTTCTCTGTCATTGGTTAGGAATGAATTTGAAGCTTGCCTCTACCTCAAATTTTGAGCAGTCTTCTTATATATGATATTAGCTCATAAGTGGACATGAATTGACATTTGTAGATAATTGGAGAAACGTCTTCCTTAGCTAATGCAAGTAGCCAAGGCCTTGATGGGCATGTTCTCTTACAGCTTTCTGGGGATCATTGCAGGTGGTGTCAAACTTTGTTCTTTGTTTTATGAAAGTTATGGAATTGAGAGACATTTGACACTGTCCATATCTTTCAACTAATCTTTAGCTGAAATCTTGGTAAAATGATTTTCAGTGCTTGGGATGGTCAAGCCAGAGATCTTTCAAATTTTCAAGATGTGAGCATTATCTATTTCCATGTATACTCTAGGTAGTCTAATGTCATTATCTACTGAGTAGCAGAGTCTGTTTGATTTTCACTCCCGGGCAAACCATTGCAATGACCGTTTAGTGGACCAAAGCACTGTCCATGTGGTATCTTTAGCAAACTAGTCTTCTTGGAAGGTGATTGCATTCCTTCTTGCAGTCCATGATTTATGCACCTGATGAAGCATAGGCTGGTGATTGCAAAATCTGCAAAACCAAATTGATGTACATGTCTTTGAGGGCTTGCTTTATTGCCATCTGTGTAATTTTAGTGTGAGAGAGAGAGAGAGAGAGAGAGAGAGAAGAAAATAAAGGACTACTGTCTGATTTCAAATCTCTGCCTAATGTCCCAAGCATGGTGTTGAGGAAATGCTTCAAAACCAGCATATGCATTAAGAACGCCATCTGTTATGGTGCGTACTTACTTTAGTTTTTGTAGCTGACATTAACTTAACTATAAACCCTTTCATCATGTATGACTTTTTCTAGGCATTAGAAATGAAGGAAGATCCGAGTTCACGAGGACCAGCGCATGGAAGCCCTGATGGATCCATTCATTCATATCAGCTAGACCATTCACCCAGTTTGTGAACTGCTTGAAAACATTAAAAAAAAAAAAAAATCTCTTTTATTTTCTTCTTATTCACTTAGTCGACAGCTCCGTGTCTTCCATGATGTTCTGATTTTAGCGCCTCTTATCTGAAGCAGATAAATGGACGTCATCAACTTCAAGTAGAACAGAAGTTAGACACCTGAAAAGAGGCAACGACAAGAGAGAGCAGAAGGTTGGAATTGACCTTCGCCTGTGTTACGATCACATTTGTCTTCCTTGTCAAAAAAAAAAAAAAATCACATTTCCAAATATATACCGTTCTATCCAATATCTCTCATGGAATTGCTCATTCAATTTTGGTCACATTCTTTTGCAGGAAGCTATGTTTCCACTGAAACGCGTCCCAGAGGTTCGCCGATTCAAGATAATGCGGCATCTCGGCCTTGTGGCTCCAATTGGTTCTCCTTTTTGACTTGGCCAGAAAATTTATTATTATTATTATTATTAATTTCCAGCTCCGGTACCATCATCGATATTCTGTGCAGAAGTATTAAGTTACTAAAAAGGGATTGGGTACGGAACAATTTTTTCAGATATTAAGTTAAGATTTCCATAATACCAACATCACCTTGTGCACAGGTTCATTTCTTCTGCTTGCAGCAGTTCCCTTTCACATCACTTCGTCATGATCAGAGAGAGTTAAAAAAGCACCTATTATTGTAATTTAACTACTCAAGAACTATTATCTACATTTTTCAATTCTTTATATTGTCACTCCCCCTTCCTCACCCCCCTTGCTTTCTCAATTCTTAATGCCTAGGTCATGATAATGGCAATAGTTATATATATATATATATATTATATATGCCGTCCATTGACAGAAGAGTATAATGGGTTTTACGTTTTTAGGCAAGCGAAAGTGAAAAAACACAATGTTACATTAAACGGCCGTAGCAAGTCATAGACATTTATTGTTATGGTATGGAATTTAAAATAAAAAGAAAGACTCCATTTCTGTTTGGACTACTCCATTTGGACCTGGGTCAACTGCATGGTTGATTTCTCCGATGAGGTTAGCAAGGGTTTCAAGGTAAATTCACTTCTCTGCCGAGAGCCACGACCGTAACCGCTGCTGACATTTTGAAAAGGCTGGGAGTCTCGCGTCGGAAAAAGAGAAGAAGGTTTACGTGGCTTGGCGTTGCACTTAACAATAATTTAGCATTTTAAGAAGAGAGTAATAACCTATGATATTTAACTCTAGATATATTTTTAAAAAATATTTTTACGTAAATCCCTTCTCACATGAAGAAAATAACAAGTATAAATATCTTATTTATACCTTAAATTAAAAAATATTAGGGTTGAAAAGCAGTTAATTGAGAGAAAAAAAAGAGAATTTTAATAAGATTAATAGTAACTATTTTTAAAATTTAATCGTAATTTTTTGATTAATCTAAATTTTTACTTACTAATAAAAAATATTTTATTTTTTATTCTAAACGATAAAAAATAAATTTAGTAGATGGTAAGTAATAATTTTTTATTTATATTTTGTAATTTATATTTTGATAAATTGTGTGCAGTTATAATTAATATTATAATTAGAAGGTAATTTGTGATTTAATAAAATTAATTTTTGATTAATTGATAAAAAAAATATTTTTTTTATTCTGAAAGACCTGTTCGTAATTTGAAAAGGTATATTTTCATTTTGAAATCCTGATTACTTATTTTTAATAATGATATGTTCTTACGGTAGTTTTGATAAACTATAGATAAATATCAATTTGTTATTTAATTAAACTGAAATTTAGACAACTAATAAGGAACAACTTGAATTTTATCTTAAACAAATGTATTATTGTTTTGACATTTAGTTGTTGAGTTCTTGTTGACAGAATATACCTAGTTCTTATTAAATAACTCATTTGATATCTAACTAGATTCAAATTAAATTTGTTTAATTTGGTTAATATAATTGAGTTACATACCTTTATTGTACACACTTATTGATTATAATGAATTTGATCTTTGATTTGGTGTGTCTCATGCTTTTATTCTTTGTTTTGAAGGAGATTTTCATGTAAAAATTGATGTATTCTTGTGTATAATTATTTAAGTTGTTACCTTTTTTATTTGATCATATGATAAAAAAGAGATAATAAAATACAAATTATCTAATAGGCCTCTCTTATTTGTTTTAATTGAATAATAAAGATAGCAATTTAAACAATTCATATAAAAATACATTAATTTTTATGTAAAAAAATCATAATACACCGATTAAATTTACTATAATCAATAGGTGAATATACAACTTCAATTACATTAAATAAATTAAACAAACTCAATTTGAATCTAGTGAGAGATGAAATAAGTTAACTAACAAGAATTAGACATATTTTATCAATAATAACTTAATAACTAAATTTCAAAATAACAATCAAACTATTCAAAATAAAATTCTAGTTGCACCTTACTAGCTATCCAAATTTTAACTCAATCATATTACAAATTGATGTTAATCTACATAATTTATCAAAATTACTACAATAAAGAGAACGAAACATTATTAAAAATAAGTCATTACGATTTTAATATGAAAATTTACCGTTATATGAAGTCAAATTATGATCTAATCGTTTACAGTTAAGAAATATGTGTTCTTTATCAATAAACTAAAACACCAACTTGATGGAACTATAAATGAATTTATTATTATAAAATAATCAAAACTATATACACAATAATTTTTTAAAAAATAAATTATAAAAAATTACACTTACAATTTACTCAATTTAAATTTTATTATTTTAAATAAAAAATAAATTATTCTATGTCAGTCAACAAAAATTTAATTTAATAAAAAAAATTATTTGATACAAACACATACATCTTCAGTGGAATCATTGTGTCCGATGGTTAGTCTTGTCAATTAGTCACAACTAAAGACAGCCTTAGTTGTCCCTGCAATATTGGACTTGTAAGATCAGTCTTAATCTCGAGCTTTTGACTGTTCATTAAACTATTCTGCTAGAACTGTACGTTGGGCAACTATGTTTTGTTGACCGTTGATTGTAGTTACGGCTTCACACTGCTATTTGGTTGATCCATCTGGGGAGTTGTTTCTTGACTATCTTGTATGTCATTATACTTTATCAGTTGAGGATAGAAATGATCTGGAATAACTTAAGGTATGTCTTGCCTTTCCTTAACAGTTCATTCCTTCATTATCTTGTATCCATATATCTTAATTTGGAGGTTGCCTGAAATAAAAGGCCTCTTCTACTTGTTGAAGCTGGTCTTTACAAGATGAGAAAAATTTAGGCGTCCAAAAAGCTTTATCTGAGTTATGTTCGTGTGGGTAGTTAGCCCTCAACTGTTTTTAGGATATTGGGCCTCTATTCTTCCTGATGTGCAATTCTGCTGCTTTGTTCACAGCTGATTGTAACTGCTATTTGGTTGGTCCATCTGGGGAGTTGTTTCATTGCTTTCTTGTATGCCATTGTACTTTATCAGACGAGGATAGAAATGTTCCGGAAGACTTTACGGTACATCCTGCCTGATAACTTTTAAATTGCAGACGATTGAATGATTACACCTTGGTTGAGGCTCTATAATTGTACTCAACTTGAGACAGAAATCTTGGAAATTAATTGGCAAAAGCAATCGTACATATTCTATCTATTGGCTTGGCAATAGTACCGCAAGGTTGAAGAGTCTGCACCTTTTAATACTGGCATTCAAGAAACCGGATTCACACTGTAATAATGAAGTCGTCACTTAGACCGATTTAGAGTTTTTGCTGATTTTCAGGCCTGGCACCAGATACCTACTTTTCATATGATGAGTATTGCATATATCTAGTCTCTTATGATGTATTAAAAAGCTTATTTCTGAGTTATTGTTTCCCTCAGGTGAAGATAGGGGCTTCTTGCACAATAGAGTTAAAGGCCATCTGTGAGAAAGGTCTTCTTCCGAGGACTATTACAATTCCTGAAATGGAGGTATTCATGCTTTTCTTTAGATATTAGTTGGATTTTTGCTGCAACTACAGTGGTAGAGCTTGAGTCATGTTCACGGCGGGATTACTCATTTCTATGTTTGAGTATTTTACCTTGAAATTTATCTTTTCATCTTAAATCTATGCGTCATACTCATTGGCCACTTTTTATTGAAGATGTTTACTCCGCGGTTTACACTAATGCTGCTTAGTTTCTCCAGCCTTTGAAATTAATATGCATGGATGTTTAGATGTCGGGACTGTTTTTCCGTCTAGTGTGTTCCTGCTGTCTTCTTGCTATTTTGAATGTTCACACGTATGCTGCCATTACTGGCTTGCTGATGCATGTCCTAATTATGCAGACATAGATCTCCTAAAATTAATAGTATGCTTAATGACTGCAAACGCAGGAGTTTGCGAGGACGTAGGGATCATGTTCCAAGAGTCAGCACAATGAGGTGGGACAATGTACCCATCTGATGTATGCCTTGGGCAAAGACCCAGACTTTCGACATCTGGAAGGCGACCTAGATAAACGTATGGTTTTGAAATCCGCTTAAAAACAACTATTGAAAGTTGGGGCACATAGTTTTTAAAATCAAACCGAATTTTGATCCCAACCAAAAAAAAAAAATCTAAATTTGAGTGGTTGCTGGTCTAATTATTAGGTCCATAGTTGTATTAATAGATTAATTTCTTTCTAAAAAATAATTAACCTTTTTATATTATATAAAAGTGTGTGTGTGTGTGTGTGTGTGTGTGTGTATAGATACAAGTGGAGGATTAATAAAATAATACAATCATAGACTTTTTCTTTAAAAAAAAAAAAAAGTAAAGACCAAATCCCTCGGTTCACTAATTTGATCGTCTGGTCAAACTGATTAGGACAATACAAATTAAACGATTTTCATTTTTTTTTAATTTAATATCCTATCTGATTTCTTAACTAAATTAAATTAGACCAATAATAATTGAGTTTTAATTCAATCCAACTTTTAAAACTATGTTGAAACAAGTCCAATGCACACCGTTGGCCTTTTTCCCAAGTAACAAGAGTCGGCCCATGAGCATGTCGCCCAAATATAGACGACTTCATTTGACTTCCCGTACCCTGATGCACCCCCACGAGGGGCCTCGGAGCTGTCGTACCCAACTGCTGATTGAGTGTTGTGTTTCTGGTCTTTCCTTGAACGAATTCGTGTTCCTGATGTCATTAGACGTATTGCGCACTTAAAATGACAGATTTTGGATTGAAATGCGGCATGTGCTTGGATGGTGTCAGAAGTGAATTATCACTGGGGACCCACGCGTGGCATGCTTCGGTAAGAATTGCACTTGCCCGTCACATTGACTCGTGATTCAGGAGCCCCATCTACCCCCCCAATAGAAAAATTCGTCGGGTAACTCTTGGAAAGGCTCAAAGACCACAATCACAAGTCTTTGAAAAAAAAAATTAATTAGATTACCTCATTTTTTGTTAATTTATTACATGATTAGTTTAACCACAAATTATCACCTCTGCTTGGAGTTCTTAGTTATTATCGAAGCATCGGTTAGGTAGTCTTGCTCTTTTTGTGATTTGAAGATGACATGTAATTAATAAAACAAAAATGTTATTTGGTTGCCCGTCTGTTAGTGATTAAATTTATAATTACAACTGAATGGAATAGTAATTGTGAAATTGTTAGCATGTCAAAAGAATCTTGTGCCCGTATAATAAAATTCCAAGAAGTCAAGGCTATGAATTTCTCTCTCTCTTTCTTCCTTTCTTTTTTTTTTTTTTTTCAATAGAAGACACGATGGATGAGAAAATAATATGATGGCTTATTCTTGCACTTACTGTCATGAAAGTTGGGCCATTCAGCACTTTCCGCGATTCGAAAAGGATCAATTTCCATGGCCGTCATGATTCTTTTGCTCATCTAACTACTCATAATTGAATATTTCATGACCGTAGCTTTTCTTTTTCTTTTTTCCTTTCTTTTGAAGATAAGCATCATTTCATTAGTTTTTTTTTTTTTTTTTTTTTTGGTTGTATGAACACAGCTGTCACGACAGGCTCTCTACCTCAAATAATGCCTCTGGCACCTTTCGGCAAATGCACCATTAACAAACATATTTAGAACAATCAGGGAGCATGAAAGAGACATGGCCTCCTCCAGCGTGGAGATTTTTCTCTTAGGGTCGGCCTTCTCCAGTCTCAACTTCAAGGAGACCTCAAGATTTTAGTTTTCTCATTAATCTTAATCGTTCCCTTTCCTCAATCCATCCAATTGCAATGGCTTCACACCCTGATCAACTTCACTTGGTTTTGATACCCTTGATGTCTCCAGGCCACATCATCCCAATGATAGACATGGCTAAGCTTTTCGCTATCCATGGCATGATTGTCACCATAGTTACAACACCCCTCAATGCCACAAAGTTTAGTTCAGCGATTGAACGTGCCACTGAGTCCAGGCTTAAGATCCGGCTGCTTCAGTTGCAATTTCCAGCAACTGAAGCTGGCCTGCCAGAGGGATGTGAAAACGTAGACAAACTTCCCTCCCGGAATTTAATCAGAAACTTTTTCAATGCTGCCAGCATGCTACAACATCCATTTGAGCAAGCATTCGAAAGCTTAATCCCCCGTCCAAGCTGCATAATATCCGGCAAGAATCTTCCCTGGACAGTTGACACAGCTCGAAAGTTTGGCATTCCAAGGATCTTTTCGATGGAATGGGATGTTTTTCATCCTATTGCACGCACAAACTGGAAGTTACCAAAGTACATGAAAGGGTATCCTTGTTTGAGTCCTTCGTGGTGCCTGACTTGGCTCATCATATTGAATTGACTAGAGCCAAGCTACCTGAATCCCTCAATCCTGGAATGCCTGACCTGGCAGATGTCCGCAACAATATTAGAGCAACTGAAGTCATATCAGATGGTATCGTGGTCAATTCTTTCGAAGAGTTGGAAACAGAGTACGCCAAAGAGTATAGGAAGGTGAAAGGAGATAAACTTTGGTGTATTGGTCCGCTTTCAGCTTGCAACAAGTTAAACCTGGACAAAGCCGAGAGAGGTGAAAAGACCCCAACGGATGAAGAGTGCTTGATGTGGCTCGACTCTTGGGAGCCTGGATCGGTAGTTTATGCTTGTCTTGGTAGCATTTGTGGTCTTGCAACCTGGCAACTTGTGGAACTCGGTTTAGGCCTGGAAGCATCAAACCAGCCATTCATTTGGGTCATCAGAGGGGGTAAAAAGGCAGAAGGATTGGAGAAGTGGATTGTAGAGGAAGGCTTTGGTGAAAGGACTAAAGGGAGAGGACTTCTGATTCAAGGCTGGGCTCCGCAAGTGTTAATATTATCCCATCCATCCGTAGGATGTTTCTTGACACACTGCGGTTGGAATTCGACACTGGAAGGAGTCTCTGTTGGCGTGCCACTCGTAACCTGTCCACTATTTGCCGAGCAATTCCTGAATGAAAAGTTACTCGTGGAAGTTCTGGGGATTGGAGTAAGTGTGGGAGTTGCGGCTGCCGTGACATGGGGATTGGAAGAAAAGTCAGGACTGGTGATGAAGAGGAAGCAAGTACAAAGGGCTATAGGCAAAGCGATGGAAAAGGATATAGAAGGAGAGGACAGAAGGAAAAGAGCGAGAGAGATTGGAGATGTGGCCAGGAGGGCAATCGAAGAAGGTGGTTCTTCTTACATTAACGTGCAAAAGTTAATCATATACATTTGCCATGCCAATAACTACCGTGCCACCAAGTCCGATTCATAGAGACATTGGGAACAATCATTCAAAAGGGAGACGAAATTGCAAAAGACCCAACATTTTTCTGTAGCTGGCGCATGCATAGAAGTCATTGTACAATTTAAGCCCTTCTTTTGTGGTTAAATAAAAAAAAAAGGAAGAAGAAGAATATAGAGGTCAATGTACAACTTAAGTCCCTGTTTGTCTAAATGTTGCCTGAAGATCCAAGGTCAAACCCTTTCTTTCAACAGGTGAAGCTACCATCTCCAGGATAGTTTGACCAAAACACCTATGCAGATATTTGGCTGCAAGCGCGTAAATCAACAAGAATGACCACCATAACTCCATGGCATTGCAACCATTAAAGTATATTTATGTAGTACTGAAGCATCTTCAAATCAATATACACACGGCACACATGTTTGGCAAAAATTATTAGTCTGTAATGTTCCACTAACAAAAATATAATGCAGTAGTGGAAATTTGATTAGAGAAAGCACTTGTTGCTCGGCAGTAAATGAATTAGAAGTCACCATGAGGTAAAGGTCCAGGGAAATTGCAAACAGTCTATACAGAGATGCAACCATTCTGCCTTCACAATGCCAAATGCTTATACAGGGAACCTCGCACCATAGCTGTCCTATCAATATGCTCTAATTTGGCTGTCCAGGAATGTTGCAAGTGAAAATAAATAAATAAGCACCCCTAAAGGGCCATAGCAAAAACTTCTGATTGGCTTTGAATTTATGGAACATTGAATAAGTAAAAATAAACTAAAGAATTATCATTTGAGGTACAACATACTTTCACTACACATCAGTAAATTTTAGTGCAAGGGTGCACAGCATAGACAGACATCTAGCCAATTGGCAAGGTTGACTGGTGAAAACAAAATTAGGTCGCGTAACTAATACATGGCTTGGATGGTCATAAAGTGAGGTTATTCAGTGCTGTGGCCCTGCAATACTCTAAAGAAATCTAACGTCTACCTGTACATAATCAACATGGCAGAAAAATAACTCGTAACAATGCATTTGGAACATTAAATGCAAAAGTTTCACAACCACCATTTTTGCTAATTCCATACAGGACCACTAGACTTTTTTTTTTGTTTTTATAACACAAATTCACACTACAAGGGAACCTGAATAGCATGGCTTGATTCACTTGCAACCCCAAGAGACAAGGAGATGAATTGTGGTGCATAAGATGCCCTTCGTTTTCCTGCAATAAGACCGTTTCTATATAATTAATATTTGGCAATCTAAAACCAGTCAATAGAAAGACCATTGCAGAATTAAGTTTACAACAGCATCCCAGCTTTGTAAAAGGCTTATAATCACCTTTTACTTTCCTCTTGAAGCAAAGAAGTTGCACATGCTACACCTACTGTCCGCGCACAACTTGTGGGCCTTCTCCCAGCCGCTTTCTCAATTGTCTATAACATCTTTTTGGACTTGGGCCACCTGCGATGTTTCACGCTAATTGGATCTTCAATCCGGGTAGTCTGCTGAACCTCACAATCATTATCACTCTCACCATCTCCCTTATCAACACCTACATTATTCTCTGCCACCACAGTAACAGAATTGATAGCCCAATTCTCTAACCGCTGGTAGTGTTCTTTAAGAACATTTATGAAGAATTCAAATTTGTCCAAATCATCAACAGCAATATCAACTGCTGAATAAAATATTTTCTCCAATTCTTTTGTCCTTTGCAGTTCTATTGACTGATTGGTGCTCCCAACCTTTATCTTGCTGTGGCATCGCCCAACATCCTTCCTCCACCGCCTCAATATGTATCTTTCTGGGATAACATCCAAATCCTTGATAATTAACACCTTAAACACATGTGCACACAATATGCCCTGGAACTCAAATAATTGACAATTGCAATTAATTTCATGAGTCTACATCAAATTTAACAATAAACTTGACATGCCTCCTCTTTACACCTGCCCCAACTATCATCTCAGTCACCTCATAGGTCATTTTTGTTCCCTGCTCCATCATTTCTTTCAGCTCACAATACATTGTATCAACTATTTGTTTTTGCACCAGTTTAAAGATTCTATTTGTGTATGCTTTACAAAGCTGCAATTCAAATGGCCATCTTGTCACACATGGGATTTGAGCATGACTTGAGAGAAAATCCTCCTGAATCTCCTTTTCTATCTTATCTTTAACAGCCAACTCATATTGCTTGATAAATTGGTGTAGCGTGCTTCGCGAATGAACATATCCATCAAAAAAAGGATGCATTTTTTCACTTCTCTGTGTGTAGGACATCCCCGCCAAAAAGAGGATTTCAAAAAGACGGGAACCCATCTTTTTCTGTTATCATACAAAGTACTTAACCACTCATTTCCATCAAGCTGAAAATTGGATATCATTGTCCCCCAACTTTCCTCAAACTCAGTGAAACTAAGAGAGTCATAGACAGCTCCCATAAAGGCATCTTTCACAGGCCCATAATTAGTGCTTTTTGCTAGTTTGGTAGGAAATTTTCTTAGAATATACTGTATACACCACCTATGTCTGGTATTAGGGAAAACTGTCTCAATTGCATTTCCGATTGCCTCACATTGATCAGTGATAATGGCATCTGGGTGCTTGCCTCCCATACAGCTCAACCAAGTTTCAAACAACCAAATAAATGTCTTACATTTTTCATTATTTAAAAGAGAACAGCCAAGGAGAATTGTCTGCCCATGGTGATTCAACCCAACAAACACCGCACATGGCATGTCACACTTGTTCACTAGGTAGGTAGTGTCGAAGGTAACCACATCACCAAACTCTTCATATGCGGCCTTACTCCTACCATCTGCCCAAAAGACATGCTTCAACCTTCCCTCTTTGTCTGGTTTTATTGAATAAAAGAAACCTCTGCTTTCAGTTTGCATCTTTGCAAACATCTGATGAGCCAATTCAGCATCACCTCCTGCTAAATGTAGCCTGCGAAACTTGTTCATTTGACTTTTAAGATCAACACTCAAGCATGGCATCTCCTCATGCCTGCCTACCTGAAATACCAGAGATTTCACATTTTGCATGGCTTCTAGCTGCCTCTTCATATGAACATCTAGAACCCGGTGTTGCCTTATGAATCTAGTTTGACATGGAGTCACCTCATGATTATGCTCTAACTCAACTTTTGTAATCATCCATACCCCTTCTTTCTTTGCACAACAAATTCGAGCCTTACAACCAGATCCCACTAGGCCTTCGAGACAACAAATTACTTCCTTTTGCCTTGTGTTCTCGCCCTTTAGTGCATTGTATTGTCTGCCATCTATATTGCCCAGTCAGATCATCCTTTCTTATACCCCGCTTGGCAATGCCAAAACCGATTGATCTAGCATAGCTCTTATAAAATTCATACAACTCATCAACGCTGTTAAACATCATTCCAACAGCAGGTGCCTCCACAACTTGGCTAGCAGTTGCTTCAATATTTGCCAGCACAGGCACTTCTTCCCCACCATTATCATTACTCCCAACTCCCACTCCATGAGATCCTTCACCTCCAACAACAGGATTCATTGCTCAGAAATGCAACTCCAACCTGCCATAATTAAGCTTTCATTAGCTTCCACAACCATGTCTTAAAAGAAATTATACAATATTTCCTAAATTTTCAATGAATTCACCCACACAGCAAAAGCTAGAGAAACTTTTCTTTCAATCAACTCTACTAGCAATATTGGAATAATCACACTCTTTTTCACTGTCCTATTTCATTTATTCTACTTTCTAATGTTGAAACAAACACCACAAAGGTCATGCCACTTAATTATTCCATTTAAGCCAGTCTTCTAATCATAACAAAATTCAACTAGTTGAATAAGCAAAAATTAAATGCCAGAATTCAACCTTCTTTACTAAGTCAAGGGCCTACTCCTTGAGTTCACACAATCAGCACAATATTTTCTCTAACATTTTGCTTCAATAATTCCCCATTCACATTCATCAACTCAAACGTTGCTACAGCTTAGTTCATATACAGTTCACACCCAAAATGTCCCGATCATTCAATCACTACGGAAATCAACTGTTCCTATACTTAGTTAATTTGAACTCACCTTAAAACCCAAATGTCCTAACAATCTAACTCATCAAACTGTCTCATTGATGAAATTCAAATGAAGTAAGTATACATTATGAAATTCAGCCATGCCAATCCAAAGGGTCATCAAAATGAGGTAAAATTTTCACCTCTCCCCTTAGCTTCCCTTTCCTTCCTTCCACAGCTGCACACGCCCTTCCTTTAGTCGTCGACGACCGCCACCAAGCCCACCCCCAACTTGCCTCTCTTAGACGGACTTCAGTTCAGCTATGCTGCTTTTCTACTCTTCAAAATCTAACCTAAAATTTGGCCATTAAAGCTACAGCCATGCCGGAGAGGGGGGGATTCAGTGTCGCCATAACTGTTAACTCTGAGCATATTTCCTTCTTTCCCTCTGACCACCTACTTCGCTTTCCCAATCTTCTTCTTTTTTTTTTTTATTATTATTATTAGAAATATTTGCAACTACGCAGTGTCGTTTTGTGCCTAACTTTTCTACTGCAAACCGAAAAAGGTAGGAACAGAATGCGAGAGAAAAAAACAAAAAAAAAATTAAAAAAATCAAATACTAGTCTAATGTTAAGGTGAAAATACCCAACGGATACAAAAATGCCACGTCATCACAATAGCAAAATGGAAAACGTTGACCGGCGGAATGGAGGAATAACATTTGTCCCCACACACACGCACACACACATATATCCGACGGCTTGACCGGGAAAAGAACCTTTTTGAAAAAAAAATAAAAAACGTCAAAACGGTGCCGAAACAATTGGAATACGCGCAAGGAAAGCATCACGAAAGGCCTTGGAAAAACAAAGGCAAAATAACATCCAAAACACCAGTGTAAAATATTTCTGAAATTAAAATCAATGAATTAGATTTACCTAATATCTTGTAATAATTTTCGTATAAAAATATATTTAGAAGTTAGTTCACCTTGAATTTCAAATTCATGCATATCGAGACTATTTCTTAAGAAACAATCAAGAGGAGCATTTCATTTTCAAGCATTTGGATTAAAGCATTTAGTATTGCCATTAACTTTGGATACGTAACTTTAGAATTTAAGAGCAAGTTTACATGTTACTATTAGACATTGATTGCAGTTCTACTTGTAAAAGTTGCATCTTGGTATTTTTTCTCTTGGTTGAAAACTGCAATGTATTTCAGATTCTGAGTTTCTATCCACAAAATTGGCGTTGATTTGTATGACAGGTCTTGAATCTTGAGGATTGTAACATTATAAATTTTCAGATGATATCTTTCTAAACAATTTTGTTCAACATCTTCATACACTTTTGAACTGATCTCCATGGCCTCGCGTTCCAACCAACTGCACTTTGTATTGTTTCCTTTTATGGCCCAGGGCCACATGATCCCTATGATAGACACCGCCAGATTATTGGCTCAACATTGAACGGCAGTCACTGTTGTCACCACGCCGCTCAATGCAAAGCGTTTTGCAGCAACATTTACTCCTGCCATAGAATCCGGACTGCAAATGCAGTTTGTTGAACTTCAATTCCCATTTGAAGAAGAAGCATTACCAAATGGGTGTGAGAATCTTGAACTGCTGCCATCGTTAGGCTTAGCCAGCAAGTTCTTCACCGCAGCCAACAAGCTGCTAGAGGAAGTTCTAACATTGTTTAAGGACTTAAAACCAAGGCCAAGTTGCAGAATCTCAGATGGCTGTCTACCGTACACAATTCATGTTGCTAACAGGTTTGGTATTCCGAGGATATCGTCCACCGGAATTTCCTGTTTTTGTCACTTTTGTATCCACAACATGCACACTAGCCAAAATTTGGAAGTCTTATCTACCGAATCAGAATATGTAATTTTGCCTGGAATGCCTGATCACATTAAATTCAGAAAAGGCCAGTTGCCAGTATCGGCTGTGGTTCACAACACAGATGCGTTCCATCGGCAAGTCATGGCTGCAGAAATGACGAGTTACGGATCCATTGTTAATTCATTTGAAGAGTTGGAGTCAGCATATGCTCAAGGATACAAAAAGGCCAAGGGTGGCAGAGTCTGGTGCGTGGGTCCGGTTTCCCTATGCAACAAAGACAGCTTGGATATGCTTCAGAGGGGCGCCAATGCTTCGGTTGATGAATGTCAGTGCTTGACCTGGCTTGATTCACAGCAACCGGCTTCTGTTATCTATGTTTGCCTTGGCAGCCTTTGTAGTCTAATAACTTCACAATTGATAGAACTTGGATTGCGTCTGGAAGCATCAAACAGGCCGTTGGTAATAAGGGAAGTGGGGAAATCAAAAGAACTGGAGAAGTGGCTTGCAGAAGAGGGTTTTGAGGAAAGGATGGGTGGGAGAGGCCTCGTAAAGAGAGGCTGGGCACCACAAGTAGCAATATTGTCACACAAAGCTTGGAGGGTTCCTCACTCATTGTGGATGGAATTCAGTATTAGAAGGAACATGGTATTGATGGGAGAGAGCTAGCGTAATATAAATTGACCAATAGATTTCTCCCAGTTAATTAAATAATAAATAATGTATCTTAAACAATCATTAAAAAATACTAATTTTTTAGGTGAAAAATTTATTTAAAGTAAAGAAAAAAAATTACGGGACACACTAGTTCATAACATTATAATCAATAAGTGAATATAACAAAGTTAAATAACTTCAATTATATTAACTAAATTGAATAAATTTAATTTGAACCAAAGTTAGAGGTCAAATGAGTTAATAAGCATGAAATACACTTTTTATCAATAATAACTCAACAATCAGATATCAAGGTAGTAATTTAACTGTTTAAAATGAACCCCCAGATATCTTCTAATAGCTATCTAAATTTCAATTCAATCGAACTACTAGTCAATAATTAGTCTACTAATTCTGCCACAGATAAAAGAGTAGAGAGTTATCAGAATTGAGAGGTTTCAGTTCGAATGAAATAACTGTCCTTAAGTTCATAGAAACTTAATCCAACCGTCTACAAGAAAGATCTATGTATCCTCACCAATTCTGTGTACAAAAAATTGACCAAAAAATAGACTTATAAAAACTGAAAAGAAAAAAAATTTATAGTGTTAAAAACTTAATTTTCATCGTTCCGAAATAAAAATTACTATATTAACCATCTAAATTTTAAACTAATGGGATACGAATATTCTTTCTCAATATAAGATAAAAAATACTCTACTAATAATTCTTACTTTTTTAAAAAAAAAATTTTCTTTTTTTTTCCTTTCTTTCGACCGTACGGCCGTTTCACTTTTTTTTTTTTTTGAGGTTTTCTTTCGGCCATCGGAGCCTTTTCCTCTCTCTCTCTTTCAACATCTCGTCTTATCAAAAACTTAATTTTAATAAGTTATTTATACCTCTTTAAATTAATTTTTTTTTTTTTTTTTAAGTTCCGCCGGGATACCTAACAGTTATGGCACCCCATTGGTAACGTGGCCGATTTATGGAGACCAGTTTTGCAATGAGAAGTTAGTAGTTCAGGTGCCAAGGGTTGGAATAAGGATTGAAGCAGAGCTTACCACTATAATGTGGGGAGAGGAGGATAAGGTTGGATTGTTGGTAAGGAAAGAAAACATCAACAAGGCTTTAGAGAGGTTGATGAATAAAGAAGAGGGAAGTGAGGAGAGAAGAAGCCGGGTCTTCTTTTCACATCAAACTGCTAATAGAAAACATTGCAAGTAATCAGCTTCATGCAATGGCAGAACAGTGAGATAAACAGTAATTTCTTAATCCATTTCGACCTTATTTTTGCGCTTCTTCTTAATAATGAGTTTCCAATGCCTTTGGATGTGACCATTTGTTCATCTTCAACTGGAAAATCTGACTAATGCGCACCAACTTATGTAGAAGGTAATTCTTCCTTGTAGTGACGAGACAGTATCTGGCCACGGCCATTATCGTTGGCAAACTCATCCCCTTTACCAAATTCATGGCGATCTCTACAGGTTTTGCCAATTCAATGGCTGCTTCAGCATCGGTATAGGATGTCAGCTAGAAATAGATAGGCTTTTGCTTCTTCAGGTAATCCCAAGCCTTTGGTAAGCTCCCTCATATTATGTTTTGTAAAAGCTCGTCCTCAAGTTAGTTCTGTTAGCTTGTCGCAAGGGCTTTGCAACAACTTATCTACGTATCACCCGTAAATTTACCATAAACAATATGGCAGGCTAGACTAGCTTATTGAATCCTCGAGTCTAAGTTAGACTCATTGAAAACGCCAACCAACGTCTAGCGTCCGAAGTTTTCGATTTTCAAGCCACAATTAGCATGTGACACTGCATTTGCTTCGATATATGACACGCGTTTGTATATCTCCCAGACGTTCTTTACCTTTGGTCGTGACTATATTTCTCGATACAGTGATATAGTTTTCTCGATTCCTGACAACTGCTAAATATTTTTTTTTTCCGTAATTTTTCAAAATAAATAAATTTTTATGACTGATATTTAGATTTGTCATTCTCCACATTGAAGTACTTGATATACCACAACCAATCTGGACGATGGGTAGCCAACTTGCCATCTATATACCACGGTGATTCAGAAGGCCAGGACAATTCCTGCAATCATCTCGCTCCCGCATAACTTTTACACTTGTGGTGCAGCACCGAACATAAAACCAATGTATACCTGCCTTGGAACCCAGAAAATTTATGATATTATTGCGGGGAAAAAGGACATTTTCCATGGAAATATAAACTGGAACAGTGGAGGCTCGTTGGAGAAAGGTCACAAAAAGTAATCTACTTAATGCAACTTTATTGACTAATCCTATGGTCAAGTTCTTGATGTCGGTACTCTAAACATCATAGCGACCATCAACTCTCTTGTATTGGTGGTCCACATTGACCATTCTGTTCTTGGCAACAGGATCCGTACACAGCAAGAATAGGACATACGTGAAGCTCTGGCACAGATAATCCAATGGAAGATGTGGTGGACCTGCAGAAAAATCAAAGGAGAGAGGAAAAGTAAAAAATTCCGTGGACAGCGATTAAGCCGTGTCTGCTGAGCGATATTTCTTTGGGGACGACTTTTCCCTGCAAAAGCGAATTTCATTTTGTGAACCAGAATCACGATCACTTTTTAATCAACCCCCGAAATAAAATTCGAACGCCATAAACAGACCATCCCCAATCACTTCCTCTACTTCAAATTTACATAGTGCCGACCAACTACAACTATGGCCTTCCGATCCAATCAACTCCATTTTGTCGTGTTTCCATTCATGTCTCCGGGCCACATGAACCCCATGATGGATGTTGCCAAGTTGTTAGCGCAGCAGGGAGCGATCATCACTATAGTCACCACACCACACAACGCCAAGCGTTTTGCCAAAAACGTCGCTCGTGCCGTGGAATCAGGACTCCAAATGAAGTTTATTGAAGTCCAGATGAAGTTCGAAGAAGCAGGACTGCCAATGGATTGTGAGAATGTTGACTTGCTGCCTTCTCTAGGCCTAGCCAGCGAGTTCTTCATTGCAACCAACACGTTTCAGGCACCGGTAGAAATCTTGTTTGAGGAACTAACACCGAGGCCAAATTGCATACTCTCTGATGTGCTTCTTCCATACACGGCTAATGTTGCTAGCAAGTTTCACATTCCACGGATTTCATTCAATGGAACTTCGTGCTTTGCTAACTTATGCTTCCACCTCGTACAAGTTAGCGGAATGCTTGACAGCGTTACCTCTGATTCAGACCGTGTCATTGTGCCTGGAATGCCTGGTAATTTTGAATTTACCAAAGACCAATTGAGTCCGCCCATGGTTCCAGTGGAAGGTTATGCTAACCAAATCATAGCTGCTGAGGCCATAAGTCATGGGGTGATTATTAATTCTTTTCAGGAGTTGGAGTCAGAATATCTCCAACCATACAAAAGGTCTAGAGAAGATGGAGGACACAAAGTTTGGTGCGTCGGTCCAGTTTCGCTCTGTAACAAAGACAACACAGACAAGCTTCACAGAGGTAACAAAGCTTCAACAGATGAATCTCAGCTGTTGAAGTGGCTTGATTTCCAGCAACCGGCGTCTGTTATCTATGTTTGTCTAGGCAGTCTCTGTAATTTAATAACTTCACAGATGATAGAGCTTGGATTGGGCTTAGAAGCGTCGGGAAAACCATTCATTTGGGCTATAAAGGGTGGAGAAAAATCAAAAGAACTAGAGAAATGGCTTGCAGAAGATGGTTTTGAGGATAAAATCAAAGGAAGAGGCCTCGTGATCCGGGGTTGGGCTCCACAAGTCCTCATGTTATCACACCGTTCCATTGGAGGATTCTTAACGCATTGTGGCTGGAATTCAACAGTGGAGGGGGTATGTGCCGGCGTACCAATGGTTACTTGGCCGCTTTTTGCAGACCAGTTTTGCAATGAAAAGCTAGTTGTGGAAGTGTTACGAACTGGTGTAGCTGTTGGGGCGACTTCTACCATCGAGTGGGGAGAGGAAGAGAAAATCGGAGTGTTGGTGAAGAGGGAAGATGTTAGAGAGGCTGTAGAGAGGTTGATGAATGATGGAGAGGAAGGTAAAGAGAGAAGGGAAAGAGCCAAAGAATTCAGCAAGTTGGCAATGGAAGCCCTGGAGGAAGAAGGGTCTTCTCGTCTCAACCTGAAACAGCTAATAAAATATATCGCGGAACAAACAAGTTGAAAAACCAGCATATTTGTTGGAAACGAAAGATAGTAACTCATCTCGGTTGAAATCAAATTGGTTACTGAATTCTACTTTACCAAGCATTGCCACTAAGGTGCAGTCTTGTGGTAATTCAGAGTCTGTTCATCTGCATTTTTATTTTATTTGTTACTAAATCTGCCAAAATCTAATACTGGTGTTATTTTTTTAAAACTGGACAATTAGCTCAACAGCGTTCGCGAAAATAAGAATTTAATGAGAATGACTCGAGCATTTGACATAAAGAACAGGGAAAAAGGCCCTAAGCATATTTCCCTGTCTCAAACTTTTAGTTTGGTTCGTAAATCTGTGCTTGCCTTACGTTCCACGGTTGAAGTTTAAGTAGATAATTCTGGATAGTAAACCAGGTGAACAAGACCAAGAATCGTTTCGTCTGCCAGCATAATTTGGTCCCGTATGTATGCTCATCGTTAACATCACTTGCTTTTTTGTTGTTGGGTGTATATATTAGTGTGTATATTTGGTAGGTGAAGTTACACTTTACAAGAAAATAAGTCACATTTTACAAAAAGATAAAATATATTTTACAAGAAAATAAGAAAATTATGAATTGAAATTTTGAAAGTTAAAGATACACATTATATTTATATAAATATAATAAATTGCAATGAAAAAAGATATGAAAAAATACTTTTCTCAATTCTTTTGGATTTAATATGATATTAGAGTCAGGTTACTCTGAAACAATACTGAACCCCTAAACTATAAATGTTAGGATGATGACAGATCAAAAAGTTTCAAGTTCGAAGATCAATTCGTTTTTATTGAGTACAAATGACAACTCAGACAATTTAATTACGCAAACACAATTCAAAAGACCATTTGATGATTATAATAAAGTTTAGTTGAAGACCTTAAGTAAAGATGATTGGGAGACTTTGAAATCTCTCTGGAACACTCACATGAATAATACATCTATTGCTTAGTCAAAGTTTAATGGTAAGGCGTATTTATAATGATTATTTGACATAGGTGTTTCGCATCATATGACGGGTGAGGAAACTGCATTTGTAGAACTTTAAGGAACACCTCCTTGTCTCGTAAAAATGTCGAACGATGAATATGTTATGGCAACAGGAGAAGAAATAGTTCTTGTAGGAAAATTATTTCTCAAGGGTGTTTTATTTGTCCCTGAAATACGACAAAGTTCATATTTTGACATTCACTGATCATTTATGTGTTGTTCAGGATCGCACTTCTAGGATGCTAATTGGAGTGGATGAAGAGCTTGAGGGGCTATATATCGCACGAAGGGAGCTTCTGGTCAGTGCTTATGGAGCTGTTACAATCAAGAATATGAGTTTATGACATAAAAGGTTAGGACATCATTTTATACGAGTCATAAAAAAGCTCATTACAATAGAAGGTAGTATCGAAATAAATAAAGGGGTTCATAAATCTTATGATGTTTGTTTTCGAGCAAACAAACCCATATTCCTTTTTCTAATAGTGACAATAAAGCTGATGATATCTTTAAATTAATTCATTATGATTTGTGGGGAGCTTATCAAAAGGCTAGTTTTTGTAGTGCTACTTATTTTTTGATTATTGTTGATGATTGTTCTCGTGGTGTATGTGTCTATTTGTTAAAGGGAAAACATGAGGTCTTGTTAAGAATTTTTTGGCTATGATAGAGACAATTCAATAAATGAGTCAAAATTATACACAGTGATAACGGTACAGAAGTTACTTGTTTAAGCGATTATTTTAAGGAATGTGGCATTATTCATCAGACTTCCATGATTGAGACATCTCAATAAAATGGAAGAGTTGAGAGGAAACATCGACACATTTTGAATATTGGTAGGGCATCTCGTTTTTAGGTTAACTTACCTATTCAATTTTAGGGAAATTGCATTCTCACTGCAAGATATTTAATTAATTGTACTTTATCATTGATTTTAGGTGGAAAAACTTTATATGAAATTTTGTTTGGAAGCCCTCCATCTATTTCTCATCTTAAAGTATTTGGTTGCCTATACTATGTTAAGAACATTAATCAGGAAAATGATAAGTTTACAAGTTGAAGTGATAAGTATATATTCATAGGTTATCCTTATGGTAAAAAAGGGTGAAGGGTGTATGATCTAGAAAGGAAGGTTTGCTTTGAAAGTTGAGATATTGAGTTCATTGAGCACATGTTTCCTTTGCCCATATGAACTTTGCCAAGCTGACAACTCCAGATTTCTTGCCTACTGTCATTAAGCCTACTATATTGGAGGGCGTGCCTGAAATTGAGGCATTTTTGTTAACCTCTGAATATGACAGATAATTTGTGGAAGAGGGTGTGACAGCAGATAGGGTCGTACAAGTACCTGACATCACAAATGAGCGCGATAACTTTTAGTTCGTTTGCATGATTATGTGTTGCATACAGCTGCCCTCAGTCTCTCGAACTCTCCTTCCTTTTCTTTGGCATCCTCAGGTACGTTTTACCCCATCATAAACTATGTGAATTGTGCTAAATTTTTCCTGTTGCATCGTTGATTCGTGGCTGTAGTAACTACAAGGATTGAACCAACCAATTTTAAAAAAGCCATGTAGCATTCATGTTGACATGAGATAATAAAAAAGGAGATTGAGACACTGGAGGATAATGAGACATGGATAGTTGCTATTTTGCTTAAAGGAAAAAGGGCTCTTAGTAGTAAATAGGTCTACAAAATCAAGTATTATGCAAACAGAAAATCGAACGATACAAGGCATGCTTGGTTGTTTTCGGGAATTACCAGATCGAAGGTCTTAATTATAATGAAATGTTTGTACCTACTACAAAGATGGTCACGGTTCGTACCTTTTTGGCAGTAGCAACGATCCGTGGGTGGGAATTGCATTAGATGGATGTGCACAATACATTTTTACATGACAATTTTAATGAAGAAGTTTATATGCATTTTCCACCAGGCTTTACAGCACCTGGAGCAAATAAAGTGTTTCATCTGCATAAGTCTCTCTATGGGCTACTACAGGTACCATGGTGTTAGTTTGCCAAGCTTGTTGCAGCTCTGGTTCAATATGGATTTTAACAATCTGGCTTAGATTATTCTTTGTTCACATTTTGGCATGGTAAATTTTAGTTGGTCATTTTAATCTATGTGGATGATCTGGGTGATAGGTGGGAATGATAGTGTTATCATTCATGCGTTTAAAACTTACTTGAATGCTTGTTTCCACATGAAATACCTTGACAAATTGAAGTACTTCCTCGGTTTTGAAGTAGTGCAAAATTCGACTGGAATTTTTCTTTGTCAGAAAAAGTATGCTTTCGATATTATTTCTGAGTCCGATTTGTTAGGTGCTAAACCTACTGGCAAACCAATGGAGCAAAATCATCACCTCGCTTTAGTTAAGGATGTAACTCTTCCTGATCCTATGTCTTATCGACGTCTTATTGGCCGTCTTATCTACCTAACAATTACTCGACCTGAATTATCTTATTGTGTACATATCTTGACACAATTTATGCAAGAGCCATGACACAATCATTGGGAGGTGACCCTTCTGGTTGTTCGTTTCTTAAACTTGATCATGTACAAGGTCTTTTGCTCTGCTCTGATTCCTCTCTTCATCTTACAGCTTATTGTGATGTATATTGGGCGAGTTGCCCCTTAACTCGACGTTCTTTGATGACATATTTTGTCTTTCTTGGGGATTCTTTAATTTCTTGAAAACAAAAAAACAACATACTGTATCTTGATTTTCGGCTGAAACAAAGTATCAATTTTTGACTTCTACAACTTGTGAATTGAAATGGTTTAAGGGTTTGTTAGTTTCTCTTGACATCCATCACTCATCTTCTATATGGATTTATTGTGATAGCCAGTTAGCTCTCCACCTTGCTCACAACCTTATGTTTTAGGAACGCACTAAGCACATCGAGGTTAATTGTCACTTTATTCGTGATGAGATTCGTCGTGGTATTATTCTTCCTCAATTTGTATCATCGTCTCACCAACTAGCCGATATCCTTACCAAAACTCTTGGCAAACATTCGTTTGATGTCATTCTTTGCAAGTTGGGTATTTTTGATCTTCATGCTCCAACTGGAGGAGGTATTAGTGTGTATATTCAATAACTGAAAATAAAACACACTTTACAAGAAGATAAGATATACTTTATAAGAAAATAAGACACACTTTATAAGAAAATAAAAAAATTATGGGTTTAAATTACAAAAATTAGAAGTACACATTGTATTTATATAAATATAATAGATTGCAATGAAAAAAGGTACAAAAAAATATTTTTTTACAATTTTTCTAGGTTTAACAGTATACATTGGTATTAGCTTAGGTTATTCCCAAATACACATAGTAATAAGCTATCCAACCAAGAATAACACAAAAGAGCAATGAGAGTCCATTTTTTATCCTATCTATTTCAGTAGCAATCTCTTCAAGAACCAAGCTTCAATAGCTTCAGAATCGCAAGTTAATTCGATACCGTTCTTGAGCCAAGGTTATATGATTCCCATGATTGATATAGCCAAGCTCGTGGCTCATTAAAGTGCCATTTGTCACCGTAATTACCGCACCTGCTAATGCTGCACCAATTACCATTGATCGAGCCATAAGGTCTGGACCAGTGATCCGTGTGCCAAAACACCATTCATTTTTCTAGCTGGAAGCTGCTTTGATCAATTCATCCATTACAGGAGTAAATATAACCTTGTCCGATGCTCCTTTCAACATTAATGATGCATGGCAAGCTTGTTGATGTCCTCAGGTGTGCAAGCAAAATGAAAAAAATTCGATAGCTCTCAGACAAAGGAATCTGCTTACTTCCTAGTAACGAGATCTGTGTTGTTGAGTAGTTCCACTCTCTCTCCTATGGCTCTTCTGCGCGACCCACAGTCTTAGTTTCTGTAACTTAAACATCGATCAGCAATAACAATAATAATAATAATATGACCCAACAAAAAAAAGGTTTTTTAAAGCAATTTTCGACTTTTTTTTTATTTGAGAAATTTATTCTACCATTTGCATCTAGTTTTTTCTCTAACGGACTGATTGCGACTTTGAGCCTATCAATCCATTCCTTAATTTTCCATTGCAGGTTATCTGCCCTAGGCGACTTGTCGGCTGGAAGGGATTTCAGAGATAACCGACTGGTCAGCTTCCCGAGATATCTCGTTCCATTAACCATCTGAGTCCTTCGACTCCACATGAATGCTTTATGCTCCAGTGGGCAACAAAAAGAACCAAGACAGTTGGATGGACCACGGCTGTAATATTGCTTACAGGAAGGATGCTGGGAGCAAATATGACTTTATAGCCAATCCGAATCACGAGTGGCGCCACCTTCAGCTCCCTTCTTCTTCAACCTCAACCAAAGCAACTTTTTTTTTTTCTTAATGATTAAAATTAACTTAATTTCCTGTTTTTCAAGGAAGAAGAGCAATTATCCTATTTACTTTGAAAACCCTTTTGTGAGTTTTAGTCATTGCCAAGATGCATAACTAAATATACCTAAAATACAAAAATAGAGCAACTAATTCATTTCATACTCATATTTTCGGTTAATAGTTCTAATAAGTTATTATACCATTACCCACAGAGTAGGAATTTAGCGTTAAGTCTACGCGTAACCCCCTTGTTTTTTCCCCTCCTTGTAAGGAGAAGATGGCAGAGATATTGTTCAGAATTTATCTTGGGTATTTAGTTATGCTTTGGGGTGGGGAAGCCGTGTCAACGGGACATGACGATGACAGCAGTGACAATATCCATTTTATTTATATTTATTTTTCTTTTCTCTTCTCTTCTTCTTTTTCTTTTTTCGGGTACGTTCTAAAAAACAATACCTACACCTATAACAACGAAATCATACTCGAATCGAGTTGTACTGATTGAAAACACCAGCCAATGTCTAGCTTCCAATGGTATTCAATTTTCAAGCCACAATTAGCACATAACACCGCATGCATTGATATTTAACACGTATTTCTAATTTTGTACATCTGCTCATGCGATGAGATTTGCCCTGGCTATCCGGTCAAACGCGACACTGATATATAGTCTTTGGGACTCCTGATAAATACTCATTATATATTTTTTGAGTAATTTTTTCTTTTTTAAAAAAAAAATAAATTAATAATTATGACAGATATTTAGATTTTTCATTCTCAGCATTGAAGTACTTGATATACCATGTACAAATCTGAACAAAAGGTAGCCAACCCGCCATCTATCCTGCAGTGATTCAGGGGTCCAGGACGGTTCTTGCATCCATCTCGCATGGCTATGCTTATGGTGCAGCTCGGAACTTAAAACCTACGTACACATGCCTCAGAAACCAGCAAATTTATAACATTTAACCACACTTATCAAGGCAAATGATAGCCATAAGAGTATGTCAAAGTAATTTTCCAACCTTTAGCTTCATTTATTTGATAGATATAATTGGTTCACATTTTTTAATCTCTTGTTTTGACCATGTGGAAATACAACACCAGCACATTGCGAGATCCGTTAAGAGTTATTTCGTTGGCGGTATCGATACGCTCAACATCAAACAGACCATAAATTTCTCTTGTATTATCCGTCCACATTGACCATTCTGTTCTTCGATTTCGACCACTTGCACACCTGGCACGGACATGAATAACTCCAAAAACGAATTCAATGAAATATGTAGACATGCAGAAAAAACAAATAGATGGGCCAATTTAACCCATAACTGGCGATCTAATCCACGTCCACCGTTCTTTTGCTTGTGGATGGCGTTTCCCGGGAGAAGTGAATTCCCTTTGGTGCACCAGAAACAAGATCCTGCATTTACTCAGCCCCAGAAGGAAAAGTCGAACAAAATAAACAGACCTTCTCCAATCACTTCAGAGTTGCAATTTCCCGACCAACGACAACCATGGCCTTCCAATCCAATCAACTCCACTTTGTCTTGTTTCCATTCATGGCTCCGGGCCACATGAACCCCATGATGGATTTTGCCAAGTTGTTAGCGCAGCAGGGCACGATCATTACCATAGTCACCACACCACTCAACGCAAAACGTTTTGCAACATATGTTGCCCGTGCCGTGGCATCAGGACTCCAAATGAAGTTTGTTGAGGTCCAGATTAAGTTGGAAGAAGCAGGACTGCCAAAAGATTGCGAGAATTTAGACTTGTTACCTTCTCTAGGCTTAGCCAACGAGTTCTACAATGCATTCAACAACTTACAGGCACCAGTGGAAATCTTGTTTGAGGAACTAACACCAAGGCCAAATTGTGTAATCTCGGATATGATGCTTCCTTTTACGGCTAATGTTGCTAGCAAGTATCACATTCCACGGATTTCTTTCAATGGAACTTCTTGCTTTGCTAACTTATGTTTCTACTGCATACATGCCAGCCGGATTCTTGACAGAATTGCCTCTGATTCAGAGCGTGTTATTTTGCCTGGAATGCCTGGTCATTTTGAATTCACTGAAGACCAATTGCGAAGAACCGAAGTTGCGGAAGATTTTACCAACCAAATCATAGCTGCTGAGGCGCTAAGTCATGGGGTGATCATTAATTCTTTTGAAGAGTTGGAGTCAGCATATATCCAACAGTTCAAAAAGACGAAAGAAGATCGAGGACAAAAAGTTTGGTGCGTCGGTCCAGTTTCGCTCTGTAACAAAGACAACACAGACAAGCTTTACAGAGGTAACAATGCTTCTACAGATGAATCTCAGCTATTAAAGTGGCTTGATTTGCAGCAACCGGCGTCTTTAATCTATGTCTGTCTAGGCAGTCTATGTAATTTAATAACTTCACAGATGATAGAGCTTGGATTGGGCTTAGAAGCGTCCGGAAAACCATTCATTTGGGCTATTAGGGGGGGAGAAATATCAAAAGAACTAGAGAAATGGTTTGCAGATGATGGTTTTGAGGATAAAATAAAAGGAAGAGGACTCGTGATCCGGGGCTGGGCACCACAGGTCCTCATATTGTCACACCGTTCAGTCGGAGGATTCTTAACACATTGTGGCTGGAATTCAACACTAGAGGGGGTATGCGCTGGTGTACCAATGGTTACATGGCCACTTTTTGCGGACCAGTTTTTCAATGAAAAGTTAGTTGTGGAAGTCTTACAAACTGGTGTAGGTGTTGGGGAAACTTCCACTATCAAGTGGGGAGAGGAAGAGAAAATTGGAGTGTTGGTGAAGAGGGAACATGTTAGAAAGGCTGTAGACAGGTTGATGAATGATGGGGAAGAAAGTAAAGAGAGAAGAGAAAGAGCCAAACATTTCAGCAAGTTGGCAAGGGAAGCAATGGAGGAAGACGGGTCTTCTAGTCTCGATCTGAAACAGCTAATCCTTCAACTTAAGGCAGGCCAAAAAAATCAGGGAAAAGCTTGAGGATAGTAAAACTATCCAGATCATACTGTTCATAGTCATCATTCATCTATGGTCATTAGAAATGGGATTCTTACTCCATCCATTTCAGGTCTGGTTTCTGGCAGTGACATTACACGTTCCGCTCTACCAATATCAAAAATGAATAAAAGAAAATGTATTCATTTTAGTTCATAGCTATATCCTATCTGGTTTAGCAAGGTACTCAACAGTTACTTTACAGAAATGATACTGACCTGCAACACTCTTTAAGACAATATATTCTTTGTTTTCCATTTCTTTACATTTTTTTCATTTATCAGAAGAATCAAATCCCTGGCACTGCTACCGCGCCTTCAAATATATTTTCAACCTCCTGATACTCGCTAGAATTAGGGCACTAGCCATACTTTGACCCTAGCAACCGAACAAGCACCACAAAGCTGGAGTATCTTCTGTCTCCTTTTAAAGGCCAAACTATGATGACACTCGCCCATTGTACGCCTATTGGCGGAACCCAGTCACAAATCTGTGGATGCCAGAGAAATCAGGTACCATATTCAAATTGCAAAAGCAGCCAGCAAGGTCATCTTTCATGTAATTTACCAGATACTTGCATTGCTCCTCACCATTAGTTTCAAAAGCAAAAAATCCACCAGCTCTTAACATTGTGGCAGCCCCATGGCAGAGATGTAAAAGATAATCCATACCATTAGCACCACCATCTAAAGCAAGTCTCGGTTCATGTCTACCAACCTCAGCCTGCAAACCTGAGATATGGCCGCTTGGTATGTATGGTGGGTTACTCAAAATACCCGACAGGCTTCCTTCAACATCATCCTTCAATGGCTCAAACCAAGATCCTTGCCTTACCTCAATCACATCCTGAAGGCGATATCTCGACACATTGAAAGTTGCCACAGAAACTGCAACTGGACTTAAATCTGTGGCTAAGACCTTCCCATGACTTCTCAAAATCCTCCCAATTCCAATAGCAATAGCACCACTACCAGTCCCCAAATCTGCCCAAAGGCCTTGACCCAAATCCCCATTATTGGAAACCACATTACTGACCAGATCAACAATCAATTCAGTCTCCGGTCTTGGAATCAAAACCCCTTCCTGAACATGCAAAACCAAGTCCCTCCAGTGCTCACACCCAACTATATACTGGAAAGGCCTCCTATCTTCAATTCTCTGCTTCCACAAATGATAAAGATCATCCAAACTAGTCCTCAGCATTACATTCTCGTTACTTTCCTTAATATCATACTTGGGGTCTTCAAGTGAGTCCTCTAGCAGCCACCTAAGCTCCCTGCATAACAGATTTGTGTCAGGGCCATTGTCACAGTCCCGAAAGGACGACCCAACAGAAAAGGCGAGACCTTTTGCCCAATTATGCCATTTTTGAAGGTCCAACGAAGTGGCCGAGTAGGTGGGGGGCCTTAGAAATAGAGGAATATGGGGATTCGGCGCTGTTGAAGATGGTAATGAAGTGGTAGAGCAGATGGGTCTGCGATAGAAGCATGCGCGACTAAACGACAACCTCATATCTCTATCGCCGCCTTGAGCTGAGGTTCTTAATTTTCTTTTCTCTAGAGATTAGTTGGATGTGTTTTAGCGACGGTGGAGAGGCCCTGCGAAAAGGATTGATGGGTGAATTGCAATTGGGGTTTGGTTGGAGTTTAGACGGGAAATTAAAGTCAGGCCTCCCGTCTTTCAAGCCTCCCAGCTTGCGTACCGTGTAATTAATAATATGAAAATTAATATATATCTATATATATATTATTTATCCAATTAGACTGAGGATGGAGGATGGTAGAAAACGAAAGGGAGACGAAGGGACTAGAAGTCGGACTGAAAATGAGGATTCGATATCCGTTTATTATTAGAAAATAATTTCTCTTAAAAATATTTTTTTAAAATAATACTAAATAAAATAATAATAATAATAATAATAATAATAACAAAACTTATAGTAACGGTGGTAAAATTACTTATGATCGGCTTTCCACGAGAATAACGATAAAGTGGACTGATTTGATGAGAGTAACGATAAAGTCGGCTGATGATTAGTAAAATCAACGATAACTCAAAGGTACATTTGAACGGAGTGCAGGGTCCTACTCAAAGGGAGACATTCCATCCACCATGAATCAGGAAGAAAATGAGCAAAGGGTATGCTTACATGCCCCCTTACATTATTCTGCTTCTTTATTAGTACCGTGCTAATGTAATGATACTGAAGCTAATAATGTTGTTGGAATATACCTTATATTTCAAATTATTTTTTTATTTTTTTTATATCCCTATATATATAGAAATAATAAGATTATGAGAATTAAGAGAGATTTAAAAGGTGAGTCACACTTTTTATATCCTGTAACACATTTTCTCTACTAATAAGAGTATTCCTTCTATCTTTCCCGTAGACGTAGGTCACATAAACCGAACCACATAAAATTTTGGTGTTATTTTCTTCATTGATTTATCGTTTGATACAACAAATTGGTATCAAAGTCAAAAAAAAAAAAAAATTTCCTCTCTCTCTCTTCCGGCCACCCACCACCGCGACGATATAAAAAAAAAAAAATTTTTTTTCTCTCTCCTCTGGGCACCACCACCTTTTTTTTTCTCTTCTTCGGCCACCCGTCAGCATCTCCTCCTTTAAATTTTTTTTTCTTTCTCTCTCCTCCTCTTCGGCCACCCATCAGCATCCCACTGAATTTTCTTGGTCTTCTGGTGATCGCGCTCAAGCTCCTTGGGAGACAGATCCAGCGGGCCGATCTTGGGAGTGAGGGAAGAAGTTGCACCCACCTCGCTGCCAGTGACTCGGACGTAGACGTCCACCACCTGCACTATTTAGGACATCGAGGGGAGGCCTTTGACACTCAAATTCAATTTCATCGGAGCAGATTTGTTAGTTTGGCACTAAAACAGAGCAGATTCGATAGAAGAAAGAAATAGATCTATCGGGTCGGCGGCACTATAGATCGCGTAGAGGTACTCTAGATCGAGCTGCACTGTAGATCGACTGGAGATACTGTAGCACCGAGTGTTGTACTGTAGCACGAGTAAACACTGTAACTTCGAGCGGCACTGTAGCTTCGAAGGCAGATTTGTATTTTTTTTAATTTTCGTAGTGAGTGTTTTGTTGCAATGACTTCTGCATCTTCATCAACAGTGAAGTCTGAAATTGAGAAGTTCGATGGAAACACTAATTTTGCACTGTGACAAGTTAGAATGATGGCAATTCTGACGCGAGAAGGTACAAAAAGGGCTCTACATGGCAAGGAGAAGAAACTAAAGTCAATGTTTGATGTAGATTGGGATGACATGGATGAAAGAGCTCTATCCTCGATTCAACTCAGTTTGGGAAATGAAGTTTTGAGAGAAATACTCGGTGAAAGAACAGTAGCTAGTATATGGCTAAAATTGGAAAGTCTGTACATGACGAAATCTTTGACCAACAGACTCCGATTAAAGTAACGCCTTTACACTTTTCGTATGTCAGAAGGTACTTCTTTGAAATCACATATTGGAGAGTTTAGTTCAATTGTTACTGATCTGAGTAAAATTGACGTTCATATTGACGATGAGGATCAAGCTTTATTGTTGTTGTACTCTTTGCCTCCTTCATACAAGTACTTTAGAGATACTATGATTTATAGTAGAGAAGATATTTTCCTTGAGAATGTCAAGATTAATTTGCAGGCTAAGGAGAAAATTGATAGTAGTTTGACATTTTCTGAAACATCAAATCAGAGTGTTGGTTTGATTATTGATTGAGGAAGATCAAAGGAGAGAGGTCAGAATTCAAGTAAATCAAGATCGAAATCAAGGTATAAGAATTTGACCTGCAATTATTATAAAAAGAAAGGGCACATTAAGTCTGATTGTTACAAGTTGAAAAACAAGTAGAAAGGAAACGACAGTAATCAGAAGAACCATCCACCAGGAGAAGCTCATATGGCAACAAATGAGAGTGATGATTTGCTTTGTGTTACACAAGGCCAAGGCAGATTTCAGGATACCTGGATCATGGACACTGAAGCCTCGCAACATATGACTCCTATCAGGGAATGGTTTACCACCTACAAGTCAATTAATGGTGGTGTTCTGTTAGGAAATGATCACGTATGTAAGGTTGCTGGGATTGATACAGTGCAGATCAAGATGCACGACAGTGTCATTAGGACCTTGTCTGAGGTCAAATACATTCCAGATTTGACGAAGAATCTTATTTCTTTGGGCACTCTTGAGAAGAATGGCTGCAAGATTGGGTGTGAATGTGGAGTTCTAAAGGTTTCCAGAAGTGCTCTTGTATTGATGAACGCTGCCAGAATTGGCACATTGTATTTCTTGCATGGTTCAACAGTCACAGACTCAACTGCAGTTTCTACTTCAGTTTCAGATTCAGATGTGACGAAGTTGTGGCACATGCGGCTGGGGCACATTAGTGAAAGAGGTATGGCTGCCTTGAGTAAGAGAGGTCTTTTATGTGGTCAGAACACTGGAAAATTAGAATTTTGTGAGCATTGTGTTTTTGGGAAGCAGAAAAGGTTGAGTTTCAGTACAGCCATCCATAAAACAAAGAGAACATTGGACTATATCCATTCAGATCTTTGGGGTCCTTATCAAGTTCTCTCTAAAGGTATGAGTGCTGCCTATATGCTCACTTTCATTGATGATTTTTCTCGTAAAGTTTGGGTTTATTTCTTGAAACATAAAAGTCAAGTGTTTGAAACCTTCAAGCAGTGGAAAACTTTACTTGAAAAACAGACTGGAAAGCAGATTAAGAGGCTGAGAACAGATAATGGCCTTGAATTTTGCAATAACGAATTCAATGAGTTTTGCAAAATTGAAGGCATTGTACGACACCGCACAGTTGTAAAAACTCCACAGCAAAATGGAGTTACAGAACGCATGAACAGGACTTTGATAGAGAAAGCTAGATGTCTATTATCCAATGCAGGTTTGGGCAAGGAGTTTTGGGCAAAAGCTGTTAATACAGCTTCTTGGTTGGTAAATCGATCTCCTTGTACTTCTATTGAGTGTAAGACACCTGAAGAGGTGTGGTCAGGCAAACCTGCAGATTATTCTGATTTGAAGATATTTGGCTATCCTGCTTATGCTCATATTAATGAAGGAAAGCTTGAACCGAGGGCTAAGAAATGTATTTTTCTTGGTTATGCTTCTGGAGTGAAAGGTTATAGGTTGTGGTGTCCAGACCCTAAGTTTCCAAAATTCCTCATCAGCAGAGATGTGACATTTGATGAATCCACTATGCTGCATCCAAAAGAGGAAGTCTTAAGGTCAACTGATGAAGATAGTGGGACTTCCACACAGCAGGTGGAGTTTGAAAGTGATATTCCTTCTAAGTTAGGTCAACAGATTCGGGTTGACACTTCAGAAATAGATGAGGGTACTCTAGATACTCAACAGGTACAATTGTACAGTATCGCCAGAGACAGACCCAGAAGGACTATCAAGCAGCCAACCAGGTTTTCAAACTCAGATTTTGCTTATTGTTTGGCAGTAGCAGAAGAGGTGGAGTACAATGAACCTAGCAACTATTCAGAGGCTGTCACTTGTGCTGAATCTTCCCAGTGGAGCATTGCTATGACTGAGGAAATTGAGTCCCTGCATAAAAATCAGACTTAGGACTTAGTGAAACTTCCCAATGATAAGAAGACTGTTGGCTGCAAATGGATCTTCAAGAAGAAGGAGGGAATCTCAGGAGTTGAAGATGCAAGGTACAAGGCACGTCTGGTTGCAAATGGTTATAGCCAGAAAGAAGGAATTGACTTCAATGAGGTATTTTCTTCAGTTATTAAGCACACTTCTATTCGTGTGCTTCTAGTTATGGTTGCTATGTATGATATGGAACTGAAGCAGCTTGATGTGAAGACTGCTTTTCTACATGATGATCTTGAGAAAGTCATTTATATGGATCAACCTGAGGGTTTCCAGAGTGAAGGCAAGGATAATCATGTTTGCAGGTTGAAGAAATCTCTATATGGTTTAAAGCAGTCTCCTAGACAATGGTATAAGAAGTTTGACAACTTTATGGTAAGTCATGGTTACTCAAGGAGTGAGTATGACAGTTGTGTCTACCATAGGAAGCTGCGTGATGGATCATTTGTCTATCTGCTACTATATGTAGATGATATTCTTGTTGCCTCTACAAGTATATCTGAGATCAACAGTTTGAAGAAACTACTTGGTAGAGATTTTGAGATGAAAGATTTGGGAACTGCAAAGAGGATTTTAGGCATGGAGATCATCAGAGATAGGCAAGCAGGAGAGTTGCGCCTTTTACAGAAAATGTACATCGAGAAGGTTCTTGATCGTTTTGGGATGATGAGTTGCAAACCGGTAAGTAGTCCTTTGGCATCACACTTCAGACTTTCAGTCTCTTTGTCACCCAATAACCTAGAGGAGGAGGAATATATGTCACGTGATCCATACTCTAGTGCAGTGGGTAGTATTATGTATGCTATGATTTGCACTCGTCCAGATATTTCGCAGGCAGTCAGTGTGGTCAGTAGATATATGACTAATCCTGGGAAAGCATATTGGCAAGTAGTTAAATGGATACTTCGATATCTTAGAGGCACTACAGAGGTAGGACTGATGTTCAGCAGAGGCAGTAGGTTGATTACTGGTTTTGTGGATTCTGACTATGTAGGTGACCTTGACAGAAGAAGATCAACAACTAGTTATGTTTTCACTCTTTTAGGCAGTGCCATTTGTTGGAAGGCAACATTGCAATCAACAGTTGCTCTTTCCACTACTGAAGTTGAGTACATGGCAATAGCAGAAGCAGTCAAGGAAGCTATTTGGTTGAAAGGTTTGACCACTGATTTAAGTTTATCACAAGAAACTACCACTGTATTCTGTGACAGTCAGAGTGCTATACATTTGACCAAAAATCAAGTGTATCATGAGAGGACCAAACACATTGATGTCAGATACCATTTCTTGCGAGATGTTATATCTCAAGGTTTGATTTCAGTGAAAAAGGTTGCTACTGCAGACAATCCAGCTGACATGTTGACGAAACCAATTTTTCGTAGCAAGTTCAAGTATTGCTTGGACTTGATTGGTGTTCGTTTTAATTGATTGGCTCTAATGAGCTATTTGGAGGAGAGATAGAAGGATTTTATTTTGTTATGTGTTTAGAGAATACAATGCAAGGTGGAAATTTGTTGAAATATACCTTGTATTTCAAATTACCCTTTTGCTCTTCTTATATCCCTATATATATAGGCATAATAGGATTATGAGAAAAAGAGAGATTTGAGAGGTGAGCCACACTTTTTGTATCCTGTAACATATTTTCTCTACTAATAAGAGTATTCCTTCTATCTTTCCCGTGGACGTAGGTTACATAGACCGAACCATGTAAAATTCTGATGTTATTTTCTTCATTAATTTATCGTTTGGTACAACAAATGTAATGCCAACATCTAAGTAGACTGTGAAGCCTAGAGTTCAAGGCCCACAGCTCCCCACCCAGTAATTAAAAATAAGAACAATGAAAGATACAAAATGTCATTTACAGTTTAAGTCTGATTCCTGACTCTTTCATATTATTGTTGATCTGCAGATATCTGTGCAGTCTCATTACTTTGTAATGGATCTCTGCAGAAAAAAAGAAAAACAGACTATTTCACCTTTTCAACTTATAATTCAAAAAGCGAACTATAAGACTTTCAATTGTGTTAAATAAATCGTTAAAATTTTCCAATGCTGTGGTTGTCATTGTCAATCTCTTAGCCTTACATGCTTTGGTATTTCTACAGCCTTCAATTTCAAAATGCTTGTCTAGAAGCACACAATCATGCACAAACTGATGAGACAATCAAAGAGAAGCATAATATACATTGTTTGAACCATCACAATGAATTTTGTGACGTCTACAAGACAAGAATTATTTTGCTTCTTGCAGTGGGGGTTGATGTGGCAACAACTCTTCAGACTTGAGGTTGGAGGAGTGGAAAAGTAACTTGAAACAAAAAAATATAACTACAAGACATGAATTATTTTGCTTGTTGCAGTAGGCTTTGAAGTGGCAACAACTCTTCAGACTTGAAGTTGGAGGACCGGAAAAATAACTTGAAACAAAAAATATGAAAGTTGCTAACCTGTCATATTCACAAATTTGCATTCGGTAACATCCTAGAAATGTGTTCCTTCAATAAAATGATGGCCACATTGGTTTGAATGTCAACTATTATTTCCTCTTTTTCTTCCTCCTTTCTTTGTTTTCCCCTTTCTCCCATTGTGGGGTTGGAGGTATTATGTTTGTTGTTTCAATACATCTCCCTCTGACGAGACTAACATAAGCTCTACCTTTGGTACAGAGATCAACGTCCTCTAGCTCAGGTTCACATCACAGCTATGACACAGAACGGGGTTCAACAGGAAGGTCAAGTTTTGGCCATCCAAGCAGCAATCGAGGCAGTTATCATGTCAAAAGTTCTTCCAAGTCAAGCCATACATCATTTGACTCATGGACTACAAACTCAGAAAGCCTTTCTCAGCATGAGCTACAACAACTTCCGGCACCTTCTTTGAGAATTTCACAATCTTCTAAAATCACGTCGGAAGCTCCTGAAGATACTATTAAAGACCTTTGCAAAGAAGCTAAGAAGTGGGAAAGGAATGCCACGAAGCTGATGCTTGACTTGGACATAGTGAAGAAGGAATTCTTGTCATAGTCCAAAACTAAGGAAAATTTGGATATGGAGTTGTCAGCAGCCTCTGCAGAACGCGATGGGCTGCAAAAAGTTCAGAAGTTGAAATTGTTGTCAGGGGAACTGATGGTAAAACCAGAAGATATGGAGACTTCAACATCTCAAGAGGAAAGCGTATAAAGGAATTGGAAAATGAGAATAAATTTAGAAAGAAACTAACTTAAATCTCACTCTACAGCTGAAGAGGAGTCGAGAGTCAAATGTTGAACTTGTTTCTGTGCGTCAGGAGCTAGAAGAAATTGTAGACAAGTAGAAAGTTGAAATGGAGAATCTTTATGCTTTACAATCAAAATTTGGTGATTTGGAAAATTGCATCAAGTATAACTCAGAGAGCGCAAATTGATGTTCCGAATGTAGCAACTGCAAGAATCAGAGGATAATTTGCAAGCTAAGGTGGAAACCCTGGAGCAGGCTTTGGAGGATAAAAACCAAAGCGTGGAAGCTTGGAGTTTGAAATACTGCAGTCTTCCGAATATCCAGGCAGAATCCCTGCACAGGCTATCAGCTGACAGAAAAGAAAAAAATCCCTCTGGGAGGAAGGCATTATGCTGCCAAGCTAAAGTCTACTAATGGGAGTAAGGATGATCTGACCAGAGAAATTGAAACTCTGAACTCTACGTTACAGGAGCTATAACACGGCTTTCAGGTGGTAACATGTGAAAATATATGGCACTTACTCAGGCTCGAGGCAACAAAAAATTAGTTCCATGGTAGCTCTTACCATTTTCAGTGCTGAAGGGGGAAGCCCTGAGCCCCAATTGCATAATTGTGAAGGAAAGCAGAAGAAATTTCTCATCGAGACTGAAAATGACTACAAAGTTTCAGCTTATGAACATGAGAATGAGAAATTGGGGTTGGAAATCAAGGTTGAAGAACTTAGAAAGGAACTGGGTGAAAGAAGGCCTGAGATAGAAGGACTTAAGGCTGACTTGTTGTCAAAGGAAGAGGAGATTGCAAATCTCCAAAAGTATAAAAGGAAATTAGAAGCCAAGCTTTCTGTTCTTTAAAAAGAAAAAGACCAGCTGGAAGAAAACATGGTAAGCATCAAAAGAGAGAGTGATATTACTACAAGGCGTCTAAATGAAATGAGAAATGGTTTGATAGTTCTCAGCAGTACCGTCGATTCTCATGTTTCTGACCATAAAATTCTTTAGAGGAAAGCTTCAGAGCTAGAAAGTGATAAACCTGAATTGGAAATTCATTCGTCAGAGCTAAGAGAGGAAAATGAAGAGCTTTTGGCAGGCATATCTGGCTTGGAATCTCAACCGAGGTACCTGACAGATGAGAGAGAATCAACTGCATTTGAACTCGAGACCACAAAAAATCATGCTGCGGGTCTTCAAACAGAGATTGTAAGATTGAGAAATGAGATGGAGAGATGAAAGAAGGACCTAAAACAGAAGCTGCAAGAAATGAACGATCAGTGGTCAGAAGCTCAAGAAGAGCGGGGGCGTCTGAAAATGGAAAATCCAAAGTTACAAGCTGCAGTGTAGAGCCTTAAAGAAGTGCAGCTCATTGCAGCAATCGAATGGAGAACTGCATGGGCAGAACTTGGAGTTAAAGGAGTGTTGTAATCAGTTAGAAGTGAAATTGAGCGAGACACAGAGAAATTTTGCTGAACGCTCCGAAAGAGTTTAAGATTTTAGAAGAAGAAATTTCTTCAATTCCGGAAGACAGTGCCTTGAAAAAGAAAAGCCTAACTTCAGAATGGGATGCACTCCGCGAGGAGAATAGAAAGCAGAATAAAAAGCTTAGCTTGTTAAATCAGGGGTATTTAGATAAGATAGCTGAAAGTGAGAATCTCAAAAGAGAAGTAAGGGGCCTCACCAAGCAACTTTCGACAACCCAAGATGAAAAAGACAGAATAGCTTCGGATGCTTTGCACAAAGAAACTGATTTACATGCAGAAATAGCGAAGCTGGAATCAGGACTCAATACTTCCCAGTTAGAATCCGAGGCAAAGATTCAAGGCTTGGTGGATGAGCTTTCTGTCTCCAAACAAAACCAAGAAAACTTTGAATACTGAAAATGGAAGAATGGGGAAGCTTTTGGAGAGCTACAGATCACAAAAAGAAAAGTTCAAAACATCACTTAATGATCTTGAACGAAAGCTTAAGGTATCCAAGTATGAGAGGCAACAGATAATGGAAGAATCTAACAGTTTGAAGGCTCAATTGCTGGAAATAGATCATCTTCAGGATGAGGTTTTGGCCTTAAAAGAATGAACTCAATGCAGCAAAGCTTGAGAAAGAGAAACTGGAAACTTCATCGCATTTGATATCAGCAGGATGCCAAGAATTGAGAGCGGAGAAGGATTCATTTCTTGAAATGATCAAAACCTTGTAGAAAGGGTGTATACGAATTGAAGGATTGCAAAGAGAGCAGAATTGCCCTATAAAGAGAGCTTATGTGGATGGATGGGGACATCACTGGAAAAGAAGAATTAAATGTGCAGAATGTAGGGCTAAAAAATGAGCGAAGCCGGTTAAGAGGACAAACATGCACCTTCAGTGGCTTATAAAACAACCTGAGGAGGAGAAAGATGAATCCAGAACAAGAGCTCAGTCTCTTGAAGGAGAGTTGATATTGATTAAGGAGAAAAGTCTGACTTTGAGAGAGCCAAGAACATGAATTCTCCCGAAAATTCACTGCAGAAGTATGGCATCCACCTCTGCTTTGCTTCTAGCAAAATTTAGTCACAAAAAGTCATCTTTTATGATTACATTACATTCGTTGTTTGTTCTTGAACGATTTAAGCTGTAGTACTTCTTACTCAATGATCAGTGTTTCTAACTTTGTCTAGACAGATTGATGATATATTCGGCGGACTTTATGATGAATTTCTAGCCGCTGGTACTAATCCTGACTTAAAAATTTGGATCCTCGAAGATGAACTGGCCAAGCCAATGCAACCTAATAAGCTGTACAAGGCCTGGTTTAAAAAGTGAGTTCTATAATTGAACATTTTTTAAAAATCCAAGGAAAGCATGCCATATGCCTTAGAAGCTTGCTTCTGTCTGCTTGCTGACAAATTTCGAACTGTCATTGGCCTGGATACAGGTTGACATCTGAAGGACGAAATGGCCATGGAGGGTCTTCAAGAAGATTGGCTGCAGAAGGCGAATTAGCTGTGCTGGAAGAAAAATCAGACTGCAGAAAGTCATCAGCAAAGACGGAGTTAGAAGATCTTTAGGAGCGCTACTTCTTCATAACCCTCAAGTATGCTGAAGTAGAAGCTCAGCGCGGGAAACTTGTCATGATGCTCAAGACAGTTAATTCTGGAAAGAAATGGTTCTAAAGAGTCTTCGGCGTTTCCAACTTAGCATTTTTGCTAAAAACCAACCCCCAATTTCGAGTGGTTTTTTTATTTATCTACCATCCTCCACAGTCTTCAGTCAGAATTTATGTCCTAGTTTGATGGAGAAAAGGGAAATTCTTTGCATGTCATAATAGCAAAGGTGAGTTAGTGTCTACCATAAGCGGCACCAATGTGTAATTGAATCAATAAAACTCATTGCCATGATATTCCCAGTGGCATAGAATTCCGGTCGGCAGGATTTGCAAGAAATCAAAGATGTGAACCACAATTGCACAGAAGCTTGCTTGCCTTGCTGCAGAGATGCAATAGTGTTGTAATAAATACAGATCAGAAAAATTACAGTGATTTATGTTCGTATTATATTCCCCAAAAAAAAAAAGTATTCTGTAATTATTTCACTTTAGTGTTACACATGGAAGCCATTTTCTAACATGCACCAAACTTAAGTGTGATTGGAGATAGAACTCTTTGCCCTTGCCAGTGACAACGACTATATCCATGAACGATCTGCAGTGTAGCTAATTGTTGGACGCAGAAGAAAAACTACTTCATAAAACACGTGGATATATGTTCTGGTATAAGTAATATTCCTCCGCACTTTGTAGGATATCCCATATGTTGTATCCCACATCACCAGGATTTCCCATACAATTGAAATTTTGTCACTGTTTCCTTTTCCTATGATTTTTGTTTTATGCTCATCTCAAGGTATGATCACTTGATTTAGCCCCCTGGAAATTGCAAAGCATCTACAATTCAAGATTGCATCCTTCTTCACAATAACCAACTACTGACTGACTTTAACCCATCAAAAAGGCCATATTAGCAAATGTTGGCACCATGTGACTCATCAAAGGGAAAATTTTCTTTCAAAGTCATTACGCAATCGAGAAGAATATCTTAAGAATCCATTTAAGAGAACAAAAGAAGGATACTGCTGGTGTCACAACCTGAAATCTTACTCGGACTGGACAAAAGTTAAAGAATACTAAAGAGACGGCCAACCTTAGATTAAAAATAAACCTGGTGAGGCGTATGGTTTCATGTCCACATGACACCACTTTGTTAATTGTAACGAGACAAAGAATCGGACGCGGCGTGGCAAACGTACGCTAGCCAAAAGGGCCCACTTGGCACTTTAAAGTGTCAATCTCTAAGTTTAATTATATGATAATAGAGTAAAAGAGATGTAAAAGATGCATAATATATCTAATGATTTGTTTTTAATGGAGTAATTTTTTTTTTTACTAAATTATATCGCATTATTGTGTTACTTTAATTAAATTGCCACCGAATTTTTCTCATTTGGGGCAGATGCCAAGTTGATAAAGACTGAAATTCAGCGGATATGATACCATGGAAGAAATCCACTTATTTCTGCCAAATATTCTCCTGCGGGCAAACTTCCAGGCCTAAATTAAGCCAGCCATAGACTTGTGTGGTCTGGCTAGTGCGCTAGGCTCATTAACCTCTAAAGGGTGTCTTCCCTTTGTCATATAACAGGAAAAGTAAGGAACAGAAAATAAATGGGCCTGAAAAGGAAAATGAATGACAAAATGAAAGAAATAATAATCAAATGTGGAGCCAAGCAGAGGTGGAAAATGGCATATCCATGGAAGATGCGACATTCGACCTCCATTTTCACGCTCTCTCAACTTTTGTTCTCGGTCCTCTTTAACAAAAAGGTGACCACACACGCTTGCCTATAAGTCATCCCACCTCTTCATTACCCTCAAGACCAAGAAAAGAATGCCCTGTAAAAACCAACACCGCTTTCATGTGCAAACCCTCTTAGGACTACACCAACCCCTCATGTGATACTTTTGCTCTTCCCCCAGCCACCCCCTGCTCACAATGGTCTCTTTTGCTCAAGAAACGGGGTGATGGGGTTGGTCAATTCTTCTTTCTTGAGGTCGGTGTAGTCTTCTGTCATATATGCGTTTATCCTCTCCTGCAATGCTTTTTGAAGAATTGTGGCTTCAATGAAGATTGTTGGTGGATCTGAATCGCCTGCTTAATGGAGGGCGGTTTCTCTTTCAGGGCAATTCGATCCTTTGGCATTTCCAATTCCTCAGAAATCTACCTTCCCTTCCGGTGATTTGAGCTTGGAGAAACATGTTGTGTCTCTTCTGTATTTCCTTTTATTTGTTATGTCCTCTGAACGCTAGTGATGTACGAATAATTAGTGACTGTGTGTTAACCAATCGTATGAATTAGCAGGCCTCTGGCCAAAACTTGTGTCTGGTTCAGTGCGTCATAATCCAAGGTGTTGCTTGATTTATGTGCTTTCTAATGCTTATGGCATCCTGAAGATGTGGTTTGAAAGCTGAGACTGTAGTACGAAAAAGGAACATGCCTGCCAAAATGGCTTCCTATTATAACTAATTTGACTAGTCTCACCCCTCTTTCGTGAACATTGATTTTTTATTTTTATTTTTATTTTTTTAACCTGACGTCAAAATGAACCATGAAACTTGTCCCTGCCACGGACAAGGTCTGTTATCCTTTTTCATGCCACTTTTTTCCCAACATTTATAATTTTGGTTGCAATATGAAGGGGGAAAAACTCCGTTTTTATTTTTTATTTTCTATACTCGCTTCTCATTCGTCCCGTTTGAAAATGTTTCAGCAATTCCACTGTGTATGTACTGAAAAGTAAGGAGAGACAAACAGCCCTTTCTTGGAATTAACGAGATAAAAGACTCGGCTAATTCTCAGTGTTGCCTGATACATGGTAATCACAAATATCACCAGAATTTTTTATTTTTTTTTATGGCACCAAGATAACAAAATTGACAGCCGCTCGGGTCGTTAACGGGCATGGGCTCGGTTGAAGGGACCCAAATCATTCAGTACTTTTTATAATTATGCAGCCCTTCTTGTTTAGGTCGTCGGATTACATTTGCACCCCATTATCTTCAACAAAATACATATTGCTGCCAAATTTAATTAATGATAATAAATAAAATAAAATCTCACATCTTTTCAAATATAATTTATGCTATTTATAAATTTTTTTATCTATTAACTTCAACTTTGTAAATGAATATGACATTTTAAAAATTATTCGACAATCGTAATGTCAAAAAAAAAAAAAGAGAGAGAGGCTTATACGATACTTTTTATAAAAATAAATCCTTAATAACACTGTTTGGATATATATATATATATATATAAAACCAACCCAATGTTGCCAAATTCACCTAACAGTCCTAGCGTCACATTTTTCAAATTTCCAACCAAAAAAAAGAAAAAAGTGGGAAAAAGCTCCCCAATCTCCAATCGTGTGAATTGCAAGACTGATAGCGGGACCCCACATTAAATCAAACGGTTATGGTCAAGCAGAGAAATGCATCGTCCCGCTGAGAGAAAGTATCATCAGACCGTGTTTGCAATGTCTTGCCATTTAATTCGCCGTCCCCATCCAAATCCCCCTATACCTCTAACTATCTTATCTTAACCACTCGAGTCACTTCACCTCCCAAACAGCCCCTCCTCCGTCCCTCTTTACTCTCTCTCTCTCTCTCTCTCTCTCTCTCTCTCTCTCTCACATTCCCTCTTATCATAGATAATTTATGAAAAGATCCATATAAAACCGAACACTCAATATCTCCACAGAAAAAATACCTAAATGGCTGGCCCAATTTTAATTTCGGGAACCGAATCGCCGACAGTCCTCGAATTCTTGATATTTTTCCTCTAGCCACCAGCCACCAGCTACTGTCCCCTGGAACTTAATTATAGTCCCGAAACCCTAGAATCGGCCGGTTTTTCCATTCCGCTTACCATGCTCTGCATCCCGATTCTCCGATCCTTCTTGAGGGTTTCGCGGTGATTTCTCGGAGATTTCTGCAGGCATGAAGCGCGAGCTGGACGGCGGCTGCGGGGTTCGGTCTCAGGCATCGAGTCCGTCCTTGGAGGTTTCGGACGATTTTGATTGTAAGAGCTTTAAATCCGCCAAGGTTAACGGTTACGTTGTTTATTCCCGAGCTAGGAAGGGTAGGGATGGTGTATTTATTAACGGCGTTGTGGATGCCGAAGTTGATGGGGAAGCAGAGAGCCTTGGGGGGCAAGTGTTTGAAACAGTGAAGAGAGAGAGCAGTGAAGTGGTCGAAAATGTTGCCGATGGCCGAGCTGATTGCGTCGTGGGAAGCGTCTCGTGTAAATACGAGTCAGCGAATGAGCATGAGCAATCTCTGGTCAAGGAAGGATCTGATGAGGACGGTCCACTCATATTGATGGCTAAAAAGGCTCGTAAGTTGAAGAGCAAGAAGATGAGGCGGCTTTCTCGATCGACCTCCACGCTTAAGGCCGAGCCAGTTGACGTTAAGGTTAGCGGGTTTGAAGATATTGAAAGGGGAGCGGTTCTGGCAGTAGATGTGGAAACGATAGCTGAAGGAAGCGCACTGACTCCGCCAAAGAAGAATTTAGAGTTGAAAATGTCTAAAAAGATAGCGTTAGACGATGTACCTATGACAGTCAAGGAGCTCTTTGAGACTGGTTTGCTTGAAGGAGTACCCGTTGTTTACATGGGAGGCAAAAAGGTAAAATCTCTTTTATATCCCATCGTCCCTCACTTCATTATTATTTTGGTGGCAGCCTGTAATCCTTTCTCTTTTTTTTTTTTTTCGCTTTGAGAAACGATAGTTTCAGGCATTCTGTCTCCGGGGTACAATTAAAGATGCTGGGATTATGTGTTCATGTTCTCTCTGCAAAGGATGCAGAGTGAGTATCCTTTCTTTCTTTAAGAAAGTTGGATCAACATGCCAATCAATTTCTGTCAATGAGTGATTTTACCTTTTTTATTTTTCATAGTTTGACTGTCTTTTATTTGTTGTTTTGCAATAATCTAGGTCATTCCACCTTCCCAATTTGAGATTCATGCTATCAAACAATACAGACGTGCAGGACAATACATTTGCTTTGAGAATGGGAAGAGCCTGCTTGATGTATTGAATGCATGCAGAGCTTCTTCTCTGGATTCCTTGGAAGCAACAATCCAAAATGCCATTAGTGGATTGCCTGAGGAAAAAACTTTCACTTGTCGGAGATGCAAAGGTGTGCTTTTCACTTTATCTGTTTATTTTTTGGGTTATAATTTCATGGATCTTATGTTTGAAGCTTCTTGAGGGTTGTATGTTCATTTGTCCACTTGCTGTGTTTATTAAATGATCCAGGTACCTTCCCTTCAATTTGTGTTGGCAAGGTGGGACCTCTTTGCAATACATGCACATACTCAAAAGAATCTCACGGAAGTGCAACTTTTGAGAATAACCTAAAAGCTAGGTATGCCATTACAGCTTTTAATTCATGTCCTTTGCTGTGTAATTCTTGGTGATTGATGAGCTAAGATTATGAACTTTCACTAGTTTTTGTTGTCTGATACCTTTGAATCATGCAAGTATTGGTCATTTTAATTCTGTGTCAACGTGCAAAATGAAAATATGTGGGCTCTAAATCACAGAACATTCATATATGCGAAGAGAGTCTTAATTATCTTGTCTGTGAGTGGTGTTATGTTCAATGTACTGATGGAATTATGTTGTCTGTGAGCGATGCTTTCCCAGCCTGGCTTTGCCACCAGAAAACGTATATGCCAATTTGGATTTGTGGCATTTCCTTTCTCTAGAATCTATACTGCATATTCACTTGACTATGGTTTTTTCAGATAAAAGCTGTGGGCATATAATTCTCCAAATTGCAATGCTGTGATGAAATCAGCTACTTTGATTGAAGTAGATTTCAGAATGCACTAATTTCTCATTTCACTGTCATTTTTGTGAGTTAGGCAATTGTATATGTAGACAATTATATTTAACATGCTACTGTTTTTTGTTATTTCAGCTCTCTAGAAACCATTTCTTCCTTGGAATCATCTAGAAGTGCTTCTATGCCTAGCTCCTCGTTAGATAGTACTCCATTGAAGATTAGAAGAAAGTTGGTATCCTTTTATTATCCTTTGTCTTGATTGTTGCATAGAATGTGAATGCCATTGTTTCCACAATAAAATAATAGTAACATTTTCCCATATTGTAGTTATGGTATTGTGATCTGGTTACATCTTTTTCTCTTTAATTTCAGGTCATTGAAATCTGATTCAAGGAAAAAGTTGTACCTAACTGCTCCAGTGCGCATGTCTTCAAGAAAAAGGAATCAACAGTAAGTAACATCAAAGTTGACTTCTTATTTTTCTCCTTTGCTTGAGCATAATCTCGAATTTTCAACTTTGGGCCAGTAAATCATGGTTGTTTGTCTCCAAAACCATTTGGAAGATGGTTTTGTATTCCCGTACATGCTCTAAATGCTATTTAGCATCCATTTTTTATTAGTCTTGTTTGCTTGACTTCAGGACTCCAAAACAGGACTTGTGGGAAAAGCTCTCTGGAGGTGCTTTGGAGCATCTTTCATTGCAGAAAAATAAGCAATGGAAGACCACTCCAAGGTTAATTCTTTCATTCTGGTTGTTTTGTGGTTTGATTTTTCTTTCTTTTGCTTCTGGAGTATATGATCCCCTTGTCTCTAGAATCACATTGAAAGAGCTGTGATTTGATGTGTTTTTTATTCTGTGTGTTATGCTTTGCGACCCTTAAGGCACTTTTAATTTTTTTCTATTTTTCATGTTTCAAGTAATTGAAAACTTTACTAGTGTCAAAGTCCTCCAAAAGCCTATCGCTAGGTGCCTCTCAGCAAAATTAGTGTCTGTGGAAGATAACAACAAAGTTGGCTTCTTTCTTGCCATTAATGCTTTTGTGTTCCATAGCCATAATAGTTGTATTATTTGTATCTGTTTCTGTCATTGTATTTTTTGCCCATTTTTGGATGTATATTTGTGTTGTGGTACCTTTTTCTCTATTTTTATGTGTTTATTGCTGCATATTTTAAAGGGCTGCCCTCCATTTTTGCTATTAATGCTGTATTCTGGCAACTTTTCTTCTCAAGAGATCAGCGGCTGCATAAATTGGTTTTTGAGGAAGGTGGATTGCCTGATGGAGCTGAAGTAGCTTACTATGCTCGTGGACAGGTTGTTGATATCAATATTTTACTTGCTTATATGTTTTCACCTTCTTAATGTGATGTAATTAATTCTTCTGGACAGAAATTACTTGTGGGCTATAAAAGGGGCTTTGGAATACTATGTCGTTGTTGCAATTCTGAGGTACATTTCCTTCCTGTGTGAATGACATGGTTCCTTAATCTTCCATCAGATATACCAAGAATTTTTCATTATTGACATGCAGGTCAGCCCCTCAACATTTGAAGCTCATGCAGGCTGGGCTACTCGCAAAAAACCGTAAGCTGTTAATGAATTATATTTCAGCTTCTTAGATTAATGATCTTTCTCCTTGGATATGCATTACGAGTTTAGTGCTTGTTTGACAGCTTTGCATACATTTATACATCTAATGGTGTGTCACTCCATGAACTGGCAATATCTCTTTCAAAAGGCCACAAGTATTCTGCTAAGGACAATGATGACCTATGCATCATCTGCGCTGATGGTGGAAATCTTATTCTTTGCGATGGATGCCCGAGGGCCTTTCATAAAGGTAATGTAAATTACAGTTATGCAAAAAGACAACTATTTTTGTGGTAATATAAATACTGAAATTCTTTGTAGCCCATGAGTCCTTTAATCAGGTTCAGCTCAAAGCTCATTCTAGTCATTCAAAGTGGATTGTGGATATGTTGAATGTCAATTACACATGCTTGGCAACAAAGAAAAAACAATGAATGATTGCAAGAAAGTGAAATAAGGATTATCAATTTGCAGATATTTATGATTTTTGGGCAATTATTTGTACATGTTTCTTGTGTTTTATTCATGTGCATGTTATGCTGTTCTTTGTAGCATTTGTGCCATTGTCTCTGTCATTGCTTCCTGCCCCCTAAAAAAGGGTGTGTGGGTATAAGAGTGCAGTAACACGTGTCTGGGAGGTGGGGAAGCAGGGTTGATTTTTGTTTTTGCCTTTTGGTATTATTTCACTCCTTTTCACTTATCCTAGAGTTTGCAATGAGTTTCAACAAATAACTAAATAAAACAGAAAGTTACATTTGCATTCTGAATTATGACATTATCCCATAAGACTATAAAAGTTGACTGGTTAGCCTATTTTCCTAGTGATGATCTGCATGAGTTGGTTTTGATGAGCAATTTTTCGCCTGTGAAGGATGTGCTTCCCTGCCAAGTATACCACGTGGTGACTGGTATTGCCAATATTGTCAGAATATGTTTGAGAGAGAAAAGTTTGCAGAGTATAATGCAAATGCCCTTGCAGTTGGAAGGGTGTCAGGAGTTGATCCTATTGAACAAACAACCAAGAGATGCATTCGCATTGTCAGAAACATGGAAGCAGAACTTACTGGATGTGCGTTATGCAGGTGATATTTATGCTTCTGCACTTGTCTGGGCATATAATTTTCCACCCCTTGTTAACTTAGCAGTGGCTGCTTGTTTCATTATCCTGCTTTGTGCAGAGGTTATGATTTTAGCAGGTTGGGATTCGGTCCACGAACAATTGTACTGTGCGACCTGGTATTTCTCTTTGCTACTTATCTCTTACCCTCCCTCCCTCCCTCCCTCTCTCTCTCTCTCTCTCTCTCTCTCTCTCTCTCTCTCTCTCTCTCACTCTCTCATGTGCCCTCCCCCCTTTTGCCCAGATAATGAGAGATGTCCTTTGATATTAAGTAATTCTTTGCCTTCTCATTTCATGTTTGGGCTGTCAATTTAACTCAATTTCCTTGCATCAGAATAACTGGCTTGTACAATTTGTGGTTTTCTGATTGTATGCAGTGTGAAAAAGAATTTCACGTTGGTTGCTTGAGGAGCCATAAAATTGCAAACCTAAAGGTTTGAGTTTGTACAGTTCATATTTTCTTATACCTTCAATTTTTTGTCTACATTAATTTCCTTTCCAGGAACTAGGCTAATGTTGGTTCATGTTTGCAGGAATTGCCAAAAGAGAAGTGGTATTGTTGTATTGATTGCAGCAGGATTCACACTGCTTTGCAGAAATTGCTAGCTCGTGGAGCAGAAAAACTCCCAGATTCCCTTTTGAACGTTCTAAAGATGAAGAATGAGCAAAGGGGTTTAGAGGTCATCAAAGATATTGATGTGAGATGGAGGCTTCTTAGTGGCAAAATTGCTTCTCGTGAAACTAGGTTGTTACTTTCACAAGCTCTCACCGTTTTCCAAGTAAGTAACCATCTCTTTCCTAAATGATTTCCTGATGATTCTCAGCAGTGTTGCCGCAAATTATTAAATGCTCCCTATTAGTCATCTTTGGATGCCCATTTCTGGTCTTTAACATTTGTTTTTCTTCTGTGTGCCTTCTTGGAGAGAACCTTTTTTTCAAAAGAATTACTGCCTCCTATGAGAATTAAATATGGATGATTGAACTGATTATGCATTTTCAGTTTTAGTATTACGTGTTGAACTGTTTTCCAAGTCTTCACTTTTAGATATTTTCATGCAATCATTGTCTTTCTGTTAGAAATTGGTGATTTTCTGATTTAGTTAAATTCTTAACTACAAAAGGTCTCTACTTTATAGTTTAATATGTAATGGAACTTTTTACCCTTATAATGGTGCTATGGCGTATCCCTTCTGCTTATTGGTAGGAAGTTACACACATGCAAGGCAGAGACATGATTAGTTGTAAATAGGAGCATTGATGCACTTGCTGATCCAAAATTTTTCATTCATGCTTCAGGAATGTTTTGATCCTATTGTTGACTCAACTGGACGTGACCTAATTCCATTGATGGTTTATGGGTATGCATAATAGTTGCAATTATATCCTGCCTATTGCCCCCACCTAAATTAGCCAAAGCAATTTCTTATCCTCATTTCCCTCTCCTTTTCTATCTCCTCCCTCCCTTCAGGAAGAACTCCAAGGGCCAAGATTACGGAGGAATGTACTGTGCAGTACTAACGGTCAAGTAAGTGAGAAACTTGTATCCCTTTAGGTGCAGCTTGGCTACTGAATATTGACAGCGGTGGATATTTCTTATTTTCAGCTCGTTTGTTGTATCAGCTGCAATGGTTAGAATATTTGGGCAAGAAGTTGCCGAGCTTCCCTTAGTTGCCACTAGTACTGGTAACCACAACAAGGTGATAATTGGATGCAAGTAGTGTGTTACTTCATTTTTGTTTTCCCTGTCAACCTTTTTGGCTATAGCTGCCTGAAATTCAGGGTCCATCCACTAAGAATTCGCTTTCCTATTTTACCTTTTGTCCACAGCCCAAGTGACTTGGTGAACCCTTTGGTTTTTTTTTTTTAATCTATTATATGAAGAAGCATAATTTTGGGGCTCTGAGATTTATTGTTATGAATTTGTGTGACACTATTCATCTTTGATTGACGGAAGGTGATTATTATTTCTCAGGGCTACTTCCAGTTACTGTTCTCCTGTATTGAGAAGCTTCTGTCATTTTTAAATGTTCAGAGCCTTGTGCTTCCAGCTGCTGAGGCAGAATCTATGTGGACGGATAAGTTTGGTTTCCAAAAGATAAAACCAGAACAGGTATTAATGCATGTTTTGTACGCAGGCAATCGGTTGTAACCTGACATTTTGCATTTGTATTTTGTATGAATGTCTTACACACTTTTTTGCACGAAACCAAATACGTGTATGTGTAGCTTGTGGATCTTTCAGTTCCTTGACATTTCCCTCGTGCTACAGCTCAGCAATTATAGGAAAAGCTGCCTACAGATGGTGACATTTGAAGGAACGTCTGTGCTCCAGAAAGCGGTACCTGCATGTCGAATTGTTAGTCAAAGTACAGAGTCTATAGTATCGTAGAGAAGTGCGACGGGGAGCCATTTTTTTGGTGCGAGGAAGAAGAAGCTTCATTGGCATTTATTTCATTTGTTGAATTCTTTCTTTTCTCCTTTTAAAAATTTGTGTATAGATTAGGTGCAGGAAGTAGTGCATACATACGCCTAGTCTTTCTAATTTTATGTTCCGGAATAGCCGATAAGTTTCCATACATGCTGACCATCTGTAGGAGTCCACCAGCGTGTTTCTAGTTTTTACCGATAATTCGAAGCTGAACTTTTTTCTTAGGTGTATAATTAATTATTCTGCTGACCTTCATTGACCGACCTCTGCCCTGGTTTCCAACACCACGACATCGAGAATTCTCTTAGCCGATAATTTTTTTCTTCTTTGTTTTCCTGCTTCAACTTTGTGTGAACTTTTTAAGCATGTGGGAGAAGACATCGACGTTCAGGAGGTTAAATGACAGGCTGGCTGGGAAAGCATAGGAGCCCTGGTCACTCAATTTTATGAGAAATGAGCATTATAAGCGGGGTTCCTAAAAGCGAGGTGGATGCAGTTTCGCGGAAATTGAGATTAAAAGAATAGAATGAAAAATTTTGACGTGTAGGTGTCGCCTCAGATTGAATTTGGGGCAGAAGATCAAATGCCCCGACGTTAAACGGCGGTGCTGAAGGTTCAAAGCAAGCGTAGACAAATCTATTGGATGCGTTGCGGACCTGGGAAGCTAAATGAAGGTTGGTTTGTCGCTCTTTTAGGCATGATCATCTCCGAGCCAGTCATCATCATACTACTACTACTACCACTACAATGGGTAGCACGCTGTGGTGTAGCGTCAGCTAAGTTGCCTCGGGGCAGAATATCAATAACCGCCAAGTCGGCAACTTCAACTGCTTTCATCATTTGCGCTATTGCTTAAGATTTCTCCTGCCGAGCACCCGGAGAATTAAGAATGTTTGTTGCTTTGCATCATCACCATAGTCTTGTTCCTCGTGAAACACTTAAATGTCACATTTAAATAATTAAAATTTTTTATTTTTATTGCATATTTATAATTTAATAGATCTTTTAGTAAAAGAAAAAATCTTCTTTTCTTTTTTTTTTTTTTGGGGGAGGGGGGGTGCTTAGCGTATGGGTTGTCTAAACTCCAATCCATCCCCATTTCTATTTTCCATTTTGTAGCATTGCTCTTAAAGCAGAAGCTGAGATCATCATCATCCATCATCATCATCACCACCACCACCATTTAGGCCCATACATTCCGTACCTGCCACGCAATCATCACTCACATCTTCTTATAAAATACTGCATTGTTATCACTCAGACTCCAGCTTTCCTCAAAATAGAAAGCAACTTTTCACAAACTCTGAACCATTAAGCATGAGAGCCAAAACGACCTTCTTTTGGCTGTTAGCCTTTGCCATTGCTCTAATTTCCACCGTGATTGCCCTATACACAATTCCACCTCCCCCTTCGTCCGCCATTTCCTTCAGTGCTCAAGATTGCTTTGTAACTGCCTTTCTTAGTAGGATTACCAAGAAAGGTCTCATAAATGATGCCTTATCTCTAGCAACAAAGACCATGTTTAGACACCATCACCGGAAAAAGCATAGAGTCAAATGCAACAGGAACAAATGGAAGTCCAGGTTAACATACCTTTACAAAATGTCGCTGGTGTTAACAGTAGGCTTGAAAGGTTGTGCAAATTTCAGTAGCATCCAGAAGGCCGTTGATGCTGTTCCAGAGCTCAGCCCCACCAAAACTCTGATTATAGTCGATTCCGGTACATACAGGTTATTTTCTTGTACTAAGTTCCGGTTTCCTGTTGCAAAAGATTATCTTATAAGTTTTATATCATCAACTGGAGAACTGGACACAAAAAATCCATGGTGGCAGGGAGAAGGTAGTAGTGTATGCTAACAAAACGAACTTGATACTTGAAGGCGAAGGTTATCTTAACACTGCCATAGAATGGAATGACACCGCGAATTCCACCGGAGGAACCGTCAATAGCGCTTCGGTTGCCATATTCGCCCCCAGTTTCAGAGCTTACAACATTAGCTTTAAGGTAGTCTTTTCAAGTTAGACTATTAGAGATTACTCTGTATAAATAATTTGTTTTTAGGTCTCGCCTGTAATTTCTTTTTTTTTTTTTTTTGGCTAAAATGATTCTTTGATACAATGCCAAAATAGCTATGTCATTTGCAACTCCAATTAAATGGTGAATTTTCAGAGAGCAAGAAGACTTTGTGCTATGTGCTACGCACTTTCAAATCAACGAACTTGCATGTGAGAGGATACATTAGAGACTATGTATAGACCGTTCCCGTAACTCAATCAAGAGTTCACATTTTTTGTTTCCTGTTCATTAGATGCCCTTAAGGGGCTACATTGTTCTTAGTTTTCTCCGACGCTTGGATAGAATTGGTTGATATTTTTTTTGTGGGTTTTTTTTGACAAGAATACGGCTCCTTCGCCGCCTCCTGGCTACGTAGGAGGACAGGCTGTGGCACTAAGAATAGCGGGTGATCAAGCTGCATTTTATGGATGCGGATTCTATGGAGCTCAAGACACCCTTCTTGATGATCGTGGCAGGCATTATTATAGTGAATGTTTCATTCAAGGATCAATTGATTTCATTTTTGGTAATGCCAGGTCACTTTTTGAGGTATATCCACCATTATTCAATTCGACTCTTTAACATTTTCAAACATTTTTCACTTTTAGAGCATTTTGCCCAAGAAAAAGCTCTCATACAAAATCAAAATACATTATTGCCCTGAAAGTCGTTTTTAATTCGATTCCATAGATCTAACATTCTGTGAATCCTTTATGACCACATTAAACCAAGCTGTAATCTGGCTAATCAAAGTAATACTAGCAAGGCTGTAAACCACTATGAAGTGAAGGCCAACAATTTTACGTAGAGTGAGCTGTTGCTCATTGGCCCATGGGTAAGCGAGCGACCGAAGGCATTTAACTGACAAACTCGAGATGAATATGACAGGGTTGCACTATCTGCTCCATAGCAAAGCCGACCACGGCCGGAGTAAGTGGATCGATTACAGCTCAGGGAAGGCAATCAACGAGAGAGCAAACTGGATTTTCCTTTGTCAACTGCAGAATTAGTGGAACCGGGAAAGTGTGGCTTGGCCGAGCTTGGCGAGCTTATGCTACTGTTGTCTTCTCTAAAACATACATGTCTGATGTTGTCTCGCCAGACGGATGGAACGATTGGGAAGACCCCTCTAAAGACCAGTCTGTGGCTGACTCTCAAATTATTGTTACTTCCACCCCCGCTTTCCCTTAACTTTAGATAACTATCTTTTTCTGGATTGTTGTTCATGTCTGCGCATTGCTTTCTGTTTCTATTTGTGATCACAGGACAGTATACTTCGGGGAGTACGAGTGCTTCGGAGCTGGAGCAAACTACACAAACAGAGCTTCGTATGGGAAACAGCTAAAAGATTATGAAGCATCTCCCTACATGAATATTTCCTACATCGATGGGAACCAGTGGCTTCAGAATCAGATCAATTTGCACAGCTTTCCTGATGAGGACCACCAAGGAGAATCCATTCAAACATTCTAAATTTCTAACATAAATGCTGTAGTTGAATAAGACAGAGAAGCCTAAGAGAGCCTCAAGTATAAAACTTCACCTTCAATAATTTCTTGGATTTTCCTAGAAACGTTTAGGTTTTCCCCCCTTCCATTTCTATATGAAAAAGAAAGGATATGCCATCCACATGGAGTGAATGTTCTTTCTAGAATGAATGATCAGCAAAGTATTTTAAGGGCGTAGCTAATTATCTTTAATCAGATCACCCTTTGTGAAACATTCACATTATTCAGAACTCTCGTCGCTTTGGCAACAAGTAAATTAATGTTGCAAGACATCTAGCAATGCCCATAAGAGAAGGAAAGACGACTTGAAGAAAACATATAAGGGCAACGGCTACTTACCATCCAGCACTCGTAGTCCTCCATATTTGCTATATCACTTTTGAAACTCTAGTACGGTGTTAAAATAATCAAATATATGATGCACGAAATGAAGAGAATCCCATTGGCAGACCAAGCTGCCTCAGTTCTTCAGTCCCGATCTCACCTTTTGCCCCATAGACCGTCATGATAAACATGTCATTTTCTAGGAGGGCTGGAATGGTGCAAAGGAATTTGGCAGTACATTCTGATTTCCACAATATTCAGGGTTCCTCATTCAGTGTTTCCAGCTTCAAGAAGCGATTATTGTTAAGTTGGAAAGTTGCAGTAATGTTGATACTCCACGATTCCACAGAAATTTATTTCAATGCTAAATTTGTCAAATTTTAGTCACAGGCAGGCCATCAATTACATAAAGATTTAGCCATTATGGCTTGGATACAGTCAAGCTGCCCAGGAAAGTTGCATCTTGTTATTGCAACATTATACCCTTTAGTGTTATTATCAATGAAATATGAAATAATTGACCATCATCACTTTCTCATATCTCACGTGTTTAGATATCATATAGGAATCTAGTCCATCAACAGCATATTATCTACAATTTTACAACTTACCTTGAAGCAGATGCAGCAAATGAACGTCCAGTTTTCCTTTGGCTCAGTTTCATGTACAAGCCCTACAAATAACAATAACATATTATCATACTTCTTTGCATGTAAAATGTAACTTTCAGTTTGAAGTAGTCCCTCAACAAGTAATTTCAACTCATTCTGTATGATATTCCTGGAAACTGAAGAGTTGTCATATTTATGATCATTGAATATAGCCATCGCACACCAAACATCAGTGATAACATGACCAAAATTCGCCATATTTTGGCACACATTTCCATGAAAAGACAAATATAAATTAATCACTAGAGGAACCACTCCATTGTTGCTAGCAGCTGCATTATATTTTGTGTAGGTTAACTTCAAAATAAGGCATAAAGTGATTACATTGGTTGTGTGTATTGTAGCTCCAGTGGTCATGCCAATATTCTGATCAGGGATAAGCTCAAAGTTCAAGTTCTGCAAAAAGATTGCAAGGGAAACAATAGCTTCCAGCAAAGCAAACTGGTCACCGACACATTTACGGGGCCCTCCACTGAAAGGGATAAACCTGTGAGGCATAAGTTGCTGATTTAGATGATGAAAAGGCATTGGTTGATATTCATTAAGTCCAATAATTAACTCATGCAGACAGAATCAGAAGGAATCTTGAAGAAAAAGGCACCTGAAGTCTGTATTTGTTTCATTAGGCACTGGGCCTTCCAAGTCAAATCTTTCGGGCAAAAATTCTTCTGCTCTTTCCCATACCTTATAAAATGAGAACACAAGACATAACATAAGAAGACAATTTATCCAGTACATTTATTTCCCTAAGAAGGCAACTAAGAACATCGAAGTCAACCCCAATTAAATTTGGAAATAAGGTTTTTTTTTAATATTAATTTCCATAACTAGCCAGAAGCGACAAGATCTAAAAATAGACACTTGAACTCTTAGTTCCATGTTAGAGTTTGATCCTTAGTCTCTACAAACCCAAAAAAATTTCTGTAACTATTCAGGAAAAAATCATAAATGGTAATCATCTTGTGAGTGCAAATGCTCTCTTGGATGAGAAACATCAATTCAAGATTTTAAACAAACTTTAGTTAACTGATGCAAAAGATCACTGAACTCAATTTATGCATCTGAGTACAACTCTGAACACAAGATTTGCTTAAAAATTGGCAACAAGTTGTTGGAAAACAATGAAGGGATGTCAAACAAGGCCAAGTTATCACTCTTGGGCCTTGGTTGAGGGCGTGACACTCATACCAGGGTCTGCTAGGTTTGAAGTTTACCAAAAAGAAACAGTTCAATGAAGCTAGTTCTACAACTCCAAGCAAATTCACGAATGCTAGAGAAAAAAAAATATATGTGTATACAAGTGAAAGAAGCAAATTTAATATTTCCGCTACTAACAAAGCACCTAAATTTAATTAGCTTTAAAAGTTTCACCAAAGAACATCTGGTCATGAAATTTATAGGCATTGGCTGCCAGGATATATGTATGACTAAACAGAACAGGTCTTTAAAGTGCATGACACGTTGATACCTTAGAGGAGTGATGGATATTGTACACGGAGATCATTATATCTTGACCAATGTCAACCTTGTAATTTCCAGGAAGCACATCAGCAACTAGAGCTCTTCTGATCAAGACCTACCAGAATTTTTGAAAATGTAATATGCACAAATCAAATTCAATATTTCACACTGGTTTTTGCTAATCCGGTAACCGTTCGTTTTAGAATAAGGAAAAGAATTGCAACCTACAGGCGGATGTGGGTAAAGACGCAGTGACTCAATTATGCAGCGCATCAAAAACTTTAGATCCTTTATGTCTTCATAAGTGGGAGGCCTTCCATGTAATACTTGGTCCACCTCTTGTTGAGCTTTCCTTAACAAGGAAGCATCCTGCCCAAAGTAAATTAAGAGGCTCAATGCATACATTCATCTTTACATATATGCCAGTTTGTGTGCATTATTTTTTTTTAACCCTTTTGGGAGGTGATGAGACAGGCTTTCAAAAGATCAAGATATATAATAATACTCAGAATAATTTTTCTACAAACTTGAGCATAGCAGAATCTCAGGCAATAAATATTGAACATGTATACAGACAGGCTACCTTACTTAGGAGGAATAACGTCCAGGTCAATGCTGAACCAGTTGTCTCATGGCCAGCAACTAACATTGACAATAGGTCATCTCGCAATTGTAAACTTGAAACCTGAACCGCTTATGGCCATCATGTTGGATGATTATTAAAATGATAATGATAATAAATTAAGAGAACAGGCAGACCTCTTCTCGACTGGCAAGCAAAAAGCGAAGGATGCTCGGATCAGCATCATTCACATATTCCTCCTCTCCAATTCTTTCACCCTCAGTTTCCACAATCTGTCTGCATTTCGCAATAAGCTCTTCAACAGTTCTTCTAATTACCATCACAGCCTTTTCGGCCTTTACTTGTCTCGGAATTATCTTACAGAGAGCTTTAATCTGCAGTAAAAGCAGTACAGGTTGGTCAGCATCATTCATCAGAATAACCAGAACAAAAGACAAACAAAAATCACAAAAGAAAGGAAGATGCCTTCCAATACGGTAAAAGATCAGTGGAGCGGGCCTCGGCCTCTTTAAGTGCAGTGTAGACGGCATCAATAACAGGGCTATCGGCAGTTAAAGAATCAAAATTATAATTAAAAACAGCCAAACCAATAACGTCCAGAGTTAACTGAGAGAAGTTTTCTTCCATATTTACGGCAGTGCCACTCAGTGCTAGTGGCCGGAGCTTCTCCACCAATCTCTCCGCACATTGACAAAACACTCGATCGACTATCAAAGACAAGTACTTCTTGTGAAGAGAAGGCACTACAGCCCTGCGCCTCACCTGCATCACAAAACACGACAGCAAATGTACTGAAATACAACTGATTTTTGAAAGAAAATAAATATATAAATAAATATTCGGGTTTTAATAGTTACCGTCCAAAGGGAGCCTTCGGCGATGGCGAAACCCGACCCGAAAAGAAATTCAGAGACCTCGGAGACAAGGCCCTTGGCATACTTGCCGTAATTCCTCAACACATGCTTGGCAATGGCGGGGTCACTTACCACCACGAAATTTCTGGGCCCCGCAGCGAGGCGATAAATGGGTCCGTACTCGTTCATCCATTTGAAAAGGGGAAGGAACAATGCGCCTCCCAGGAGATCGGAAACGTCTTCGAGCTTGGCGCTGGCTACGGGAATGCCTGAATCGTCGTTTTGGTTCCAAGTCAGGGAGCGAGAGAGGGAAGTCAGCCAGTCTGGGCTGACCCATGAGCTGGGTTTAGTGGTGTCTGTGGCGGTGGGTTTAGGGCTTTTGCTGTCTAGGGACGATTTGACGGTGAAAGAGTTGGGCTTCGCAAGCGGAAAGGAGGCGGTGGTGGGTTTGTTAAGAGCCGATGGCGGGAAGGGGAACGGGGAGAGAGAAATTGTAAGAGGCATGAGTTCGAAGTTATGAACGAGCAAAATTCTATGACATTTATTGCCTTTAGCGTGTCCGCCCTCTTCTTCTCTATCTGCTTTTCACAGAAGCTCAGCAGCCGCTAATGGTTCGAAGCTGCTTTTTGGCACCTCTCTCTTTTATTTATTAAAAAAGAAAAATAAAAATAAAAAATTATTGAACATGAAGATAGGGAAATGGATAGGGAGAGTAAGCAAAAAGAAAATAATAAACACCTTTTTTTTTTCTCTCTCTCTCTCTCTCTCTTTTTTGTTTTTTGGATAATAATTCAATTTTGAATCTGAATACACAATCTGAAATACAACTGATTTGAAACAATGTTATTTATTTATTTAATTATTTATTTTAGGTTTTGGTCTTCTGAGTTCTGGACCAAATATCCAATGTGTGATAAATTGAGCAAAGCTATTGGGTTAAATAAGAGATTGAGCTTCGTTGACCATCCGGCCCAGAGCGTAATTTGCAAAGGTAATGGGCTTCCATAAAAAGTGGAGACGTGCTTGTAAGGCCATGCCTGTTCTAGCTTCCATTTTGGGATTATTTTTCTCCCCCCTAAAAAAATAAAAAGAAAAGAAAAGAAAAGAAATCAATAACTACATCTCTGCTTTGATTGTTAATCATTATGTTAATTCTATAAATTTTCTATTAAATGATCAAGTGAAAAAATTTTAATACTTAATAAAATAGATTATTATTATTATTATTTGGTCGTTTACGGCAATGGAGTTAAAATATTTCAATGTTCTAGCAGTGCGGTTTTTCTGAATACATTAAAATTAGCTAGGAACACAGTGCTCTTACCTCTTTTACCGTAAACGCTTCCCACGACAAGAGCAGACAACAGTTGCACTACCAAAACCATATGTTTAGTAGTTCTTGAGGCGGGAGTTTTGATAATAATTTAGTGTGTTTACACGAATTTGAATCTTGGGAGATGCAGCCACTCCCTCATAAACTGAGATTTATATATATAATAATTTTAAAATTGTATATATTGTAACTAGGTATAGAAAACATTCGCACAAAATCACTTTTAAAATAGTAAATTTTTCTTGTGCAAAAAAATTAAATTAAAATAACGATAAATAACTTCCAATTTAAGTCATACAAACAATAATTGATATTTTTATTGTATTGAAAATAAATATAAATAATATATATATATATATATATATAACTAATAGCTGCACCCTCCACAATTGTTATTTCTGTTAAAGCAAAACCAAAAACGGAGGTAATTGGATTTTGTCGCCTGTTTGCTCTTGAGATAGAAACACCAATGACAGGTGATGGTCGACCTACCTTCCCATAAACACTATACTTATTATTATTATTATTATTATTATTATTAAATTTTTAAAATTTTAAAATAAAAATTAACATTTTTAATCACTAAAATATATCGTATGGACAATTGTTGTAATATCTTTTAATTATATTGTACGTTATAAATTACAAGATGTTTTCCAAATTAAAGGCACGATAGGCCCAATATCTATCTCTTCTTTCCACTCTTATTAGATTCCTTTGATGATGTATTTTCAATTGACTTAACTGTTGGGGGGATTAGTTTTTTATTTTTTATTTTTTGAGTGAAAAATGGAGAAAATAGAATTATGTACGTAAATTTTCAAAGATGATCCATACTTGATCGTCTCTATTGCTAGATAATTATATATTTATCCTTATTTTGTAACTTTTTTTTATTAGAATTAAAATTTATATTCTGTGACAATTTTTAAAAATATATAATAATAGAAAATTAAGAATATCCGAACTATCTATCTATTGCATCTTCACTGCCTATAATTAATGAATCTATGTTACAACAGGCCCAACCCATAGAAAAGTAAAAACGAACAACAGATCACTGCCACTCATATATGATCGATGCCTACAACATGGAAGTCAACTTGCAATTTTTCTGCATTCCTGCCACCCATTTCTTTCATAACCAATGCTACGGATACTGAAATCATAGTTTACGGTAAGTGACCTATGTAGACCAATAGGTTTTTTTGTTATAATTATTATTATTAAAAAAATTAAAAAATCTTCTTCAGGAACTCCACTCATTTAAATTCGTATGCAGAATCTGACCTGTAACTACTATTGCAAGACACCTTTTTTCTTTTTTTCTTTCTTTTTTTGTTTTTGAATTGTAAGTTCCGAGTCTCTGATCTATATAGTCACTAGGGTACAAACAAACCCGTGTCATCTTCCTCCGCGCGAGCATCAACTTGTAGTTAATTGAAGTAATGAAATCGTGAGATTCTGAATCTAGAACCTTTCAAATTTCACTTTTGTCCTGTCGTCACCTCACTAAACTCCTTCAAATTATTATTTTTAATTAACCTTTTAAAACTTTTCATTCGCTTAAATGCTTATGTTAAGAAGGGAGGAGGAAGAAGTTCATAAACATTATAAATCATATTAAGTCTTTATATTTAATACTCTTAGTAATAACAGCCCTCAACAAAGGTTCATTAGCATCGTTCTTCCTTCAACTTAATTAGTACAATTTCCTGGACTCCAGAAACTCCTTCTTCTTAGGCTCAAAAGATGTCATGTACTCGAGAAAAGTTGCAAAATCTGTCTCTCTGTAGCGCCCTGGATTCGCCTGATCGACGAGCTTTGGCCATGGCCTAATAATGGACGTGAAGGGAAGACTGTGCAATGAAGCCACCGATATGCGAGACTTGGCCGAGTTTACGACAACTCTGTGCAGTACACTTTTGTACTTCCCATTGCTAAATATCTATATGCAAAAGCAAGAATTTTCAAATAGATACCTCCGTTAGTAATGAAATCAATTAATTACAAGAATAATTTAATGCTTAATTTGAATTTTGTAACCAAACGTAAAACCCACCTCAAGATGATCGCCAACGTTGACGACAAAAGCATTGGCGATCGGTTCAACGGTGATCCATTTCTCCTTATGCTGAATTTGCAAGCCCTCGACCTCGTCTTGAAGAAGAAGCGTGAGGAATCCATAATCAGAATGGGGTGGCATTCCTAACGTGAGTTCGGGTTCAGGGCACGGCGGGTAGCAGTTCACAACCATGAGCTGGCTTCCATCTTGGAATTCTTTACTGATCATTTCGTCGTCTTCTCCCGTCTTGTTCTTGTTTGTTCCCAGTAGTAGGCTCTCTAGTATGGCGTCCCTTAGCGTTAGAAACAAGTATTTGGTCTCTTTCACGTAGGTAGTCACCAATTTCCTGCTTAAGCATGACAGCGACTCTTAATTTCTTATAGCACTGCTATCATGCTACTGAACCCGTGATTTGACCATGGCTTGTTCGTCTATATTTGTTTTTTCATAATAAACTTTTTCTTTTTAATAAGTGGGTCCAAGAATTGTATATGGACGATGGAGTAAGTCAAGTCTGCGAGGAGTAAAAACTTTTTACTTTATATAAAGGGTAATATATATATATATATAACCGAAATTTTTATTTTAATTTTTTTATAACGCACATAAAATTCCATATCATATAATAAATAAATGAGATCTATTTAAAATAATAAATAATAAAATAAATTTATGTGATTTAAAATTATAAATAAATTATAATAATTACCGTACAGTCAAGCAACAATATCCGTAGTTAGGGAAGCGCTTAATTGAAATTGAATTTTTTTTTTTTTAACTCAATAGTTCTCACCTAAAGTCTGCGGGCGAGGAAGGCCAATGGGGAAGGACATCTGATAAGGGGTGGCACGTAAGCTTCAAGAAATCTCTCCAGCAGAACACACAGTCCTTGTTTTGGTTAAAGCTAGTGCCGTATCTGACCAGCGCGTGCGTATCCGGCGACATGTACTTTGATCTTTCCTCGTAGGGTAATCCGAAAAATTTTGCAGCCACATGGATCATATTGCTAATGACATCGCCGGGGATGCCATGGTTTACTAACTGCATTCGACAGAAAGCATTAATTCAGCTTTATTAATTATGCTCCAGCTAGAATCTTAATGGAAGGGGGTCTTAATGCTTTTTACCTGGAAAAACCCATATTGCTCACAGGCATAAGCGAGGGACTTAAGCACTTGTTGCCTGTTTGGGCCTTGCATTTCAGCAAAATCAATTATGGTCAACTTGAGATTTTGCTGCTTGTCCGGACCACCAGATTCTGCTTGACTTGTCTTGGGCCTTTCTTGAACTGCAATATGTACTTGTTAGGTACTCTGTTGACACCCTTCTCGCACAGCTGCTTCACGCCTTTTTGGTACTGGCTTTGTGGGGTGTCATCATTTGCTTCTATCCTTGCCGTTGCAGGAGACATGTACGTACGGTATGTGATTCTGAAGTACTGCCTGCTGCACCTGAAGGTATTAATACATATGATTAATTAGCTGGGAATAATTGATGGAGGCAATATTCGTACCTGCCTGCTTTGCCTTGCGGAGAAGGGTCTTGAAGAACACGATTGTTGTGAGGATTATAGAAAAGGATAGAAGGATGCAGCGTATATATAGGAGGGAATCTATGGATGGGGACCATACGTATAGACTGTATGGCAAAACAAATTAAAACTACTTTGAATCTCAAGACCGACTGGTTCTACATTGAGAAAGCGTTGACAAATATTCAGTCAGAGCTACGAAGCTAGGGTATAGTATGATGGCGAACCGGGACAAGTAACAATGTCTCCCGGGTCTATCACTGCTTGAACCTTCAAGTATAATACCTCTTCTTCTTTTCTAGGCCCCTACCTTACAAGTTGAAGCTACCACTTTCTTCCATCCCTGTATATAAATTCTCCATGACACTATATCGCTAACTTTTTTCCCCCTCTAATTAAGTAGCTAGCCCCCATTTCTGATCTTCCATTATTGCAGTTTTTGTCGAGCAATGTTAGGGGGACGGCAGATTAGTAAATAGAATAAACGGGATAGACTTAGATTTAAATGCAAAAATCAAAACATTATGACAATCAATTGATCATGGCCCGTCTATCTAATCCACTAATCCCTCATTCCTCTATCATTTTCATTTTTGTTTTACAAGACTACTTCGTTGTACAGGTTATGTTCTATTAGTGCTTGCAATATATATATATATATCTCCATCAATTATGTATGTATAGATATATATATATATATACACACACACTATAAACTTTCAGTTCACAGGCCATTTTTGACTTACATCATGAATGACATAATTGATGCAGCAAACTTAATCACGCTGGAGATCTTGTTATTGACCACCATTATTCAAGAGGTTACCCTGGAAACAGTAAAATATAACTTAACCAAGACTTTTGTGATCATCAACCTAGGAATTGGCCCTATGATTCCTTATCTGATTTTTGCAAAGAATATTAATTGCCTTGGGTAGATCACTTACTAAGAAAAACTAATTGAGTTAAATGGGTTGCAAATGAGGAATAACAATGACATAAACAATACAGAGACAGAAAAACGCCATCACAAGCATAGCTATGCCATATTTTGAAGAATCTTATAAGATGGTGGCGATTCACTTGGTTTCAAATATCTTCTTGGTGGGAAGTCTCACGTACATGCTGCAAGTTGCAATATGTTTGTCAGGATTGTCTTAGTGTGTATGCATGTCATTGTTTCAAACAGGAAAAAAAAAAAACAAAACAAAACAAAAAAGACGAAACATATTGTGTTGATTCATGATAATATTTGGGCCCGTCTGATCAACCGACGTACTAATGACCTCTTTCTTTACACGTAGATTTTGGCTTAAAATACAGATTTATCAAATGAATAAGATAGCAAACCTGTAAGATTCTTTGCCTAAGCCATATAGTCGTATGAAAATGTACATATTTTGGAGAGACTAATATATTATAATAATCAATTTCAACACACATAAATTTTAAAGCTTTTCATTGACAAATTCTGTGATGTAGATGCTAACGGTTTCAATTCACAACGTACATTGTCAAATGTATTCCGGAATTAACATTTTCATTTCATTATTCATCAAAAAAAAAAAGAAAAAAGGAAAAAGAAAATTTTCATTCATTCGAAGATATAATCAATAGTAATCCAAAATGTTGCAAAATGATGCCATCTGGCATCAAATTGTGGCCTTAGTTAAAGGAGATATATTCACTGTATTCAGAGAGTTGGTAGAGTAAGCTTATATAACACCAAAAGCTTGGTAGGTACGATGAAAGCAAAACTAGAACCACAGATATATAATAAAGAAAAAGTTAACCGGTAGCAACACTTCGTTTTACATGTGAATGGTGGACGAATAGGATGATCGTCCGTGAATTACAGCTGTTGACCTTGAAGATTATACATAAACAATTAATGGATGATTACGCAAACACGCATGTTTGTTTGCGCAAGCGTAACACAAACATGAGGGCCCGAATTAGTTTTAAAATGGCAGAACCAGGAAGGATCTTCATGTGCTAGCTCACTTTGGTCATTAATTTTGCAGGGGCCCTTGCCTGAACATGACTTTCACAAGGTATCCACAATATACAATAAGTTTTTAAATTACAAAGTACAGTTGCACCTTATTGTATAAAGTAAAACAGTTTTATTTTAGGCCAGTAGGCCAGTGCAGTTAGCAAAAATGGAATAAGAGGTCTGTTTTCCCTAACTAATTCCAACTTGAATATGCCTTTTGGTGTTAGGTCATTCTGCTCCCCCCCCCCCCCCCCAAAAAAACTATTCCATTGAGGCACGAGTGATCTAGGAGCCCTCTTAAAAGTCAATCCAACTAGTGGGTATTAGTGTGTGATTGAGGGTGGTGCCAAGTTTTTGTTTTTTTTAGCACAACAATAGTCAGTTGTTAATCTATTAGCGATTCATCAGGGAGATAAGATGGGAGATAAAGAGTGCAGAGTTACAGTAAAAAGTGCCCAGCACCCTAAAAAGGACAAAGTTCTCAAATCCCACAATCGCTGAGTATTTTGGAGGAGGAGGAGGGGGATTGCCTTCTCTCTGGCTTCAAGGGTCGAAGGCCCCTCGGACAAGCCGAGGGGTCGGGCGGTGCCAAGCTGGTCCAAACGTTTTCGGCAGCCTATTGTTCCCCACCGGCAGTCTATTGTTCCCTATCTAGGCTTTGATTTTGTCCTTCCTTGTACATTGTTTGCATGGGTTCTCGCTCCAGTGCCGCTCCACAGTATATTGTTTATATATATCATACATGTCTACACATCATTTTATGCCTTCTCGCAGTTAACGCCTCTACAATGCGTTTCATATATATATATGCATATAGAATAGCCCTAAATATTTATGCACGTACGTGTTCTTGCTAGATTTGTTGAATATAATTAATATTGTTACTTCTTCCTCCTCCACAAGTATAAAATATCAACAGTTTACTGACATTAGATTCCAATACACAAAATCAAACGAATTTATAATTTTGCTGTGCGTGGATAGAATTTTTGTCAATTTTGTGAATCATTTTTAGTAGATAAAAGATATACACATACACATGCTCTCTCCCTCTTCTCCATCTAGCCTAAAATTGCCAAAATTTGGGCCACTGTTTTTCTTGTGTTTTCACAGTCATGCTCAAAACAATAACTGAAAGAATAGATTGGACTTTTGACATAGAAATTTATATGTGCTCAACGTCTAGTCTAAAGTGACGAGGCCACCCTTTGAAGTCTTATCATATTTTATATTTTGGTTTATGGCGGAAACATGAAGCTATTGATGCGATTTCACACAGAACTACTCCTCTTTCTTTAACCATCATTCTGTTGCTAATCGTTGCATGTCGGGCAAATTGTTCGTTGTTAGTTGCGGGGACATGTCATAATTGAATGCAGCCAATGTGTAGTAACTTAGTTACTAGCTAGTAAGCAGAGGCTAAAGAGTTGCTTCAAAGTCCTTTGTGAAATTCTGCAAATCAAAGGGAGTCGAGTGAAAAAAAAAAAAAAAAAAAAAACAAAAAACAAAGAGTCTGTTTGAGAGTCCTCGGCTAGAAAGCACGAAAGTGGCTCCAAGGAGAAGTGTCTCGTGCATAAGGAGATGAAACGTGCACTTGACACGCCGCTAATATATTATTAGCTAGAGGCAACAAAATAGAGAAAATTAAAAACAATAAATAAAGCGAAGATTTCTATCAATTACCGTGCTGGGACATGCATGAAATTAAATTATATTATTTTAATGATCTTTGACACAAAATCCAGTCCGTCTTTTCAAGTGAGCATAATAGAATAATACTAACTTTAATAAAGGTTTTTTTTTTCTTCATTATATTAATTTATGTTACCTTTGATACATTCCATGTTTGTTTTTTTCAACTAATTGTTTATATTATCTATTTTTATATATACATTTGCCTGCACAAACACAACTAAAGTTTTACCCTATTTGATTTTGATTTTTGATAAAAATTATCATACCCCATATGCGTGCGTGTGTGTGTGTATATATATATATATATATATATATATATAGGATTGTAGTAATACTTGAAACTGGAAACCTACAATCCAGCTCCAATCATTCAGAGCACCATGTCCAAACAAGAACAAGGCTTATTATCCCGTGTACGATGGTTAGGTCAATAACTTTTGATAAAAAAAAAAAATTGCCTAGTGCTGTCAACACGAGCTCGACACTTGGTTTATTAGCTGTAGAGTTTCACAAATTTCAGTGAACCTGCACTTGAATGGCCGCCTTTACTCCTGTCCTCAATTAGTCACGAGATTAACCACTGGATTCCACTAAATTCATTTGTCTATTCTCGTTTGGCGCCATTTGTTAGACATGTTTCTTTAAAAAATAATATAAATTTGTTAGTTGTTAGGTGTTAAAGGGAAAAAAGAGGGACAAGTTGAGAGACGCCATAAAAGGTACAAAACATCCTAAATCTCACATTAGATTCTTTTTTTTTTTTTTTTTTTTCTGGAACTTTGGCGTACTTTGTCTCTGCGCTAGCAAAATTGTTTACTCATCCTCGTTTCTAGCCCAACTTGTCACGTGATTGCCAGTAAGATTTATGTCTCTTTTTGGACATATAATTTGCCAATCAAATGTTTTTTTTTTTTTCTGTTTTAAAATTTTGGTATTTGGATTTTGTAGTATCATAATAAAATCGACCCACTGTACTTTTAACTTCGTACCCAATCTTAGGTTGCGTACCAGATGAATCTAACAACTTTTCTTTAAAACCATTAATAAGTCTTCCAGTATCTACCAAACTACCAATAGTATTTCTTATTGTCAATAGTATTATTTGGACTAGAATGCCCACACTTGTAAAGATTATGGCATAATCCAGAACTTTGCTTTCACCAGCATTGTGCGTTAGTTTTTGTTGGTTAAAGAGGTTAGACTTGACCAAAGAATATATTGTGTAACAAAAGATGATCGATGATACCTACAAGATCAAAAGTTGGCCAAAATGCCGTCAGCATCCACCGTCCTCCAACTGCAATATGCCAAAGGATTTCACTGTCAATTGTTAATTTATTCAACAAAAAAAAAAAAAAGGTCATCATCAAGCACTAACTCACACTGGGGCCGTTCTGTTGCCATGGAATGTATAAAGCTGGCTCTCACATCAAGTCTTGTTCCTGTTACTCTTGCGTGGGAGAGAACGGCAACTCGCTTCGAGTTGATCAGACCGAGTGTGTCGTTTGTTTAGGTGATCTTCAGCAAGCTGTGATAAGATACTCTTGTTGCCTACTTGTGGCCATTTATTTCATGTCCCCTGCATTGGCGATATGTTCGGGGTGCACAAAAGTTGCCCAATTTGTCGTGCGCATGTAGCCTCTGCGGCAAATAGGTCTATTGGTGATGTAGCAAGTGGTCATCTAGAGGCCCAAATTTCAGTCCAGTCTCCTGAACAAGGAAATGAAAATGATGGCGCTGGCCATGAATTGACAGTGCCAGTGCCTTCACTACCCATCAAACCATTGTAATTGTCGACGCAGACAAGGGGGAGTGAATGCTTGTTTTTGATCATCCAAAGGGACATTTTTTATGAAGAAGTTAGATCGGCCGTCTTCAAGGTTGTTGAGATCTTTCAAGCGGTCTAGGATGAGCCAGAGTTTGTGGCACGTAGAATTAATGCTTCCTCACTAAATTTTGGTGTCATTTTTTACCTAATTCGATCTCCTCCTTACGAAATTTGATCCCTTCATTATACCAACAAATCATACAAATCGTTGCATGTAGTGAGCAAGCACTCATAACAACAACGACAACTAAATTTTGCGCCTTTAATCTCTACCAGTAATCAGAGAAGGGATCAGGTTCAGGCTTTGCGTGGTTCTAGCAAAACAGGGTCCCGTTTGTAAGCTGTGAAAAATTGGGGGTTAAACTGGGAAAGACAAATGCATGGACCGAATTGAATGACCTTCGGTTCAATTCAAGTGGGCTTAGTGGCCTTATGCCAGGCTGCTCTATGCTGTGTCGGGCCTCCTACCATTTGCATGGCAGGGTAAGGGGACCTAAAGTGACAGGGTAACAAAATTTGATATTTTGTTAGACCGGAATCTTACGTGACTGCAAACAAACTAAGCCAAGACGGAGATTTGACATGTTTTAAGGCAAGAGCACCGTTACCTATTTATATGTTTAGGCAGACTCAGAATAAATATATTTTTGATTGTTTTAAGAAAAAATAAAGAGAATTTTTTGATTAATTATTCTATATTTGTTGCTTCTTGTGGTTCCTTAATATTAAACTAAATAGTGTTCCTCTTAAGTGAATTCATCTGTATTACAACGTATTCATTTCATCGTTTGGCATCCAGAATTGATATTCAATGGAATGGAACGTCAACGGCAAGAACATCAAGGGGCTAAGCCGAAGAAATTGATAGAATTTGTAGCTTTTGGCTTTCTAATCCAATCGTAGATTCTAATTTTTCACATTTAAATCTCCGATTAACGGATGCAGCTGCGTCAAACGTTCGTTCACGCTTTCTGCTTTCATATTGTTTTTCCTTTATTTTATACTATTTTGCTTTTTGGGTAAGATCTATTGTAGCAGTCCAATTACCATTAGGTGTGAAGAGATCACTGGATGTGGAAATTTAGTCATAATTTTATTAAACACAATGACTATATATGTATACATATTGTTCATGAATAAATAATTTTCTTGTTTGATCATATATTTGAAGAAGTTTATACCTTCTCGTATAATAAAATCTTTTTACAGTATTTTGAAGTTAGTTTTAAATCAAAAATTGTCTTACACATTATGATTTTTTAATCTAAGGTCCTTTCATTTACATGTCCATTACCTCATTATGTCATATGAAATTTAAAATATTAATTAGGTTGTTGATGTATATTTTGAATTTTTTTTAAAAAAATATATGTTTTTAATTACTGAATTAAATTTTCAAAAAGTTTTGTTATCAAGAATGCTTAAAATATTTTTTTAATTATTTTTTCAATTATGAAGAATTAGGTTTATTTTTTAAAAAATAAAAATTTTTAAAAATTGAATCTAACAATTAAAGACATGTTTTTTTTTTTAAAAAAAATTAAAAGTTTTATGTTAACAATCTAATTAATATTTTGAATCCCACATAACATTTAATTGAAAATTTTTGTGATAAACTTAATGAAATATCAAAGTGAAAGAATTTTTAATTATAATATTAGTGTAAAAAGTAATTTAAAAAATATAAATTAAAAACATCATAACGAGGGAGAATTTGTTTTTTTTTTTTTTTTTTTAGTTATTTAAGCCTGAAAAGTGCCATATAGAACTCTTTTTGTTAACCTCTTTGGGAATGATTACGTGTTCCGATCAACAACACCCTTGAAACGGGCCTTATTCTATAATTTAATGCCGGCAAGATTATGTAATATTCTGCTGCCGTTTTAGCCGAATCGCGGGGATGCGCAGTAAGAACTTCCATTAAAACGTTGCAGGCGAATAGACAGTAGTACTGTGTCGCTCCTTGAATTAGCTAAATCGTAGAAGGAAACTAGACGAACCGCGATCGCATGCTCTCTTTTGTCGCGTACATAATTTACAAGAACAATGAAAGCGGCATGGGAAGGGAATGTTTTAATGGTTAAAATTTGAAGTTTTAATATTAAAAAGAAAATATGACATTTATGAATAAAAAAATATTATTATTATTATTATTTTAATGTAACATATGACTCAATGAGCTGTTCAACAAATAAAGAAAAAAAAAAAAGAAAACATTTAGAATGGGTGAGCGTGAAAATCATTTAAGTCAATTTTTTTTTTTGTTTATGATTAAATTCCTCTCATGTTAAGAATAGTATGTATATATATATATATTATCATGTGAGTATGTGCAGAGGCTGAATTTTAATATCAAAGGTTGAAATCTAAACATTTTTTTTGGGGGGGGGGGGAAAGTAAATTAACTATTTTATCTAATTACATTATTTAATAGGATATGTTTTCTTCGGCGTGAAACTATATGTATATTTTTAACAACTGGGGTTAGGTGCAAGAGTAGTTCAAACCTTTCCTTTCGTACATCTCTGTTAAACAATAAATGCCATCGTTGCTTTATGTGAACAGACCATGTGGTTGGTGGGCCCCGTGAAAATTATAACACAGATTCCGCAAAAACTTATTTAACTTTAATTTTTCTTACAGGCTCAGAGGCCTCTTATTTTGAGGAAACAAGAAACAATGAATTCCCTTAAAAAAAAAAAAAAAAAGGAATCTGGCCCTTTATATTTAACAGGTTCGGCCTCCGATGGAGCTCTTTTTTAAAAAAATAAAAAATAAATAAATTGGCATATATGCATTGCCCAAACCCATTTGAAGGGGAAAATTTTGAATGAAAAATTACCATGTATTTATTCATAATAAGAAAACGAGGAAAGGGGTCAAGAAAACAAGACGGCTCTCGACTCAATGCAATGATGCGCGGTTTCTTAAAAGCCTTGGATACTCTTCCAAGAAATTCAAGAATTATATCTCTATTGAATGTTGCTTTCAATTTTCATCATTCGCGAGCTATTATTGCGAGTGTTAATGATTGAGGGCATTAGCGACATTTTAACGCCCTTTTTTGTTTTTTCGTTGAATAAATATTCTTCTTTCTCGTTTCTACAAATAATATTATTTAAGATACAGCAATCTAATAATTATTTCGGATACAATTTCCTTATTTGTAATTTTCCCAACTTACCTTTTGCTCTTGGGACAACGCCAAGAACCAGAAGAAAGCATCATCCTGCGCTTCTTTGGTTAGGACAATGAGCCACAAAGTGTAGTTTGTGCAAGAAATGACGTGGGGTTGAAATTGGATCGTTTTGTTTTGCGAAAAGGCAACTAGGATCCAAAAGGTGCCCTATGAGGAATGCCTTTTCTTCTTCTTGTGCCTGAAGGAGGCGGAGGCGGCGTAGGCGGGCAAATGTCTTGCTGCGAGCCTTCGCACAATGCTCCGCCCCTTCTCGATGAGACTACTCTTGACTTCCCATCTCTACTTTCCATTAATTCCTCATTCTTGGCCTCCAAGGTAAAGCTTGCATCACCATTCCTCTTTATTCCTACGAGCTAAGTTGTCAAAAAGATTGTGTCAAACAAATTATAAAACCCCGAATGCAATAAGTATATGCCATTGAGTTCCTCAAAAGTGGCTTATAATTAAATTGCAATGTCGCATTCTTAGTTGTTATTGACGGACGGTTTTTTACCATCATTGTGAATGGAGAAAGGCAATGGTGATGCTACGGGTTAGTGAACGTTAAGCCATCACTTACATATACGATGGGCAAATTAAGGTGGATGATAATGGTTGGTTGCTACGATGTTGATGGTGTGAATGAATGTGGGTCATGGTATACCTGCGAGAGGATCGCAGATTCGTGACCATATGATGACTTGTGAAAGGTGCTTGATCAGATCAATGAAAGGGGATTGAAGAGAGCCTTTGAGGCAAATGCCAACCTTGCATCCCAATGAACAAAAACGAAACGGGTCCAGGAGGCTCCTCCCACATATTTCACAAATGTGAGCAACTCCTTTCCCAGATTTTGGCTGTGGCCTCTCATTGAGAAACAAGACTCTGGCGCTGTTTATCACATATGTCTGAACTCCAGTAATGTCTAATACCTCTTGAATCTCTGCAACTCTCACAACATCATGATACGATGATCTCCTTATCTACCCAACCAGGAAAGAAAGGAAACAAAGAAAAAAAAAACACGCAGAAGCAATGGCCCATTACAAGAAATTGAGATAACCTTAATGAATGAGCAACGGCGGTTTGGTTTTCTATTGGGTGATGGCGTGAAAACATAAAATGTGAAATGACCTGAATTACTTGATGATCCTTGTGCTTGGAAGGACGGCAATAAAAGCAGAACGCATCGCCTTTGCAGTCCAAGCAGTACATCTTGCATTCACTCCTTGCTGCGTCTCGGTGTGTCCGGCAGACAGAGAAATAGTCGGCGCTTAGCAACGACTCTAGCCATGGCGGCACTAGCATTGCATCCTGTGAAAAGCAACAACCCCAAAATGTATTTATTATGAATCATAAGAATCAGGCAGATATGCCAGTAACAAATGAGATGATGAAGAGAAAGTGAATGGCCGAGACCAACATCACCATTTTCAAAGCCGACTTTGAAACGATGAGTTCCTGAGAGAATGTGATTCTTTCTCCCTTGCAAATAAACTGTTGGGCTTCACACTTGATGACAATGGAGAAGATTCAAGGGACAGGCGACCTGCAGCTTAGAAATTACCCCCCCCCCCGAAAAAAAAGGCCTAAACCATGGAACAAGGCTCATAAAAATTATATATATATATATAAAATGTGGCGATACCCGCCCGTTGAATGGCTAGGATTGGTCGTGGTGGCTGAAGATTGCCAAGATCCGTCGGATCTACAGACACGAAGGGAGTGGGGTTTGCGCTTACATTACTTTTGGATGTTCTTTGCGTCTTTTGCACCCAAGTCGGCCAATGGGCTACGCATGGGCTTTGATTAGCTGTTCGGCCAGGAGATGTAGTGCCAATCATCTGCCAGGTTTGCGGCATTCCAGGTGGCGACATCTTGAAGGGCCATTTTTTGGTCAGCCCAAATTACATTTCTATTACCAGCTGTGGCCGAGGTAGGATGCTGTGAAACTAGTGCATGACGAGGAAGTTGAGAGAAATCTACCCAGTTTTCGCAGGGAAATAAATGGAGAGATTTAATTCCATATGAGCAAAATAAAGCAATAATGACTTTCACAATGTTCAGGTTTTAATTTCTGAGTGACTCCTGTCTTGGGGTGGGGAGAAATTCGGATGAAAGGGGTGTGGACAGAAAAAGACGGCAAGCTCAAAAGTTGCCCGGGGGGAGGTGGGTGGGGAAGAACCTAAAATCTATGTCAGAAATATAAAAACAGAGAGGCCTACTATTCGCGCTGGGGATCCCAAAACAAAAGTACTCTGATGGAAGAGTTATGATATCGATGGCTAATCGGCCGCACATACTTTTTTTTTTTTTTTAACAAACTCACTTTTTGGTCCGAGGAGGGGAGCTTTGAGAATTTAATATGGATAAAGCAAATCAGTAAAAAATCTCCGATCACGAAAAAATGCGGAGATTGTCTTTAACCTTTTGCATTTTGAAATCAAAACTTCTTAGCAATGGGCAGGTGTTTTTTTTTTTTCTTTTGTCCTTTATAATAATTTAGAAATTGGAAAATTTTCATAGGCTTGTTATGGCCACAGACCTTGGCATCCATGGCGCAATTGTGCCGGTTTTTACAGTTTTTGCGAAAACCGGCCTTCGCACACTTTAACCTCGCAAACTAAAGGAGAAGGAAAGAAAAGATTCCAGCGTGAAGCAGATATAGCCTGGAAATGGGTTTCCCAGTTTTGAGGGGGTTTTACCCATTCATGGGATACTCGATTGTGGTTGAATTCATTTCTAAACTTGAAACTATGGGCATTCCCTTTTAATTGTAATGAAATTTCAAGGCAACCTCACATGATCATGAATCTCAGAGCAACCCAACACCTGAACGTGCTTAAGCGTCTTCGTGTAATCAAATGCCCAAAATTTAACGTTGCAAATTATCTGTGCTCGAAAGCCAAAGGCGAAAGGTCCTTGAGGCAATGGGGGGCACCTAACAGTTGCTTCTAACCAATTGGATCATTTTGGTGCATTTATATATACTTCTCTCTCTCGTCGGTAATCGGATATAATTCAAGTTTTAGAATACATTTTGTACATGAGATATAATAAAAAAATGCAAAATAAAGTAATTTGATTTCAATTATATGTATAATAAAATTTGATTATTAGCACTAAATGGATGAAAAAGTGGGACATTGCTGACACATTTAGCAATACATAGACCCCTGGAGTGGTTGGGAAGCAAGTGTCAACATTGATTCGGCCAACCAGCACACTCCAACAAACCCGGCTTTCTTGATGCGAGTTTCAACCGGGGAAGTCAATTTTCCCACCGCACATTCAAATGAGACCTTTTCTTAAATTTAGTAGACATAATTAATAAATTTATTATTTTGATTAATAAACAATGACGGCAGTTCATGTCCAACAAAGCACCGAATGAAAGCTGTGAACCGGTTGTTATTATTGGAAGATTATTGTAACGTATCCTCGTAGAACTCACTCAGCTTTTCGAGGCTTTTGTTGCTGGGCCAGATCACAAAACCGGATTGGGCCTCGTAACTTATCGATTTACTACGATACATCCAGGCCCCAAGGCGAGGAGGCCTAAAGTAGACTGTTAGACGACATTTCTAAGTTCTGGGGATTGGTCTCTTTCTCGCGGGTGCACACGTGGATAAGTTTCTTTTTTTTTTTGATAATATAATAACCTGAGAAAAAGATTAATAAAATACAGGAAAAAAAAAAGGGATTTTTTTTTTAATAAAAAAGGAGAGAGTAGAGTGCTATCCTCTGTCGAGTGGCAGCTACCGTTTCTCTCTGAAAATCGCAATTCAATTAATCAACGATTCAGTTGATCAAGAGCTCTGTCGTTCGCAAGTTATGTTCAAGTTCTGGTACGACTCCTTAATCTTTTTTATCTTTTCCCTTTAAGCAATTATAATTTCTGTTCCGTTCAGCAATTGTAGCAATCAATTGATTTTGCTGCATTGGAGCGCTAGGCATTATGTTATTGAATAAGGACGAGTAGCCCGAGTTTAGGTCATTTTACCTGCTGGAACACGATTACGGTCTGCGTTACAATTTGAAATTACAAAGTGCGTAGATTGATTGCGTTCCTTTTCTTTTTGGTTGTCTTGATATTTAAAATATTCTGACATTGAACACAGTAACCTACCTTCTGCTCATATTTGGAGGCGTTTGTTTTTTTTTTTTTTAACATGCGGCAATCTAGGCATTGTGCACCAATTCTGCTTTTATTATTGTACTGTGTTGGCGACCTCATTATGCTTATGCTTCAGGTATAGATGTGTGTGTGTTTGTGTGTGTGTGTGTTAATTGAGTGTTGTCCCTTTGAGGTTATGATGATATTTCATTCCAAATATGACTGAATGGACTGTGCTTATTTGCTGTCTGCCTTCATATGCATAAGCTTAAACAGGAGTTAAAATGCCTGTGTATTATGTACTGTTCTTTGAGATGTTATCTTGCAAGCATTTTAAATATCTTGTGTCTGGTGGTTCTTCTTTTGTTGCAGCTGTGCATTACTTATCTGTCATCCAGGCATCGATTTGGTAAAATATAATGTGCATAGTGTGTGAATGGTATGGTGGAAACACAATGTTATGTTAACCAAACAGGTTGCACTTTTCAGTTGAATCGGCATTCTAGTGTCTGTATTTCTCTTTTCCCCATGCATTTTGTCCCTCAAATATTTTTTCAGAGACTAGCTGACTTTTGTGTGCCTGTTCTTTTCCTTTTCCTCTTTCATGTTTTGCATCACTTATATGTTACTGGGCATTGCCTTTAGGGATTCTCAAGAGCAAGAAACTCAGCCACGTCCACAAGATGTTACTTCGCAGTCTTGTTACCAAACTCCTGTAGTTAGCTCCCCAAATTCCTCCTACCCCCCAACACCACGCCGCAGTCCTAGTGGTTACAGTTTACACAGGCCAACAGACCGACCACAATCCCTTTCTCATGTATCTCCTGCCGAAGCTGCTGGCATTATTGCTCTTTTGAGGGATAAAAGGTAAGCCGCCTGATTCGTAGCATCTGGTTTTTAAATTTCTAACTTTATCTTTTGCTGAATTTTCTCATTGTTTTCTATGCTCGCTCAGCTTTTTTCTATATCAGTTTACTGTTGAAAATTAGAGCTGTGCTTATGATTTATTCTAAAAATTTTGCTTTTATATTAAGTAAGGGAAACTCTTTCACCACCTGCCAATAATCTTTGGCACCCATCTTTGTTGAGTAAATTTGTGTAAGTTGTAATCCTTAAGTGGATGAAGTAGAGTGCCAAGAAGTGCTCGTTATTTGGTGTGATGGAATTTTGTCGACTAAATGTCTAACATTCATACCTGTAGTTGTTCACCCCAGTAGTGCTTTTATAAATTCCATATAACAGAGTATTCAACCCATACAGTTTCCAAGTGGTTGAAGAGCAAAGAATGAAATCAAGTAACATGCACTGATTTCCATGGACCTAGAGTTTTGAGTTGTCTTCCTGCTCTAAGTGATTTGGGTATGCATTTGGCTAATACAAAATATGGTTTGTGTTGGCATGGATTAATGTCATCTGGACCTCTTTAATTATTGTTAGCTGTTCTAATAAGATTAAATGTTACATTTAAATACCTTCTGTGGATTAAAACAGTTGAAGAACCTAATTTTTCTGCTTGAGTTGCAAGCTCACCTGCATATTCATATTTCTTTTTAATTGACTAGTGTCGACAAGCTGTGGAAGTTATTATCCGACAAGAATGCGTACAGTCAATTTCTGCTTTCACTTGACCAGGTTAAAATTCAAAACAATGTAAGTTGTTTTTTTTTTTTTTTTTTTCTGTGCCTTTTTTAACTTTTCAAATTTTAATGATGGTAGCTTCTATGTGTTGGACATTGTTGGTCATAATGCATGCACTTCTAGAAAGGTAGGTATTGGGGCTGCTGCTCTTGTGCAGGGTAATGTGCCATTGCCTATGTTGCAGCCCTTCCAGAAAGGGAATGGAAGGGATATGAAGTTTCCACTGCTGGCCTATGCCTATGACAGTTTTTGCATAAAGAAAGACGTAAGAGTCAGCTGGCACCTGAAATTTCACACAGTATTTGAGTCCTACCCAGCTTGAACATAACAAAATGATCTTACTTCTTTGAAAATACATTGTGCTGTTGGAGTTCTCCTCACGTCATGGTTATTTGGATTGCCTCTGTAACATTGGATATTTGAGTCCATAGATAACTACTCTACAACCGTGCAGAGAAAATTTGAATATTAATTATGTCCCATCCCATCACATAAATTTGCAGACAAATAGACAAGAGGACCCTTTATTTTGAAGTTGCTGCTTTTCTCTTTATCTCACATCTGAGCAAATGGTGAATACTTAAGCTCATATTTCAACAGTCCTACTTATGGATTCCCCCAGTGCTACCCTCCTGCCTCACCCTGTGTGAAACCTACATAGCTGAATTATCATCGCCATTTTGCAAGAAAGGGGGAGGCTAATGTACACTGGTGCTAGCACATAGGTATTTGTCACATCTGGTGATCTATGTGGCTTCTGTTTTCCATATATTAATATGCTTAATGTTATCGAGCATTCTGTGTGATAGATATTTTTTATGCTTAATGCTTTTTTATTCATCCTTACAAGTGTTGTAATGCTTTCTTTTCCTGCATCATTAGATAAGGGATGAGCTTCAGAAGGAAACCGTGCAGCTTGCTAGTAAGTCATTGGATTGACGTAGGCTCTGCTATTCAAAATGGTTGTTCTACGTGGGCAAGTCAGTTGTTAATATTTGTCTTCTTTGAATAGGAGAGAACTTGGAGAAGGAACCACGCATCATGGAGCTAAAAAACCAAGTAAGGTTCTGAGGACAACCATTACCGTAATTGATTGTCTAGTTTCACAAGCAGCGAATTTTACGCCATTTGCGTTTTTGTATTGACAGTGCAGGATTATACGGACGACAGAGTTAGCCACTGCACAGGAGAAACTAAATGAGCTGGAAAAACTCAAAGAAGTGCTGCTGAGATCACGCTCTCCTGCTGTAATTCTGCAAAGACTTAAAGGTATAGAATTAATTCAGTTTTCTTAGTTTTGTGGAAAAAAATTTACGATAATTTTTGAACTGGATGTGTCACTTCAGAGGCAACGAGTAAGACGGGAGAGGATTCTGAGACCATGTACAGAGAGCTGCTTGAAAGGGAGATCGATCTCGGAACCTTTGTTCAAAAATACAAGAAACTCCGTAGCACCTACCACAGGCGGGCTCTAGTCCACCTCTCTGCCAAAACATCTTCGACATTGTGATCTTGCTGTTAGAAAACGATGTTGCTGCAATGTGTCTCGAGATCATGTATTTAGGACGTGCAGTGTGTGTATCATTCCCGTGTATTCATATTTAAAAACAGTTTGGCACATCTGGTTTGTTTTTATGAGCCAACAATCTCTTCGGAATCAAGAGTAATTTTGTTGGATTGATGCTGTGATTGTACGAGATGTCATAATAGCTCTCTGGTTAAGATTTTAGCATATGGCAAGCAGAGACATCCAAAAGGGTTGTAACATCAACAGAAGAGACAACATTGACTGGCAGGGGGGGGTGGAGAACGGGAACAGAAGCAAACTTAAAAAACTATATCATTCATTCATTCAGGTGAAACCATGTAATTCAGGCGATCAAGCTCCTTTTCCCACTTGAATCCAAACATTTGACGGCCGAAAGGGACAATGAGATTATACCGGAAAACCTGCATGCACATGAATCAACTTAACAAGCTCGCTCCTTTCAAAACAAGAAAAACCAACAGGTGATCCAGGGACAGACCTTGTTATTAATGGCCTGCAATTGCCGTTTCAAATTGTCGGAACGATCAGGCCATTCCGATTCGCCCCCATTGCACTTTCCGAACCAAGCTCTCTTCAAGGAGGACCGCCATCCAGTTATTTGAGCTCTTATTTCTTTATTAAGCTCAACCCACTCAGGCGCACAGCCATTTTTAGAGAGGATTCTATTCAATGTATCCTCAGCTGGATCGGCATGAGGATTTGTGTTCAGGTTTAATGGCTTCCCTTTTCCCGGTAAGTTCTCAAAGTCACCTTCTAACATGGAATGCCATATCCTCTGCTCCACAACGTTTATGATATCTGTTTCCGATCTGGAATTAAACCAATTTTTTTATTATTATATCAAATAATCAACATTTCCTGGTATTAAAACAATTAAATTTCCAATTTCTAGTAGAAGATGAAACCCTAGCGATTACGCAGGTGAAGTAATAAACAAAATTAGACGCCAACCTGACGGAATTGCGCTGGCCTTGAAGTTCAGGAGGGAGCTTGCGGTCATTCACGGCGTCTATAACGGCAGATAACCGATCCGTCATCTTCTTGTTATTATTCGGCTTCGACGAGGAAGAAAAGGAAGCCGATGATGACGAGGAACCCGCCCACCTCCGCCTGGACACCTCCCTACAGCCCGCCAAGATCGCCGAGTTATCAGCCGTCGATCTTCGAAGCAATATGATTAACGGCGACGAGGATGAGGCGAGGGTTCTGGCGGCCATGGCTGTGCCCTCGTCGAAAATTTTCCTTCTCCGTCCAGGTGGAGACCATTAAATTAAAAAAAAAAAATTTGTGTGACTTGCTGGCTCCTTTGAAAAGGTGACCGCGTGGCTTTTTAAAAACGATCCACGTCACTACGTACGTACCAGTGAAAGCTAACCTTTTAGAGGAGCGAGTGGCCCCAAGCCCGTTACCCATTATGATTGGAATTTAGAAAACTCGGCAAAAGAAAATTGTTAGTAAAGGTCTGTTGGGCGTTAAATACACCGTAGAGACATATATATATTAAAAAATATTTTTTATTAAGTACATATTTTTATTAAAATTTTAAAAATAAATATTAAACTTTTTAATCGATGAAGCATTATATTAGATAATTCCTTTTATAGCTAAAAACATAATTTTGAAACTGATTCCAGCAACTAATTAATATGAACTCAAAATCTAATATATGACTATCTCATTCAAATTTTAATTTTCTTAATAAAATTATTCAGTTTATAGTATTTGACATCAATTTAATAATTATTTTATATTTTATTAATATTTCAATAAAATTAAAATTGTAACATATATTTCATTTTGTCAATTTATTTTATTCTAATATAAATTTTATTATAATTTATTTAATATATATATATATATATATAATTCATACTTGAAAAATGATTTTAAAAAATAATTTTATTTTTTAAACAGGAAAAAAAATAATATCAAATTTAGGTATCCATTTTTGAGACAATTTTGTTTGAAGATACTGCAACAATAGTGAATTTTCTTGTTGATGATTGCCGGATTTTCCTTTCTTTTCCTCTTCTCCAATTTTCTTTTTCAATTGCTAAAAGAAATATTAGTGGTCATATTTTTTGGCGAGAGTTACCCAAAGATGGACTTTGATCAGCAAACAAAAACTTTAGATCCTTGTTCTGTGTTAGTTGTCAGAAATCTAGTTACTTAATAAGACTCCTTTACAACCAAGAACTTCGAATAATTTAAGTTCAAACTTCATTGCTCAAACACTTGTTTAAGCAAGTTATTATGTTAGATTGGTATAATATAAGCATATTTGGAACTCTACTTATAATTTCAGCATTATCAAAATTAAGGTGACATTTTTTTATTTCCATGTGCACACTGTACGTGCAACATCAGCTTCCAAAAGAAGGCCTCGATGGAAATACACTCTAATAGAATTAAATAAAAAGAAATCATTTGTACCGAATTAATAAAAAATTAAAACCTTTTTAACCATCGTTTTACATTGAGTAACAAAATAAAAGATGATCATTAAAATAAGAAAATAAGCAGCTCACTGTACGTATTCATGGACTCTGACGATACATGCAAATCAAATCGCCCAAAACATTTCAATCCCACAGTAAACCAGCTTCCTTGAGAGCAACTTTGAAGTTCTCTTCACTGTTCCAGGATGGAACCTGCACCAGATAGCATTGCGGAAATTATGCCATTTATACGAGAATGCTCAGATACTGAGAACTTCTAGGCATGCTCTGAACCTGCTAAAATAGACCCCGCAGAAACAGGACAACAAAGTAGAAAGGCCAGCATAAAAGCGCTGCAACCCGACTGCCAGTGCCCAGAGTTAAATATTCTCTCTCTCTTTCTCTCTCTCTCTAACCGCTTTCTTCCAGTCATCCACACAGTATTAACGCAAATAAATGTAGAATAAACCACGTAAGCCCTTAGTATTACCTCCTTCACATGAGTCCCATAGTGCTTCTCGATTTTTTCCATGATCATATTGTCCCTATCAGTCATCAACAAGTTGAAGACGGCTCCTGCAGCATCCAACAGAACCACTTAAAATCACAAAAATCCAGTCGACTGAAGTCAAAAGAACATGAACAATAAATGCCTCCTCTTTTTGCCGGAATCATCATTCGGATACAGGTAAAGCTGGGAGTGTATCTAGGATTTGCCTGTTTCAATAATAATTTCAGTATAGCCAATGGAAAAAAAAAGAGACTAGGCTTCATGTGTCATGCTGTGGACTTCATACAGCACACAAGTGAATGACAGCAATTTTCTCACGGCCAAGAGCTCAAAATCCATTGAAGGAAGCAGATAAGCATGTTAAGTTCAACATCCAAAATAAACAATCCCCACCTACTATAATAAAATGAACTCAGCTATTAAGATCAGCACAAGTAGAAAAACTTGCCTTTACTGCCAAATCGTCCAGCTCTACCAATCCTGTGCAAGTACACCTCATAATGCGGCTCTGATGGAGTTTCATACTTCACAGGCAGATCATAATTAACAACCAAGTTGACCTGAAAAGGGACAACATCAGAATCAAAACTTTAAGCAACATAAAGAAACATCAATAGGAATACAATTTTAGGACATAGACCAAGTGGCACCTGTTGTTGGTCAAATCCTCGGGCCAGAAGATCAGTTGATATGAGAACTTGAGTTAGCCCATCTTTGAACTCTTTCACTATCTTGTCTCGGTCTTCATGAGTAAGGGCACCATGAATAGTGGTAACATCATAGCCAAGATCAACAAGGGATCTATGTAACATGCCAGCACTACGCTTTGAGTTCACAAAGATGATTGCCTGCCCTACATTCTCTCCCAGTTCAAGAATTCTATCTTTTATAGCCAGAATCTTGGCATGCTCATCAGGGCAGCATACCTTGTACTGCTTTACAGCCTCTAATGACAACTCTTCCTTCTTTACAAAAAGTTGATTGTAATCATTGACAATCCTTGACACAAAGTTCTTGACGGTGTCATCAAACGTAGCAGAAAACAGAAGAACCTGGAAACAAGAAGGGAATAAATATAACTAAGTAGTTGTTCCCTGAATTTGTTATGCTGAGAAGTTCTTGACCATAAGGCAAAGTACTGGATTCATTCAGATCAGCAGCCTTATATATAGCTGATACAATATATGTTTCAAATGAACATTTGTTATTATTCTCTACTGGGGAAAAACGATTGCAGTGGTTTCAACAAGCATAAATAGGGCAAATATTAGGATGCAAAAATATGCTGTCAGCCAGAAACCTGCACGTGAGGATTGTATTTCTTAATATCCTTCATTATCCTCAAAGAGTCATCTTGGAAGCCATCCTGCAACAATTGAATCTTAATAAGCAGTGCTAACAAAATTCAATAAAATAAAAGTCGCTATAGCTCCACACCAAAACAATGAATACAACAATACATGAAATTGCAACAAAGGCAAACAAAGGAGATGGGACCAAAATTTTACCCTTCTATTCTCTACTGTGCAACGGCCATTGGACCCTGAGATAGTTTTGAATATAACATGACAGTTCTAACCAACTAACCGGAAGTGCAGATTTTTATTTTTGATTCACTGAATCACTAGATAAGTACTGCTGACATCATTGACTCTCTAAGGTCCACTCTCAAGCTGTGGTCAATAAAAATAAAAATGCATTGCAGATGGAAAAACCAGTGGGAAGGAGAACTTTAAAAGCTGAAGAAAAATCTTTTAAAAAAAAAGGCATCTCATCTCTCACTCTTCATTCAATGCACCCAACAATGTTCCAGATATGTTAAATTTATTCTTAGTCCACAATGTTACATCAAGTGATGGGAAACAGCTAAAAATGCAGATCAAAAGATGGCAGGATAGAGGCAATAACCATTTCATGGAAAGACGTTATAGACATGAGCAATATGCTGCATACCGTGGCCAGCATGTGATCAGCCTCATCAAAGACAAGAACTTTAACATCAGTAACGCCCAATTTCCTCAGTGACATCAATCTCTTGACCGTACCAGGAGTTCCAATGACAACTTGTGCAGTTATTGGAGGCCGGGATCTTGATGGTCTGCCATTACCGGTAACATCCATAGGCACAGCACATTCTGAGGTTATCTGTGTATACTTTCCCATCTTCCGAAGGACTTCCAAGTTCTGCAAGGAACGTTGACCACTATCAAGGCTCAAACTTAAATGAAGACTTACACCACTTAAAAACATTGCTCAATCTCCAAAGAAAAATTAAAAATTCTTCATTAGCATGGGGTTTGATGAGATAATCTAAAGACACTCAGAATGCAAACACACATTTCAGTCCCCAATGGATAATGCAAGATACTTCCCACTGTAAATCCCCCAAAGTCTCTTAAACTTATTTGATGTTTCCTTTCCCATGACTAGGAGTTGATAAAAGTTAGATATAAAATGAGTGGAGAAAGAACCTAACCTGAATAGACAGTTCTCTTGTAGGGCAAATACAGAGTGCTTGAGTTCTACTCAGTTTTGGATCAATTCTACTCAACATGCCGAGTACAAAACAAGTCGTCTTACCCGATCCATTATGTGCTTGAGCAATAAGATTTTTGTAAGGTGGTCTCAAAATCATTGGAAGACTTATCTCCTGGATTTTACTTGGTTTCTGGAATTTCATCTCCACATATAATCCTTTCAAGAGCTCCGGTAACAGATCTAACTCTTCAAATGTTTTGCAGAAGTGTACAGTGTACCACCGGAAGTAACCTTTGCAAACATTAAATCCAAATATCTCAGTTAGATTCTTTGCAAAAATTACTTGATAATGAAATCAGATGTGCACCCAAAATAAAGAACTAAATTAAACCCTAATGAGACCTAAACAAAGAGGGGAGCGAGAGAAAGAGAGACATCATACAGCTTGGATACTTGAGTCTTCAGGATCGTCCAGGAACTTGTTCTTCTTGTCATCGTCGATAGACAACTCGCCGACTTTCAGCGCGGAGACGACTTTTTCCTCCAGCTGCGAAGCAGCGCCACTGCCGCTCGATTTTTCTTCTTCTTCTGTGGCCTCATCCACCAAGTCTCCCCACGATTGCTTAGGCTCTGCAGCCGGCGGCTTCTTTTCGGCCTCCGTTGCAGTGGAGGCTGCGGCGGTTTTTGAGGGTTCCGCCATTCAGAGTCGGGTAAGTTTCCAGAGAAAATAGAAATATACCAGACCCGCTGCGTAAGATGTAAGCAGCTCTCCCCACCCCCTCTATCTGTCTTACAAAGTAAACCTCTAAACAAAAGAAAATTAAATAAATAACTAAAAGTAAATGAAGCTTCTAGAGTAAAAATAAATTAAACTTGATTAACAATTCGTCACCGTTCAGATCGTAACTTCTGGACGATCGAAAACACATCTTAATCTCTCACACCGCCAAAAAAGAAAAAGAAAAAGAAAAGTAAAATTGCACTATTTGATATAGATACGAAGTGTATATATAAATACATTTAAAAGCTCGTGTGCTTATAGCTATAAAATGGTCTAAAATTATAATCATTTGAACATTTTAAAATTTTTAAAAAAGCCAAAAAAAACAAAAAAAAAAAAAGAGAGTAAAGGAAAGGAAGAAGAGTCGTTCTATCCAGTAAGTTGTAGCCCGATGAAATTGTAACGTTTTACGACCTAAGAGCTGCCATCGAAGCTTTTTATTTTAAAATTTTTATTTTTTCTTTCTTTTGACATCAAGAAAAGAGTCTAGTCTTTCTTTTTATTTTTTATTTTTTATTTTGTGTCCATCGAAACTGTGACCCTTAAAAGTAAAAAGAAAAAAAGGTTGACGGTATTCCAAAGTCCTCACCCCCACCCACCATCCCCTTACCTCTCATTCGGTTACATTAATTAATTGCATGATTAAAATTTTAAATTTTTATTTTCAAAATTTTAAATTTTTATTTTCAAAATTTTAAATTTTTATTTAAATAAATTTAGCACAATTTGTAAAAATTAAATTATATAAAATATATCTTATTAAAAAATTCTAAGTATTCTAAGGGCAGTGGATGACCTCGTCCTGTTATTAAATGGTTGATTGTGGTTGATATTTATTTATTTTTATACTTCCCAAGAAATAAACTTATATTCCGTAGTACTAATGCTTTGAAGGCAATTAAAGAAGATAGGTCCAAGAGATTCGTCTCCCACGGAGTGTCCATTGCTTCATTTTGACGGTATATTTCCCCAAAAACATGCAAATTTTGTTGATCAAACGCACAATCACAATTTAAGACGCAGAAAAAAAATTAAGAATTATTTAATTTCCTTTTAGTTATTTGGTTTAATGATAAATTTGTATGTCCCTCTTAAATAAAAGTTTCAAACTTTACTCTCTACATTTTATAAAAAAAAAGAAAAAAGAACTCACTACTACTTTGGAAAAAGAAAATTTATTTGAATGTTATCTAACTATCCAAACAAAAAAAAAGGAGATAAAAGGTAAGGGGTCTCGTAAATAATATATTAAATTGATAAAAAAAATTTGTATAGTAAAATTTCTAAGATGATTGATTGTACGGTTAACATTTGATAATTAAGCATTTAGATTCATATTTTTATAGTTTAAAATTTTAATATTAATAAAAAATATGAAAATTTTGGATCAACAGACTTATTACTGAAAAAAAAAAAAAAAGAAGTTGACGATTAATAGTTGAGAAAATGGTCCCCCTGCGAGCACAGCTCTTGTGGCGTGTTTACACTCAACGGTCAAGTTGGGGTCTCGGTGGGGAACGAACGGTTCGATTCTATTCCATGTCAACCAAAAGTCTGACACTAGTCAAGAAAGGCCTGCTTTCTTTTTTCTTTTTTGGTAATTCACGATTAAATTCTGATTTATGAGAATTTATTTACATATCTTATCACTCATACTTTTTTTTTCCTTCTCAATAATCGCGACGATACAACCCCATTTGGCATCAGGCTAAGTTATTTCTTTTTAAATACTTCTGTTAAATGAACTTCCGCCCTTTCCTCCCAGCTGCGTCTCCTGTCCTAAACCGAGCGAGTGTGACAGTCACACACTCGTCCGGTTGCTCTCTCCTCCCCTTTTTGTCAATGCGCAAAATCAAGAACCGCCACCGCCAACGCCTGAAAATATTTCTTTAATAGGAACTCCCAGTCTCTCAAAGAGGAAGTAGTGAACAAGAACCGACGAATCCCACCGAAAAATGCGGGCTCTTTGGCCGGTCTTGATCCTTGTAGCAACGTTACTTCCCATTTCGGTGGCCTACTGTGCTAGCCTTCTCCGTCTGGAGAGAAGTTTTCCTTTGAGCCAACGAGTCGACCTGGACCAACTCAGGGCCAGGGACCGGGTCAGGCACGCCCGCCTCTTGCAGGGCTTCATCGGCGGCGTTGTCGATTTCTCTGTCGCTGGAACCTCCGATCCCTTCCTCGTCGGGTAACTTTCTCGAAGTTTTCTTTGCCCATTTTGGGGGTCTATTTTTTTTATAATAATCTTTTTGGTTTCTTTTCTTTGTTTCCGTTGATGGGGTTCCGACTGAGGAAATTTGGCAAGTTCTTAGGTTCTTTTCTAACGTTTATGCTGTCTATTTTTACGTTATATGGTTCATTTCATGATCGAAGTGTTATCGAGTTTGCATTGCTTTTTTTTTTTTTTTAAGTTTGTGACTTTTTTTTTTTGGTTAATATTGTTTGATCAGTATTGCCATTCTTTTGTTTCCTTGAGTCAGCATTCATTGGGTAGGAAATTTTTTTGTTTAATACATACAGGCGTACCTTGCTTCAACTTAAGCATGTTTCCCTTTTGGTATATAACAGGACTAGTTTTTTTTTTTTTCCATTATGTTTGGTTTCTCTGTGACCAAAAGATTGTGTCTTTATGAACTTATGGGTTTTGGGTTTTGGGTTTTGGCAGTGATGAATTCGATGTTTGATTTATTTTAGCTTTATTGCCTTTATTTATTTATTTTTATTGTCAGATGATTGTTGACTAATTCGTTTTCGCTGTTCTTCTTGGCTTGTCCTTTTCAATCAGGGTTGGTGGATCCTCGACGCCCTTGTAATATATCTTTGTCTCTCAGCTTTCGTGATGTTTTGTGCTCCATCTCTCAAATGAGATTGATAGCTAACTAGTTTGTTTTACAGAATTGTGGGCTTCTGACAATATTTTTTAATTCTTGTTTTCTTGGTTCTGTTTAGACTTTATTTTACAAAAGTGAAACTGGGCTCTCCTCCCAGAGAATTCAATGTGCAGATTGATACTGGAAGCGACATCTTGTGGGTTACTTGCAGTTCCTGCAGTAATTGCCCCCAATCCAGTGAACTTGGAGTAAACTCTATTCTTTTACTTTTTTGGCTGGCCCTTCTATGGTAAGGATTCTCTTTGGATTTTGAAACTAATTTTGTGTTCATGCTCTTTGCAGCTTCAGCTGAACTCCTTTGATGCCACTGGCTCATCAACTGCTGGGATGGTCCCCTGTTCAAATCCATTCTGCTTGTCAGCAGTCCAAACAGCAAATCAGTGCTCTCCCCAGGGCAATCAGTGCAGTTACTCATTCCTGTATGGGGATGGAAGTGGAACTTCTGGATACTATGTATCTGATGTATTCAGTCTTGATGCTGTTTGGGGGGGTTCAATTGTTGCTAACTCTTCAGCTTTCGTTGTCTTTGGGTAAGTTTTTCTATTGGAAGCAAAGTAAGGTGTTTGAAGGTGGCAGCAGGGTAGATGGGAAATGTATACAATGATATTCAGTGTAGCATAGTAGGTGTTTGAGAATATTGGAGTTTGCAATGAATTGGATGGCCATTTAGCGTTTCCTGGTTGTGGCCAGTTCATAACCTTTTTCCTTCACCTAAGCCTCGTATATGTATTATCTTAGTAGCACTTAGTCCTGCTTTGATTTTCCTTTCTGTCCTGTAACCTTTAAGCTTATCACTTCTGGTGGCATTGAAACAGGTGTAGCACCTACCAGTCTGGGGACTTGAGTAAGACAGACAAAGCAGTGGATGGGATTTTTGGATTTGGCCCAGGAGGTCTCTCAGTTATATCAATTGGCATCCCGTGGGATAACGCCCAGAGTATTCTCCCATTGCTTAAAAGGAGAGGGAAATGGAGGTGGTACATTAGTTCTTGGTGAGATTTTGGAGCCAGGCATTATTTATAGTCCACTTGTCCCTTCACAGTATGTCATTTCCATCCCATAACTTTCTTCCTTTTTATAACATCCACCATCCTGGGTCTTACATTTCTTGCTCTTTGCTCTGGAGTTGTGATCTTATTTTTACAAATGAATTTTCTAATGATGCTTGGCAATTTTTATTATTTGTTCTTTATACTGTGGTTAACATTTAAACTTGAGAAAACCCCAAGCACTCACATTTCCTACATTGTAAGAAGCCAACCTTCATTCTTTGTTGTAAAATGGTCAAGTAGTGCAGTTATTTGATATCCTTATCACCCTAATAAGTGTCCATTATATTGTTTCATTTTTTATATTTTGATTTTTTCATTTCAGACCAGAATGCAGTGCATTATTGTTAGATGTCAAAAAGTTCTTCCCTGTTCTCATGACCGATTAATCATTCTATGTGGTTGAAAGTTGTTTGTAATGCTCAAATGATTCCCTTTTCTATGGTCTGAATTTGGGTTAAAACTAATATGATTTGTTGTGACCGAATTCCAGTATAGCCTAGATTTTTGTCTACTTCTGCTGGAGGATGTTTCAAAAATTCTTATTTTTTGAATTTTTGCTCAAAGGCTGCATATAGTCAGAAGATTCTGCTTTTTCATTGTTTACTATGGTTGTTTTCAATCACGAGTATTGGTTGGAATATGTGAGCGGCAGTTTTGTAACTATTTTAATTACTTCTTCAATTTTCAGGCCTCACTATAATTTATACCTGCAAAGCATTGCTGTCAATGGGCAATTGTTACCAATTGATCCTGCAGCATTTTCAACATCAAATAATCAAGGAACTATCATTGACACAGGAACAACCTTGGCATACCTTGTAGAAGAAGCTTATGATCTTTTAGTCAGTGCTGTAAGTAATATTTCATGTTAGTGTGCATGTTAGTTAGGACTTTGGGCAAAATTCTCCTATACTGTTTACTTTTTGGGGGACAGTTGAGATGCTGTTGCACTATGCAAAGCAGTCAAGTAGGATTGTACTGAATCTTACTACCCTGCATGAAAAAGATAGTTTTCTGTAGGGTTAAAAGTAATGTAAGATAAAGAGACTACGTCAAGGAAAATGAGACAATACCTGTTAGTTGCAAGCTGCTTATTAGTGATGCACTATTGGAGAAATTAGCAAATTAGTTTGATTAAAGGAACTGCTTTGAGTTATTTCATGCATTGTGAAGTTGATTTGCTAGTTGGGTGCACAGGTAACTTCCACTGTCTCACAATATGCGACTCCCACGATATCCAAGGGACACCAATGCTATATTGTCTCCACCAGGTTCATTTTTGTACTTGGTTTTGTAATTAATGTTTTAAGCAGTTACATTTACCAAAAAGGATTACTGTTTATCCTTTAGTTTTTGCTTCCTTTCTTCTTTTGTGTGAACCGAGTAGGACTTGACCATTTCTATGCAGTATATCCCAGATATTTCCTTTAGTCAGGTTAAACTTTGCCGGCAGAGCATCTATGGAGTTAAAACCAGAAGAGTACCTGACGCATTCTGATTTCAATGTAACTTCCCCTTGATGTTTCTCTCTATTTCTGTTAAATGTGCCGGTGCCTTTCCTGGGATGTATCTTAACAGGTCCATTTTCCTTTTCTGTAGCAGGATGGTGCTGCAGTGTGGTGCATTGGCTTTCAAAAAGCTCCAGCAAGAGTATCTATTTTAGGAGGTTAGAATCTGAACTTGTTCTTCTGTCGTTCTGTCAAGTCTGCCTGAACATTGTTGTTTTTGGGTTCGTTATGTTTTGTTGCTTTTTGGGTTGGAAGGGTGGGGGGAAGGGGCTTGATCTGCCCTAACTTCCAAGTTGTTTGGAGGTTAGAATCTGAACTTGTTCTTCTGTCGCTCTGTCAAGTCTGCCCAAACATTGTTGTTTTTGGGTTCATTATGTTTTGTTGCTTTTTGGGTTGGAAGGGTGGGGGGAAGGGGCTTGATCTGCCCTAACTTCCAAGTTGTTTGGAGGTTAGAATCTGAACTTGTTCTTCTGTCGTTCTGTCAAGTCTGCCCAAACATTGTTGTTTTTGGGTTTGTTATGTTTTGTTGCTTTTTAGGTTGGAAGGGTGGGGGGAAGGGGCTTGATCTGCCCTAACTTCCAAGTTGTCACATTTCTTTGGTGGTGCCTAGTAGGTGATCCCCACTTCCACGAGCCTCCCAAAACACCCCAGCTGCCCCAGGGAAATAAGTGTTCTCTTTTTCCATGTGGTAATTTGTTTTGTCAGCAGGATGAAGTGATTGAGAGTATGCAAATATCCCTTCTCCCCTTTGGTCACCAGGACAGTATTTCCCTTGTGACTTGATAATTCAAATGTTGAGTGATATAATTAGCTTGTTGATTAATTTCAAGGGAACTGGTTTAGTAAGGGTTGCAGCATATTTCTGTCTTGTCTTAATTGCACCACACATGCTCCCCTTATAAAAGTGGCAAGAATAGGCTTGATTGCTTTACTTGATCCTTTTGATTTATGAAGTATTGGAATTGATTTTGTAGTCAGTCTCTTCAATTTGCAGATCTTGTTCTAAAAGATAAGATTTTTGTTTATGATTTGGCTCATCAGCGGATTGGATGGGCTAACTATGACTGTAAGTTCAGGGGAGTCTCATGTTAGATGGACGTTTTTTATCCAATCTCGTATTATCTTTTCCTGCACACGAGAAACTTTACTTGATCCCATACTGAGCAATTTTCTATTTTCCAGGCTCGTTATCTGTAAATGTCTCTTTAGCTTCTAGGAAGGACTTCGTCAATGCAGGACAATTGAGTATGAGCAACTCAACCAAAGACATGCTCTTCAAGCTACTTCCTCTGAGCATTATAGCACTCTTAGTGCGCGTATTAGAGTTGATCTTAGTTTTGTGATTTAAATGTCATGTGTAAAGTTCAATTCTTTGTTTCGGGAGCATCTGCCTAGTCACCGTGTTGCTGTTCAAATGGGAAAGGTAGCGGTCATCTCTACAAATGCATCTTTTCGAGTTATATGTCACGGATTTAGGCATTGGGCTAGCTTTTGGGTCAATATTTGGGTTAGACTCCCATCAATTGGACGGGCCGTAACATATAGTTATTGATCCGGGCGTCTGCCTATTCCAACAATTTTTTCATGTAAAGCATCCTTTGCCCTTATAACTGTATATCATGTCTGTACCATTTAATCGTGTATTATAGCCATTGGAGTAGAACAAAACTTGCTTCTCTCTTTCGCCCATCAAAAAGTTAGATCCTGGGGTTACAACCTTAGATATAGCTATAACAAGGATACATTAAATGTTCGGCCTAAACTGGTCATCGTTTGTTTGAAGCTTTTACGCGCCTTCGGCGTGCTTGGAATCAGGCCGAAAGCTCAATATACCATTTTAGCTGTTCCTAACTTTAATTTTTGACCCGGGGTCTCTTACAGAAAGCTCCTTTTCCCATCTACCGTTTATCGGTCAGCTCAGCGCTGATTCAGTGCTCATTGCAACTTGAGAAAGCGTTTGTGGTTGTCTAGACGTTAATCTTAATCTACAGTTTTACATATAAGAAAGAATAATTCCAACTATATTGTTTACAAGAAGTCAAAGATAATATGCTCTTACATGTATCAAGTGTTGTGATAACCTATTAAAAAAGTACAGAACAATCGAATCAAATTGTATTATATTTCAATTTTAAAGAGGATTCGTCTAGGATCATGTACAACTTGTAAACGTGTCTGAAATTAACACTTATGCAGGGTTACTTCAACGAATCAATGCTAAACTCTCGTCTTTCACAAATGTGACCAAACTAAGAGAAATAAAAGACGTGGAAAGTTTGCATGATGCTTTCCTAATATGAAAAAATTCAATTCTTGCAATTTAAATTTTTTTATGCAAAAGTCTTTCTTATTTCCAAAACGTAGTCTGTCTTTTCCCATTTCTTCTTAATCCAACCTATTCCACCTACCCCTGTCTAACATTCTTCCTTTTTTCTTGGATCATTTTCTACTTTAATGCAAAGCAATCATCTGATTCCTTTTTTTTTTTGGGAGGGTGTGTGGCAGGTGTCTTTCCACTCGCTCACACCATCTCAGAATCACTTTATTGTATACCATAAATTAGAGCCATTGCCATCATTTCAATCATTCCTCACATATTGATATTTTTCTATACGGATATTCAAAGGCCACATATCTCCGTACGCATATTCAATTGATAATTGCTCTTGAAAGCATCAGAGATGGCTCACGTTGTCTCGGGAGTAAACTCAGTCAAAGACTTTTCCTGCACTACCATTTCAACTATGTACATCCTTTGTGACAGACCCGTCTCCCTTTTACCCCAGCAGACAAGAAAAGGCGGGCTTGGAGAATTGTTCTACGCTTGTAAGGGCATTACTTAAAAGAAAATTCGTCAACTTTCAAATTATAGGAAGTTTTTATTTTAAATTAGAAAGCAAACAAAAAATAAGATATATTACATTAACTTGATAATTAAATCATATTTACATATATAATTGTGTGTTTATTAGATCTCTTAAGTTGACTTGTTGAAAGACCCAAAACAAAGGATAAAAGGAACTATATTAACTATCACTAATATTTTTCGCAATTATCCAAATCCTAACGAGACTTAAAAAAAGAACAGGAGCCAGAGAAATCATACAACTTGGATACTAAAATCTTAGGCTCATCCAAGAACTTGTTAACCTTCTTTTGATCATAGTCAGAAGACAACTTGCCAACTTTAAGACCATAAACAACTTTTCCCTTCAATTAGGAAACAACACAAAAGTAAGATACTTTGCATTGATTCTTAAACTTGATAATTAAATCATATCCACATATATAATTGTGTGTTCATTCGATTGCCTAAGTTGGCTAGTCGAAAGACTCAAAACAAAGGAAAAAAAAAAGAGCTATATTAAACTACCACCAATGTTTTTCGTAGTTATCCAAACCCTAATGAGACTTAAAAAAAGAACGAAGTGAGAGAAATCATACAACTTGGATACTAAAGTCTTTAAGCACATCGAGGAACTTGTTGTCCTTCTTCTTATTATAGTTGAAAGACAACTTGCTAACTTTCAGACCATAGACGACTTTTCCTTTAAACTAGGAAGCAACCCAAAAGTAAGATACTTTGCATTGATTCTTAAACTTGATAATTAAATCATATCCACATTTATAAGAGTGTTCATTCGATCACCTAAGTCGGCTAATTGAAAGACCTAAAACAAAGGACAAAAGGAACTAAATTAAACTACCACCAAAGTTTCCACAGTTATCCAAACCCTAATGAGAATTAATAAAAGAACGAGAGCGCGAGAGATCATACAACTTGGATACTAAAGTCTTTAGGCTCGTTGAAGAATTTGCTGACCTTCTTCTTATCATAATCGAAAGACAATTCGCCGACTTTCAAATTATAGACGAATTTTTGCACGAACTAGGAAGCAACCCAAAAGTAAGATACTTTGTATTGATTCTTAAACTTGATAATTAAATCATGTCTACATATATAATTGCATGTTCATTCGATCTCTTAAGTTGGCTAGTTGAAAGACAAAAAACAAAGGATAAAAGGAACTAAATTAAACTACCACTAAAGTTTTCCGTAATTAACCAAACCTTAATGATACCTAAAAAAAAGAATGGGAGCGAAGGAGATCATACAATTTGGATAATAAAATCTTCAAGCTTGTCAAGGAACTTGTTGACCTTTTTCTTATCATAGTCGAAAGACAACTCGTCAACTTTTAAACCATAGACAACTTTTCCCTTGAACTAACCCAAAAGTAAGATACTTTGCATTAGTTCTTAAACTTGATAATTAAATCATATCCATATATATAATTGTGTGTTCATTCGATCTCTTAAGTTGGCTAATTGAAAAACTCAAAACAAAGAACAAATGGAACTAAATTAAACTACCACTAAAGTTTTCCGTAATTATCCAAATCCTAATGAGACTTAAAAAAAGAATAGGAGTGAGGGAGATCATACAACTTGGATACTAAAGTCTTCAGGCTTGTCGAGGAACTTGTAGACCTTCTTCTTATCATAGTCGAAAGACAACTCACTAACTTTCAGGCCATAGACGACTTTTCCCTCTAATTAGGAAGCAACCTAAAAGTAAGATACTTTGTATTTATTCTTAAACTCGATAATTAAATCATATCCACATATATAACTGCGTGTTCATTAGATTTCCAAAGTTGGCTAGTTAAAAGACTTAAAACAAAGGACAAACAGAACTATATTAAACTACCACCAATGTTTTTTGTAGTTATCAAGACCCTAAAGAGACTTAAAAAAAGAACGGGAGCGAGAGAGATCATACAACTTGGGTATTAAAGTCTTCAGGCTCATTGAAGAACTTGCTGACCTTCTTCTTATCATAGTTAAAAGACAACTTGCTAACTTTCAAACTATAGACGAATTTTTGCTTGAACTAGAAAGCAACCCAAAAGTAAGATACTTTGCTTTGTTTCTTAAACTTGATAATTAAATCATGTCCACATATATAACTACGTGTTCATTCGATCTCTTAAGTTGGTTAGTTGAAAGACTCAAAAAATAGGACAAAAGGAACTAAATTAAACTACCACTAAAGTTTTTCGTAGTTAACCAAACTCTAATGAGACCTAAAAATAGAATAGGAGTGAGGGAGATCATATAATTTAGATACTAAAATCTTTAAGCTCATCGAGGAACTTGTTGACCTTCTTATCATAGTCGAAAGACAACTCACCAACTTTCAAACCATAAACGGCTTTTCCTTAGAACTAGGAAGCAACCCAAAAGTAAGATATTTTGCCTTAATTCTTAAACTAACTAATTAAATCATATCCACATATATAATTGTGTATTCATTAGATCTCCTAAGTCAGCTAATTAAAAGACTTAAAAAAAAGGACAAAAAGAATTATATTAAACTACCACCAATGTTTTTCACAATTATCCAAACCTTAATGAAACTTAAAAAAAGAACAAGAGCGAGAGAGATCATACAACTTTGACACTAAAGTCTTCAGGCTTGTCCAAAAACTTGTTGACCTTCTTATTATCATAGTTAAAAGACAACTTGCCAACCTTTAGACCATAGACAACTTTTCCCTCAAACTAAGAAACAACTCAAAAGCAAGATACTTTGCATTGATTCTTAAACTTGATAATTAAATCATATATATATATATAACTGTGTATTCATTCAATCTATTAAGTTGGCTAGTTCAAAGACTAGAACAAAGAACAAAAAGAACTAAATTAAACTACCACCAATATTTTCCACAGTTATCCAAACCTTAATCAAACCTAAAAAAACAACAAGAGCAAGAGAGATCATACAACTTAGATACCAAAGTCTTCAGGCTTGTCTAAGAACATGTTGACCTTCTTCTTATCATAGTGAAAAGACAACTCGCCAACTTTTAGACCATAGACGACTTTTCCCTCGAACTAGGAAGCAACCCAAAAGTAAGATATTTCGCATTGATTCTTAAACTTGATAATTAAATCATATCCACATATATATAACTGTGTATTCATTCAATCTATTAAGTTGGCTAGTTCAAAGACTAGAACAAAGAACAAAAAGAACTAAATTAAACTACCACCAATATTTTTCACAGTTATCCAAACCTTAATCAAACCTAAAAAAACAACAAGAGCAAGAGAGATCATACAACTTAGATACTAAAGTCTTCAGGCTTATTGAGGAACTTGTTGATCTTCTTATCATAATCGAGAGACAACTCGCCAACTTTCAAACCATAGACAACTTTTCCCTTAAACTAGGAAGCAAGTCAAAAGTAAGATACTTTGCATTGATTCTTAAGCTTGATAATTAAATTATATCCAAATATATAAGCATGTGTTAATTCAATCGCCTAAGTTGTCTAGTTGAAAGACCCAAAACAAAGGACAAAAATAATTATATTAAACAACCACTATTGTTTTGCACAGTTATCCAAACCCTAATGAGATTTCAAAAAAGAATAGGAGCAAGAGAGATCAAATAATTTGGATACTAAATTCTTTAAGCTTGTGGAGGAACTTATTGACCTTCTTCATATCAAATGTTAAAAGACAACTCGCCAACTTTCAGACCATAGATGACTTTTCCCTTTAAAAAGAAAATAACCTAAAAGTAAGATACTTTGCATTGATTCTTAAACTTGATAATTAAATCATCCACATATATAAGTGTGTGTTCATTCGATCGCCTAAGTCAGCTAGTCGAAAGAGACAAAACAAAGGATAAAAAGACTATATTAAATTACCACCAATGTTTTTCGTAGTTATCCAAACCCTAATAAGACTTTAAAAAAGAAAAGGAGCGAAAAAGATCGTACAATTTGGATACTAAATTCTTCAAGCTCGAGGAGGAACTTGTTGACCTTTTTCTTATCATAGTCAAAAGACAACTCACCAACTTTCAGACCATAGACAACTTTTCCCTTGAAGTAGGAAATAACCCAAAAGTAAGATATTTTGCATTAATTTTTAAACTTGATAATTAAATCATTCACATATATAAGTGTGTGTTCATTCGATCACCTAAGTTGGCTAGTCGAAATAGACAAAACAAAGGATAAAAAAAACTATATTAAACTACAACCAATGTTTTCCGTAGATATCCAAACCCTAATGAGACTTTAAAAAAGAATGGGAGCGATAAAAGTTCGTACAATTTGGATACTAAATTCTTTAGGCTTGTTAAGGAACTTGTTGATCTTCTTCTTATCATAATCGAAAGACAACTCGCCAACTTTTAAATCATAGACAACTTTTCCCTCGAACTAAGAAGCAGGTCAAAAGTAAGATATTTTGCATTGATTCTTAAGCTTGATAATTAAATCATATTTACATATATAAGTGTGTGTTAATTCGATTGCCTAAGTCGGCTAGTTGAAAAATCCAAAACAAAGGACAAAAATAATTATATTAAACTACCACCAATGTTTTCCATAGTTATCCAAACCTTAATGAGATTTCAAAAAAGAATGGGAGTGAGAAAGATTGAACAATTTGGATACTAAATTCTTTAGGCTCGTGGAGGAACTTGTTGACCTTCTTCATATCATAGTTGGAAGACAACTCGCCAACTTTCAGACCATAGATGACTTTTTCGTTGAACTTGGAAACAACCCAAAAGTAAGATACTATGCATTGATTCTTAAACTTGATAATTAAATCATCCACATAAATAAGTATGTGTTCATTCGATCACCTAAGTCGGCTAGTTGAAAGAGACAAAACAAAGGATAAAAAGAATATATTAAACTACCACCAATGTTTTCCGTAGTTATCGAAACCCTAATAAGACTTTAAAAAAGAACGGGAGTGAAAAAAATCGTACAATTTGGATACTAAATTCCTCAGGCTCGTTGAGGAATTTGTCGACCTTCTTCTTATCATAATCGAAAGACAACTCACCAAATTTCAAACCATAGAAAACTTTTCCCACGAACTAGGAAGTAGGTCAAAAGTAAGATATTTTGCATTGATTCTTAAGCTTGATAATTAAATCATATCCATATATATAAGTGTGTTTTAATTCAATTGCCTAAGTCAGCTAGTTGAAAGACCCAAAACAAAGGACAAAAATAATTATATTAAACTATCACCAATGTTTTTCATAGTTATCCAAAGCCTAATTAGATTTGAAAAAAGAATGGGAGTGAGAGAGATCGAACAATTTGGATAATAAATTCTTTAGGCTCGTGGAGGAACTTGTTGACCTTCTTCATATCATATTTGACAAACAACTTGCCAACTTTCAGACCATAGACGACTTTTTCCTTAAACTAGAAAATAACCTAAAAATAAGATACTTTGCATTGATTCTTAAACTTGATAATTAAATCATCCACATATATAAATGTGTATTCATTCGATCACCTAAGTCGCTAGTTGAAAGAGACAAAACAAAGGATAAAAAGAACTATATTAAACTACCACCAATATTTTCCGTAGTTATTCAAACCCTAATGAGACTTTAAAAAAGAACGGGAGCAAAAAAGATCATAAAATTTGGATACTAAATTCTTCAGGCTCGTTGAGGAACTTATTGATCTTCTACTTATCATAATCGAAAGACAACTCGCCAATTTTCAAACCATAGACAACTTTTCCCTTGAACTAGGAAGCAGGTCAAAAGTAAGATATTTTTCATTGATTCTTAAGCTTGATAATTAAATCATATCCACAAATATAAGTGTGTGTTAATTCGATTGCCTAAGTCGGCAAGTTAAAAGACCCAAAACAAAGGAAAAAAAATTATATTGAACTACCACCAATGTTTTCCACAATTATCCAAACCATAATGAGATTTCAAAAAAGAATGAGAGTGAGAGAGATTGAATAATTTGGATACTAAATTCTTTAGGCTCATGGAAGAACTTGTTAACCTTCTTCATATCATAGTTGAAAGACAACTCGCCAACTTTCAGACCATATATGACTTTTCCCTTAAACTAGAAACTAACCTAAAAGTAAGATACTTTGTATTGATTCTTAAACTTAATAATTAAATCATCCACATATATAAGTGTGTGTTCATTCGATTGCCTAAGTTGTCTAGTTGAAAGAGACAAAACAAAGAATAAAAAGAAATATATTAAATTACCACCAATGTTTTTTGCAGTTATACAAACCCTAATGAGACTTTAAAAAAGAACAGGAGCGAAAAAGATCATACAATTTGGATACTAAATTCTTTAAGCTCATGGAGGATCTTATTGACCTTTTTCTTATAGTTAAAAGACAACTCGCCAACTTTCAGACCATAGATGACTTTTCCTTTAAACTAGGAAATAACCAAAAAGTAAAATACTTTGCATTGATTCTTAAATTTGATAATTATATCATCCACATATATAAGTGTGTGTTCATTCGATTACCTAAGTCAGCTAGTCGAAAGAGACAAAACAAATGATAAAAAGAACTATATTAAACTACCACTAATATTTTTCGTATTTATCCAAATCCTAATTAGACTTTAAAAAAGAACAGGAGCGAAAAAGATCGTACAATTTGGATACTAAATTCTTTAGGTTCGTTTAGGAACTTGTTGATTTTCTTCTTATCATAATCGAAAGACAACTCGCCAACTTTCAAACCATAGACAACTTTTTCCTCGAACTAGGAAGCAGGTCAAAAGTAAGATATTTTGCATTGATTCTTAAGTTTGATAATTAAATCATATCCACATATATAAGTGTGTTAATTCGATCGCCTAAGTCGACTAGTTGAAAGACCAAAAACAAATGACAAAAATAATTATATTAAACTACCACCAATGTTTTCCATAGTTATCTAAACCATAATAAGATATCAAAAAAGAATAGGAGTGAGAGAGATCGAACAATTTAGATACTAAATTCTTTAAGCTCGTGGAGGAACTTGTTGACCTTCTTCATATCATAGTTGAAAGACAACTCGTCAACTTTCAAACCATAGACGACTTTTCCCTTGAACTTGGAAACAACCCAAAAGTAAGATACTTGGCATTGATTCTTAAACTTAATAATTAAATCATCCATATAAATAAATGTTTGTTCATTCGATCACCTAAGTTAGCTAGTTGAAAGAGACAAAATAAAGGATAAAAAGAACTATATTAAATTACCACCAATATTTTCTATAGTTATCCAAACCCTAATAAGACTTTAAAAAAGAACGGGAGCAAAAAGGATCGTACAATTTGGATACTAAATTCTTCAGGCTCGTTAAAGAACTTGTTGATCTTCTTCTTATCATAATCGAAAGATAACCTACCAAATTTCAAACCATAAACAACATTTCCCTTGAACTATGAAGCAGGTCAAAAGTAAGATATTTTGCAATGATTCTTAAGCTTGATAATTAAATCATATCCACATATATAAGTGTGTGTTAATTCGATCGCCTAAGTCGGTTAATTGAAAGACCCAAAACAAAGGACAAAAATAATTATATTAAACTACCACCAATGTTTTCCACAGTTATCCAAACCTTAATGAGATTTGAAAAAAGAAAGGGAGTGAGAGTGATCGAACAATTTGGATAATAAATTCTTTAGGCTTGTGGAGAAACTTGTTGACCTTCTTCATATCATAGTTGAAAGACAACTCACCAACATTCAGACCATAGATAACTTTTCCCTTGAATTAGAAAATAACCTAAAAATAAGATACTTTGCATTGATTCTTAAACTTGATAATTAAATCATCCACATATATAAGTGTGTGTTCATTCAATCGCCTAAGTCAGCTAGTCAAAAAAGACAAAACAAAGGATAAAAAGAATTATATTAAATTACCACCAATGTTTTTCGTACTTATCCAAACCCTAATGAGACTTTAAAAAAGAATAGGAGCGAAAAAGATCGTACAATTTGGATACTAAATACTTCAGACTTGTGGAGGAACTTGTTGACTTTCTTCATATCATAGTCGAAAGGCAACTCGCCAACTTTCAGACCATAGACGACTTTTCCCTTGAATTAGGAAATAACCCAAAAGTAAGATACTTTGCATTGATTCTTAAACTTGATAATTAAATCATCCACATATATAATTCTGTGTTTATTCGATTGCCTAAGTCGGCTAGTTCAAGGAGACAAAACAAAGGATAAAAAGAACAATATTAAACTACCAACAATATTTTCCGTAGTTATCCAAACATTAATGAGACTTTAAAAAAGAACGTGAGGGAAAAAGATCGTACAATTTGGATACTAAATTCTTCAGGCTCGTTGAGGAACTTGTTGATCTTCTTCTTAACATAATCGAAAGACAACTCGCCAACTTTCAAACCATAGACAACTTTTCCCTTGAACTAGGAACAGGTCAAAAGTAAGATATTTTGCATTGATTCTTAAACTTCATAATTAAATCATATCCACATATATAAGTGTGTGTTAATTTGATCGCCTAAGTCAACTAGTTAAAAAACCTAAAACAAAAGACAAAAATAATTATATTAAACTACCACTAATGTTTTTCACAGTTATCCAAATCCTAATGAGATTTAAAAAAAAAATGGAAGTGAGAGAAATCAAACAATTTGGATACTAAAACTTTTAAGCTCGTGGAGGAACTTGTTGACCTTCTTCATATTATAGTTGAAATACAACTCGCCAACTTTCAGACCATAGATGACTTTTCCCTTAAACTTGAAAATAACCTAAAAGTCAAATACTTTGCATTAATTCTTAAACTTGATAATTAAATCATCTATATATATAAGTGTGTGTTTAGTCGATCGCCTAAGTTGGCTTGTCGAAAGAGACAAAACAAAGGATAAAAAGAACTATATTAAATTAACTCTAATGTTTTTTGCAGTTATTCAAACCCTAATGTGACTTTTAAAAAGAACAGGAGCAAAAGAGATCGTACAATTTGGATACTAAATTCTTCAGGCCCGTGGAGGAACTTGTTGACCTTCTTCTTATCATAGTCAAAAGACAACTCGCCAACTTTCAGAACATAGACGAGTTTTCCCTTAAATTAGGAAACAACCAAAAAGTAAGATACTTTACATTATTTCTTAAACTTGATAATTTAATCATATCCACGTATATATAACTGTGTGTTCATTCAATCTTTTAAGTTGGCTAGTTCAAAGACTCAAAACAAAGAACAAAAAGAACTAAATTAAACTACCACCAATATTTTCCATAGTTATCCAAACCCTAATTAGACCTAAAAAAAGAACAAGAGTAAGAGAGATTATATAACTTAGATACTAAAGTCTTTAAGCTCATCGAGGAACTTGTAAACCATCTTCTTATTATAATCAAAAGACAACTCGCCAACTTTCAAACCATAGATAACTTTTCCCTTGAACTAGGAAACAGGTCAAAAGTAAAATATTTTGCATTGATGTTTGAACTTGATAATTAAATTATATCTATTTAAGAGTGTGTTCATTTGATCGCCTAAGTTGATAGTGGAAAGACCCAAAACAAAGGACAAAAAGAACTATATTAAACTACCACCAATGTTTTCTGCAATTATCCAAACCTTAATGAGACTTAAAAAAAGAACAGGAGCGAGAGAGATCGTACAATTTGGATACTAATTTCTTCAAGCTCGTGAAGGAACTTGTTAACCTTCTTCTTATCATAGTCAAAAGGCAACTCGCCAACTTTTAGACCATAAACAACTTTTCCCTCAAACTAGGAAGCAACCCAAAAGTAAGATACTTTGTATTAATTCTTAAACTTGATAATTAAATCATCCACATATATAAATGTGTGTTCATTCGATCGCCTAAGTCAGTTAGTCGAAAGAGACAAAAAAAAAAGGACAAAAAGAACTATATTAAACTATTACCAATGTTTTCCGCAGTTATCCAAACCTTAATGAGACTTAAAAAAAGAACAGGAGCGAGAGAGATCGTACAATTTGGATACTAATTTCTTCAAGCTCGTGAAGGAACTTGTTAACCTTCTTCTTATCATAGTCAAAAGGCAACTCACCAACTTTTAAACCATAGACAACTTTTCCCTTAAACTAGGAAGCAACTCAAAAGTAAGATATTTTGTATTAATTCTTAAACTTGATAATTAAATCATCCACACATATAAATGTGTGTTCATTCGATCACCTAAGTTGGTTAGTCGAAAGAGACAAAACAAAGGACAAAAAGAACTATATTAAACTACCACCAATGTTTTCTACAGTTATCCAAACCTTAATGAGACTTAGAAAAAGAATAGGAGCGAGAGAGATCGTACAATTTGGATACTAATTTCTTCAAGCTCGTGAAGGAACTTGTTAACCTTCTTCTTATCATAGTCCAAAGGCAACTCGCCAACTTTTAGACCATAGACAACTTTTCCCTTAAACTAGGAAGCAACCCAAAAGTAAGATACTTTGCATTGATTCTTAAACTTGATAATTAAATCATATCCACATATATAAGTGTGTATTCAGTCGATCACCTAAGTCAACTAGTTAAAAGACACAAAACAAAGGACAAAAGGAACTAAATTAAACTACCACCAAAGTTTCCACAGTCATCCAAACCCTAATGAGACCTAATAAAAGAACGAAAGCGAGAGAGATCATACTACTTGGATACTAAAGTCTTCAGGCTCGTTGAAGAACTTGTTGACCTTCTTCTTATCATAATCAAAAGACAACTTACTGACTTTCAAACTATAAATGACTTTTTGCACGAACTAGTAATCCAAAAGTAAGATACTTTGCATTGATTCTTAAACTTGATCATTAAATTATATCTACATATATAACTATGTGTTCATTTGATCTATTAAGTTGGCTAGTTGAAAGACTCAAAATAAAGGACAAAAGGAACTAAATCAAATTACCATTAAAGTTTTCCGCAGTTATCCAAACCTTAATAAGACTTAAAAAAAAAGAACGAGAGCAAGAGAAATTATATAACTTAGATTAGAGTCTTCATGCTTATTGAGGAACTTATTGACCTTTTTTCTTGTTTTTGTTGGAAGACAATTCATTGACTTTCTGACCATATATGACTTTTTCCTTAAACTGGGAAGTAGCCTAAAAGTAATATACTTTTTACTGATTCTTAAACTTGATAATTAAATCATATCCACATATATAAGTATGTGTTAATTTGATCTCCTAAGTTGGCTTGCTAAAAGACTTAAAACAAAAGACAAAAGGAATTAAATTAAACTACCACCATAAGTATGTATAATTTACCTTATTGGTTATGCATGAAACAACCATCTTTAATTTTGGCTTTACTTATTCTTGGTCCTAAGTCTCTTAGTGATAAATTTGATGTAATGATGCAACCATTAATTAATGAGTTGAAAGACCTTTAGTTAAATAGGTCTAAGACATACGATGAAATTGTTGACCTTGTCCTGACTTTCGGCCTCCGTTACAGTTGTTGCTGCAACGATTTCTGTGGCTTCTTGCATTCTAAGTGAGAAACATTTCCAAGAACAATAGAAATGTACACACCTTCTACCTGAGATGTAGCTCTCCCCCACTCTCCTCCCCCTCCATTTTATATCTTTTTTTTTTATTTCATTTCACTCGGATTGAAAATTCACCACTGTTTAAATCATAACTTCATATTAAAAATTCACCATCGTTCAAATCGTAACTTTTGGACAATCGGAACTTAATCTCTCACACTGCTATAGCACTCAGAAGTAACTGTAAGGATAAGGTTGTGCCTCACTTTTCCTTTTTCCTTGTAAATTAGAGCACTATGACATATTGTTGTGTGTCCTCCTACATCCTAGTCTCGCAAAATAGCATTCTTCATTTGACTTCCACATAAAGAAAAAACTCAATCTCTCTTTTTATTTTTTAATTTTTCTTTCATGCCTATTGAAGCTGTGACCCTTAAAAGCACCAAAAAAAAAAAAAGGTTGATGGTGTTCTCGAGTCCTGTATTGATTTTCCTTTATGTCCTATAACCTTTACGCTAATCACTTCTGGTGTCATTGAAATAGGTGTAACACTTACGTCTGGGGACTCAATTAAGACAGGTAAAACAGTGGATGAGATTTTTGGATTTGGCCCAGGAGGTCTCTCGGTTATATCACAATTGGCATCCCACGAGATCACACCCAGAGTATTCTCTCATTGCTTAAAAAGAGAGGGAAATGGAGATGGTACATTAGTTTTGGGGTGAGATTTTGGAACCAGGCATTATTTATAGTCCACTTGTACCTTTACAGTATGTCATTTCCATCCCGTAACTATTTTCATTTTTATAACATCCCTCATCGTGGGCCTTACATTTCTACTCTAAAGTTGTGATCTTATTTGTACAAATGAATTTTTTAATGATACTTGGCAATTTTTATTATTTGTTCTTTGTATTGTGGTTAACATTTAAACTAGAAAAAACCCCAAGCGCTCACATTTTCTACATCGTAAGGAGCCAATATTTATTCTTTGTTATAAAATGATGAGAACCTAGGTTTTGGAATAAGCAATTTGAAATAGAGATTGAGAATTAAGGATTGAAAATAAGGATTTTGTAGAAATAAAAGAAATATAATTGATTACTTTGAGGGGATCAACTTTCAATGATCGCTTTGAGGAGATCAACCTTCAATAAGCTAAATACTTTGATAATATTATTACTTAGTTGAATCTAAAAGTCGTAGGGTATTACAATTATATAGACCTGATAGACCACTATTAAGGATGTAATCTCGCCTATTAATTCAGAAATAATAAAAGACAATTATTAGATAATAAAAGAGAATTATAGTAGGCATAAATCATGGGGATCGTATCATTCCTCTGTCCTTCAAAAATAACATTATCCTTAAGGTTGATTGGCAATAAAGTTTAGAAATCGATCTGCAAAAGAATGATAGAACTCCCAGGTAGCATCTTCAACAGGGAGGTTAGTCCATTGAACCAGGATTTGGACAACTTGATTTCCACATTTGGCAATTTGTCGGTCTAGGATGACTTGTGGCTGAAGGTTGACCTCTCATGTACAAGTAATGTCGGACAATTGGCTTTGTGTCACCACACCATCCCCTACCTTCTTTTTCAAGCAAGAGACATGGAAGACAAGATGTATTTTTTATCTTGTTAGTAAGTTAAAACGGTAAGCAACAGGACCAATGCATTTTAGAAGTTGGTATAACCCAAAAAAAATGAGGAGATAATTTCATTAAGGAGCGGACAGTGACAAATAACTACCGATATGATTGGAGTCTAAGATATACTCAATTTCCCACAAAAAACTCTCGCTCCATATGATGCATATCCATGTGTTGCTTCATACGGGCTTAGGCTACAATAAGGTTGTATTTTAAGAGTTGGAGCAACTTGTTTGTGCCTTGTAAGTCCTTATCAACTTGATCCACATGAGATGATCCAACTATATACCTTGTAAAAGTAGGTGGAACTCGCCTATAAACTGCTTGGAATGAGCATATCTTTGTAGAGGAATGATAAGTGGTATTATAGCACCATTCGACTTAAGGAAGTCATTTTATCCTTCTTTGGCTTGTCACTTGTAAAGCAACAAAAGTAGTTTTCAAAGTATCGGTTGACTACCTCAGTTTGTCCATCTATCTATGAGTGATAAGCAATGTTTATATTCAGCTGCGTCCCTTGCAAGCGAAATAGTTCCTTCCAAAAATTACTGGTAAAGACCTTATCTAGTCACTGATAATCGATTTAAAGATACCATAGAGACTTACAATATTGTTAACAAACACTCGAGCAATACTAGCAGTAGTATAAGGGTGACTAACTACACAAAAATGAGCATATTTGGTCAAGCGATCGATAACAAAAATAGTAGATTTACCTTGGGACAATGGGAGTCCTAAAAAACTTTCGCTCTATATGATGTATATCCATGTGTTGCTTCATACAGGCTTGGACTACAATAAGGTTGTCTTTCGAGAGTCGGAGCAACTTGTCTGTGTCTTGTAAGTCCTTATCAACTTGATCTACATGAGATGATCCAGTTGTATATCTTGTAAAAGTAGGTGGAACTCGCCTATAAACTACTTGGAATGAGGACATCTTTGTAGAGGAATGATAAGTGGTATTATACCACCATTCGGCTTAAGGAAGCCATTTTATCCATCTATCTGTGGGTGATAAGCAATGTTTATATTCAATTGCGTCCCTTGCAAGCAGAATAGTTCCTTCCAAAAATTATTGGTGAAGACCTTATCTGGTCACTGACAATCGATTTAGGGATACCATAGAGCCTTACAATATTGTCAATAAACACTTGAGCAATACAAGCAGTAGTATAAGGGTGACTAACTACACAAAAATGAGCATATTTGGTCAAGCAATTAACAATAACAAAAATAGTGGATTTACCTTGGGACAGTAGGAGTCCCTCAATAAAATCCATAGAGATGTTTGTCCAAACTTCTTTTGGGATAGGTAAAGGTTAAAGAAATCCTGGAGATGCTACAAATTCACTCTTGTGATGTTGGCATACATCACATTCAGCTACAAACCTTCTAATTTCCTTTTTCATATATTTTCAATAAAATTCCTTACCAACACTCTTGTAGGTACAAAGAAATCCTAAGTGGTTGGCAATTGGAGATGCATGATAGTTTTACATGATCGTGTCTTTGTAGTGAAAATAAGGAATAAGTACCAATCTCTCTTTATAGCATAAATCTTGACCTTTAAGTAATGGGTATAAGAAATGACCTTCACCCCAAAGAACTTCTTAATGGAAAGTTATTGTTGCCTCCTACTTATTATACAATGTCTTTGGCAGAGAAAGAAAAGATGTTTAGAGTATTAAAAAGAGTGAAAGTCCCAAATACTTACTCATCAAACTTTTCTAGATGTGTCAAAGTCAAGCAACAAAAAGTCATTAGGTTCAAAAGTCATGATTGTTATGTCTTGAAGCAAGACATACTTGCAATAGCAATAAGGGGTTCTTTGCCAAGTAAAGTTATTCAAGCTATAGTTGATTTAAGTTCATATTTTTTTAGAAATATGTGTAAAGGTTCTTAAAGTAAGTCGCTTCGAAGAATTGGAGACATAGATAATAGGAACTCTTTCTCATATGGAAATGCTCTTTCCTTTATCATTTTTTACTATAATGATGCATTTGGTTATTCATTTGGCCACATAGGCAAAATTAGCATGTCCTTTCCATTATCGATGGATGTTTCCTATTCAAAGGTATGTTTTCAAATTATGTTTTTCTTCATTTTAATCATTTTGACTTCTTAATTTTAACAAATCTATTACGTAATATATGTTTAATTTAATATATGTTTCTATTCACATTGATCTTTTTCCCTTTTCCATTTCACTAGGAATTATACAAATATTCCTTCTGATTGCAATATTGTCCTTTTTTTCAAGTTCTTTATTGTTTTCAAAAAACTGTTAATCAATGGCATATCAATGTTTTGCAAATTGCTTGCAATATGTATTATCTTCATTTTGTGGTTTTGTCTTACTAAGTTTAACAATTTATTAAATAATATAAGTTTGATTTAATGCAAGTTTCTATTAACATTTAAATCTTATGTGAAAAATAAAGTATATCTAAAGGGTTTAATTGTTGAAGGATATATTGTAGATGAGTTTGTAACATATTGCTCTAGATATTTTAAAGGTGTTGAGATGAGATTCAATCCCATACCAAGGAAGATGATTGTTGTACCACAAAATGCTCCATTACCTTTGATTCCAAGTCATTCGTTTTGTAAAGAATATGATGTTTCTTTTGATGAACAAACATTGGTTTAAGCATATAGATATATGTTGTACAATTGTGATTCAATCATCCCATTTATTGAGTGAGTCTCATCAAAAATCGCTTGCTTTGTCTTTCTTATATATGTTAATGAAGAAACATTGCTTATTTGTTGCGTTAGAAATGAACTTCAAATATTTATTAGAATGAACTTTAATTTATTTTATAATTATTTGTTTTCTTTTATATGTATATACTAATGCACATCTTTTGTATTCTCAATAGAAAGCATCATAAAGTAACTAAGAAAGAGTATTGTAATCATAATCAACAACCCTTTCAATCTGAGATAGAAAAAATTCATCATTCAACATTTACGGAATGATTTCAACATTAGGTGAATTTTTTTTTCTTTTTAAGCTCAATGGCTTTTACCTTTCTTAAATTTAATTTTGTTTAAAATGTTTATTCTTTGCTCATGTTTTATTAATCATTAAATATGTGATATAAAATACATCTTAACCATAATTATTTTACTAATGCTTTTTTTTATTATTATTCTTATCAAGTAGTGCAGTTATTTGATATCCTTATCGCCTAATAAGTGTCCATTGTATTATTTCATTTTTGATAGTTTGATTTTTTCGTTTAGGAGCACAATGCAGTGCATCATTGTTAGATGTCAAAAAGTGCTTCCCTGTTCTCCATGACTGATTAATCATTCTAAGTGGTTGAAAGTAGTTTGTGATGCTCAAATGGTTCCCCTTTCCATGGTCTGATGTTGGGTTAAAACTAATATGAGTTGTTGCGACCGAATTCCAGTATAGCCTTAGTTTTTTGTCTACTTCCGCTGGAGGACCTTTCAAAAATTCTTATTTTTAAAATTTTTGCTCAACGGCTGCATATAGTCAGAAGATTCTACTTTTTCCTTGTTTACCATGGTTGTTTTCAATCACGAGTATCGGTTGGAATATGTGAGCGGCAGTTTTGTAACTCTTTTGATTACTTCTTCAATTTTCAGGCCTCACTATAATTTATATCTGCAAAGCATTGCTGTCAATTGTGACCAATTGATCCTGCAGCATTTTCAACATCAAATAATCAGGGAACTATCATTGACACAGGAACAACCTTGGCATACCTTGTAGAAGAAGCTTATGATCTTTTAGTTAGCACTGTAAGTAATATTTCCTGTTATTGTGCATGGTAGTTAGGACTTTGGGCAAAATTCTCCTATACTGTTTACATTTTGGGGGACAGTTGAGACGCTGTTGAACTATGCAAAGCAGTCAAGTAGGATTGTACTGAATCTTACTACACTGCATGAAAAAGATAGTTTTCTGTAGGGTTAAAAGTAATGTAAGATAAAGAGACTACATCAAGGAAAATGAGACAATACCTGTTAGTTGCAAGCTGCTTATTAGTGATGTAAGCTATTGGAGAAATTATGAAATTAGTTTGATTAAAGGAACTGCTTTGAGTTATGTCATGCGTTGTGAAGTTGATTTGCTAATTGGGTGCACAGGTAACTTCCACTGTCTCACAATACGTGACTCCCACGATATCCAAGGGACACCAATGCTATATTGTCTCCACCAGGTTCATTTTTGTACTTGGTTTTGTAATTAATGTTTTTAGCAGTTATATTTACCAGGAAAATATTCTGTGGTCCTGTTTCTCCTTTAGTTTTTGCTTCCTTTCTTCTTCCATGTGAACTGCATAGGACTTGACCATTTCTATGCAGTATATCCCAGATATTTCCTTTAGTCAGGTTAAACTTTGCCGGCAGAGCATCTATGGTGTTAAAACCAGAAGAGTACCTGATGCATTCTGGTTTTAATGTAAGCAGGATGGTGCTGCAATGTGGCGCATTGGCTTTCAAAAAGCTCCAGCAAGAGTATCTATTTTAGGAGGTTAGAATCTGACCTTGGGCTTCTGTTGTTCTGTCAAGTCTGCCCAAACATTGTTGTTTTTGGGTTCATTATGTTTTCTTGCTTTTTGGGTTGGAGGGGTGGGGGGAAGGGGCTTGATCTGCCCTAACTTCCAAGTTGTCACATTTCTTTGGTGGTGCCTAGTAGGTGATCCCCACTTCCACGAGCCTCCCAAAACACCCCAGCTCCCCCAGGGAAATAAGTGTTCTCTTTTTCTATGAGGTAATTTGTTTTGTAAGCAGGATGAAGTGATTGAGAGTATGCAAATATCCCTTCTCCCCTTTGGTCACCAGGACAGTATTACACTTGTGACTTGATAATTCAAATATTAAGAGATATAATTAGCTTGTTGATTAATTCCAGAGGGAACTGGTTTAGTCAGGGTTGCAGCATATTTCTGTCTTGTCTTAATTGCACCACACATGCTCCCCTTATAAGTGGCAAGAATAGGCTTGATTGCTTTACTTGATCCTTTTGATTTATGAAGTATTGGAATTGATTTTGTTGTCAGTCTCTTCAATTTGCAGATCTTGTTCTAAAAGGAGAGATTTTTGTTTATGATTTGGCTCATCAGCGGATTGGATGGGCTAACTATGACTGTAAGTTCGGGGGAGTCTCATGTTAGATGGACGTTTTTTATCCAATCTTGTATTATCTTTCCTGCACACAAGAAACTTTACTTGATCCCATACTGAGCAATTTTTTATTTTCCAGGCTCGTTATCTGTCAATTTCTCTTTAACTTCTAGCAAGGACTTCGTCAATGCAGGACAATTGAGTATGAGCAACTCAACCAGAGACATGCTCTTCAAGCAACTTCCTCTGAGCATTATAGCACTCTTAGTGCGCCTATTAGAGTTGATGATCTTAGTTTTGTGATTTAAATGTCATGTGTAAAGTTCAATTCTTTGTTTTGGGAGCATCTGCATGACCGTTTCAAATCATAGTGGTCGGCTAGTCACTGTGCTTCTGTTCAAATGGGAAAGGTAGCCGTTATCTCAGCAAATGCATCTTTTCGAGTAATAGCTCGTGATTGGGGCGTCTACCGATCTTCTTTTGGGTGTGTCCGGCAATTTTTTCATGTAAAGCATCCTTTGCCCTTATAACTGCATATCATGTCTCCAACATTTAATCATGTATTGTAGCCATTGGAGTAGAACAAAGCTTGCTTCTCTCTTTCGCCCATCAAAAAGTGAGATACTGGGGTTACATGAAATGTTCGACCTAAACTGGTATCGTTTGTTTGAAGCTTTTATGTGCCTACGTCGTGTTTGGCATCTGGCCAAAAGGTCAATATACCATTTTAGCTGTCCAAACTTAAATTTTTGACCCGGGGTCTATTTACACAAAGCTCCTTTTCCCATCTAACGTTCGGCAGTCAGCTCAGCACTGATTCAGTGGCCATTGCAACTTGACAAAGCGTTTGTGGTTGTATATACGCTAATCTTAATCTACAGTTTTACATATAAGAAAGAACAATTCCAATTATATTGTTTACAGGAAGTCAAAGATAATATGCTCGTGTATGTATCTAGTGTTGTGATAACCCATTAAAATGGTGCAGAACAACCGAATCGGATTGTATTATATTTCAATTTTGAAGAGGATTCGTTTAGGATCATGTACAACTTACAACCGTGTGTCTGAAATTGACACTTACGCAGGCTTACTTCAACGAATCGGATCACTTGAGAAGTCAATGGCCCTTTGTAAGGTCAGGAGCTCAGGCAGCCCAACCCGATAACTACTAAACGTGACTCTCATCAGTTAACCGGTAGGCCTCAAAGGCACCACCAGTTTGGGCCGTCTCATAGGAGCAGCAGTAACAGCCAACTAGAAGAAGAAAACATATGGAAAGAAGGTTTTGCATCACCTTTGGGTGTGATCATCTTGTTAGCATGAGCATCTTTGGGTGTGATCATCTTGTTAGCATGAGCATAGGGGAGACTCATGGGACAGAGTGAAAGGCAGTGAAAGTAAATAATAGGTTGGAGAAAGAGAATAAACTGGGTCGAACGAGAATTCAGAAAGCTTCCTTATTGTCTAGTGTTTCTCATTGTTTTCTTATTTTTTCATGTGGTTCAACGCCAAAACAAGAAACTAAAGAAATATCTATCCAGATGACAACCAATGCAGAAATCCGTGCACAAGTACCCTCCTAAAGTGCCGCTAATTTCAACTTTCTATTTTCTTACAAACTTACATGCTGCGGGTGCATCAAAGTTATCAGGCATTAAACACACGTAGTAAAAATAAGCAACATTTTATCTGTTTATGTTGGCAGCTTTGTCACTTTCCAATTGAAAGAACATAACCCCTCTGGTCTCACTGACGTTGAAGCAGGATTAGCCATCCAATTAAGCAAAGAACTATAAGCCGCTATTAGCACTGCTTGGTTTTCATCCAAATTATCAAACCAAGGAAACAAACGGTAATTTCATTAACCTTCAACAATTTTTACAGGAGACCTGCACAACAAGGTAATGAACTAAAATACAGCAAGAGAACCACCAGGAATCGTCATCAGTTGGGCAAAATGGTTGTATGATTAATTAGCAAAGATAGACCAATTAGGCTCCCAGACTTACCCAAGTGGGCTTTGTTTGATGGCCAGCAGTTCAACATCCAACTGCACATTTCAAAGACAACAATATATTGAACACACCACTCTTTTGTATTGAGCGCACAAATACACGATGACATAGAAAAACAATCAAAAATTATAAATCCAGACCAAATTGAATTACACATCAGATGGACGGGGCTCAAGCATTGTCCCTTCCCGGAAACAAGGAAGAAAAAATCATGGGTGCCTTCAAAAGTAGAATGGTCTGACCTCATTCCTGGGAACTCTTTGACCCATAAAAACCGGCGTCTTGTAAGACATTAGATCTTAGCACTAAAAGGTTTTGATTAAAATGACAAGCAATAAAATGGTTGAAGAGATTAGGGCCAAAAAGGATAGAGTCGGATGTTTATACAGCAAGAATGATGAAGCAAGGCATTTGCACTATTCTCTGCATCAAAGTAAGCACGGATGATTTACTGCAAATGCATCTGAACCTGGAATATATACAACGCTCCCATGAAGCCAATTTGTACAAAAGACTGGTGAAGACAGGCAAGCTATATCTTATTCTTCACACCAATTCTATTGTTCTTTCCTTCATTTTCTTTAGGGTATATGGTTTGTGCACGTATACATAGAAATCTGAAGTTTTCTGCAGTATTCATGACACTTCAATAGGTTCTCAATCTTTGCCAATCTAAAATAAAAAAGACAAAGAAATTAAAATTCTCACCTCTATTGTTGCATTTGGAGGAATTTCTTGAACTCCTTTACTTCCATATGCTAGCTCAGGAGGAACTATCAGCAAACGCTGCAACATTGTCACAAGGCTTCAACAAATTTGTTACTTGAGATCCAACCAAATTTGTAGTCCCCATATGACTCTGTGTCATTGTGTCATACGTGCTTCATCTAATATTGAGTTTCTCTTGCAGTGGCAATGGTGACCTTTAACTCCTAACAGATGAAATGAAAACAAACAGTGCCAAAAATCTCAAAATATTGAGAAACCCAAACACTCCACTGCTTCTGTTCATGTGGTTTTCTAATTCAATCCCAGTCCAACTGATTGTATGGACAAGAACTTGTATGTTTGAAGAATATCTATTTTAAGGCTTGGAGTTTGAAATGAAAAATTAATTTATAGGCTGTATTTTGGCTACTGAAATCAAAAGGGAAACCTGCCAATTTATAGGCTTCTGTTTATGTGATATTACCCAGCGGCAGCCTACCATTGCATATTATAGATTCTTCCTTGTGTGTTTTTGGCAATACAGTTCAGTATGTTACATTCTAGAAACCAATCTCACCTGGCCCCCCACATGCATGCCTTGTACACCAAGGTCTAATCCTTTAAGGACTGTTCCCCTCTCAGACTGGCCAACATCAAATCCATAGGGCTGCATTAATTTAAGGAACTAATAGTGAATGAAGCAGCAAAGGTTTTTAACAAAGAAGGCCATGCATTATCATTGAGAACCTATATGGCATGAAATCTACACAAGTCCTCATACACACAAAAAATGCACCATTGCATACAACACCTCTACAATGAAGCAGCAACTCTATTTGAACAAAGTATGAAAATGCCTAATGGAGTGCACAGCTATAGCCTTACCGTTCCACCTCCAACACCAAGTCCTTGCCTACTCGTCATAAATGTAATTCCTTTCCATTTGGCAACATAATGTACCTAGAGTAAGCATAACTTGATGAACACATTTTAGATATTACAAGGCAGCAGATAATGATGAAGAAGTGACTAGGACATAATGACAAACATGAAGACTGATAAAAGAATGACATATACACTGAACTTTGAACTGATTAAAAGCATGCCATTGAGTCCTAGTAGGATCAGATATGAAATTTTATTTGAGGTAAACCAAGGAATGAATCTCAGGCAATCCAAATCACAGGCAAGTATCAGCATGTTATCAAGTACTTGAAGATCAAACAGCCAAAATATTGAAATTTATTTGGTTTACAACCATACTGCAACTCGTGATCCCTTCACAGCCTCAGCTCCTCCCCCGACCTTCAAGTCATAATACCTGAATTATTTTCAATCAGGATTTGACTGAATTTCTGTATAAAAGAAGATATGTATCTAAAATTATAAAATCATCTAGGCATAACAATGTTGATGAAAATTAAATGATAAATAGCACGGTAAGGGGAATAAAATTTGACTAATTTATCAAGCAACACCCTTATAAAGACTTACTCTTTGCAAGGAAACAAAATATGCATGTGTGATCTTATTGAATAGATATTGCCTTTCAGGTGTATTTGTTTGAAGTTAACATTTAGAGAATCTATGAGATGCAATCATGGATCACTTCAAGGATCTACCCAACAACAAAAAATAATGCAATCATAGATAATTTAAAAAAATGATAAAAAGGAGAGAATCACAGAAAAAATTATTGAAGTTAGAGCCTTAGGTACTAACTTCAGGCCACTTGGAAGGGTAGTGAATTCACTCTCTGGTATCTTTGCACCTCTAAGCTGCCGGAAACAAATATTTGCACCACTTAGAAATCATTCAAACTCAATGAGACCAAACAACGAGCTCGAGCAAAGAGAGAATGCCAATCCCGGGCACAGGCCCCAAGTAGAGAAAAGAACTTACAGCTCTTCTACTTGTACTAACAGCCTCAGCCACATCACAGACATAATTTCCAACAGCTGTAATAAAAAATTAGAAAGAAAGAATGACAAATGAACTCAAAAAAACTGAACATTGAATAAAGGCACGCCACTGGAAATCGGGAAAAAGGAGAAACCAAATGATTGCATCATGTTAGCCAAATTATTAAGAGCGTAATGTGTTGAGAACAAAGAAAAAATATCCTGTAAAACATCAACATGGTCGATCCTTAGCTACAGAATTCAAGAACCCAACAAACTGCCGTATACTTGACTGATACAGAGAAAACAAATGTGAAAAAGAGAAGATGAACCAACCAGTTGTAAGGAGAGAAGCAAGCAGTGCTCTCCTTCCCTCATGGTGAAAAGAGACTGAGATTGGCTCTTTAGTTACTTCATCTGAAGAAACCAAGGAGCAGCGGCATGCAAAGACGCCTGCTTTTCTGATGGGTGGCCTCCTCCCTGTTGGTTAGGACAAAGACACTGGCTTAAAGTGAAACCCCCAGTATTAGCAAAGCATAAATTGAGTGAGGCAGAGAGAGGCAGAAGGAGATTACTCGTACTGGGAATGGAGGGCAAAGGCCTGTGGAAGAGGACAGGGTTGTGTTGGCAGCAATGGAGGAGAAATCGTTCCATTTTGTGTTCGTTTGTGACAGTTCAGTCTAATTTTCTCTGTTCTACCTTTTCTTTTCTTTTTTTTAAGACTTTGTTATGGTTGGTGGTTCAGGAATTTCAGAGAATAAATGATAAGATCGTCAATATCATCCACATAGCAAACAAGGCCGGGTAACAGCGTTCCAAATATGAAGTGAGAGATTGATGAATTTGGCTAAGAAGGGCAAAAAGAAAAGGGCTTTATTGTATTGGCCGAAACAAAAGAAAATCTCTAATTTGTTTTGGGGAAAATTTCAAAGGTTTTCTATATTTTAATTTCTTTTTCTTTTTGTTTTCAAGGTCATCTACCATTTGAGCTACATTTTGAGCTACATTTTGCATTAGCCAATGTAATTGTCTCAACTAAATAAATAAATAAATAACTTAAAAAGGATTTAATTGAACAACAAATGCAAACTTAAGGGTGTGCTTGAGAGTTTGGCAAAAATAATACTCAAAACAAAATTGTCAATCAAGGAGTTGTCGTGCCTTTTGTGCTTGTATAAAAATCATCAAATATGGATAATCTGTCAGGAACGGTGCAATGAAAATCACATATTTTATGTTACTAACTATAAAATTCTTTTTTTTTTTTTTTGAAGTGTTCATTACTAAATGAAGTTATTAGTTCTTTCTGTCGATTACATTCATATACAGCCAATGCAGCTTGCCATGTTGACTGCGAGTAAGGCTTGAATTGTGCCCGAAGGTTTGCGTCACAGCCTCTCTTTGAAGCTCTTGTTTAGATGTCTATGCACTAGAATAAGACCTACCAAGAATCAGCTGCTCCTCTTCAATATGCCCTGAAACAGAATGCCTGCCAGACCCCTTTGTTTTATGCTTTTCTTTTTCATTCATGCTGTCACCACCTTCCACCCATCTTTTCAACTTTTGAATAAACTTCTTCGTCTTTTTTGAACAAGCTTGGCCTCCAGTTGCCGCATATGAGTCATTTTGTTGCTGTTCTGGGCCGTGATCTTCAAATTCTCTGCTTCCTTCAAGTTCAAGTTGCTCCAAATGGCTTATCCTGTCCTCAATCTGTTCTTGGAGTCCGCGATTTCTTGTCAGCTCATGCCTTAAACATGCATTGGTCCATCTCAAGTAGGCGAGTTCTGTAACTTCAGCCTCCCGATCCTTCTGCAGCTGTTTTAACTCATTTAGAAGATGATTGTAATCTTCTTTTGTTATATGTTCCTCTTCAATCTGCAAAATGGGAAGCCCCAAAAATTATTTAGAAGTCCATGATTTTTTTTTTTTCTGTTATTAATTAATAGGGAAAAAACTGGACCTTTGAGACTGGTGGGGCTGAATGTTCCTGTGAGTTTTGCTTTGCCAAAGCCTCATTTTTTTCTTCTTGCAGTTGATTGACCATTTTACGCAATTCCCTGATTTCATCCTCCTGTTTCTTGATGACACAAGTCCTTGTATCCAGCGCTTCACAGCATCTCAAGATTTCTGCTTCTTCAGCCTCAATCTTGGAATTCTTCTCTCTTATAACAATTGATTGTTCTTTTCTTTTCTTTGATAGCTTCTTCAGCTTCCTTCGAAGCAACCCATTTTCCTGCTCGGTGAATTCGAGCTGTTGGGGAACTTTCAGATACTCCACCAATAAATTCTCAAATCTTTGATTCTCGGCATCCATGCATGAGAGCTTCCTCTCCAAGAAATCAACACGAGCAATCTCTAATGACATCATGTTCTTAATCTCCAGAAGGACAGCTTCTTGTTCTTTTATGAAGCAAAAGCAACGAAATTGCTTCTCCAGGTCCCATTCTCTATTTTGAAGCTCTTCCATTCTGTTTTTTAGACTCAATTCCTCCTCTTCAACATTGACCTCATCACGATCATCAGAATATTTTATGGGGCTCAAAGGACAAAAACTCTGTATCATTTTCTCTTCATCATCTTTAACGGGTAATGATGTATGGCTAAGAACCTGGTTGCTAGCTTCATCTCTCAATTCCTCGTTAGAACTAACGTTTTCCTGGGAACTTACCTGGGTTTCCGACGATGAAGGATTGGCTCCTATTTTTCTTGTTATGATCCTTGCACACGCAAAACCAGCCACAGATAGAACCAGGGGAATGCCAGCTTTTAGCAACAATGGCTTGATGACCTCCGTCTTTGAAGTCGTGCTTTCCATCTCGAACAAGTCTGATATTCAAACCTTCACACACCAAAGAAGACTTAGGTGTTGGTTTTAAAAATCGATCAAATTGTGTGGCATGGGAATAAAGCTGCGTTGAGATTCTGTACCTTTTGTGTTTTCTCGGCCTTCCCTTTTTCTTCAGGGTAGGTTCAGTGGCCTTATGCTTTTTGACTGCTCAATGGCACCTTAGGCCACAACTTCATTGCACATATCTCACGCTGCCATGGAACCCAATTCCTTTTTGCTTCATTAAGCTGCTTTTAAAATGATGATGGTTTCCTTCCTTGAAACACTACTTAGGAATATGATGCTCCCATACATCAGGTGTACAAGTCCACAGTTTAAAATTTAGTCCATGCCCATAGATAAAGCTTTGTGGTCAAGTGCTTCTTTGTTCCTTCGTTTCATGCGTCATGTAAAAGTGAAAGAATAACCATAGATTCATCCACTAAACGGTATATAACCCACAATTTATGAGGCGTAGTGTAAATACCATCAAAAGTGCAATACCAACAAAACAAAAACCGTGGACGTGTATATAATATGCGATTTACACGGTCAAAAACAATAAACGGGAACTTTGGTCAAAAATAAAAATTAAAAGAAAAATAAACAGGAACGCTGGACCGAACCCTAAATGCTCAATTTCAATGAAACCTGGGGTTTATTTAACTTGCAAAACCCAATTCCACTCCGACCAGACCAGCTTTTGTGGCTTAAAGTCTTCTCAAAAGGTCTTCACTCACCTTGGTCGAAGGGCCGAGAAAGCCCACGAATCATGGGTCTAGATCTCAGACGTCCTTGTTTTCAAACAAGTGCGAATTGAGAACCAGCAACCGGTAAAGCCCGACCCACAAATGAATGGGAAGGGATGGTAAAATATGTTGCTTAAAACACTAGTGGGTGGGTGTATGTTGGTCTAGAGCTTCTGTTTAACACTTCTGTTTCAGGCAGCGAGCCTTCCATTTTCACCAGAAAAAAAAAAAAAGAAAAACAAAAAGCTCCTTCACACCAAGCTAGTTAAAATGCCACCGAGAATTGGCAATGCTAGAGAGAGTGAATCACGGCAATGATGCTGTCTTAATAAATCTCAACTTGACTCTCTCTCTCTCTCTCTTTTTTTTCCCCTTCTATTAATAAAATTTATTTCTGGTGGACAAATATTCCCATAAGATTTGAATCCATATATAGTCTAAATTCCTAACCTGAAATGAAGATAAGGTACAATCAAGTTTACTTCCACGCGCTTGTTAGGTTTAATGCTCAAGGAAATGGGAGAGAAAAAAAACAAAACAAAGGTAAAAATCGACCAATCCCGATTCCTACCGTGGAGGCGAAGGCCTGGATCGACACCGACAACTGTCAGAAGTCTATGCGGCTGCGTGGCCTACAGTCTAAAATTAAAAAAATGTGCTTTAAAAAAAAAAAAAAAAAAAAACACGACGTGCACGTTGGCTTAGCAAAATCAAAATTTCCCACGTATTTGTCGGAAGCCTTTTTTTTTTTTTTCCCCCTGTTTTTTTGACCTTGTCCCTGTCGTGTGCCTACCAATCCCTTCCAAACGAAAGCTTTTTTTTTAAACAGTAATAAAAAATTATTATAAAAATATTAATAAATTTAAATTTTAAAAAATGTATATTATTTTTATAATTTTCAATGAATCCCCCTAAATTTAAATAACCCAATTATAAAAATTTAAACTGAAATTAAAATTAAAACAAATACATAAAATTATTATTACATTCTCAAATTAAATGTAGAGGTTTTTTGAAATATTTATTGAAAAAAGAAAGATTGTCACTTATCACAAAAAAAAAAAGAAAGATTACTCGGAATAAGATTTTTCACAAAATAAAACTTTTTGTTACATCAAAGAATCACCTATTAAAAAAAATTTTCATTCAATTTGACAAAGAAACTCTTTTTTTTTTTTTGTCGTTTGAAATTTTCAACCCCGTTAACTCATCTTTTATACTTTTATACTCATAAAAAAAACACCCTTTATACTTTTTTATTTGGAAAAAATATATATTTAAATACTAGGTATAATTTAATAATTATGGTTATAAAATTTAAAGTGAGATATAAGATATAAATTTTATATTTTACTCATAATTGATTCATGCAGTCCTAATTAAATTGAAAAAAGCTCCATCTAAAATTAAAAAAAAAAAAGTGAAAAAATGGGACAAAGAAATTCGAAGTTTCCAAAATAAGTGTTACATGCTTTTCATAATAAAATCACAGTGGAAGTTAACCCTATCGGAGCTATTACCACGTGCCATCTATCAATGAACGGTCATGATGGTGTAGATCGTGTAGCCAGGACGTGCGCGTGCAGCAGATCATGAACCCGAACGCAACTACAAAGCTCCCAGCGCGAAGACCCTCCTCACACGTACCTAGTCTGTTGGAAAAACTCCCTCTCTGCGAAACTAAACAATGGAGGCCCTCCGCCTATTGCCACCGCAGCCACAAGCAGCTCTCCTCCGCCGTAAAACCTTGGATTTGGCTTTACAATCCACCTTTACTGGGCCCCAGGAAAACAACAACCGTGGCCGAGCCGCCAAGCCACGTCTCGGCGTCGTCGCCACTCTGTCAAAGCCGGCGGCGGAGAGCATTCCATTGCCAACTTCTTCATCCGTTTCTCCCCTCGAGAACCCGTTTCCGAACTCAACTCCTCCGTTATCACAGACTCGGATGAAAGTCCCTTCCAATTCTCTCCAGTACCCTGCCGGATCTTGGGGCCGTGCCGGTGCGCACCGTCCAGGATGGAAATGACAGCGCTATAGCGGCAATGGGATATTTGACGAGCATACTCTCTTCGAAAGTTTACGACGTGGCGATTGAATCTCCATTGCAGTTTGCGCCTAAGCTTTCGGATAGACTGGGAGTTAAGATTTTGCTCAAGAGAGAGGACTTGCAGCCTGTAAGCTTCCTTTTTTTTTTTTTTTAGATTGAGTAATAATTGTCTCATAATTAGAGGATTTGAGTTAATTCTTTTGTTTTCGATCAAGGACATTGTTCCTGGAGTTGGTTTTGATGATGTATTGTAGTTTTTATATGTGCAGAATGGTGATTTTTGTAACTGGGACATTTCGTTTGTATTTTCATTGTGCACAACTGATCATAAGTCATATTGTGCTTAGTTGACTTTAGGTCATTTTCTACTTTATATTCTAGCTGCATGATAGCCTTTATGTACTTCTTGTGTTTTGGAGATTATGTCATAGGTTGGAAATTCCTTTTGGATATTTGAACAGGCAGGTGCATGCCAAATGAATTCAATATTCATGGGTTTGATTGCATGGTTTTTAGGTTTTCTCATTTAAACTACGTGGAGCTTATAATATGATGGCAAGGCTTCCAAAAGAACTTTTAGAAAAAGGGGTTATTTGCTCATCAGCTGGAAACCATGCTCAAGGTGTTGCATTAGCAGCAAAGAGATTAGGTTGCAATGCTGTGATTGCCATGCCTATTACTACACCTGAAATTAAGGTACTTTCAGTTTTTTTTTTTATTCATTGAATCATGATAGTATGATTTGTTTCTGAATGATGTTTTTCTTGTCTTACAGTGGAAATCTGTGGAGAAGTTGGGTGCAACAGTTGTTCTAGTGGGGGACTCCTATGATGAGGCACAGGCATATGCTAAAAACAGGGGCAAAGAAGAGGGTAGAACATTTGTACCTCCCTTTGATCACCCTGATGTCATCATGGGACAGGGAACTATTGGAATGGAGATTATGCGTCAAATGCAAGGCCCCTTACATGCAATCTTTGTGCCTGTGGGTGGTGGTGGTCTGATAGCTGGTATCGCAGCTTACGTGAAGAGGGTTAACCCTAAGGTTTGTTGATTAATGTGGAAGAATTATTAAATTTTTTGAAGCCTTTTGGGAAGCTTGTAAATGCTTAGCAATACCTATTTAAGTATTGTAGATATTTTCTATGTATGTATGTTTGGCAAATCTGTCATGTGTTCCATGGGCATCTACTTGTATCCTGAATTTAGTTCTGTGTTTGTTTTCCTTCCATTGACTTTGCATTGAGTTGAGTTTCTGTTCTTTTTTTTTTTTCCCACTTTGCATGGTTAAATAAGTCTATTTTTTTATGCATAAATGCAGGTAAAGGTTATTGGTGTGGAACCATCTGATGCAAATGCAATGGCCTTGTCACTTCATCATGATGAAAGAGTAGTTCTGGATCAGGTTGGGGGTTTTGCAGATGGTGTGGCTGTTAAAGAGGTTGGTGAAGAAACTTTCCGCTTGTGCAAGGAATTGGTAGATGGTGTAGTTCTTGTAAGCCGTGATGCCATCTGTGCCTCTATAAAGGTGATTTTTTTTTTTGTGTCATAACTTTTTGACTGTTCAATATGTGTGCGTAAATGCTTCTTTATATCACATTATGCATTTCATGGGGTCTAAGCATGTGTAAATTGGATGTTGTAACTTTAAGTTGTACTTTGGTAGAAAGGAAAGAGTTCCAATAAATTCATGTTAGCCTTTGAGCTAGTAACCTTTGGTCGTGTAGCTTCTCATATGTTACATTTGATTTGAGATACAACTCCATGTGCAACTGTTCTAAGATTAGGGATTATAATAGTAAGAGAGGATGTGGGGGACAGAAGGAAGAATATTCTGTGTCCTTCATATGCAATACTGTTGTGGTTGCCCTAGACCATGCCATTATCCCTTCCTGCATGTCTTTGCTGACTTTTTCATATGGTGTTTGTGATTGTGAGGAACTGTTGAACTTTGCATGTTGGAATTGAGCAAGCAAATAATTGAAATTTATTTATTTATTTATTGTGTTACAGGATATGTTTGAGGAGAAAAGGAGTATTTTAGAGCCAGCTGGTGCTTTGGCCCTTGCTGGAGCTGAAGCATACTGCAAGTATTATGGCCTTGAGGGAGATGCTGTTGTTGCTATTACCAGTGGAGCAAATATGAACTTTGATAAGTTGAGAGTTGTGACTGAGCTTGCCAATGTGGGGAGGCAAACAGAGGCTGTGCTTGCAACCATTATGCCAGAGGAGCGTGGGAGCTTCAAACAATTTTGTGAACTGGTTTCCACTATAGCTTTATTGGCTTCCTTGTAGAAAAATTGTATTACTAGTGGAGTTTAATCTAATTATTTGTGTGACAGGTGGGGCCTATGAATATCACTGAGTTTAAATATAGGTGTAATTCAGAAAAGCAAGCTGTTGTGTTGTATAGGTCAGTGTAAAATGTGCTTTTTATGAAATAGAATAAAAACAATATTTTTACAGTATGGTTGTTACATGAGTACTTTAGAGTATTCTATTCATTCAGATAGCATTAAGCTAAGTGAGAACCTTTTTTTTTTTTTTTGTCCTTTTGGGTATCATGTGCAGTGTTGGTCTTCACACAATTTCTGAACTTGAAGCAATGCAGCAGCGGATGGATTCTTCTCAGCTAACTACTTACAATCTAACTGCAAGTGATTTGGTCAAAGATCACCTGCGTTATTTGGTAATCACAATTTAATTTCTTCAGTCAATGTCTTAAACATATATCTTTGTAATGCAAGTCTTTAAGTGACACTTCAGATGGAAGTGATCATATCCTAATAGAGTAAAAGGTGTCTTATCTGCTTTGTGAATGCATATTGCTGACTACCTCCTTGAGAAGAAACAAACCATTGTGATCAAATCCATTTCCACTAGATGTCCATCGCCCTTTATATAATTTCATTTCTTCAGGCACAGTGATCTTTTTTTTCCTTGGTTCTTTTTATAAGAAAAGGAGAGTTGCAGTCGAAGTCTGCAACTACTCCCTTACACAGTGGGTAAGGGGATTGCTGGGCTAAATATTTAGCCTAGTAGCATGACAATTTGTCTCTGACTTATCGAGAACAATATGTAAAATATATCCTTTCTCGTACTGTAGAAAAAGGATCCAATTCTCTTGAATATTCTTTGAGTCCCTTCCCCTTACCTCAAATTTAGTGAAAATTAAAGTGAATATGATAAAGAGAAAGGGTTTCAACTTCTTCCAACCTCCCTTTTAATACTATTTCTACTGTGCAAAACCTTTAAGTTATGAGTCTCTTCCCTCTCTCCTGCTGCCATGTGTGACTGTGCATCACTGAATTTTGGCTCATGGGTCTGCTTCACAATTCTTAATTTAGTTTCATACGGATCTCTTGCAGATAGGTGGTAAATTAAATGTTCCAAATGAGGTTCTTTGTCGCTTTATTTTTCCAGAAAGGCCTGGGGCTTTGATGAAATTCTTGGATGCTTTTAGTCCACGATGGAACATTAGCTTGTTCCATTACCGTTCAGAGGTTGGCTTCTTAATTCTTCTCTTTTGTCTATGTTACTGTTCCATTAGATAATTTATTTGAAGGAATTTTCTCCACTCAAAATTGATGTCACTTTGTCACTGGATTTCTGAAATAGGGTGAATATGGTGCAAATGTATTGGTCGGTATCCAGGTTCCACCTGGTGAGATGAGTGAGTTCCAAAATTGTGCCAGCAGTCTTGGATATGATTACGAGATCGTAAACAATGACCATCAGTTTCAACTTCTGATGCATTAATCAGAGTCATGTTCCAAAGCTATAATAGAGGGCCCTTGGGTAGCTTGGCAGCAAGTTTTTCACAGGAAGTACTGGAAGGAAGAAGGAACCTCTCAACTGTTCCAGAAGAGATGCGAGAATTGGCGCCAACATTATGTAACTTGCAACTTCCTGACATTATCTTAGATCTTGTGTGGCTTGTCTCTATCCCAGCATTGTTGTACTATGCATCAGATTTTGGGGAAAGTAATGTGTTTTGTTTGTGTAGTGGAAATTTTTGTGTCCACGGAAGCATGTGATTTGAGATGCCACTCGCCAAATTAATGAAGCATTCGTGTTCAGGATGAAATCAATTTAAGTTCTTGTTTGGCCAAGGGCACGTATCTCCTTGAGCATGGTGCAGGGCACCTAACAAGTCTAGCGGCAGGTTCCCATGGTCATTTGGATTTTCTACATTGGTTTGATTGTTCTTGTCTATGCGTCGTTCAATTTGCCGGCTTATGGAAGTTTCAGCTTTATTTAATGCATGTCTGTGGAAACCTTGACCATTCCATCTCAAGACTCGGGATTGTTCTTTAAGGATGTTGAATTGTTCACACCAGTTGGAACGACAATTATTTCAAAGTGGCATCAGCTTATTTTCTACAAAAACAAAATGCGGATCGAGTTTTTCCACTCTGGTTTTACGTATTATTTTGAATGGTTCTGTTTATGTAATGGTTTTGTCTCAAGAGTCAACACGTGACATATCGGTATCATTCTCTCGGGCCCCAATGGCCCGCGGATTCTAATGTTACGTCCCACCAAAGGCAAATTTCGTTGGAACTTTGAGCCTGCTTAGACGTAATACACTGCCCAACCCCATCAGTGACATCGGAAGTGTGAAAGAAATAGGGCAACCAAAGTTGTTTTCCCTTAAATTCTCCTTGGCGTCCAAAGCTTTAACTCAACTCTCCTTCTCCTTCTCTAGACCAATGCGCGAGGAAGGACAAAAATGGGTACCCTACGGTTGGCCAAAAAATTTATCTACGCGTCAAACTGGTCAAAAATGCATTTGCTTTATGTTAGCCTAACACGACACGAGGATAACTTGAGAGGACAAAAGCCAGGTGGGGTGCTAATCGTGCATCCTTCCCAGAAAATAAGCACCTTTATGGGAAATGCAATCAACACAGTTATTTCTTTGACCATTTTTGCCCACTTACATTGGAGTTCCCCTTCTTAGATTCTCCTTCACCTGCCTCCCCCTACGCGCAGACTCTTGCCCCCATAAGCATACGCGAATGCAGAGAGACTAGTAGAGGGCCTTTGTTGAGAAAGGAGGGGTAATGAAATTTGCATCTAGTCTTTGGGCTAAGTTTCTTGCTTGCTTTAGTTTTCCGAGTGGGTCGAGGGGATCCTCTATTTCAAGCGCTTATCATCTTTGGGGGCTCTGTTGTCGATGTGGGTAACAACCACCACCTGAATACAATAATGGTCATATCAAACTCCCCTCCTTGCGGAAGGGGCTGTGTTACTCAGACCAACCAGAACACTCTGCAATGGAAAGTTGCCCACAGGCTTCACTTGTAACATTCCTCCGCTATCAACTCTTTTTTCCTCTTCTTGTCAGACTTCTGAAAGGTTTGATTGCTCCCCACACAGCTGAGTACCTTGGCTCCACCCTCGTACCCAGCCTATCTTACTCAAGACACCAAAGGAAGTAACATTCTCCCTGGAGTCAACTTTGCCTCCGCTGCTTCTTGCCTTTATGACGGGACAGCCCGACTATATGTATCTCTCTCTCTCTCCCTCTCTCTCTCTCTCTCTCTCTCCCTCTCCCTCTCTCTGTGTTCCACTATTACAAATCAAAATGATCATATGGTCAAATCACTCGTTCTTGTGGACTCTGCAGGGTGCCACTTCATTGACCCAACAAATGATTAACCACACAGAGGTACCAAACAAGGGTTGTCAACATGGTAGGAAAAGATGGAGCCAATAGCATATTCTCAGGTGGAATCCACCTCCTGAGTGCCGGTAGCAGTGACTTTATTCAGAATTATTACCTCAACCCCCTTCTTAACATTGTCTACTCGCCTGATCAGTTATCCGACATTCTCATGAGGTCTTACGCCACTTTCACTCAGTTATCACATTCTACAAATTCTTTGTTTCCGAACAAACACTTCTGAGGACAAAAGTTACTGGGAAAGAAGGGGAAAAAAACTGGATTGAGTAGAGTAGATAAGGGTCCATCAATACATCAAATGTACGTTCCAAACCATCCACTTTATCAAACTTATGGGCAACATTTCTATCTTATACATGGGATATTACTGCACCATATACTTTAATAGCATGATGTTTTGCTTGAATATACATGAATCCAAAATCCTCTTCTTTACTTTCATTGAAGGACCAAGTTCTTACTGTAAAAAACTGTATTGACAGACTGTATATGAACTGGGAGCAGGAAGGATTGGAGTAAAAACCCTGCCACCAATAAGGTGTTTACCAGCAGCTATCACCCTCTTTGGTTTGGGAAGCAACCAATGTGTTGACAGGTTAAAACAGGGATGCTATTTCATTCAACAAGAAGCTAAACATCACTTCTCAAGGCTCGGTGGATAAGCTAACTGGGCTCAAACTAGTGGTTTTTGACATCTACCACCCTCTCTTGGACATGGTTTCAAAGCCTGGTGACAATGGTAACGTTAAGAATATGCAAAATACAGGGAGTCAATATCGCATGCTAAATAGCCCACTTATATACATCTCTTATTCTATTATTATCATGCTACAGCAATCTCAAGATCAAGTGTTTGTTTAAGTAAAGATCATTGTAACATCAGATGGATGTCATAATAGTTTGTTTAAGTACCAAAAGGATTCAGCATTGGGTTTGCTTGCCACTAAAATTTTTGTTGTCAAATTGTATTGTGGTCACAGGCTTCTTTGAGTCAAGAAAGGCTTGCTGTGGAACAGGTACATTTAAAGATATCAATGCTTTGCAATGCCAGACCTGTAAGAACATGCTCCAATGCTACACTGTACATCTTTCTGGGATGGATTCCACCCCTCTCAAGCTGCAGCAATCTCAAAATCAAGTGTTTGTTTAAGTAAAGATCATTGTAACATCAGATGGATGTCATAATAGTTTGTTTAAGTACCAAAAGGATTCAGCATTGGGTTAGCATGCCACTAAAATTTTTGTTGTCAAATTGTATTGTGGTCACAGGCTTCTTTGAGTCAAGAAAGGCTTGCTATGGAACAGGTACATTTAAAGATATCAATGCTTTGCAATGCCAGACCTGTAAGAACATGCTCCAATGCTACACAGTACATCTTTCTGGGATGGATTCCACCCCTCTCAAGCTGCTAACCAGGTCTTGGCTAGTGACCTACTGTAACAGGGATTCTCCCTCATTTCTTAAGATCAATCCACCATAAGTAGAACCCTTCGTACTGTGCTCTATTTTCTATTATTCTTCTATATCCGTTCTTTGCTGGTCGTGGTAACCTCATTGGTCATGTAAATCTATATACAGATAGAAGGAGTCACTTGCTTTCTCATCTTAATTGAAGAATTATTATGTTGGTCATTTCAAAAAAGATATGTTGTGAGCAAATGACTGCCAGTTGAGAAACATAACATGTGATCCAAATGAATCAATAAATCTTTTACATCACACGACTGCTATATCAGCATTTCTCAAACATCATTCTAGCACCAGATATGCAGAAAGAATTGCAGCTTACAAACGGAGCCCAGAGAATTTGGTTGTGTGTACTTCATTCTTGAATTTTATCCCACTATCTCCCTTTTGATGGCACCCCCCCTTTCTTTAGCAGAATGTAATTATTCTTTTCTCTCTCAAGATAGACCTGATTACAGACAATGATTCTTCATTTCTATATTCCAAGGGTGCTAGTGCAACACAACTATGATGGCACAAAAATATCCCACTGATATATTGAAAATAAAGTTGTACTTCATTCAGTATAACATGAGAGATTTGGGAAGGCAATAAAGTAAAGGTTTACCTGAAGCAGCAGCAAGAACAAATCCCTAAGACAGTTCAAAGCCAGTGTTCGAACTTATTGCATAAAGTAGTTTTGCTTTCAAAGTGCTAGCACGTTTGTATGTTGGAAGCTGTAAATCCAAAAGGATGAGAACAAAAAAGGACCACATTAGATACATGCCATTTGATGCCATTGTCCTAATATTGAATTGAGTACCTTAAGAGTATTGTAGCATGTAGAAGCTGAGGGAAGCCTCTCCACATCCTGCCCCCCAATTGTTGCCCATATAGAGGAATCACATGTCACCTATACAAACCCAAGATCCTGATTCAATTTGTTCTACTGGTTAAATAATTCGTTTACTCTACTTGTTAATGTAGAACAGCCATTGTAGCTCAAACTCTAATCTACAAAAGTGGTCTTAATTCAAATCACTTTTCTTCCTGTACTGGAAAAAAGAGATTCCTGTCCAATTTTTCCGTTTGTTTTTCCTCCCCTTAATTGGCTTAACAGGGTTTTGGGATATCCTTATAGAGTGAGCAAAAAGCAGAGCAAAAAACAGCCCAACTGAAACCATTACTTGCAAATCAAGGTAATATATTATTAGAATGGAGTCAACTAGGATTATTAGTAGTTTTAGAGAAGATTGAGAGCTCGAGAGAGGAGGGCTTCAGGCAGAAGAAGAAGCAGAAGGGTGATTTAAACAATCTGGCTGTCAAACATAAATAATTAAAACAAAACCAGAACTTGTTTCTATAAAGTATCTGTCTATGTCTGCAAGCCTGAATAGCACACATCATCTGATATTATGACCAACAATATGGGCCCATCAATACCATGGCAGGAAGGCCCACACATCTCTTATGGGGTGTCTGATATGTACATAAGTTCATATCTGCAATTAAGTTTAGCAACCCTCAGATATCTGAAGCTCACAGCCTGATACTAAAAAATAAGGTTGTATTCACAAGTTATCCAACAAGATTTTCAATTTTGACAAGCCTCTGCACACAGCCGGGAAACAAAGTATTTTGCCAAGGCATTGAAAACCTACATCAATCATTGTCAAAATTATTAAGCACATGAACTGAGCCACCCCTTCAAGTAGCAACATGAAACAGCAAATTTGTGCTTGGATAAAGATTCTAACAAATTGAATATCATCCAATGGCCTCTTGGGGAAAGACTTACCTTATGGATGGTAAAAGATGGCTGCAAGTGCTTAAACCCCAGCAATGGTGCTCGTGAACAGCTGGTCACAAATTTGAGCAGCTTACAACGTTCATTTGGTGTAAATCCTTTAATCACCTGGAAGAATCATCAGACAATGAATTGAATACAAAACAAAATTAGACCAATGCATACGTGTATGTATCTCCATCCAAGATAAGCAATTTATGAACAATGACAATTATTAGAGTTTGGAATCTGGACAAGAACAATGCCAAGCAGAAGCATAAGTAACCTGAATGTCATTATCCCCATTGACAGGAGAGTTGCCTCCACACTGACTAAGAAGAGGGTGGCACAGCAGCAATAAAATTGCAAAGAAAAAGAAACCCAAAGCTGAGACCATATGGAGAGTACACAGACTGAAAGGAAAATATTCTCACCACTATGACCAGATCCCTAACAAATTAGAGAATATATATCTTATTAACTTACAACAAGCACAGAAGTTTCATCTGCATAAGAAGAGAAGAAATAACAAGGCTTAAACATCCTTTGATGGTCTGCTCAAGGTAACTTCTAAGTGAATATTTTCAAATTTTCTTATGTAGGCAAGCAATTTATGCATCTTCCAATATTCAGAATGCAGCTCTGTTTGTTTAGCGTACTAATTTCTGCCCAATGAATGCTTACTAGATTAACAAAGAGATCAGAAATGTAGAGCAATGAAAAATTAGGTTCAGATATTTGAGAAAAATTAGATGGGCAGATGACTAATTGAGGAAAATACCTCCCAGAAAAGCTTAATTGTTCGCCTTCCCTCAGAATAGCCACCAGTGTATCTTGTGTTATTTCTTAAATCATCAACATCAATATCAAGGTCACCACCTGAAAGTAACTGAATAAGCAACCTGCATCAGCCTTTGGAATGAACTGCTGCAAAGCAACATGAAAGTTCCTGCAGCATTAAATGAAAGTAAAGAATTTCTTGCCATTATTGTTCAATAAATGACATCAAATTCCGAAGTTAGGAAGACCAAATTTTCAAATTACTGGGATAGCCTTTAGCTTCACAATGCTAATGTTGCACTGTTAACATAGAATACTGATACTGGCTAAGAAAATGAACAGATGACCAAAGCCAGTGATCTCAAATTAATGAAAAGACAACTCAGCTTAAAAGCAATCTGTATAATAGACTCAATGCATGTACGGCAGATTAAGAAGAATTACCTGATTGAATTCACTTGCATTAAATAACTTTAACCACGATGGTGATACAAGATCAATCATTCCTCTATAAAATGCATTTGAAAATGGCAATATCTGCACTTTAAAACCATCATGATGTAAACATAGTACAAGTTTAGACCATTCCAATGATTTATAAACAGAAATTAGAGACCTGTCGATTGAGTTTATAATCTGCCATTGCATGAATATACTGCATTTTGTTCTCATTTGTCACAGAAACATCCTTTCCACCAGGTTTAAGCTCAATAACATGCCGCTTACCAAATGCTTCTTCTGTAATTGTGAAGTCCAAAGAGAGATCCTTAATGTCACCATCATAATGCTGGAGATAAGACATAAAAATTTATGAATTATGTCAAAGTGTTTGCAAAACAGAGTCAAGAAATTCTCTGGATGGCATAAAACTCGAGTAATAAATGGGAGCATATACAAACAATCAAAGTGTCTCAACCTGCAACAAGCATTGTTTTAAATAATCCAGCTCACAACAGAACCAATCAGATCATTCACAAAGTTTAAGCAAATTGGTGACAATTTCAGCATGTTAGGCATATGTCATGTAGTGCAGGTCTGGGTTGCAAGGAGAACAAAACATAACAATGCTCCCCACATTAGCCCAAAAATTGTGAGATTAGATTTGGAAGGGCATTATAATAGTTCAAAGAAGCAAAGCTTAAACTCCAAGGGAAATTTTTGAAAATATATAGGATGGGCATGCCCCCTGTATTAGTGTAAGCGCTATTAGTACCAAATGCTTCAAGAATACACCAATTTTCTATGCTTCAAGAATACACCAATTTTCTAACTTCAAAATATACTTGATTCTAGGAAGGGCAAGTCCAATATAAGAAAGAGGAATTGGTCCCCCTAGTGGAACTAACTCAAAGCTGGCATTGCCCTCTACCTGCTGTCCTTCAACCACCCTGACTTGTGACTCTTTTTTTGCTCTCTTTTCCATTAAGGTTCTCCTACTATCTTCATCTTCTCTTATTTTTCCCATGTTCTCATTTCTGTCCATGTATTGGCCTTTTCATAATTGATATTTAGTGCTATTTCTCTATTGATTATCTGTTTTCCTAGTTACACCATATAAAATTTTGTGAACAAAAATTTTGTCCCACATGTTTCTAGAGATGCCACTAAGCTTGATCAAATTGATGTCTAGATTCCCATCAAGATGATTAAATGTCCACATCTTCATTCAAATTCCCACAAAAATTACAATTCTTTCTCATCACTACAAGTCTAAGAATGCATTTTGAGTTCACACAAATAAGACTCAGTATGGTTTCTTTTTCTCAGATTGATGCAACACAGTTGACATGCTTTAGACAAGCAACTTAATCATGCAAATTCCTGTTGGGTTTTCCAGTCAACAATGGGCCACTTAATCATTTCTATAGTGTGGCCAAGAATCAGTTAAACAAAAGCATAGAAGCCAGGCTGAACACTGTGAGCGATTCCCCTCCAGCTGGTTTACTGTGATACTGCCCCCTTCGCATCATCTACTTCACATTTCACCTCGACAACTCTATTAAAACACATGTTTATTAGCATGTCAATCATTAAGGCTTAGAAAGGACCAAGTGATGTGAAAGCCAAAAAGGTACATCTCAATGAATAAACAAATAACCATATACACAGCACAAGGTTATGCATGTACACAAATCAGGGCATCCCATCACAGCCTTACCTTCACATACATGAGGTTTCGATAGAGTTCTGGATCAAGGGTTGATAAGTCATCAAGAAAGCTATACCGGCCTAACAGCTTTTGTACAAAAACATGTGAAAAAGAGTAATCTAGTAAAATCCCTTCATATAAAGCTTTCCCAACAACTCTTCCAAGGAATTCAATCATCTGAATACCATTCTCCAGAAATCTCGCAGTCGTATTGGGAATAAGAAGTCTGTCAGAAGTTGAGGTTTGAGAGAATAGTCCATACCTTTAAGAATGAGCAAAAGGTTAAAGCACTGTCTTAAGGAGGGAAAATAGTGGAAGAATGAAGAAACAGCCCAAACCATCCAAAGAGAGCTTACTCAGGGGAAAAAACGGCTTTTGATATATCAGTTAGAAACTCCTTAGATAATCCACCATAGTCCAAGCCTGCCTCTGGTAGGCCACATTCACTAATGAATGAAACATGAATGGAACCCTTTAACTTTGACCCAAGAGAATTCAGTTGCCGAAATCCATCTTCAATGATATGACTCCGACGGACAACAATCTCAAATGCTCGAGAACCAGGACCAGTGACCTCACCAGCTCTTTTTTGAGAGACTTTGTCCATGTTGATAAGCTCCCTAAACATCTGAACCCTGCCAGCAAGAAATGAAACTAAAAGGTTGAACGATCACAAGACAACAAAGAGAACAGTGTCACACATGATGAACTCCAAAGTCCAGAGCAAAACTATATAAGACAACTGATAAACTAAGATTAAGAACCAAAGTCATTTGTGAATTCACTATAGTCCACAAATCCATTAACACAAAGATTGGGAGAGTGATAGAGGGAACCTTTTAGGCTTTTTTGGGCTATTTTTTCTGGTGGGGAAGGGGTAGTTCCCAAGAGAGGCAGTACAGCTACCTGCCAGCCTATGCTCACCTTTCTTCAAATGGATATATGTGTGGAGTAGCAGTGATTACAGAACCAATGCTTGGGACACTCTCATCTGATTTGGCACTAGCCAACATGAATTCATGAGATCTTGCAGCAACCGCAATCGGTGGTCGGCTGTTTCTAGCAGGTGAAAGCCACAAATTGGGAGGACAAAACTGGTGCCTACAATCCCTTTCATACATCAGATGTAAACATCTGATCGCTGAATCCATAAGGGGTCTGCTGTGTTGACCAGCACCATGAGCCAAGCCATTGTATACCAAAGTATTGAGCACCGAAGCAATTCTTTGTTGCCGTTCCAGTGTAAAGGGAACCTATGTCACGCCACAAGATGATCAAATAAAGGCACGTGGGCACATGCACACACAGACACACATGCAAACACAGATAACTGATCAAATAAGTGGCCTACAGTAGTTCAGATGGTCAGGTGAACCTTGGAAAAACCACCCAAAGGAAGAGGAAGAGAAAAAACTACCTGTTTTTCATAAAACTCTATGTCATCAAGAACTAACAGCAGGTGTGAATAGGTAGCACAGAACAGATGAAGTAGACATGCCATATCTTTTGAGGCCTTCTGTGGACCATGTCTCAAACATTCTACATCCCAAACATCAGACACTTCCTCCTCGGCATGTTTACCATGTTGTCCATCAATCAAATTCATATAATCAGCCCCTGCCTGGGGCTTGCCTGTGATTTTATGGAGTACATTGGTCCACTTATTGCCTCCATCCTTGTTGGGCTGTTTTTGTTTTTTCTCAAAGGCCCCATTATTTCTGCTCTCTGAAGTCCTGCTTGCATAAAATCCATTACCAATACCCAGGGAAGGGCATCCCTTTCCAGGAAATAGTAAATTTTCCAATGCTTCCCATAGAGCAACAATATATCCAGGGGTAAATGACAGCATGTTAAGGACAGGCAATGAACCAACCATGGGATTTAAGATCGAATATATCCTGATAATGCAAGAGTAGAAATATGCAATATCAAGCAGTTCAAGCTTCCCCAAGTTTTTCATATTTCTGACTGACATAGCCCCATCACCCTGAACATAGGCATCTGCCTTTGTCATTGCCAAAAGTTTTGTTAGATGCCACTGTTGACAGACAGGCCTGAATAAATCCAGATACGACTTCTTTAAAGCACTTGTTGATTCAATCTCCAACTGAACATTACCCATGGGCTCTTGAGGATGTTGATTTCCCGTTTCAGTCCATCCCATACTGTCAAGATATGACAATAAACTTTCAGAAAGAATGATAACAACTCGGACATACAATGCAAAATCTGGACCTCGAATCCCTCCAGGATCCATAAAATCATTCTGATTCCCAGTAGCTAGACAAATAGCATTTGCAAGAGCCCAACCAACTGGTGGAATTCCTTTTGAAGACTGCTCAATTTTCAACTCGTCCATCTCCAACATCTCTGTTAAGATTTCATCTCCCAGAATCTGTCATCGTCTGTCAAAGTTAGATCAGTCACCACAAGTCTTGAATTATAACTGTCTACGACATTAACACATAGAACCTCAGAACTTTAGACACCTCCTAAAATATATTAGGTAGGACTCCCTACAGTTAAGTCAACTGTACAAAACAAAAAGTAATATGAAGTAATAACGGAAGGATCCTCTGATTACGAGAGATTAATGTGCACAGTTGCCGTATATACCAACTATGAAGTTTTTGGATTTAAGCACGCGCAAATATCCAAAAATATAAGACATCCACCAAAATGGACTAGTAATCCAACAAGGGGGAAATTTCTGGTGAAATAATAACAAACATTCATACATAAAATAAAAGGCAAGCTTGGTGTAAGGTTATTCCATTATGACCTGGAGGTCACACATTTGAGTCACAAGAATAGCCTCTATAAAACAGAGTTAGGGCTACATACATCCAACCCTTTCCCAGAACCCACAGTGCAAGAAATTCATGCATTGAGAGGCAATACATTTATATAAAAAGAAAAAAAGAAAAGAAAACTTGTTCATATAACTTTGTGCAAATTTAGTGTTTCTTACCAGGATTGTCTGGAAGCATTGTGGAAGAATAAACTTATGCTTAAGAGCAGGTATGAGAATGGGTGGTAGACGTTGTGTAAGCCAAGGAATTGTCAGTACAAACAACCAGTATTGAGAATGTGGGCCCAATGGGTCAGTGACAGTTAAATCAAAATCCATCACATGAAATGGTCTTAGGGCTGACGTTATTACACTAGCCATAATTAATAACTTATCATCCTTCTGGACCACACTGCTTGTTTGAGGAGAAAAAGGAATATCCAGTTTTTTTAAGTATCTCCTAATAGATGCATAAAGACCACTCTTACGACTTCCCATAAATCTAACCAGATCCTTCACTGCTGCATCTGCATCCCTAAGATTGTCATCAATAACAATTTTCCATGTCTTTACATCAGTTGAGATGACAAGAAGTCGCACTGCAAGGGAGGTAAGAACAGTGAAATCATCACTAGCTGCATGATTTTCATTGCCCTCAGCAAGAATGAACGAGCACAAACAAATCAACTTCTGTGATTGATAAATCCACATTCTTCTATCTTCAAGCATACCAATGCCAAAGAGCAAAAGTTCCTTCTTGAATCTATCCTTGAAAAGTACAAAGAGAAAATGAGGTTGGATAGAAACACTGGAACAAGAAACAGTATGCCTAGAGAAAACAACATTAGGTCTTTGACAATCTCTTGACAGAGGACAAACACATTATTAAGGGAGATCAATGAGATGCCAATGCTGCAAAAATAAGCAACTAAAAATAACACAATGCTCCTTTATTCAAGCTATCCCCTGTGGAACCAAATAACCAACAAAGGGCAGGGGAGGGAAAAAAAAAGCTATTATCCATATCTGCTAGGCACCCGCCCCGCGCGCACCCGGGGGGGTGGGGGGGTGGGGGGGGCGCAGCTTGACTACCAGTAAAAAGTCTAAACAGAATTTTGTTATTGTTCCCAGCTGAAAAGTCATCAGGAACAATCTAGCATGATTAATACATTTTGACAGATCACAAAACACAACTGTGTAAATAAAACATTTGCATCTAGGAACTAGGAACTGTATAAAGGGTGCAACCTAGAAGAAGGCAAATCAAAAGAATGAAGCCGTTGCATATAACAAGCTGATGAATAAAAATGACGAAGGCAACTTGCACCATTGATCACCTAAGACAACTGAATTAATATATCATTGCTTAAGAACTTTAAAATGCAGAAGATTCAAATCAACAATTACGGAGATAGCGAACATGATATGCATACTAATAAGTAAAAGTGCATACCGGTGGAACTAATACTTTCCAGCAGAATCTTAAAGCACTTCCGGATACAGTCAACATCTCTGGTGCGAATCTTCCAACGCCGTGTGGACAAACATCCAATAAAGAACAGAAAAGGTCTCAAGACACTGCTTGAGATCCAACTGGCGCTCATGGAACCATCATGACAATCCATCATAGCCTCCCATTCTTCCTGAATCCGCAAGGCCAAATTCTTTATGGCTATGCATCGCCTCCAAACCCTCTGCAAGTAATTTTAAATGAAACAATCGCCACAAGATTACCAAAACAACCCAACGAGCACAGAATAGAGAGAAAAACCCAAGCTTTATGTTCGTTAAAATGCATAATAATAATAATAATAATAATCATAACAATAATAATAGAAAAGAATGAGGGACCTGGACGAGTATGGCCGCGGCGGTGGCTCGCCTAGCGGAAATGCGAAGCTCCCTCTCGTTAGAGACCTTCTGGAGAAGAGCGTCCCTCGATATCTCCCTGGCGCTCGCCCCTCGTAGGGACACCTGACCCAATTTTACGTTTCAACGGAAGTTAAAAGTCAATTGACGATTTTAAACGAAAAAAAAATGGAGGAAATTAAATTGATGTTTTAAATAAAAATATTCCAGTCAATTAATTAGTTTCTGCAGAATCGGCGACAGAGGGTGCGTGCGTGCGTGCGTGTGTGTGTGTGTGTGTGTGTGAGAGAGAGAGAGAGAGAGAGAGAGAGCGAACCTGATGCTTACGAGGCTCGTCCATGGAGATGATAGTATCAGATCGGCCGGAACTCAAGGAGAACTCTGAGTTCTCGTCGATGGAGCCTCCTAAGCCAGAGAACTACAGAATCTACTAATATGACAATCATTTTTCTGTTGTCGAGAAAACCCATTTAAATATTAACTGATTAACTTTCCCACTTGTATTTTATATTGTTTGCTACACGGATTTTTTTGGTAAATACTCTTTTTACCGTTGAATTAAACAAACATGTTAGCTCCTCCCCTTTTTTATTATTATTTTTTTTAACAAACAGGGTCAGTGAGTTAAACGTGTCGATTTATTTAATATCAGATATTATATTTTAATATCTATCTCATAATGTCTTCGCAATATTAACAGTTGATTAATCCTTGTTTTATAATTTTTGCAAGTAAAATAAATAATTATTATTATAAAAAAAAATTTACAACGATAAGTGCATCATGGTCCGCGTTGGCGGAGGCATCAAGCCCACCGTAACCGCCATTTAGCCCAACTCCACGGCGAGAGCCACCGTATCTCCCTCCTCTCTCGCTCTCACCCAACCCCAACCTCTCCACCAGCGCCGGCGCCACTGGCCTCTTTTCTCCATCTCCACCTGAGCAATCTCTTGTGCCATTGCTTCCTTCTTTCCCCAACCACGAAAACCCCAGCCCTCTTTTTTCCATTGGACTATCGCGACGGCTCAACTTCGCCCCGTGCCGACTCTGAATCTCCGGTAGACGTTGACTGTTTGCTCTACATGCTTCAATCCTCAAGCTTGAAGGGGATACCTATATGACCAACGCTGTCATCACTGCTCAGCCCAAGATTGGTCTTCTTATGAGATCTTCGAAGGCCTCTCCATCCCCCGACGGGGTGTCTTCTTAGGCTGCTTTGCTATTGATACCTGAAACGCTCTCAAGAGTTAAAAATAAAGAAAAACAATCCCGACATTTTAATCCAAACGACAAGACAAACAATTCTAAGGTAAGAAACTTGAAAACCATCGTTGTGTAGGATTGCCACAATTGGTCAGGCACTTACCCATCAGCAATGATCCACGATAGTCACAGCCCAGCCATCCCATCCTCAGAAGCAAAAGTAGCTTCAAAATAAAATGAACACTCGAAACCTACATGAACAAATATTTTCGATTCTTTGAACCATCAATTCTCCAACCTACGTTGTCAAATTTTAACGTATCAATCAAAATTGACTCCGAAAATCAGTTGCATACAACAAAAAAAAAAAAAGGAAAACTCAATACCCAATTTCACATACCAAACAAAACCACACGCAAAGAAACAGATAAAAGAAAGAAAAGATCAAAGCATAACTTTAGTCCCAGTTTGGTGTTAAGGAAACCGACAAGATTAAAAATAGTAATCGCCTACCGTCAAGCATACCATTAATTAATGCAAACGGAACCAAAGAATCACCAAATTTGCCTTCGTCCAGAAAGATCCATACGCTATCCTTGTGCACGTTCTTATCATTCTTGGCCTTCTTGGCACGGATATATCCAACATAAGGAGATGAAAGCTCGGACTGAGAAGGCGGAGGCATCATTGTCATCGGCGGTCGGCCATGGTAGCAGGAGGGAGTTGGTGAAATTGGTACTTATGACGGAGACAGCGTCACGCAGGCTTTGTTAATCCTTTTTTTTAAAGTACATGACACCCAGCCAGTTTGGTGGAATTGTTACAATGTAGAAAGGATTGAATTAAAAGCCGCGAGGTGCATGACAGACAAACGCACACAAGGGTTTTAACTATGTCATTAATTATTGTTCATACAACATTGTTCCTTTGCAGTACGAGTTAGAAAATCTCATCAATTAGTCCAACCCTTGAAGTTGATTGATTCAGGAATATGTTTATATTCGACCCAAAATGTTCGCCAAGACACACAGCCCATTGGTTATGCACTTGTGCAGCTTATATCGCAAAAACATATTTTTATTCATAAATTGAAGGAATACGCTAATATGTGTGGTCTTATACAATTTTTTTTACATACTGTTTAGATTGCATAAATAAATAGTTGTAAATATATCCTTAAAAATATCAATTTGGTATCCTGCATCGGCAGTAAAATCAATGTGGCCTTTGACCAAAAAAAAAAAAAGTCTTCAAAGGTAAATATTGTGCTGAGACGACTACAGAAATTCTATATCTGATATATATATATATATTTTATTTTGATGCTTCTCGAGTACGAGAGAGAGACAACCTTATCATGATCCATCAGAACCGAAGCGCACCTGGAAATGAAATGGCTATTTCCAACTATGTCAACGACCGTTCGAAACTTTGAAACTGGACAAAAGCTGACTGGCAGTGGTTGGCTGGTGGCGCATCTCTGCCGTCCTGCCGAGAATGGAATCCCATCAACATACATGGTTATCGTGATCGAATGAAGATAGAGGACCACATTAGATATTTAAATAATAATAGCGCACGTACGGTGCGCCGCGCTTTTGAGAATTGGATTCACCAGCACAACTCTACTTTCGGTTTCATATCGACTTTCTGTCTCTGTTTTTCTTTTTCGAAAATGGTTTGTAATTAGCGTCCACCACATGCCCGTTCCTTTCAATTTCGGAGATGGAGACTTCTACCACAACCGTATAACCTGTCGCGGACTAAAATCGATTCAAGAACTTGAACTTTAGTTGCACATTCAACTCCAGTTAAGTTTATTGTGTTTACACTGGACTGTCTGAAGGAAACACTCACAATCAGCTAACCAGTGATTATAACAAAGTTAATCAACCGTCTTGTTATATCATGTCTAGGAATGAAGACTTCGGGTTTAGGCTAGGATGTATTGAACTTGAACAACGCCATCACCCGGAAGAATGTCGAAAGAGAGTAGATTTATGATCCTGGAACAAGAAGAGAAATCCCAGACGTAAGGCTTCAAGTAAAATGACACCAATCTTCTTCCAGAAAAAAAATTTACGATTTATATTGGTCCTGATAGTTCCAGTATCAAAGATGTCACCCATTGGATAAATCGCATGAAATGAAAATACTCCACAAGTCAGAAAATTTGAAGGAATGTCCTCATTGGACATTTTCGCACTTGGAAGGCCAGCCTCTGCGCTAGATGTTGTCTTGGGGGAGATTTCTATCATAATCTTGGTATCTGCTGCTCACATGCTTAAGCTGATGCTCCACCCAAAGATACACCCGTGTCAGAGTCCCACAAGTCCTTTCTGTCCCACGACAATTTACATATGGAGTACAGGAATCAATCCACCACGGGAGGTAATCTCGCCTCCTCAATATCCTGGCTGCTGGTGGAGACAAATGCATCTTTGACGGCAGAGCAGATGTAAGTTGTCAAGTCCTATTTGGATGGACTACTCGTCCCCAACTTGGAAACTTTAGTACCAGATGGAGGATCCTTAACTGCTTTTGAATCTGCATTGATGGCAATATTCCCCATTCCAATCTCCATTGCCTCCCTCTCATCCTTGTCCTTCTTATTTTTTTCATTTGGGCCGTCCAGAGCATGGTTTTGACTGGATGGAACAGATGGCTCCAGAAGATGGGGGCCTGCATTGATCCACGGATGAAGAAGGCACTGAGCTGCAGTAGGCCGTTTCTCAGGGACAAAATCAAGGATAGGAACCAAGAAATTCGTCATGTCATGTGCATCTTGCTCGCTGAAGTCATACTTCTCCACGAGAACCTTATTCAATGGCCAGAAACGCAACCTACGTATGTGCCTCAGATCACCATACCTATTAAAGAAATCCCGGGAATAGCGGCCACCTAAGGCAATCTGAGAATATTGTCAACATTTCACAATTAGACCAAAGTCTTTTATGATGTTAATCTAGTTAGGCAGTAGAGTAAATTATATTTAACCTTGCGTGGCATCATTCCAAGAAGCTCCATCATCAATGCTAAGTGATCCTGAAACAGATGGAAGATAAAGGTTGCCAACTTAAAATAATAATGCTCGACCATAATCTAAAAAGCCAAATCATGGGTATACACATGAATGCAGAAACATTCATTCCCAAAATAAAATGTTTTCCAACTCCATATAGACTATGTCCGCACCACTTCTATACACACTCTCTGTTGAAGATTACATATTTTCAAAAGCTAGTAAACATTCTTCTGGAGAGCTGAAACACCTAATAAAGCCCCCATGAGAACTTGGTACATAAATTTGAGACAAGTTTTCCTTTGCAATCAGGTGTGATTGGGTACCATCTCATGCAAATGTTCAGAAAATGTTATATTTAGTATGGACCAGGCTAGGGTGCAATGAATTGTTTAAACCAATTAAGTATGGTCCACAGGGGAAACTACACATGGTGGACCCTCCCCCTTTTCTTTCTCTCATTCTTTCTCTCTTCTCCAGTAATTGTGATTTGTTAGGATCTACAGTAAAATGGAGGCAATTCCATGGTCCTCAGCTCAAATTTAACCAACAACTTGACTTCTGCGTACATTTCTGGTTTCTCTCTCTGTTTTTTCAAATTTTACCATAAGCATTATAGAGAAAATAAAGTATATGTTGACAGGAATATCATATATGATAAGCTAATGAACTTCATTATTATGTTTTTTTTTCTTTTTTCCCTGGGGAAAGGGTGTTATCAATTGATAATAAGAAAGAGCCATGAAGCAAGCAAGCAAAGGGAGCTATTACAGGTTGTGCATCATAATATGTGCAATACAAAGCAAAGCATTAAGAAGCACTACAAGAAACATCAAGCAGTCAAAATGGATAACAAGAGAGAGCTATACAGCAAACGCTCACCTCATCTCTATCAAAATTATCACCACTGTGGGGGTCAAAAAGTACATCACCAGTTGCAAGCTCAAAACAAATACAGGCAAAGGACCAAAGATCTGCTGATGTGGAATATTTAGATCCAAGGATCACCTCTGGACACCGATATTGTCTTGTCTGAATATCATTTGTAAACTGTTTGTAAGTCCAACATGCGTTCCCAAAGTCAACTAATTTGCACTTTAGGTCAACTGTGGCCAACAGCCTTTGCCTTGTGGAGCGGCTTCCCCTCTTGTAACCGTGAGTTCCTAAGCCAGCGCCCTTCACCCCATCAGCATCAGATAATTTTATTGTATTGTCAGAACTAGTTGCCTGGTCACCAGCAGAACCTAGATTTTTCTCTGCATTAGCAGACAACTCCTCTGTGGCAAATTTTGCAGGACCTGCTTCAGCCTCCAGGGAAACTTCCTTCCCCACACATCCTTGGGCAGCTCGTTTAGCCTTTCTTCTTATCTTTTTCTTCTGATTCCTAGTCAAATCTCCATTTGATTTTGCAATCCCAGACTCCAATGTGATCTTGTCCTTACTATTTGGAAGAATAAGGGTGGCACCAGATTTCCTTGGATCTTTTGATGGGTCTATCATTGCTAATAGCAGTATATTCTCCGGTTTCAGATCAGTGTGTATGATAGAAAGCTGCCTATGCAGGTAATCTAAGCCCACTAAAACGTGGAAACAGATTTCCTTAACCTTATGAATAGGCAGTCCACGGTAATTAGTATATTTGATAAGGGTTAAAAGATTATCCCCCAAGTACTCAAACACCATACAAACATGCTGTCCATTTGGACCTGAATGTTTAAAATGATCCAGAAGTTTTACCACACATTTTTTATCATCAGGGTCTCCATCTGCTATTTGTTGCAAGATGGTTATCTCGTCCATAGCAGCCTCAGTGTAGTGCTGAGCACTTTTGTACCTTCAGCGCTACATATTGCTGCAAGTATAGGCAAATATGCAAAATTTGTTAGGAGACTAGATACAAAAAGGCACAACATAGGTATCCCTATAATTAAACCCTGAAAAACAACTCAAACAACGACAAATTGTCAGTGCCCCAGTCCAGTAAGGAAAATATAGTTTCTTATGAAGAACCAGAAAAGGTCCCCATCCATGCAAAGTAGAATTATCGATATTAGGATTGTCCTCAAAAGATACTTTTGAACAAAATCAAAAGGATCAGCAGAATGTCTTTTTCATCCAAAAAAATAAAAAATGGAAGAACCACTACTTCTCAACAGACATGCTAAACAGTTGCATTCAAAATCTCTCAAGTTCCAATTCATTTTAAGTGATCAATGTTGTAGCAAAAGAACAGATTTTTCATGTGTTCTTGAGCTGCATGATACAAAAGCTGCTTTGCAAGCAAATGGATATTTTCTCCTTCATTTTCTTTGGAGCAGAAACAATACTTTATCAACACAAACCCAAAACAAAAGGCTTCTTACTTAATCACAATAAAGGATTCAGTAATTCAACATCTCCACTTATTTAATGCAGAAAAAGCATCCATTTTCTATGTTATAATTTTGAGATAAAGTTCCAAAAGTAAAAGGAAGCCAGCTTGCATGCATATAGAACATCTAGCAGACAAAAGTCCCACTCTATCCATCAGAATTGCAAACAGCAAGGTCCATTCCTAACAGGTTTCCCAAGCAAAAGAACAACCATTTAAGGCACCCTCATCTAAGAAATTGCTTTCAAGTAAACAAAAGGGTTCTCCTCCCATCAACACCCAATGAACAGGTCTACCATAAATACAATTGACATCAAACATCCATTTACATACATTCTCCAACTCACAACATCCTCCATCCCTCATCTGCAATATTGCTACAAATGAGGTAGATCATTTGACTAGAAACGCTAACTCAAAACGTGAAGCACTCGGCAACTTCATTTGGTAAGAGGACAAAGAATTGAACAGATAGAAAAAGAAATTCATTTTCAGATCTTCCTTCACTATTTCCTTTAGTTGTCTCAGCATCCAAATAATGGAAAAAAAGGAAATCGATCAAGTCAGTGGCTGAATTTCTTTGACGTACAAAGAGGGGTTCGTTCTAACTTCTTCTTTTAAGAGTCGTTGAAATCTTCTTGAACACAAACATGGTACCCATAGTTCAAATGCACACCAAAAATTCAAATCTTTCTCTAGATGGTCATAAATAACAACCGATTTCTACTATTAGCCTCCAAGAGGAGGAAAAGGGAACAAGAAAGAGAAAAAGAAAAGAAAAAAAAATGCAGGGCAAATTGAAGCACTTAACTGAGCAAATACTTGAAAAAAAAAATGTAAAAGAAAATTACCAAACTGAAATTGTGTGTTAAATGAGGAGATTACCGATTTCTGCGTGTCCCAGCCAAGCCACACGGTGGAGAAATGTCCCCAACCGAGTTTACTCTGGACGACGTACCGGCCATTCTTGAAAGAGTCGCCGATGCGGACGGCGTGGTAGCCACCCCGGCGGTAATCTTCTGTGCCTTCATCCTCCGACGTGTAGTCTCCGCTCTCGCTGCTCTGATCCTCCTCTTCCACTATCGCTTGGTGTTTCCCATCCATTTTCAACACCTCTACGCCTCCCTCTCTCTCTCTCTCTCCCTCTCTGATTTTGAGTTAAAGAGTTTGACGAATTGGCCGAGGGGTTATGGTGAGGCAGTGGTGAAATGGATCTGAGCTCGGGACGGCGATGGAAGAGAAACTATTCGGTCTTCGTTTACTTAAACAGTTTTTTGTTTTTTTTGGGAGGGGTCTTGCACCGAGCGGCTCGCTTACTCCGTTGCCACTTGTGCCTCGGGCTTTGAAACAATTCTTCCCCCCCCCCCCCCCCCCAACCTCCTTTTCCTTTTTCCTCTTCTTCTCCGTTGAGTTTCGAGAAAACGGGTCCGGGTTCTGTATTTTTAAGAAGTTGGCTGTATTTATTTCGATTAAGTGGGCCGTCATCTTCATGATTCATAGAAATGGAAATGATGACCAGGCAGTGATTTACTATATTCCTTTCTTTTTTCTTTTTTTTTTTTTGCTTTAACTTTAGCATTTACCTCTTTAGTTTTCAACAATGCTCCACTAAAAAATACTCATACACAATTTCATATCAGATTTTCAGCATTGATGATTAAATTATAATAGCCTAATTAGCTTATATCAAATATTTATAACAAAATAACCAAAAAAAAGGGGGGGGGGTTCTCTCCAAACCAACACAAGGAGTCTCTTATTGTACTTTAGTCGAAGAAACACTGTGTAATGCATCAAGAAATTCTAAATTCAAGTTCTAGTTAGTTTGTGTTACAAATATTGACTTTTAGATTTCTATGTATAGAGATAAGGAACAAAACATAAAAGTTCCTCATGTTTTATTTTAACTTCAACATCAAATTACAACAAAATGCTTATTGAAATTAACAACAGAAACATTTTTGGCTTTTTTTTTTATGACCATAGAAAACTCGGGGGGGGGGGGGGGGGGGCACATTTTCCAATGGTGTTAGGGAAGATGAACATGTGGATATGAAACATGAAAGTGAAGCTTCGGCGGCCGGTGCACAATAAAAGGGAGGGAAAAAAAAAAAAGATTGGGAGAAGGTTGACTTTTAGACCAAAAATGGTCGACTTGACTACACGTAGAAGCCACTTCATTTGTAACGTTTGCCTCAAGGAAAAGAACGAACACACGTTGACACTTAATAATTAGCCTGGAATCTTGATTGATATGTTTTAGAGAGTTGGAGACCTTAATTGAAAAACATGAAAATCTTTGGCCCCAAATGTCAAAACTGCAAAAGTTGGTGGTGTGCTGGTGGGGTCAACTGTGAAGAAAAACTAATAGAGGCCACGCGCGGCTGTCTGCCAGTGGCTTTTCCGTGATTATATTGCAACAGATAGGTCATTTAAGAAAATACGAAATATCCATATAAAAACACCTTTGCCTGCTAGGGTTTGCACAGCAAAGCCAGCCGCAGCAGCTCCAGCAACAACCGCGTCAGAGCAGCAGCCATGGTTCTCAAGTACGTTCTCCATCTCTCTTTGGCAGCAGTTGATTTCGTTTTTCTATGCTTTGCATGTGACAGACAGAAGGTTAGATCTGATTTCTTTAAAGTGCACGCGAGATCGGTTACGTTCATATCGAAGTTTTAATGACATTATGTATTTTTAAAAAAAAAAATTAGTTTCAATGGGAGCTCGATTAGAGGGAACGACGTGTTATAGTTAATTGAATTTAGTTATTGAAAATTAGAGCTTGAACTTGAATTCCGTCTCATTGGCTGTATCTTCTTTGCCTGAATTAGACTGAACTAGAAATGCAATTATTGGCTATAGGCGTTGCCAAGCTCAAATTGCAGAATTTGCAATTATTGGATTGCATGTAATTTTTTTTTTCTTGATTTCCAAATTTGAGAAAAGATTTGATTAGCTGGCACTAATTAAATTCACGATTAATTTTTCGTCGATGTTGTCATTGGCTGAACTCGATGCTTAAATGCTCACTTAATGCACACCTTCATCATATCAGGACGGAGCTCTGCCGTTTTAGTGGGGCTAAGATTTATCCTGGGAAAGGCATCAGATTCATTCGTTCAGATTCTCAGGTTATAATTCTTTTCCAATTTGAGTGTTTTATTTTTTGCATTGGATAGATTGTTGCCATACTTGGGCTGCATTCGGATTGTAAGTTGATGTAAGTTGATTATGGGATTTTTTCGCCTCTTGTGTCCAATTTAGGTTTTCCTGTTTGCCAATTCAAAATGCAAGAGGTACTTCCACAACAGGTTGAAGCCATCAAAGCTTACATGGACGGCCATGTATAGGAAGCAACATAAGAAGGTGAAGTTGACTTCATGTCTTGAAAGATTTACATCTTTCCTACTTATTTAGGAATGGTTTAGTGCAGCATGATTGCTTTGCATAACCATGCAAATTTGGATATTTGGAAAGGCAGACTAGGATATTCTAATTGTGATAAAGATTCACTTGATGTGAAAAGAATGGATTTTGGGGGAGGAGAGGTGATTAACATGTTCAATTCTAGTTGGTGTCTTGAAGTCACCTTGTGGGCTGGTGTTTTTTTTTGTCAATTTTAGCTTGGAATTTGTGTCATCTGGATCACTGTAATTTTGTAGCTTGGGGCACAATCTAATTTTTCACAGCTATTGATTTAATCAGGACATTGCTCAAGAGGCTGCAAGGAAGAGGCGACGTACTACCAAGAAGCCATACTCTAGGTCCATTGTGGGTGCCAGCTTAGAGGTTATCCAGAAGAGGAGAACTGAAAAGCCAGAAGTTCGTGATGCTGCCAGGGAAGCTGCTCTCCGGTATTTACTCTCTTTTCTGTGGTTTGCCAACCTTTGTTCTATCCCTCTTCCTCATGTTTTGCATTATTAAATAAAACTAGTACATTGGTTCCTTGCATGTGCGTTGTCCATGGGTTTGCTCTAGTTCCGCATGCAAGCAATATTCTACTGATTGCTGACCCTGTTATGTAGAGAAATTAAGGAAAGGATCAAGAAAACAAAGGATGAAAAGAAAGCAAAGAAGGCGGAAGTCACAGCTAAGGCACAAAAGACACAGGTCAAATCTAATGTTTCCAAGGGTTCTGTGTCAAAGGGTCATAAACTCGGTGGTGGAGGTGGAAAGCGCTGAGGTGCTAGTTTGTTTTCTCTTTTTATTTTTCAAGTTCCTGGCTAGTCTATTCTCACTTGATGGCAGTCTGCTCGTGGAATTATTATCTAGAATTTTTGTGCCTTGTCCTTTTAAGAATTTCTAGTTGTTTACTGTTTCTTGCTTTTGTTCTATCCTGGAGCTTAGTGACATTATTGTCCTCTACATCATACATGGGTGTTTGGCTCTTATTGAGATGAGAACAGTCATATGATTCATATGATAGGGTCTGATGACTTTGGAAATAGATGCTTGGATATGATGATTCAAGCTGAATTTTCAAATGAAACAATTTTCAAAGGTGCAATAGTTAGGGGTGGCTACAGGGATTGTCTAGATGACTAGATTCTAGTACAGAGTATGAACATGGTCTTTGTTTGTCATTTGTTCTGTTGCCTGCTTGCATATTGCCCATAGAACATGTGAGTGTTGGTTGGGTAAATACACTTAAAAGAGGATTATGCAGTACAATACCAAGGTTATACCTTGCTAGTTGGTGGTCAGTGGATGACATAAAAGGGGCCGTTTGGTTTTGGATCTGAAGTCTAAATCAGAATTGAGAGCATAATCCTTTCCATTAAACTTACTGGCAGTCTTAAAATAGTTATAGCTTTGGTCCATTTTATAGAACTATATGTAATGTATTTCTGCCACATTTTTACCTTCACTAAGTTGGCAAATATTGCATTATAATCCATTCAAAGATCTTTAACATTAAAGGGGAAAAGGAAACAAAACAACTGCAGTTGGGCTCGCTTGTCCAAAATTGCTGATGAGATGGCACATGTTGAGTGCTTGGGTAGGCATATGCCTACAATATGAGTAGGCATACCTAGTAAAACCCCATATGCTTATTTCTGTTAATAGTAATATTGCTAGAAATAGCAGTGTTACTGGCTTGGGCATGTTGAGCGCATTGCTTCAATTGATCCCTTCCTTTGGGCCTGCAAATGACTCCTACAAAACTTTCTCCAAGAAGTAGTTGTCATTCACACAAGTAGGAATTAAGTCGAACATCCTACTATAGACCAAGTAACTAACGTGCCAGCTAAACATTAGGAGTGGATTAACTAGTGAAGTTTGAAGCATATTGCCTTTATGCATATTTTGTCTAGTAGGTTTGTTAGTACCGTATGGTTCATTGGTAGAAAGACCAAGTCCATGACAATATACATAGCAAGTTGCAAGAACTCTCCGGTCGAGAAAGGTTCCTGAGTTGCCATTCCAAACCATGGCTTGGAGTCTTCCCTTTCTGCCACTGCCCCCAGATCAGACTGAAATTTAGCAATATTATATGGGACTCGGTTAATGGACCACTGAAAAAAGTGGTTGTGGGAGCTGAGAACTAAGCAGGAAACATGGCCGAATGAGAAGGGAATTTGTTTTGTGAGGTTATGTTTCTCTTCTTCTCCTTTAAGGTGATGCTGCGAAGCAAACATGCGAGAGCGGTATGACAATTTTGAGACAAATTAACGCGAGATAAGACGATAATGATAGGGCAGAATTGGACGCCTGCGATGTCTGTTCTAGTTATTTGGAGCCCAGAACAAATCCCAACAGTGACGACTGTTATTGGCTGGGCTGAAACATGTAACAAGAGGCCCAAGCATATTGATTTTAATACAAGAGAACATTCGTATGCTAAAAATCAATAATACGTACTATCAAATATTGTGGAATTGCTCCAGTTTTCGGTTTTCCAATTACATGCTAGGAGGGGAAAGTCCATTAACAACTACATACTAGGGTTCTAGAAGATGAAAAATCGAAAGGTGGAACTTGTGTTGGAGCATCTGTTTCTTGCCATCAGGTTTGACCAGGGGCCACGTCGAGATCTCTCAACCTCAACCGGATCAGTTCAGTGTTTTCAACGACCAAATAATTTATCAAAGAATCTTCAAATTTAATCATTGTAAAATAATGTGTAATTGACACTATAAACAAAGGGGTGATGACCAATAAGCCTTAAGATTTACTTTACTGACTGGGAGATTAAAGAACCCAAACTTAGGCAAACTTAGACGCTAGCCACTGAAGGACAGGCCATGTCTGGAGGATCCATTGTAGGGTTTCAGGTTCCTCCAGGATTTTAAACTCGTGGAAGAACTTCCAATTAACACCCTGTATTTGTTTTCTCATATTAAGTCTCACATCGACTAATAGATATGCGTAAGTACACCCTAACCAGCCAATTGGTGGTAAAAATGAGAGTGAAAGGAGCAAAGAGATGAAGGGCAGGGTTACAGAAAATAAAGCCTTGGTAATAAGACAAAAAAAAAAAAAAACTTCTACTATCAGTAATCCACTTGAAAGCTGCAAATTTAAAACCAGCAAAACACAGAACAGTTGTGAAGGAGAATGTACGGAAACTGAGCTTTCTACTTTAGGTGGTCCAAAATCTACAAAATATATAGACGCATACGCACGCGCACACGTAAAGGATGTTAATTAAAAGAGAAGTGTCGTACACGCCACATCAATCCCAAGATAAAAGATAAAAGCATTTCCATCAAAAGATTCCTGCACTGCACAAGGGGCATCTTTAATTTCTACCATTGGCGCCCAACATGGACCCCATCTTTCTCAAATAAGGTATTTAATGGGCAATTGCTTCGGACGTAAACAATTGCCCTCGTAACAAAATTTCACAATGGTGGCTATCCCCGCCAGCCAAATACAAAGAGTAGACAAGTTGCTAATAATTAGTACTTATTTTAGTCTATTATTCTTTCTAAATTATGGAAATCATGCATCTCTCCAAAAGCTTCAACGCAAATGTTACTTGAGGACTAACCAGCCATTTCTAGAATTCTTTTAAAGCTCCAGGCAGCCAAAGGATAAAAAAATCTCCAGACACCACGTCCACATTGAGCGGACTGCTATGAATTTTCATTGCTACACTTCAGTTGCCTTACTTCAAGAGAAACACCATTGCAAACGTAATTGATCTCAAATGTTAGGGAGTCGAGTGAAATATTAATGAGCCGCAGGCCTAAGATTAGAAAAAAATTAAAAGCATATATTTTTCAGTCACATAGAACCCTTCGCCTATTGCATTCAAAATGATCGCTCCTCAATCACCTGTTTTACAAATAGCCTTCATAGAATTATTGGGATGAAGGCATTAAAGCAACTAATATTGTTATTGCGGTTAGCTTTCATTAGAAAAAAAAAAAAAAAACTTATTTAACTCCCCGCCTTGACCAGGCCGAAAACCTCAACAATCGTGCGGAGACCAACAAGGAACTTGACTTTCTCGAAGCAAGCTGCCAAAGCCCCACCTAATCCCATGCTATCCAGTTCAGCAGTAGCACAAAATTAACACCACGCGTCGCATGCTAGGACCTCAACCTTACACAAGCACGAGGCATGGAGGTATGATTACCAAAAACCCTGCTTTCTAACCATGGGGTGCAACGTTCTTTGTCATATTCAAGGACCAGAATAAATATAACCTAAAACAGAAATCGATATCATCACTGAATTTGAACTGAGGTTAAATTTCACATCATGTTAAAAAAAGTGAGAGAGAGAGAGAGAGAGAGAGAGAGAGAGAGTTTCCGAAATGGGACAATTGAATGAAAGAGAGCATCAAATTATACTGGTCTCCGAATTAAAATAGCGATGATTGAAAGGAAAGGTTGAGAATAAAATATAGCCCTAAAAAGGAAGGGCCAAAGTATTATGACAGAGACAAATAACACATAATGACAGGATAAACAATGTCTCTCATTGCATAGATCAATACAAAGAAAGATTCTGTTTTAGTTCTTTCCAAGGGAAAGCCGTAAGGAATATCAAGAAGTAAAAATCATTCAAAAGAAAAATTCTAGTCTAGAGAGCTTGAAACAGAATGTGTATATGACACGAGTGTGTGCATGTGTGTGTGTGTGTGTGTGTGTGTGTGTGAGAGAGAGAGAGAGAGAGAGAGGCTGCTATTACAAACATGCAAAGTTCAAAAAGACTCCCACCGAATATCAATAGAACAACTCTTTTGAAAGTGCAATTAATAAAAGCAAGGAATGTATCTCATTGATGATGTCAAACTAAGAAATGAAATGCTTGTATGAAAGCATCAAGAAAACACAAAGAGACAACCCAAAGCATTCTCTATCATCTTATCTCAAGAGGTACAAATTGAGCAAAACTGCATCCAGTACATCAGCGAGTATTACATAAACATAGATGAGATGTGCCTGTTTCACAAAACCAGTTATGATCGGAAACCTCTAAAACATTGAATGCCTTCAGAATTATAAGCAGTATGATAAAAGCAAACTAAAAACTTCTGGGATCACTGATAAAACTCATGAATATTCCTACTGTATACCTGGCTATTTCAGGACCCCTTTTCTTTTACGGTCTTTCAAATCACTGGGGATGATGAAAACAGAATCTACACAAAGCCCACCTTTGGAATGAGTGCAATCGATCTGTTTCATGGAGAATCTGACTTCACTTGCAGGCCCTGAGCCAGTCACAATAAATTCACCTACCTTGTATTCCATCCAGCATCCACGCTTATGACCGCCATTTGCTTCATATTGTTCAGTGTCATCTAAACAGTATTCACACAATGCTTCCTGACCATCAGAAGTAGACAACAAAACGTACAGGCTTTACATCCCAACCATGTGTGTGTTCAAAATTGCAAACACGCCGTCCAAGCCTTTTACTAAATCTTCCAAGGTGAAGCCTAAAAGATAGAGTGTAAATATCAGGAGGAAAGGGAAACTTTAAGAGCCCGTCTACTTCAAACCACCAAATTTGCTGCAAATAGGCTATGACATGGAATCTGAAAATTGAAATAGAGCACTGTCAAAAATAGTTAGAGTACTATATTTCCTGGATTTCAGATAGATAACATTATACACAATCAAGCAAATGCATACATATACAAGAAGCAACAAATGAAGCTGAAACACAATCAGGATAACCACTATCAATCAGCAAACCGATCACGTTCAGGAAGGTGCAAAAACAACAGCATAGGAATCAAGATCCCCACATTTTGTGGCAACGACGGAATAACACTATGATTGTTATAAATGCAGTTGGCGCATATTTCTGTGTATAAAGACACCAAATAGGACATGTAACTGGCAATTGTCAAGAACAAATTTGGCAGTCACACTTTCACTTCTAGCAGCAATGCTAGACGAGTGTGTGGAAGAAAGACTAAACAAGATAAAGGCAAGGAGAAAATGGTGGAAAGAGGTGCCAATCCACTCCAAATATAAGGAATTGCTCCTTGAATTATTCTTCCAAAGAGGTAGTATCATATGGATTGAAAGAGAAAGTTGCATATACAGACTCTGACAAGGGGAATAACAGATATGCAAAACATAGACAAATAATAGATTTATACTTCTTCTAAAGATTTGAATAAAGCAAATCCAAAAACCAAAACATCTCAGAATTCATAATCAATGGGGAGAAAGCAAAACATAAGCCATAACTTGCAGAAAGAATGAAGGGATTTACAATCCAATTTGTTCTTTTTTTATGCAACTACTAATGGAATTCTAAAAATATAATGTGTGGGAAGAGAACCATATCATAAAGATGGTTCAGCAATACAGTTTTCACACCCAATCCTGGCCAAACAAACAAAAATGACAAGCTATATTAAAGGGAGGAAAAGCAGGGTGTTCTTCTTCCTTTTTTACCTCGTTTTTCCTCTTCCCTTTTCTTAGGAATGGAGATTAACAATGAAATATTGATGGCAAAATGGACAGCAAAACCAGCTACAAGCACTGGCAAAACCAGACCACAAACTCAAAGATGGGTTTAGCAGGGAAATATACATAACTCAAGCTAATCTTAACTGGATGGCAAAATGTAGGACTAAATCGATACAAATTGAAAGCATCAAATGATCAAGGCTATTTTCTTTTTTAATACATTTGAATGATCAAGTTAAATGCACACGTTAGCAACTTCCAATGGGATGAGAAGAGCACAAAGGTTCCTTGCACTTGAAATCTAGAAAGCTCCACTAAAGCTCCTGCCTTAATCATGACTAAACTGAAACCAAATATAAGTCAAAATATTCAAGCCAATTTTACAATGTATGGACACTGCAAGGAACAAGTTACTTCTGGATTCAGATGGCATTATCTTATTATACCATAGAATGATTCCGAGCCCAAGTTCCTACCTAGATCCCAAGTCTGTATTCCAACCCAGAGATTAGCATGGAGGGGGTTTAGAATCCAATGACACAGCCACATAGACCTTGTATAATGGAACTTGAGAAATGTTGCAGTCCTCCCAAATGTTGCAAATTGCACCCTGAGAAATTTTGCAGTCTTATTCCTAGTGTGAATAATGAACAAGTATGATACTTAAGACAATTGTCATGGTATACCATTACCATTCCACCTTCAGTATCATATTGTGAAACAAGCTTTCCCATATATCCTTTAATTCTATATTAAGTTAGCCAAACAGAAACTAAACTAAAATCACAATTTGATAATTCCCTAAGCACTCTAAAACCACCAACCAGCAATCAACAGTAACAGCACTAGTTACCAGAATCGGTTACAATTGCAAAGGGAATCTTGAAGCTGCATAACCAAAGAAATCACTTCAATACCTGAACCACCAAATAGACATTTAAAATTGAGAATCATGGTGCCAAAACTTAGCATTTCTTTGGGCTTGTCTAGAACAAAGGATCAGAATATCGAGAACGTTAACACCTCTACAGAATAAAACAGATACACAGAACATCTCAAAAACAACACTAGTGCTCTCCTTGCAATAGCATCAATTTATCCAACAGCCAAAACTATCGACCATTTTCCATATACGTCTAGTCCTCTTCTAAAGCCTCCGCAGAGAAAGGAAATGAATGAACAATTTACTGCTGCTTGTTAAAGCGCCAACTGTAAATTCGGCAAGAAATAAGACAAAAGGCTTGCTCATATAGAAGTAACAGTATGACCATCAAAATCGAATTAAAAACAAACCTAGATTCTTCAGTAGGCACCCAATTCCAATATCTGCGGTCCTCGATCCCAGTTATGGCCATCCCCTTGGCCGATATCGACATGCAAATCCTTCCCGTCACCCTATCCAGCCAAACCTCCTGTCCCCAAAAAGAAGATTATAATGTTTTTCTTTTTTTTAAGAAGGAAACTATAAAACCCTAATTTATAATAAAAAGGGGGCAACACTCAAAGAAAACCCTAAAACCTTATTGCCATCGTCAAAAGGAACCGGCCGCGAGAGGAGGGCAAAGATGTCCTTCTTTGACAAGTTCTGGTAGCGTTCGGGAGGCACCAAATCGAGCAGATCCTGATAATTCGATGGCAACTTCTGTTCCCAAACGGAATCGGAGGATGCGGCGCCACGGAATGCCCGGTTCAACCGAGCTAGATTACAAATCTCCGGCGGGGTAAGGTAGGTGAACACGCACGCCACGCAGCTCTCCGGTATGTCACCGAGCCCCGGTCCCATGACCGCGCCGTTCGCTCCCTCCGTCAGGTTCGACAGAGCCGCACCCATAGTGCCGCCCCTCTCCCTCACTGTTCCTTTAAATCTTACAATTTGTTTTCGTGTACAAATGCGTGTGCGTGTGTGTGTTTCAGCTCATTTTACGAGTGTTTGTTGGGTGAGAAAAATTCCGCGAGCTGGGAAGTGCGCGCTCGTCCATTTTCCTTTCCGAGAAAGCTGTTTTTTTTTTTTTTATTTGGAGCAGACGGGAGAGAAAACCGTGGGTAACACACAGGGCGATGGAGTGGCGACCCCGTAGACTAGGTGGGGTCCAATGGAAAATCAGAGCTAATCATGGACGGTTCTGGTCGTGAAATTTTCTTGGCGAAGTTTAAAAAAGAAAACCATAGCGCAAAAAAAAAAAACACAAAACACAAAAACAAAAAACATCGTTTTACACTTCTACTTTTTACATCGAATTAAATAAGGCTTAAAAAGCCGTTTTCCACACTGTTTGGATTTTCTTTCTTTTTTTAAAAAAAATTCAACGCCAATATGATGATGTTTTCTTCGACGTTTTTTATTTTAAATATGAGAGTATTCTTTACCAACCTGATCTCTTGTTCGAGTGATTTATTTAATTATTAAAGTGCTGACTCCAAAAATTATCTATTTTATCTTTTTTATCATTTGCTGATTTGCCGCTCGCAAACCTGAAGGATTAGTTTGAGAATCATCAAAGTACAAATAACAAAAATAGAATAAAAATAAAAGAGAAAACACAAAGCGTGACCAAACAGAAGGCGCTTAGCTGGCAGAGTGTGCATTCCCGTTGGTCGACAGAGGGGAGTGTTCATTATAACAGATCTAAGAGCTTCTTTCTTGTAAATACTTGGACTTCAAATCTCAATCATGATGCCCTTTTTTTTTTTTTGGGACCGAATTGAAGAAACGGACTCAGCAACATATACACATAAATTTACCGCCTTACCCAAATGTCTAAAAAAGAAAAAAATCCCAACAAAAAGTCACAGCACCTCCCAAAAATGTCTTAGGAAAGGATCGTGTGTACTTATGATGATGCTGTCGGTTCGTGTAATTAATATCAATTTATACTAATTTTACAGTTAAGTTTATCCACAAATATCTAGAGAGTTAACAATAAAGTATAGCAAATATTGTGGACCTGGTTATTATGAGATTTTGTGTCCTTATCAAGGAAAAATGGACAGCCATTGATTGTTATGATTTTTTTAATTGTAATAACTTTCGCAATATTTGCGTGATAAATATATAAAATATTTTTCTAATTTATATTATTCGAAGTTCGATAATTAATTATAATGTAATAATTTTTTTATTATAGTTTATATAATTATGTTAGTTGATAACTATATTTTAAAATTAATATTGTTTAAGTAATTTATGAAAACTTTTATAGCAATTTTCAAATAAATTAATCAAAAACAAAATAAAATTCGCCTATAACATGAGTAGATAACTTTTAATATTCCCAATCCGATCATATTCGATGTCAGGCAACAATTAACACGTCGGATCAGCCGTTGCAAATCTTTATTTATAATAATAATAATAATAATAATAATAATAATAATAATAATAATAATAATATCAACTGTTGGAAAATTTTATTTGGAAAGAATGGACGTCAACCGAACTTGAGGACCTAATTGGAAGTAGTTGTAACGCTATTTAGGAAACAACAACATCCCATGTTCCGCATTCTAAAACCTTTTAAGAAAAGTATTAAGAAAGAAAACTTTTTGAAAGAAAATGGGTAAGAAAGTTTTCTTTTGTTTGGTAATGACGTTAGAAAGAAAATGTTATTCATGGACCCCCACTAAAATATGTGCTCACCAAATCGGAACAATTGTGGCGTTCGCGAGAGAAAGTTCAACAACAATAATTTTTTTGCATTATTGACAACACTGCCCCGCGCCAATAACCACAAGTCTTCCTTCCAACCGTGCGAAAAAGTAAATTTACAAATGTAATTTTTATTTCTCTTTATTTTTTCATAATATCTATGTAAAAATAATAATAAAAAAAATTCAATCACTCTCTTTCCATTCTTTTATTACATTAAGTTTACACGTCAAGGCAAGAATGAAAAATTATATCCAACAATATTGAATTAATATTTAATTTGATGTGTATATTAATTAAAAAAATGTTAATTAATGATACTTATTGCGAGATATAAAAGATGTTTTAAAGGTAAGTTAATTACATTTTTTACTGCAATAAATAAATAAAATCAATAATATAAAAATTATTTTTTTGGTAATTTTGTATTTAATATACGTTTTAATAACTATTTTTGCATAGTAATTGTTTAGTACATTCATTTTGACCCACGGTCTGTTTATTGCAACTGCGACGCAGCGTATTGAGAATCCTTTTAAGTATACGTGGAAAAATCTTGCTTGGCACACCATAGAGCCAACCAAATCATATCGCAGCGTCACACGCTGCTTGGAGTACGCGACCGACACTCGCTCAGGGGGCACTGGCTTTTCACACGGCTTGACAGAGCACGATCTGCCAGCGCAGCAAACGTTGCTTCTCGTTTGTCGATGCCTACAATTTGAGAGACAGCATGTTTCGTGTGTGTCCAGGGGCGTCCCTCTTCCACTCAATCGGGGCGCCCCACACCGACCCCCCCCCCCCCCCGGCCGGGAGTGAGCACTAATCACGGCTGCTACATTTCAATTGGCAATGGCAATTGGGAGCACTAACAAACAATTTGCATGCACACATTTTGCTGGCTTTTAAGGAAAATCAAAAGCTAATCATGCCTTCCAGAGAGCGGCCGGATGGATGTCATTCTTCATCGTAGGAAATTAAGGGTTCAAATTTTCAGGTGAATTTCATTGAAAAATATATTAAATATCTTAATTAATATTTATTTCATTTTCTAAGATCGTAATATCTTTTGATGGCGTTGGACCTCACTTATGAGGAATAACTGAAATGTTCTTGTCGTGTGCATAATTTTTTTTTGTGTGAAATCTTTTATTATGATGTCAATCGATATTAATTATATATATTTGCAAGAGACTATTAACTTTTTAGATAAATTTTTTTATATAATGCACATAAATATGGTCTGTTTTTTTTTTTTTGTGTAGTTGGGTGGAACTCGCGAGTGCATAAATGTAACTATGCATTTATCTTTGGCTGTGACTTTTTATGTAACATTTGAAAAAACAATAGGAATTTTGTACCATAAAAATCGTTTTCAGGTAGCCATTTTAGTAGGTTGAATATTCCGAATGGAAGCCTAATGATATCCAAAGGATGTGAATTAACTGCTGAAAATGAAAGTTTGCTAATAATTTACCATGTTTCGATGTATTATATAGTTTGGGTCTAAATTTTTTAAATGGTGCCCTTTCTTAGTTAAATGTAGAATTATACATTATGATTGGGTGCAAAGAATTTGTTGAAGTATTAAATATTTTTTTATAAAAAAATTAAATAAAAAAGCAGGTACCTTTAATTTAAAGTCACAAAAATAATAATTAACATCTTTGTAATATTTTTTATCAAAAAAAAAGAAGACAATGAATTAGAACTTTTTTCTGTCCTTGAATGTCGATTTAGAATTAAAAACAAACAGAATTAGATAAAAAAAAAACAATTGGGGCTACGAAATTAAAGCTGCCTCGACTTGCCTAGTATTTTTTTGAGTTTTTTGTTTTCTTTTCATCACATATTTCCTTTTTTTTTTTTTTTTTTAAGACTTTTCTAGCCAGCATATAGAGTTTGATTTATGGTTGCTAAGGCCAACTGGGGGAGACGCAAGAGAAATCCGACTGGGGGAGGCTGACGACGCTCACGAGAATGCATATGATTGTTGACACGTCACCCGTGAGATCCTCAAGATCTCGGAGGCCGCACTTTTGCAGATCTCTCTCACATGAAAAGGAAAATTTGTTGGATGGGGGCCCAATGCAGTCCTACTAACGGGAGCCTGTTGGAAGGGCCGATGTTTCCAAGTCCAATATTGCGTTCTGGGAAAGAAAAGTATCATTTGACAACGCTTATTAAATATATATATATATATATTCTAAATTGAAAAGTAAAGAAATTATTTTAATACTCTTTTTCACGTACTCTTTATATGTTTTATGTCTACTCTATAATTCTTTAAATGCTTTTTATATAATGATGATCTTCGTAAAATAATTTATGTACTTATACTAATTGTTAGTTGAGCAGTATTGAGTGTCATTTTCTTTAGGGCATGTGAAAACAAATCCAACTCTCACAATTTTAGGCTCAAACACCAAAAAAAAAAAAAAAAAAGTATGCATGCTTAAATAAATGCATATATTGAGTGCCCAAAAATAGAAATTTATTTATTTATTTATTATTGAAATTAAATGTGAGATTTAAAACTCTAAACTTATCTAACAAGAATTTTGTTCTTGTAACCAACTAAATTACTTAACCTTATAACCTTATCTTGTCTTAAAATTCAGATAAAACAAAATAAAGATGAAACTTAAAAAAATACATGCAAAGGCGAAATTTGGTGCTTCCTTCCTCCGTCTCTTTAACTTTTTATTTTCCACCTCCTCCACTCTGAGATGTATCAGATCCTTTTTATTTTTTATTTTTTCGGTCAAATCAGATACCCCTTACGTTGCTAATAGGGTCTTTTTCATTTTTATTTATTTTTAAAAATAAATCCGTCTTTTCGGTATGTTTAAAATTTAACGTGGACGAGGTCTTTCAAAAAGACACGAAAGAATAAGCGAATTGGGGCCGCGTTGTAATTGCACATCACTGCCTCTTGCGAATTTAAAATTGTGCATTTAAATAAGCAAATTTAACGTGCACTTGCATACCACTGTCTTTGAAAAAAAAAGAAAAGAAAAGAAAGAAATAAATAAATAAAATTGCTTCTAGTGTAATTTTTTCATTTGGTTGGGTAAGGAAAGTTCTTTCTTGTTTTGTTATTTACTATTATTAATTTTTTTAATGATTTTGGTTCTTAGACATTGACGTGCAAGTTGCAACAACTTTACCTAGGAAGAACAAATGGGGCGATAATTATCGCATCTAGCTGTCTCGTCAAATTTTATTTTATTTTGTCTAGATGAAGAGTTACGTAAGACTCAAAATTAATTAAGTCGTAACATATTAACATTTTACGAGGCCAAAAAGGGGGAAATAAAAACTTTTATTATAAAGGATCATTATTTAAAATATATTTTAAACGTACTCAATTGTCATTAGCCGTGAACAAATTGAGTTCCTAAAGACCGCCGTAATCGAACGAGAGCTGATCCATTGAGATCTAATCCCAAGAGCAAAGTTATGGTCAACTTTTTTCTAACACGAAAACGAAATGCACATTGGGGAAGAAGGGTAAAGGTAACTTACATCGATTTTTAAATTTTTTTTTTCTTTTCTTTTCTTCTAGAGAAATAACTGGACAAATGTGCCCACAAGCGAGCCATTTGTCCATAAGTGGTTCAAAGTCATTTGTCATTCTGAGCAGAGAAGGCAACGAATTCATAATTACAAGATGAAAAAAATTATTTCTCTTATATAATGAATCAAAGCAATTGAAATGAGCGTATGATATTAGATGCTAAAATATGTATATCAGCCAAAATGATTGGTTTGGTTGTCTAATTATCATTAAATGGTAAACATGGTCCGCCCAATTATTTCTCCATTAAATGACCCATTTAGAATTTCAGATTTATTATATGTGACATGACACAGGTAAATTGTAATTTTTTTTTTTTTTTTTTTTTTTTCTGAAGTCCAGATGCATTTGCCTAATTGATAGTTACATATTTTATATTCAGTAACTTTTATTTTTTTATATACATATTATTATATTAATAATTATTAATATTATTACACATATAATAAGTAAATTTATAATTATAATCATTGAAAGCATATTTTCATATCATACTCATCCTCTTAGTGTTAACAAAGAAGTATTCAATCCAAATGTTTCTCATAGAATTTGGAAACAAGAGATCGTGGAAGAAAAATCAACCTTAGAGGAAAAATAATAATAATAAATAGCATATCATACTAAACTATTAATTAATCACATTCAATAGGATTTTTTTTTTAATGGCCTTAGAAGGCGTGTGGTGTTTGAGGCCAAACTCCTTCCTTTTCCGTAGGTTTTGAAAAAAACTGTGGGTTTTCAGCATTGATCAAAAAAGGCGGTCGAGCAAAACCATGGGCAGTATTCTGTCAGAAAACAGCACCACCCTTCAGTCCCTAAAAACCCAACTGCCAAGGTCCCTCCGTTCCCATCTATGCATCTATAATTACTTTTCCTATCCAGCTAACGAAGCCACCCCCGATCACCCACCAGCCCCCTTTCCTCCTCTCTCTCTCTCCTCCAAACCATTTGGTTTGTCTTCAAAAAGTTGAATAAGTGTTGAATTTTTCTGCTTATTTTTTTGTATTTTTGCTGGGTTTCAATTTTCTCTGGGTTTTCAACCTATTGACGTTTACGTTTCAAGTTCTTTCTAATCAGTTTTCGTGCTTTGAGCGGTCAGCTTTTCTGGGTTTTTTTTCCTGAGATTACTGGGTAAGTTTGTTTGTTTGTTTTTTGTTTTTGGTTTTTGGAAATCTTTTCTAGCTTCTAGTTTGGGAATCCTGAACTAATATGCGGGTGTAGAATTACAGCCCATGAGTTTGATGGAGCATAATGGTTTTACTTGTGGGATATTGCCAGACTTGACATCAGGAATGTTAGGGCTAGAAGTTCCAGTACATCAGCAACAAAACCCTCAAAATTCTCAAAGCCAGCAGAACCCCTACCACCAATTGCACCACCCTCAGATGGTAGCTTATGCCCACCATCATGAATCTGATCATCAGCATCGCCCACAAGCGCAGGACCATGTCAAGCACGCTTACCCATATGGATCCTCAACAAGACCCAGGCAACAATTATCATTGAGTGATGAAGATGAGCAAGGATTCAATGGTGATGATAGTACTACTAGTGATGGGAAAAGGAAAATGTCTCCTTGGCAAAGAATGAAGTGGACCGATAACATGGTTAGGCTCCTTATAGTGGCAGTGTATTATATTGGCGATGAGGCTGGTTCTGAGGGGAATGACCCCACAGGCAAGAAAAAGGCTGGTGGGTTGGCCCAGAAGAAAGGGAAATGGAAGTCTGTCTCAAGGGCAATGATGGAGAAGGGTTTCTTGGTGTCCCCGCAGCAATGTGAGGATAAATTCAATGACTTGAACAAGAGGTATAAGAGGGTTAACGATATACTTGGCAAGGGAACTTCTTGCAAAGTTGTGGAGAATCAGAGTTTGCTCGATACAATGGATTTGTCGCCAAAGTTGAAGGGAGAAGTAAGGAAATTACTGAATTCCAAGCACTTGTTTTACAGGGAAATGTGTGCCTATCATAATAGTTGTGGCCATAGCTCTGCTGCTGTTGCTTGCGGTACTAATCTCTCGCCAGATGTAGTCAGGGACCAATCGCACGCGCAGCCCCAACAGGCAACTGAACAGCAGCAGCAAAGGTGTTCCCATTCGTCCGAAGGTGCCCAAATGATGACCAATTTGAGGACAGAAACAGAGGGGTCAAAAATGGCAAAAACGGTGCTCAATGAAGAAGACGATGAAGAGTATAATGATAGCTTTGATGAGGATGAAGATGACAATGGTGAGGACGAGTACGAAGATGAGGCAAGGGAAGGCAATTCAAGGGGTCAAAATAGGCATGGACAAGAGGATGAAGATGACCATGATGAGAAACCGTCAGAAAAAAGGCCAAGAAAGGATGCCTGCTCTTTGACTTCATCTTCGATGCACCAATTTAATGGAGAGTTGATGACTCTGATCCAAGATGGGTCAAAGAGTCCGTGGGAGAAGAAGCAGTATATCAAGCTGAGATTGCTACAGCTACAAGAGCAGAAAATGAACTATGAACTACAAGCATTTGAGCTAGAAAAGCAAAGACTAAAATGGGTAAGATTTAGCAGCAAGAAGGAGAGAGAAATGGAGAGAGCACAGCTGCAAAACGAGAGAAATCGGCTTGAAAGTGAGAGAAAGGTGCTTCTGGTGCGCCAGAAAGAGCTGGAGTTGCTCGATCTGCAGCATCGTCATCAGCAGCAACAAATTTCCTCGAACAAGAGGAGTGACCCATCTTCCATTAGCGAACTGTAACGTAACGGGCTGCATTAGGTAGCTTTTGGCAAGTTAAAATGGTTGCTTTTGTTTGTGTTTTTATTTTAGGATTTTGTTATCAGATAGCATTTTTCTTTTCGAATGTATCACAGGTCACAAGTGTTTTTCCTCGGACGCCAAATTCAAATTGGAGCGAACCAACATTATTTTTGGGTCTTGGAGGAAGCGAAGAATCAAATAAAGTGCTTCTTGTGCACGCCCCGTGGGACTCGAACCCACAATCGTCCGATTGGACTCCTTATCCAATAGGCCACAGACGCATGAACATTAAATTGTCTCAGTGCATTTCATAGTCAATTAGTTCTGGAGATTTTATAACGTTTACACCCTCTCCTTCCGATTGCAGCACGAGATCAAATACTAAATCATGTGCATTGTAAGCCAACAAACCCACATTTACAGATAAATTAAAAAGGCAAGAAACAAACTGGGGTTTGAATTTTAATGCTTCAATAATGGGATCGCGGACGTACCATCTTTAATAATCTCGTTTACCAAAAGCTCTCAAGTGGTTTTATCATTGATCAGTTTACGTTCATTAAATATTTCAACAGGTCACAGGCCCAGTCCTCCAAGGCTGAGAATACATATCTTCCAGGGGACAGCACCGAGATCCACCGCCTGCCGTAAAAAATCAAGCGGGAAAATTCCATAAAAAGGAGGTAAGGATAAAGTAGTCTAATTTTCAAGCTCAATAATCTTGACCACGGAAGCATCCCCAACTTGCTGGGAAACTACAACTCTGTCATGAGGCTACATTACTCCAGAGGCCTTTCCACGATTAAGAGCAATCTTCAGAACAGACTGATTCGTTCCACTCGTAGATTCCGCCTGAAAAGCCAAAGAATATTTTGATTTACAGCACTGTTTCCAATTAATGCTACAGAAAGACAATGCCAAGGCAATCTGCTTAGAATGATGTTCTCCCAATGGCATGGAGAACGGCACATGCATGACGAGGACTACTCTTTTTGGTAACCAGTTTTGCGCCTAATCACATTGACTGGGTGACTGCCTGTTGCATTGCCTATGCTTTTAAGAATTAACCCAGATCATGACCAAGCATCAATCCTGAAATCCGGGGAAAACAGAAGCAGTGCATGGCACAATCCAATACCACTTTGACCGCAAAGAGAACCAAAAAACACATTATTCACGTTTACTTAATGCAAGTTTTAAATGTGATTGTGATCCCCAGGAAGAAGCAAAGGACACTGCCAGAGTGGCAGTGTTCTTTATCACACAAATCACATCACTGCCCTTCACCTCAGAAGCCTGCTCAATGCCATTAAAGACTCCATAGTCAAGCAAAGGGGTTAGTTTGTTTACCAGACATGCTTGTACATCTTATTCCCAACATATGGCTAGATTCTCTATTCCCTCATTTTCAGCAGGCAGCAACAAATTCTCAATTCAACTTCTTTGAGCCTTAAACCAGTCTAATCGAGGACTTGGTTTCCTAATCTTAACTCCAACCATACAGAAGTGGTTTCACTTCCAGTAAACAGGTATTGACCAATGAATATGGTGTCTCCTGGCTTCACTGCCTGCAAAGATCATTGCCAAAGGGGGTCATGAAAATTGCAATAGAAAAACATAGCCCCAAATACACAATTTTTAACTTTAAGAACAGAATTGGAAATACTTTCAATTGTAGTAAGCAAGCTATTTTATAGCATCTACCCAAAGCTACAACTTAATGTTTACCCCTCAGCATGTTATCTAAACACCATTTAACATGATGAGCATTTGAGTGACTCAACAATAAAAAACTCCACACAAACGTTGTTTCACTAATAACGGCCCAACAAAGACTACTAAAAAGTGAAAAGCCATCTAGATTTCATTGATTTGAGTGGAGATCTTCAAATCTCAGATAGCCCATCAAAATTTATTGGCAATACTTCTGACGAAGCTTGTTGCTCTTGATCTGGGGTTAGAACAACTAAACCATCAGCCTTAAGTGAAATGGATTTTTCACTTCTGTTAATAACCTGCAACTCACGACCCAATGTGTCCAGCATAACCAGGAGATGAAAATGCACCTACTTAAATCCTCGCCTTAACTCATTCCCACTGTAACAGCATTACATTGGCAGATAACACATGGCCTTTGGGATTCTCATAAAAAGTAGCTTTCTCAATTTCAGAAGCAGACTCATCAAAAGAAAGGTTTTCAATAAAAATTAAACACATCATAACTCTACTAAAAATACTCATTCTCATGGTAGTTATTTAGATTTATTTAAAGGGAAAAAAAATACAAGCTATCAGTCACTACCAACAAGAACGTCGGATGACCCAAAAAAAAAGAGAGAGAAAAAAAGAAAAGCAAAAAAACAGCAAAAACTCTTAAAAAAAAAAACTGAGAAACATACAGCACAGAGCTTCTTGGTACTCTTGACAGCCGCCTTCAAGTTTTCTAAAGTCTCCTAGTGATACTCTGGGTTGCCCACGAAAAATCGAATCTTGCCACTGCCCCGAGAACAAAACATTCAAATCCAACCGATCCCTCAGCATTCCGATGAAACTAAGAAAAATAAATAAATAAAATAAAAACAAAATTGTACCAGACATTCCGGCATTAAGGCAGTCAGAAATAACCTCCACGGATCGAGACTTGGGCCCCAGAGTCCCCACAATCTTCGTCATTACCGGCAAGAAACTTGAAAATCACGACCAAAAGCACAAAAAATATGCACATATATCTATAATTAAAAATAGAAAAACATCTATGCAAATTTTTAAAACCCATGAAGCCAAAGATCCACGAAGCAAGTAGCCATTGAAACAAGCTCCCAACAGACATGAAGTTAAAGACTCCCTATTGGCAGGCACTTACAGACTTGGATGACTCCAGAATTGAAGCCATCCTTATTGGGTCCTCGAGAAGCAAATGATTCGAATGCATCTTCTCCAATCGAAAACCGATAAAACTAAACGTATAATGAAGCGACCAAGCTAGCGAGAACGAGAAAGGGAGACAGAGAGCACTTCCATCAGACAGTGGCGTGACACGACCTAAGGTTGGCTCTAGCCTATTTTCTGGTTCTGTTTAAGCTCCTCGTGGGCCCCAGAATATGCTGCCCTCCCATGCCCTTTTTTTCATTTTTTTTTTCGAATCAATTATTTTTGTCTTCGCTTTTTTACACGTGTAAGACCGTACCATTAGATAGCCTAACGGCGGCGTATCTGATTATAAGATACATGAGAGTTTCATGTGCTGTCGTGTACTGGATTAACATCCGCAGCTAGTAAACCGAACAGCTTTCCGTGGAATAGGGGAAAGCCGAAGCCCAAAACAATGAGCAGCGCGTGGAGGCAAGAACTCATAGTTTTGATTGGCGGCGTGCTGGTCAGGGCTTGCTGGCCAGTCCTTCGAGTGTCTAATGGAAGCCAACGCGTGCTTTGGGTTTGAGGAGGGAGAAATTTGAGGTGCCGAAGGCGGTGCCCATGGAAGCAAGTAACCCAGTACAATTTGGGATCAAATAAAAAATGCTTCTTTTTGTTTTTTTGGTAGATATAAGTTTTTTTGAGATCAAATAAATGAGCGTAATAAAAGTTTTTACTTTTCCAAAACAACAAAAAAAAACATAATTTACCGTTAATTTATTATTATTATTATCATTTACTTTTAATTTAATATATTTAAATTACTTAATCTTAATTTTAGTTTAAAATAATTATTTTGTTACTCTATGAGACTAAATATTTCAAAATTCATCTACCAAAAAAAACATATTTTTATACAATTGAATTTATTATATTTAATTTTATTCAATTAACACATTTATATATTAAAATCAATTGAATTATTTCAAATTACTTAGAACAATATTAGTGAAGATAATTAAGAATATTTATAAAAATTAAAATTTCATTTAAGTATTAATAAAATTTTATTTATTTAAATTTCAAAAAAAATCAGAATAATTTTTTTATTTTTCTAAAGTATTGTGCTCTTATTTCATTAAATAATATGGAGTGATGTAAATAATTTTAGTATATAAAATTATTTTCTTCCTTGTAAGGGATTACATTTCATATTTCTTTTTTTAATAAGAAATATTTTACATTTTTTTGAGTTACAAAAATAATGATTGAATTGAAATACATTACTTGAAAAATTGAATTTGAAAATTTTTAAATTTTGATAACTCTAAATAATCATTGCAAATGTTTAATAAAAACAAATTGTCAATAAAATAATCCACTTTGCAAAGAATAGCATCAATTTTTTATCTCTCAAAAATAGATTAATAAATGCCTCATTTTGTATCTAACTCAACCTAACCAAACGGACGGCTGGGGTGCAACGAGGCCCCACTCTATTATTTAACGGGTCCGTCACCCTCCGTCCCACCGATTTCACGACTCGTATGTTCCGTTAAAACCACCGCCTTCTCCCGTGCCTCAACGCAGCGCCTTGCTTCCCTAACGCCGTCGTCCTACAGCCCGTAACCTAGGACCCTCGTAACCCTTGACCGTAACGGCCCATTCCAATGGCTTCCTGTGACGACGATTTCCCTCTTATCGGGGACGACAACCACCACCAAACAAACCATCACCACCATATTCTCCACCAATCCTACGCGCCCCGCCGTTTCTCAACGAAAGCGACTCAGATAGGCGCCCCACCTAAATCGATCCTCCCTCCTCCCTCCTCTGCCGCCGGATCTGGTGCCAGCAACAACAACCTTGGCGGTGGCGAAGAAGGAGAAGAAGCGGATGATAACGATACCGATTCAGCTTTTCCCCAAGCAAGTCCGTTTAGCGAGAACTCAAATCCGTCCAACAGCGAGGCAAACGTACGGACAGAGAAGAGAACTGATAGACAAGATCAGACCGATGGAGGCGACGACGACGACAACAACGTTAAAAACAATAGTTATTCTTACAGTTACAAAAGAGCAAGAGCCTCCGGCAGCGCCGCTGGAGAGTATAGGAAGGATCGGGAGGAGTGGAGCGATGCGGCGATTACTTGCTTGCTGGACGCGTACACTGAGAAGTTTTCACAGCTGAACAGAGGAAACCTCAGGGGCCGGGACTGGGAGGAGGTGGCGACAACGGTGAGCGAGCGGTGCGAGAAGCAGACGAAGACGGTGGAGCAGTGCAAGAACAAGGTGGATAATTTGAAGAAAAGGTATAAGCTAGAGAGGCACAGGATGAGTAATGGTGGCGTGTCTTTCAGTCATTGGCCTTGGTTTAAGAAGATGGAGGGGATCGTCGGAAATTCGTTCCCTGCCAAGGCTGCTGCCGATGAGTACAAGGGCAGTTCTGGTGGTTCTCCTGCAAACGTGATTAAGCAGCCCAAGAGGTAGCTTGCTAGCCTTCGGTTTAATAGTTACGTTTAGTTGCCGGAAGATTGTTACTTCTTGGCCTTTGCCTTCCAAAGAGGGTGAACCATACTTGGAACTTGCAAGCTTCGTATTCCTTATGAAAAATGGCCAAAACTTAACAGTAACCTTTTGCATTGCAAAAGTACGATTGGTATGCCTGATTATTATGGTTTTGATGACTCGATCTGGAATTTGGGAAAACAGGATATTTTTGTAAAGCTAAGTTTCCATTCCACTGAAAGGAAGACAATGGTTGATCTCATTTATATTAAATAAAAACATGTGCTTCGAACTAGTTGCAGTGCCAGTGCTTCCGTTGTATAATATTGTTTTCTGAATTGAAGTTGCTAGGTTGTTTCCGTGCCTCAGATAGCATTATTCCATATTGCAATTTATGTTATTTTATCTTTTGAGCTTCTTTTGATCATCAAGAATGAATTTTTTTTTTCCTAATCTTGCCTAACCTGGGCATGTAATCAGGAATGGCAGTTTTTTCACTAGTGATTTTTCATTCTCATCCCCTTTATTCTGGGCTGCAAATATCTCATTGGACGAAAACAAAGCATTTATCACATCTTCATTCACATTCTTGGTATCTCATTTTTGTGAATCAAATGGGGCATTGAAGTTTTCCAGTTTGGACCTTTGATTTCAATATAGTGTCCACCTGTAAGATCATTTAGAAAACTAAGGTAATGTATCCCAATCTTCTCAATTGTACTTGTCTTGGTGAAATTGCATGCCTTGTTTCTCTCCACATTATATTTCATTATATAGCAATACTCATTGGAGTGTATCAACGGAAAGAATGTTTTGTGCTTGGCTGATTATCATCTCCAAACTGCTCAAGGCTGCACCTGAATATTTTGCACTTTTGGTAAAGCGGCAATTCTTTGATCTATTTTCATTTACACTTGTATTTTTATGTTTGGCAGATACCCAATCATGAGCTTAAGCCCTGTGGGTCAGACAAATAGTGTCAAGTCTAAATCACCATCCAACACGAGATGGCGGAGAGTAGTCTTTAAAATCAGTGGTGTTGCTCTTGCTGGCACTGGTCCTAACAATATTGACCCGAAGGTTAATTGTGGCCTTGCTCTATAAGTAGTGAATTTTATGGCACCTAATAGCCATACTCTTAACTAGTGTATTATATAATTGCAACGCATTAAAAAATTTTGAGTTAATCAGGACTTGAATTGATGATTTTGAATTTTAGGTGTTGTTGCTGATTGCTAGAGAAGTTACAATGGTGTGCCGCCTTGGAATAGAAGTAAAACCTGGCTATGTGATTTCCCATTACACTTGGGAATTTGTCATGTCTTCATGAATTTGACACAGTGCAGGCTTTTCTATGATTTACAGGTTGCAATTGTTGTTGGAGGTCGTAACTTCTTTTGTGGGGACTCTTGGGTGACTGCAACCGGTTCAGATAGGCACACTGTATACCAAATTGGGTAATTCATTACTTCCATGGAACAATGTTTGCAATTTTATCTTATGGAATGTTTTAATTTGATATATGATTATGCTATTGTGAGTATGGAACATGAAGCTTAGCCTAAGCCATCTTTTGTCTGTCTCGTTGCCACAAACTTTGTTTGCTTTCTTTGGTCACTCTTTCCTGTTTGCCTCCTACTATAAGTGATGCACAATGTCCTCATGACCTCTTCGTATGTGCCTGGTAACATCAGATCATGACATGCATTTTCTGTGCCCATTATGCTTTTAGAGCTTAAAGACAGTTCTGAGTGTGCCAGGGGAAGTTGAGCATTTATTCAAAGTCACCTGTCATTGTGATGTTGCATACAAGTTATGCACTCTAGATGCTCCCTTAAAGATTTTGGTGTATAAATTTACAAAATTAGTTTTGACATTGGAATTGTTCAGATTTGTTAACGAGTGGACATCATGCTGTGTAAAGGTTACCCTGGGAAATATGTATGATTTTGAAAGAATGAGTTGGATACAATAGTTAATGAAATTTGGCAAGGAAGGAATTTTCATGCTGTGTGCTTGATAAGTGATCTGTTTTCATGGATATGAAGTTTTTTGGTGAAAATTGATCAATATCAGCAAGAATATATACAATATGATTGATGGCTAGTCGTGATACATATGGAAACATTTGCCTTTTGGTCTTTTATGAAATTGCAACATGCAAGTTTCTTCTGTCACTTAATGCTGATCCTGGTCATGATCATGGAGGCCAAAATTGTTGTGACTACTTGAGATTGCTTCTCTAGTGGTATATGCGAGTCTCGTTGTCTGTGGTTAATTATAACATAAATATGCCCTTTGAAATCTGTATCAGTATGATGGCAAGTGTGATGAATTCATTATTGCTCCAGTCGGAATTTGAGAAGGCAGGCATCCAAGCACGTGTCCAGACCACATTTCCAATGCTTGAGGGTGCTGAACCTTACAGCAGGCAACGTGCCATTAGACATCTTGAAAAAGGAAGAGTTGTAATTTTTGGTGGCCTTGGTGCTGGCATTGGAAATCCACTATTTTCGACTGACACTGCTGCAGCTCTCCAAGCTTCTGAGAGTATGCTTTGGTGTATTCACATTTCTGTTGTAGACACATCCACTGGCACTTGCTTCTGTATCCCACTTATGGGATAGTTGTGGATTTCACTTGACACTTTTGTCTCCTGCAGTTCATGCCGAGGCTGTCCTTAAAGGTACCAATGTTGATGGCGTCTATGACTGCCATTCCCGTGACAACAATGTTACATTCGAGCACATATCTTTCAGGGATCTTGTCTCCAGGGGAGCAACATCAATGGACATGATGTCGCTAACCTGCTGTGAGGAAAATGGCATTCCTGGTTAGTACATTGTGTATGCATTTGTTTTTGGATAAATACATTGTGTCGTATTCTTATGATAGTGCTGTACTTTTAGCAATTTATCAGTTCTTGCTCTGGAAGCTCTATGTAGTGACACCGCCAAATTGTTGGACTTTATGGGGTATGTTGACTCCATTCTAACCGTATAATGTTGATTTTCTTTTCCCTGTCAGTTGTCGTCTTTAATCTTCTTCAGCCGGGAAACATCTCAAAAGCGTTATGTGGAGAGCAAGTGGGCACACTAATAGATGGAACTGGAAGGATCACCTAATCTGGTCACATGATTCCATACAAGTTACTGTACCTTAAGAGAGCCTAATTGCTTTTGCGTAGTCCCCGCCTACGAGCAAGTGCTAAGTGCATCTAGACTGAGCAGCACGATGAGTACTCTACGATTAGAGTAGACTAAAAATAGTCTCGCCTTACATGAGAGAGGCCTGGGTAGATCTCCTCACTCACCCGTATTGGTGACAATTATTAGGAGCCACCGATGGATTCGTTGTCGACGATGCATTGCGGTGTATTTTACATTTGTTGGACGGCGTTGGAAATATTGACGATGAACTGGGGGATTTAAGTATTTAGTACTGTGAAAACGTGGTACTCAAGAGTGCTGTACGGTTGAAACTCGTGGCAGTGGGTGTTCTATTTGTATAGTAATAATAGTTATGTTCATATTATATAATTTTAAATTTTTTCTCTTTGACTGCTAGGATGGTTTTTGTTTTGTGATATTATCTAATAATATATTCCTGATAAAGAACTGAGTGAGAAAATTAGCTCAATTAGTCCGATTTTGACGCACCTGCGGAATCTGCGGTTGGGCCGGGTGGTGTCGTGATTGTAGTCAAAACACAATTTGGTGTCTGAACACAATTAGTATTAAATAGTAAGCCCACAATTTACAATTTAGAAAAAATTATTGGTCCTTTCATGTCTTTAGGCCAATGATTTGTGGATTATTATTATTATTATTATTTTAAGAAAGAAGACAAAAATCAACCGCACAAATAGAAATTAGCTAATAGTGTCCAAAATATCGACTTGGCCCTGTACTAGGAATTTCGGAATGACGGAGCGAAGGAAATGAAGGCTCCAGGTTTAACCAATTTCAGATCTTCCACTCCATACAACTCTTAGCCTCTCAATCTCCCCACTTTCTTTTCTAATGGTTACTTCAGTTGTCTTTGCAGGACCATTCTCGTGTTATCCGTCTCAAAAATTATAATTGCAGCCGAATAACAGCTAAAAGCAAGTAAAATTTTTTAAGTGATGAATATGCGCAAGTATGTTGCCTCTTTTTTTTTTTCTTTTTCGCTGCATCGGAAATTATGCGTGAGTTCCTACCATAGCTATTGGGTTGGAGTCCATATAACAGTCTCTTGTGACCCACGCGAGTGTTTTTCACCACTCGCAATTTTAACAAGAACAGTTAAAATTCTCAGACAAGTGAGGACAGGAAAATATACCCTTTTCCTAAACCAAGGTATATAAATTTTCCTCGAGAAAATTCAACCATCACCCATTCCGCAGAACAGAATCCAGGAGAGTAGACAACAAGACAATATACGCCACGTTGTTCTTCATAAATTGCGCACTTTTCTACACAGCTAATAGTGTCCAAACACGCCTCGTTCAGAGCACGGGTGCAGATACTTCACTGTCTCGACTAGATCGAGAAATGTTACAACCATTTTCTTCTTCTTGTTTTTTTTTTTTTTCTTTTTCATTTAAAGTTACCGATTCATACGAGTAGTCCTAGTTTTGAAATGTTAGAGAACACAAAAGTACGAAATACAGACAGATATAACAACCTAATTGTTTCCATGTTCATTTCATCATTTTTAAGGATAATTCAGACAAGAACATGCCGAGGTTAAAAGAAGCTGGCAGTTGGTGCGGTTCTTCCTTTAAACATTATGCTGCCCAGAAATCAAAACTCCAAATTTCCACCAGTGGGCATGTCCATTAATCCAGAGTGGCAAGTATCACATTTTCGAGCACATGAAAGAATGGCTACATGACCCAAAGCCCAGATGGGCCTCATTGGTTGTCCGCGTATTCCACTATCAAGAAGTATATCCATGGTTTTTTGTACCAACTTCTCCTGACACATTACTATTTCCCCTTGGCGTGGATCGACCCATCCATCTTATATCAATTTCTATAAAATTAATTTCTATCACTAATAGAAAAAAAATATTTTTATCGTTATAAGTTATAAAACAAAGCATTCTATGATAAAAATGGGATTCCATTAAGCCATGTTCTAGCTGTGCATATCCAATTTGCTATTATTGAAAAATAAAATATTGGCACGAGTATTTTGTACGGTGCAGAACCTTAAACTTATTGCACTTCTGCCCTTAGTTTGTCCCACCACTTCCAAGTTGCTGTTCCAGATTTCGCTACTGAACAAACAAATAACTCGGGCATCTACTTGACAGCAGCCCCGCTGAATTTACCAGAGGGGCAAGGCACAACTAGAAAAGTAAATGAGCTAGTGAGAGAAAACCTCGATACATTTCTAGTACATTGCACTTGCATGGTTTTGCACCAAACGACAATACATAATTCCTTGGCAAAAGTGCAAAGCATAAAACTTGCCTGGCCTAGTGATGATAAATGCCTTGGCAGGATAGGACATAACCAAAAATTATCTGTCATCTGGTTGATAGATTCTTAGCCTTCAACACTGCAATCCTTAGCACCACTGAAGACCTCACTTCATGAATCGTCCTGCAAAGCATTTCTGGTGTGACATCTGCAAAATTGTGGAGCTCAAGAGAATTGCTAAGGTCCGGCGGAAGTTGGCAGGTGGTAGTGAGAAGAAACTACCTCAGGATGTTCCTTCAGGTCATTTAGCTGTCATACCAGGGCGAGGGGAAAAGAGGTTTGTCATACAAGCCCATTACCTGAACCACCCAATTTTCAAGCAGTTACCAGACCAAGCATACGAGGAGAATAGTCACAACAAAAAAGGTCCCCTGACCATACCATGTGATGAGTTTTTCTTCCCAGACATAATCCATTTGCTCAGAGCAGGCACAAATGTAAGCTCATTCTTTTGTCATGTGGCAGAAGAAAAGCTGGGATCAAGCTTGTGGAAGGATTCAAAACCACTTCTTCAAAGCTTTTCTAGCAGATCCACATGATTGAATAGCTTAAGCGGTTATTGAGGAAGCTGCAACTGAGTAACCACCTCGCATTTTGGATGTTTATGGTGGCATAGGTTTTTCAACCAAAGGTGTCAGTTGAGACAGATAAGCACTAAAGGATTGCTCACAGAATGACATTTATGGCTGCAGGTGTGACAATGGTAGCTTGAACAGTAATATGCACGCACAAGGCAGAAGAGCTCTGCCAATAACTGGCTCAGGTGAGACAGTGTTGTCTTTGGAGAGCTTTTGTGCTGGAAGCAGTTGCAAGCTTAATATTCCCATTTACTTCTGTCGCGTAATAACATTCATTTGCTTCCCAACAAATTGTGTCTGAAAACATGAAAATTTAGTATGTTCCAAACATTGGTGATGATCCCACTTGACAGGGCATGAAATGCCTGTGTTGCCGCCATTTGACGTGCTTCTAAAAGTTTAGCATCATCAAAGAGCTCCATCACGGCTTCACCAAGGTCGACTTTTCCAGATAGCTGCATGAAACAATGAAAAATCTAATGGCAAATGCAAAGATGCATGCAGCTATCATATATCAAGTCATACTTCTTATCACTAACAATTTTTTCCCCAATCTCCCCTCTTTGCAGTACAGTAACAGATCTGACATCCGACAATATTCTTGTAATCCTAACCCAGAAGCCACCATAAGACTTTATTTTGCCATCATTTTGATGTTCAGCTACAAAACTAAAAATTACTTCTTTGATAAATAACACTATGTTTCCAACAGGAAAAGACATCCTGGAACATGAAATTGATTAAAAGCATGAATATGCACTCATGGAAGATTAGGAAAATGCCAGCCTATCATCAAACTGATTATTCCTATGGTTTTGGAATCCAATCTGACCATGTTTGACCAGAATAAAGAGAAGGTGCATGTATCCATTTTGTTTTCCACAAAATCTGAAAGCATAATTGTCATGTAGTAAGTTATCAGCACATATGACCATTTTCACAATTGACTTTGACATTAATGTATGTCTCCAAAACTATGGTATTTTGTGAACACATTTATATAGAAGAAAATGACACTTCAAACCTGCAATGCTGATAAAGGATTTAGTTGTTGCATTTCCTTTATCATGTGTACGAAATGTCCAATGTGACGACCTAAAAGTAGCAAAATGAAGCTTTTAATTGTAACATTTTAACCTTATATGATGCAGTGAAGGCCTCAGAAAGGAAGCAAGAATTCACCTGTCAAAACAGCACAGCCAGCTGCTGCAGCTTCTGATATATTATGACCAGCAAAACGGGGGAAAAAAGAGCCTCCAATCACTGCTATTGGAGTCAACCTATAAATATATCTCAATTCACCTATAGAAAAGGTTTCAAGAAGATACATTGACATTATGAGCTGAATCATCCATAAAGGGAGGATGTTAAGAAGTATTTTTTTATATTTACTATATTAAGCTTATATTAAATAATAATATATTATACAATATTTTACAATAATAAATAATAATATAATAAGTTAATGATAAGTAAAGATAAGCTAGAAGCAGCACACTTGCCCAAAATGTGTAGGGTTATTAAGGTTTCAGTGACCATGCATTTGCTTTGCATTTCTTTCATTCCCTTTATGATTTTGCAACACATACTCACAGTCCAGGTTCCTCTTGGCAAACAGGCAGGGAACTGTTCTATTGTTTTTGAATTGCCTCATTCTTAGTCTGAAAATGTTATTGACTGTCTATTCCTAATGTTTCTGCTAATTTTAGATGACCACATTAGAAGCCATCAGGGCAGTTGAGAATAAAAAGCAGCCACATGCTGGAGAAAGCAACCTTTGAGGGTCAATCTATGAACAATAGTATATGGCCTTTTATCAATGTGAGCCAAATGGTTTTCTTTCATATATAAATTGCGCCTTCAATCAATTGAATGTACCAAGAATAATGTTGTACTAATGCAAAGATGGAAAAGGTAAACAACACCATTTCTATTACCAACACATCTAATATTTGTTTCCTATTCATCACTGCCTAGATCTTTCATGCATATTTGATCATTAATTCCTGGGAGATATTGTCATTTCCATTCATTATTTTTTAATCTCTACAAGCTTGCTATCCTCCTCTATAAACAATCATCAGGTCAACTATACTGTACCCCAAGATGTCATGCCCCAGGTAGTAAATTGTGAATTCATATTATATTAGGCATAGGCTGAAAAGACAATAACAACTTTGATGTCCTGACCTCATTCCCAAGCTACAATGTAGCCCAAAACTAACAAGGGAATTTCTGGAAAACAGATTAAATAGAAAGGTGTTACAAAATTCTGACCTAATGTGTCAACAACATACACATTTATTCCTGGTTTAATTCCTTGGTGTTGGGACCTCAAGGCCACTCTTTGTCCTTGTTTTTGCAATTCCTGCAGTCATAAAAACAATGGTATATTTTTTTTTCCCTGATATGTGAAGGCTGGACTTAAACTTGAGACTTTTTTGGTCCCAAGTCTTACCTTTAACCATTAGGCTAAAGCTTTAGTTCCTAAATGAAGATAAATTAAAAACTCAAATCCACTTTATAGCCAGTGAATTTAATTACTGTATCCGCCAGAGAACATCAATGTATGAGTAAAATTTAGATGATGAGAAAACAGTAAACCTACAGCTTTGGCCTACAAGTATAATTGTCAATTTGGTAAAGCCTAGGAAAAGATTGACATCGTTAAGTTAAAATCTGTGTGTGTGTGTGTGTGTGTGTGTGAGAGAGAGAGAGAGAGAGAGAGAGAGAGAGAGAGAGCAAGGATTTGAAATTAGACTTGGAAATCTAGTATCTTACCAACACAATCTCTTGTCCATGTTTTGGATAGCGAGGTACAATTATGGTGACCAGATCAGGGTACTTCTGCATGAGCACTTTGTGCACTCCTAGAACAACTGCAAATGGGTTAGTATTTCAACAAGTCTAAAACAGCTAGCTGACCAGAGAAATTGCTCATTAACAAACAAAACCAAAGGACATTAAAGAAAACAAAGCAGCAACTAACTAAAAATTAAGCAGTCAAAAAAAATAATGATAATATAAATAAAAATTACAAAAACTGTGAGCAACTTCAAACTACAAGTACATGAATTCTGTTGGCTAAATGTGGCAGGCTGGTCTCCAGATTTATTATCATAAAATTGGAATAAAAGAGTTGCAGCACGTGACAGAGGAAAGTAGTAGGAGTTAACCTTCTTCTTCACCCCTATGTATGGAGGAAGCCATCCAAACCTGTCTGTTGCCAAGTTGCAGTTTCAAATCTTCTATTCCTCTAATCTCTTCCTTAGAAGTGTCGTAACCTACTGCTGTGCCAAAAAAACACTGGCAGTTTCAGGTAAGGATATGACGTACACATCTTACTCAGCAATCACAAAAATATAATGGCAGGAATACAGCACTTGGACCATAATGATAGAGACCAAAAGGATATAAATTTTTTATTACAAGTAAAAGCACTAAGTATGGATAATTACATGATTACTAATCCATTAAGGATCAATTTTAGTTAGATGGATCAATTTTCATATCTCAACATACAAAATTTTCCATCACTTCTAATGAAGAATTGATGAACATACCATATTTCAAATCACCAGAAAAGTTTATGGTGAATGGCGGGGCCTGCAGAAGCTGAAAACGGATTGCTTGCATAGTACTCTGTAGAAACCAGTAAGATAGCAATAATCAAACATAAGATGCTGACAAGAAATAAACAAAAATGCAAAGGTACAAACCAGGGGAACAATCAGGGAGAATTTGGACAGCATGAGTGAAATCAGTGGAAGAAGAATTGGTTGCATCCACAACATAAAAGATTTCTCAGACATTCGGGCATTCAGCAATGTCAATGAAATCTGCAAGACATGAATTTCTTGTGCTCAGATGGCATTGGAGTCTTTGTAACATGCTATGAAGCCAAATATACATATCACAATTTTATGATTAGTAACAATTAGCATGCACAGTACATGTACATGAATCCAAGACACCATAAAGTATTAATGCATATATATGAAGAGATAACTTACACCCTTTCTTGAAGCAGCCATAACAAGATTTGGCCAGAGTTCACTCTCTACTAAAATGATTGCATTAGGCTGCCAGTAGCCAAGGAATGCATCCACAGCAGCAGGCGTATCAATTGGAGAAAACTGGTTCAATTATAAATTTTTCATTGCAACAGAAAAGGATACCTCTTTTCGGTTAAAAACAAAGGAAAACACACAAAGGCAAAATATCAAAACAAAAACTGGGGGAAAGTGTTACCATCAAGAAACAAAAACCCGGAGAGAAGTACCTGATACAATACACTGTCCGGAAGCTGATTCTTTATTACATTACTGCACATATATGGAAAAAAAATTACAAGAATTGAAAAAAAAAATCTGCCCATGAAAAAATGGCACAAAATTTGGGAGTTGTGTCTTACAATGCGGAGAGGGTTGTTGTGGTCATCAAGATGTTCACATCGGGCCGGCAACGAATGCACCGTTTAATGACAGGAATTGCAGCCATTCCTTCACCTACATAGAACATGGAGTAATTCAATTAAAGTTCAGCCAAAAAAAAAAAAAAGAATCTTTCAAATTCATAAGAAAGAGGACAAGAAAAGAAAGGAATAGAGAGCTTGTCCCGTAGGACCTAAGGAAACGGCGTGGAACCAGAGGAGAGGGCCAGAAGAGCGAGTAATAGAGGGACGGCCCAACCGCTCCAGCCACCGCGTTGGGTGCTCCAGACCGCGAAGCTTCCGCCATTGGAGGTGCAGGTGCAGCAGCGGAGCCAGAGCGCGGCCCAACGCCCTGTATATCTTGTAGACTACCATTCCCTTCGCCGCCGCAGCCATCTTCCCTTTCTTATCGCACTCGCAGCTTTGCCTCGGCAAGCAGACTATTTTTTGTTTTTTTTGGATTTATTTAGTTGTATTGTTCATGAGTGCAAGTCGTGTCCCTCCTGGTCGGGACCTGAAATGTTTGGGTTTTCTGCCCGACAATACCCGGTCCGATCAAGCGAGACCCCCGGTATTGCTAGCCTTCAGCATTATGGGCCGCAAGTTCAGCAAATGCGTATCTTCGTAAGCCCTAAAGCATCGGCTCAGTCTCAAACGACCACTTTAGGCTTTTTGGTGGGCCTTTCTGCAAAAACGACCTCTCCTTGCAGTTTAAAGCTCAACCGGGATTAAGTCTAACGCCAACTCCATTATAGTTTACAAATATAACCGATCCATTTAAGAATTATGTGTATGCATGTCAAGAATAGAGCTAATTACAATATTTGTGGGTATATACAATTTTCGCTACACACATCTTAAAAAATAAAGTATCGAATTTATTTTTCACGTGATAATTTTATATAAAGTGAAATTACAATAATGCGTTGCATTATTATTATTGTTATTTTTATCACCACACGTTTTATGTTGATAATGATGTATCATAAAAGAAAGAATTCATACGGATAATGAGTCGAATTCTTCTTTAAAAAAAAAAGAAAACACAAAAGTCCTAAAATGTAAAGGGAAAACTGCTAGATGGGTTGGTTTTTCATAATGATCTGGTTGAGGTCGTCCATGGCGTGCCACTTTGTTCGTTATGTAATATTGGGTCCCAACGGGAGTTGAATCTCCTCACGACGGTCAGATTTGGCAGCTACCAGTCAAACTTTACTGCGCACCGGCTGATTTTGGTTCGAGGCAAAGTCTGATCCCGCCCCCTGCTGATTGGGAGCAATCACCCAATCACAACCCACGAGCCTCCGGGCGCTTTGAACAGCTTCAGGGAGCTGCCGGCCAAGTCATACATGTCAAATGTATGTGACAATGGCTTCGTATTACTAGGTAAAGAGTGCATGTCTCTGTAGGAATAGGAACGGACCTGTTTGTTAAACGATGAGAAAGGTTCCTTCGCTCTTTTCTGACATCGAGTTCCGCCCGGGGTGGTTGGTAATCGGCTTTTGTGCCCCGAACCACTAGGCTAGCAGGTACGAGTTTAACTTGTACACAAATATATAGGAGAGAAAGCAGAGTTTAACTAGTTTAAGTATCACTTACTTATAATTATATTAACTTAATAAAGTATTGCATATACATAAATAATATAAATATGTTTTTTATTGGCAATGCAATAAATTAAGACATTTAGTTTTTCATATAATAAAGAATATTTCATTTTACTCTAATATTAAAACTTTATTCAATTAATCTAACATTTTATTTAAATATTAATTTTAATTTGTGACGAATCTCAATTAACTTTTTAACATACTCAGTTCAATCTGATTCAAAATTCCCTCGTTGGGTCCGCAGGGTCCGCCTCTGTTCATGTGTCGCTGTGTCGCAGTGATAATCACTAATTATTATTTTAATAATAATTGACGTGGGCTTCTGCGCAACCGCCCGGAACTGAAATCGGCACGAGAAGAAAAGAGTTGCACTGGGAACGACGGTCAAATCCGATCGTTTGAATTTCTCTTCTGTGAAAATCATCGTTGTTTGACTATTCCAAAAGAACGACTTCTTCACGGACTCCGTTATCAAGCATATTTTAGCGAACATCTTATTGTCTTTCAGTCTATACTAATTTAAAACCATTTTGCTAGGAGGGAAAAATAAGAAAAATCCCAACATTTTCAACATATACATCTAAATAACACCATAGGTGAACAAATAATAATAAAAAATTCATGTATTCCTTTTGGTGTTCAAGTATTTTTATGGTATCCCAAGTCAACAATCCCCAACATAAAATTCAAACTTAGAACCCCCACACGATTAATTGTCCAAAAGGCATTCATATTTCCGGGCCAAAAACACTAGGCAAAAAGGCTAGCACGATGAAGTATAAGTCTTAAAAAGGAAAAAGAAAAAACAAAATATCCTTTTCTCTCAACCAAATGGAGAGCATATTTGAGAAAACTGATTGTTGATTTTCTTTTTTGATTTTTTAATCTTTTCCTTGAGACTCATGTTAAGTTTAACGAAGTTACCTTGCCCATGGTTCGATCGCTGCAACTGCTCAATGCAGAAAGGCATCAGATCTGATACGATGCAAATGTTTCCTTGGTGGAAGTCAATTTATTTGCTGTAGGGAGCACAACTACAATAACTTGTATAATTGGATGCGGTTCAATATCAAAGAGCATGATTGCAATGGTAATGGCCAGATCCCCAAGAGATTTGTATGGATCTGAATTTTTTTTTTTTTAATTGAAAGTGGGTTCCTTCCTTCGCCCAGTTCAACAACAAAGTTTTAAAATTCAAGAAAATTTCAAATTGTATCTTCAATATGTTAACGTAGCAATTGTAGTGCAATGAATATTCATTCATTGAAAATAATCCCAATTGTTAATGTTTACATCATCCATTATATGTAACATTTTTAAGTGAAGAAAGCGAAATATGAATTAAAAATAAAATTCACAAATTAAAAAAATTCACAACATAAAAAAATAAGAAAAGAAGAAAAAAAAATCTTTTTAAATGGTGTGATACCTCAAGTATTGATATTATCGAATCAGATTGAGTATACACTTAAATAAATTATATAGGTATTAGTTTCAACGTTAATTAAAAATTTGAGTTTAAAATTAATTGAATTTTGAGTAACTTAAAATTTTAATTTTAATAAAATAAAATAAAAAAATATTAGTCTCAAAAAAAATTATTTAGATAAAAATTAATATTTAATTATTTAAAAATATAATTAAGAGAAAAAAATATAAGAAAAATAAGTTTGATTTAATAATATAAAAATATAATTAAATATATGTTGAAATATTAATTCTATTTAAATCTTAAAAAATTTTCAATCAAACTACCGATCCTACGAAATGTTATTAAATTATAAAAATTTACTTTAAAAAATTTAAAATTTAATAAATATTATCACGTAAATAAAATTGACGGCTTTATATAAAATGCAATTGAGTTTTCTCCGTCGAGATTATAAATATGGTTGCATAGACGGGGACAAGTGAGCCAGCCCATTCCTTCTAGCATAGTCATGGAGTGTCTTTCAAATGTTTTTATCTCCGTCGCCATCCTCTCAATATCGGCTTTGGTCCTCCTCACCCGCCGCCGTAAAACAACCAACCAGCACCGGCTTCCTCCGGGGCCATCGGGATGGCCGATCGTAGGCAACTTGTTTGACCTTGGTTCAATGCCCCATAGGACCCTGGCGGAGCTCAGACAAAAATACGGTCCTGTAATTTGGTTAAGGCTGGGTTCCGTGAATACTATGGTAATCCAGTCAGCTAAAGCCGCCGAGGGATTCTTCAAGAACCATGATCTCGAATTTGCAGATCGCAACGTGAATGAAGCAATGCGTGTCCATGAATACAACCAAGGCTCCCTGGCCCTAGCGCCTTATGGCTCGCACTGGCGCCTCCTCAGACGCCTAATGACCTTAGATATGTTAGTAAACAAGCGGATTAATGAAACTGTCTTTATACGCAGGAAATGTGTGGATAAAATGTTACGATGGATCGAAGAGGAGGCGATCAAAAGCAAGGGTAGTGGAATTCCAGTGGCACGGTTGGTGTTCCTGACGACGTTCAATATGATAGGAAATCTCATGCTTTCACGTGACTTATTGGATCCAGAATCGAAGGACGCAGCAGAGTTTTTCACAGCTATGACAAATCTAATGGAGTGGTCCGGACATGCCAATTTGGCAGATTATTTTCCGTGGCTGAAGTGGCTCGACCCACAAGGATTGAAGAAAAAAATGGGGAGGGATATGGGAAAGGCGATGGCAATTGCCTCAAAGTTCGTCAAGGAGAGAGTCCAAAAGAGGGAAGCGATAAAGGGAGACAGGAAGCAAGATTTCTTGGATGTTCTGCTTGAATTTGAAGGAAATGGGAAAGACGATGAGCCTGCTAAAATTTCAGACAGGGTCATCAACATCATCATACTGGTGCGTGACTCATTTCAATATGGCCTGGTTCAAAACTCGGTATTCTATTTTGGCTTCCTAAAACGACTGTTCATCAAAAGTCAAAGAATTCAATCGATTCAAAACTTTTAGAATTGCGTGCCTATTAATTACTTGCATTTGTTGCTTTACTTGGTTCAGGAAATATTTATGGCAGGTTCAGAAACCACCAGCGGCACCATTGAGTGGGCCATAACAGAACTCCTACTCAGCTCCGACTCAATGTCCAAGGTCAAGGCGGAGCTTGCCCAAGTGGTCGGCTCAAACAGGAAAGTCGAGGAGAGTGACGTAGATAATCTCTCATTCTTGCAGGCTGTGGTAAAAGAAACACTGCGATGTCACCCTCCAGTTCCTTTCCTAGTACCAAGAAAAGCAGGCCAGGACACCAACTTCATGGGTTACGACATTCCCAAGAATACACAAGTCCTGGTAAACACCTGGGCCATTGGGAGAGACCCAGACGCTTGGGAGGACCCCTTGTCTTTCAAGCCTGAGAGGTTTACTGGTTCAAAGATTGACTTCAAAGGCCAGCACCATGAGTTCATCCCATTTGGGTCCGGCCGAAGAATCTGTGCAGGCGTGTCACTTGCCCATCGGACCGTTCTCATTGTTTTGGGGTCACTGCTTCACGAGTTTGACTGGGAACTTGAACCTGGCGTCGATCCCGCCACCATAGATATGAAAGACCGGGTGGGTGTTGCTACACACAAGCTTGAGCCATTACTGGCGGTACCGAAGAAGTGTCGGGTGTGACGAAGTAACTTCGCAGATAGCCTGTACGTAAATCCCAGGTTTGAATGGTTATAGGTGGGGCCCTTGTGACATGTATTGGGACGACCATGGATCATCTCCTGTCCCATGGTCTTTATTAAGCTTTGAGATAAATAAAATGTTACCTTTCAGGCTCCAGCTGCAACTTGCCTAACTGAATTTGCTTTTATTATATACAATTATAATCCATCGTTGGAAGCCTTTCCTCGACAATTTGACCCAATATCAACGAGCTTCCATACAATTTTAACGGTAGAGCAATCATGGTCAATAAATGAATAAGTAAAGATTTTTCTTGAATTGCTTAACTCACTTGCGATGGTTGCTTTCGATATTCTTTCCTTCTTTTAAATGCACGATTAATTTTTCCATTTCGAAGGTGTCTACTATTTTGTTTAAACTATAAACTAAACCAAACTAAGTTTTATTTGATAATTTATTTTTGCTTCATGGAGTAAGAATTATGTGTTAAATTAATTAATATAAATGATCCTTATTATTTAAAGTATAATTCAAAATAAAAGATTTAATATGATATTCGGTTAGCTATAATGATAATTTGGGTCATCGGTTTAAAATTCCTCCACTCTCCCTATTTAAAAATAACTATTATAGAAAGAAGAGTATCTTACTATTTAAGGATAACTATTACAAAAATATGAGTATTTTCCTATTTAAGGATAACTCTTACAGAAAGAGGAGAAATTTTCTATTTAAGATAATAATTACAAGAAAATGTATATATATATATATATATATATATAAAATAACAAACTTTTACTCCTTTCAACTATTAAAGAAAAAATCAAAAAGAAAAAAAAAAGAGTACGGAGAAAAGAGAAAAGCGTTCAAGAGAAATCAGAAAGAGGATTTTTATTTTCGCTACAGGACATCAGCATAATGAACAACAATATGTTGATTTCATTACGTTTTGTATGCTAGTATTCGCATAAAGAAAAGATTTTGCAGTATAGAAATAATAATTTCATAAAGAAAAATTTTAGAAAAGTCTAACAATTGGTATCAGAACAGGTCTGCGAATACTATAATTTATTTTTTATTTATTTATTTGCATCGACTAGTGTTTTATTTTATTTATTTACGCCGGATAACGTGATTTTCCTTTTATGTATACGCCCTGAGCGTATAATGAAAAACATCGGCGTCGAAAGGAAAAAAAAAAAAAGGTTGGTCACGAGGACTATACGTCACTGAAATTCGAATGGATTTGGGTATCGCAGAATGGTCTTTCCATAAAAGTTGAGTTTCCGGGTACAGCCAGGGACCCAAACGGATTTGGGTGTGGCGGAACGGCATCCCAGCGAGACTGTGTTTCCAGGTATGGCCGGAGATACAGATTGATCTGGTATCGTCTTTTCGCGACTTTGGAGATCACGATTCTAGGAGATACCGAGACCCAAATCAGTCTGGTGGGTATGGCAGAACAGCCTCTCGGAGATATCGATAATTCGGATGCTGCGGGGACCCAAATCGCTCTGATAGGTATGACGGGATCCGAATCGCTGGAGGAAGGGTTTCTAACGAATGCTGAGCTTCTAGGTATGTCGTGGACCCAAATTGGTATGGTAAGGAACGACAGAACGGCCTCGGGCGAAACTGTAGTTCCAGGTATGGTCGATGACCCAGGTAAGGCTTACTGGTGTGGGGTGTGCGCCGGTCACTGGATTGTGCGATGCAGGCTTGCCAGTGTGGGGTGTACGCCGACCGCTAGACTCTACGCCACCTGGTCGAACGTACATCTGGGACTCTGCGACACGAGCTCCATTGATCCATCAGAGATAGTGGCCTGAGGCAACACCTGCAATACTGGTGCTGCCACCATGAGACCCTCGACCAGAGGCAGCACGCGGGTTGTGAAACCCAAAATATGGTGGTGCTGCCCACCACAGAGGTCCTCGATCGGCGGCAAAAAAGGAGTTTTTCGAATGGATGCCATCATGCAAAAAGGACTGGTTACTAGAACAGTACGCTAACACGTATTGGACGGTATTAACTGTCACATAATGGAAAATTTAAATCTTCATAATTGAAAATTTTAAAGTTTATTGAGATTACATCAACATGAATCAAATATTGAAAGCTTGTTAGTCACCAAAGTGACCTAACTTGAAAGGATTTGAATTATTAATTATGAATTTCAAATTGTTCATTTCTTTGGATGCTAATAAATGTTATACAAATTTGAAATGAACAATTGTGGTTATTAATTATGAAGTTAAGAGATCGTTTGAAGATGGATCATTGCTTGTAATTAATGACATTAAAGGGAATTGATTGATATACTAGGTAAACGTGATTGTATATCTAAAGATAACATTCATATTAATTCTAATATGATTGATTGATCTATCAAAGTATATTTAAATTAGCATCATCATTAGTTAAAGTTATATATTTGAGGATCACCCAAAGGTGAACTTAAATACATAATTAAAGTTCGTAATATATATATCTGAATCTATTTAAGTTTACTCAAAGCATTAACGTGTAAACTAGAATCATGTTTGCAACTTCCAATATGAGCATGGACTTAGCAGTTTCAATGGGTTGAACTATGCGGAATGATATGAGCATATAAAGTTTCATTTAGGTGTTTTGGGTTTGGACTTAGCAGTCATCTCAGATAAAAAGCTTGCAGCCATTACCAAGACCAGTATAAAATCTGATAAGTCTCTTCATAAGGCTTGGATACGGTCTAATAGGCTGAGTTTGAATTTGATGCGAATGACGATAGTTGAAAATGTAAAGCTATCGATGCCTAAGACGGAAAATGCTAGGGAATTTATGATGAGAATTAAGGAATACTCTCAATCAGATATAGCTGATAAATCCATTATAGAAAACCTAATAAGTGAGCTGACGACCAAGAAATTTGATTGGTCACAGCCTATTCATGATCATGTGACTAATATGGCTAATCTAGCAACAAGGTTGAAAACAATGGATATAGATGTGAGTGAATCTTTTTTTGTTTAATTCATCATCAACTCACTACTTCCTGAATTTGGCCAGTTTCAAGTGAATTATAACATTATAAAAGAGAAATGAAACTTTCAAAAAATTAAGGTCATGTTAATTCAGGAAGAAGGGAGATTAAAGAAGATGAAGGATCACTACCATATAAAAAAAGTAAGAAGAAGGACAAAGTTTCTATGAAAGTCACTGGAGGTCAGATCCAAAATGATCAAAAATACTTCTTCTGCAAAAAATGAGTCATTTCAAGAAAGATTGCCTAAAAATAAAGGCTTAGTTTGAAAAGAAAGGTATGTACTATATAGCAATATGTTTTGAATCAAATATAATTGAAGTACCCAATAATACTTAGTGGTTAGACTCTGGAGCTACTATTTATATATCACATATTATACAGGGATTCCTTTCAATCCAGCCTATAACAGAAACTGAAAAGTTCCTTTATATGGAAAACAGAATGAAAGTACAAATAGAAAGAATTGGGACGTACAAATTGATCTTGGACACTAGGTATCACCTGGATCTAGAAAAGTGTCTCTATGTTCCTGAATGTGTTAGGAATTTAGTTTCTGTTGCAAAGTTAGATGAAGTAGGATTTAACTTTAAGATTGGAAACAGTGCATTTTCATTATATAGACATTCGTACCATTATGGATCTGGTACTTTGGTTGATAATTTGGACCGTTTTAATTTTGATGCTATGTATGCTAATTTCTTATTTCTTGTTGAGTATAGTATAGGTAACAAACGTAATGTGTATAATGATAGTCATGCTTTCTTATGTCATCAAAGATTGGATCATATATCTAAAGAAATGATATTGAGGTTGGTGAAAGGTCATGTCCTGCCTCAATTGGATTTTACTGATTGAGATGTATGTGTTAACTGCATAAAAAGGAAACAAACAAGACATACATCAACGAACCCAGCCATAAGAAGTAATGAGCTTTTAGAATTGATACACACTGATATTTGTGGCCTTTTTGATATTCCAATATGGTGGTGAGAAATATTTCATCACATCTATAAATGACTACTCACGGTATTGTTACTTATATCTACTACATAAAAAGTCCAAGTCAGTAAACACCATAAAGATGTTTATTAATGAAGTGAAAATGCAATTAGATAGAAAAGTAAAAGTGATTAAGTCAGATAGGGGTGGTGAATATTATGGAAAATTTAATGAAAGTGGATAATGTCCTGGTCCATTTGCAAAACTTCTTAAAAGTCGAGGTATATGTAGACAGTATACAATGTCTGGTACAGTACAACATAATGGTGTAGCGGAAAGGCGAAATTGCACACTTATGGATATGGTTAGGAGCATGTTAAGTTACAATAATATACCTTTATCCTTATGGATGCATGTGTTAAAAACCGTTGCATATCTGCTAAATAAGGTTCCTAGTAAAGCTATCCCTAAGACTCCTTATGAGTTATGGATAGAAAGAAAACCCAGTTTGAGACACCTTCATGTTTGGGGATGTTTAGCAGAAGTAAAGATATATAATCCACATGAAGGAAAGCTTGATGCAAGAACCATTAGTGGTCACTTCATTGGTTATCCTGAAAAGTCCAAAGGGTATAGGTTTTATTATCCTAACCATAATACTAAAATAGTTGAGTCTGGTAATACTCAGTTCATTGAAAATGGTCAATTCAGTGAGAGTGAGGAATCACGAAAGGTGGATATTAGAGAATTACAAAATGAAAGATCCATAGTGAATACTCCTACTCAAGTTGATATCCCACACCCAGTATTTCTACTCAAGTTGTTGTTCCTTTTGTTGCATCACAGTTACATGACATGCAAGGACAACAAATTGATACTCGAAACAAGCAAAGTGAACACATAAGAGATAAACCAAGTGACAATGTGTAATTTACAAATGAACAAGTGATACCATAAGAAATGACATTACAAAGGTATACAAGACAAAAAAAAGCCAGTTATATCTAATGATTATGTAGTTTACTTACTTAGGAGGCATGAATCAAAATTAAGCATTGATAAAGATCCAGTCTCAAATAAACAAGTCATAGAATGTAATAATTCTAAAAAGTGGTTAAATGTCATGAAGGAAGAGATAAAATCGATGGATATAAACCAAGTTTGGGAACTAGTGGAGTTGTTTGAAGGATCAAAACGAGTTGGCTGTAAGTGGGTCTTCAAGACCAAGTGAAACTCGAAAGTAACAATGAAATGTATAAGGCTAGACTTATTGCCAGAAGTTTCACTTAAAGGGATAGTGTTGACTATAAGGAAACTTTCTTTCTAGTTTCTAAGAAAGACTCCTTAAGAATTATTATGGTTTTGGTAGCTCACAATGACCTAGAACTTTACCAAATGGATGTAAAGACCACCTTTCTAAATGGCAACTTAGAAGAGAAAGTGTATGTGGACCAACCTGAAGGTTTCATAACCACCGAGCAAGAAAATTTGATGTGTAAATTAAAGAAATTGATATATAGACTGAAACAAGCCTCCCGACAATGGTATATTAAGTTCAATAATACCATTACATCATATGATTTTGTAGAGAACACCGTTGATCAGTGTATCTATATGAAGGTTAGTGGGAGTAAGTTTATTATATTAGTCCTATATGTCGATGACATTCTTTTGGCTACTAATGACATAGGTTTGTTATATAATGTCAAGAAATTTCTCTTTGAAACTTTTGAAATGAAAGATATGAATAAGGAATCCTATGTGATAGATTATAAGGATTGTTAGGATTGTCTCAGAAAAGCTATATCGATAAAGTATTAGAAAAAATTAGAATCAAAAATTGCTCTACAGGAATAGTTCTAATTCAGAAAGGGGACAAGTTCAATGAACTGCAATGTCCAAAAAATGATTTGGAATGAAAAATAATGGAATTAATTCCCTATGCATCGCTAGTTTGAAACTTGATGTATGCACAAACATGTACTCTACCAGACATTAGTTTCGTTGTTAGAATGTTAGGCCAATATCAAAGTAATCCTGTAATTGATCATTGGAAAGTCGGAAAGAAAGTACTTAGATACTTATAAGGCACTACAGATTATATGCTTACTTATAAAAGATCAAGTCATCTTGAAGTAGTAAGCTACTCGGATTCAAATTATGATAGATACGTAGACTTATGAAAATCTACATTTGGTTACATGTTTCTGCTGGATGGAGGAGCAGTTTCATGGAAAAGTGGGGAGCAATCTATCATTGCTACTTCCACTATGAAGGCTAAATTTGTAGTATGCTTTGAGGCTACTATTTATATATTGGTTGCAGAATTTTATCTTAAAACTTGGTTTGGTCGACAGTATAGAAAAGCAGTTAAGAATTTATTGTGATAATTTTGCAATTATTTTCTTCTCTAAGAATGATAAGTATTCTAAAGGTGCAAAACATATGTATTTAAAATACCTATCTGTTAAAGAAGAAGTGCAAAACCAAAGAGTATCCATTGAGCATATTGACATTGAGTTGATAATAGCGGACCCATTAACTAAAGGTTTGCCACCGAAAAAATTTACTGGACATGTTAAACGGATTGACATTTTAGACAGGTCCTCATTCTCTTGAAAGTCAATATTTTGTACTACTCATATCATTGTGACACTCATGAATTTAATTAAGGTCATGGTTTTGCTTGTACTTTATTATCTCCGTTTAGTTGTATACAGTTATCGTTTGTGAGATAACTAATAGCATATATAGAAATAATAATTTAAAGTTTCAATGTTCCTCAGTAAGTTTATTATAAATTATGGTGATTATGTGATACATGGAAGGAATCATGTCGCTAAAAGATATGTAACCGCCATGATCCAATCATTTTAATTTAATCAAGTATTATGGTTTAATGATCTTTAAGGATTGTGTACACTTATTTGTTATTAATTCATCAAGTCATAACATGGATCAAGTAGGTGATTGTTAAATTAATTAACATGAGTGACCCTTATTATTTAAAGTATGACAAAAAAAGACCTAATATGATGGTCGATTAGGTATAATAGTAATTTGGGTTATCGGGTTTAAAATCACTTCACTCTCCCTATTTAAGAATAACCATTACAAAAAGAGGAATATCTTCCTATTTAAGGATAATTATTACAAAAAGAGGAGTATCTTACTATTTAAGGATATTTGTTACAGAAAGAGTAGGATCGTCCCATTTAAGTTAACGGATATATATATATATCATAACAGACTTTTCCTTCTCTCAACTATTAAAGAGAGAAATTTGAAAAGAAAAAAAAAAGGAAGAGTAGGAGAAAAAAGAAAAAGTGGTCAGGAGAAAATAAAAAGTAAGATTCTTATTTTCGCTATGAGACATGAGTATAATAAACAATGATATGTTGATTTCATTACGTTTTGTATAGTAGTATTTGCATAAAGAAAAGATACTATATTATAGAAATAAGAATTTCATAAATAAAAATTATAAAAAAGTCTAACATTAAGATTTAATTTGAAAATTGTGAAAATTATGATTTACGGTTTAGGTTTGGTTCCTTGAAAAATTTTAAGCCAAACCGAACCGAAAACTGTATTTTAATTGTATATTATATGACCACAACTTTATATTTATTATTATTATTATTATTATTATTATTACATTAATTAAATAATTCTTAAATAAACATAAATCTAAGATCATATTAACACTATTTTTTAATCATATGTTGTGATATTTACTTTTAGAGCATAAAGATAACAATTCGCACCTAACCATATGGTAAATTTTAGTGCTCTAGTATTGACCAAGAAAATTTTGGTGATCTAGTTTCTTTGTGGTTGGCCTGTGGGGTTTCGTCAATGGAAATTTAGTAAATTTCAAATCTTTCCTGCGATGAAAGGAAGATATTTCAATTAATTTGATTTTTTTTTTTTTTTGGTTGAAAGCGCGATGCCTGCTGCATATTCTGTCATGCATGACAACTAAGTAAACCAAAGTCGGGCAGCGTAAATGCAACGCTGATCGTAACGGGGGCTCGAGTGAGGAAAAAAAACAAAGTCGCAAGGCACAAGCAATGGACTCCCTCTCCCTCCCCGTCTTTTTCTCCATTCTCGCCTAAAAAGTCGCCAAACCCTTTTTGAGTTATCAAACGTAGTAGGTGGGTTGGTAAGGTCAAGTCTTTGTTGGTATCTGGTACCCCACAATTCAAACATTGAAAGGCATACCACTTGATAGAGCAAATCAAATCTATCCACGAAGTTACGGGGAGAGATTCTTAATTATATGGATTTAATCCGTCGTATGATTATGAACTTATCAAGTGAAATTATGATAATTCATTTAAAATTAATTAAATTTTTATATTAACTTTTCAGTGGAAGCATAAACACTTATTATTATTATTATTATTATTATTATTATTATTATTATTATTATTATTATTATTACGTTTTAATTGGATACATGCATGGAAGATATAAATGAATTTTTATTTGAGATGGGTAAATCTTCCAGTACTAAGTAAATTTACACAGACTAAAATATGATATTACCTAATTGCAGAACAAATATGAGTCCAAGGTCATTTTATTTCATATGTTCACGTATCTATTTGTCTAATTTTTCTCTCACGTATTTATCTAATATATCTTTTACTTTTCATTTGTTTCATGCACCAATTAAATGGCAACATCTGTTAAATATGACTGCCATATATGAAATAATGATTTGTACAGCTTACGTTTGCATTATAAGTTTTCATTTTGCCAAATTGGTATATAATCGTCAAATTCTTTAATTATAGAAATACGATAATGATACACACGGGGAAATCGAATAAGGGTAAGACTTTGTGACAATGGAACACTCGTGCAGTTTTGGGTTATGCCTGAGTTTCAGGTCCATTAAGGAAGACGAAAACACAACAAATTACAAGTCCGAACCGCTTTCTTGGGAGCGTTATTGTTGTTAGTTTATTATTGAATGGATTCCTCTCCTTCTGGGCTTCAACATCAGCCCAACCCACTCTAGACTTTTGCGTCAAACAATTTAGAGAAATAGTAGGTATCAATTTGGACTAAAGAAATATTAGCATTAATAATTAGAGAGTAATATAATAACAAATATATATGTATATATATAATTTTTTTAAAAGAAATTTTAATAGTTAAAATTTTAAATTTTTATTATTAAAATATTATATTATAATTTAAAAACACGAGATTTATAAAAATAAAAAGTGTTATCCTATTATTTAAGTTATGATCTAATAAATTTTTAGTAGGCAAAAAAAAAAAGTGAATTAATTACGTATAATTAATTCTCACAAATAAATAAAATTGAATATAAGGAAATTATTATACTATCTTCTTGTTACTTTTATGATGTATTTTATACATTGTTATATAATAATATTTAATATTTTATTGAAAGAAAATAAAATATTTATTAGCAGTTAACAAATTAAATTTTTATTTTCAAGTATTTATATTCTAATATTGAGAAGTAGATATGAATTTTATGAAAATAAAAATAATAATTTTTATTATGTAATTTGTGTTTTAATAAGTATCACAGTACACTCAAAAAAGAAATTTGAGTTGCGTTGAGTTGTCGTCAAAGTAGATATGTTGTTGTCAAAATTATGAAATATATCATGCCCATAATATAACGATGAATTATAATTAAAATTTAATATTTATTGTAATACGATATCACATAGTATTTGCAACAAGCCTAGTAATTTCTCGTAGCCACTTGCATTGCCTCTATCCACTTCCATTAATCCATCATATTTAAAACCATTGTCCAAGCATTAGGATTAGTCCTGAAGAAGAAGGGGTTGCACGTAATAGAAAATGATGAAAGCTTGCTAAGATGTTATGGAAGTCTTTAAATTCCGTCGCCATTATTTTAGATTCGCTTCCTAGTCCCTTCCGGTAGAAAAACAAGCAGAATTTTGGTCTAAATTCCATGGGAAACTGTCTGTCATTGCCCCAAGACCGGACAATCTACATTTCCTGCGAGCAAAGATAGGCCTTAACCTCCCAACCTCTGTGAACATGACGTTTTATCGATCACGCCTTTGCTGTGGCATTGAAAATTAGCCGTGGAAGCACGGTCTATTCAGGCCAACGGGCTCGGCGTTTTTAGAATCTTATCAACTTCGTCCCGTAAGGCCGGTAAGAATGTTGTAAACAACCGTCATCCTTTTCCCCCCAACAAACCAAGACGGGGGGGTCTCGAGGACCTACAAAGCCGTTGCCAAGGTCTTTTACTAGCATCAACATTAATTCGGTAGATGTAGTTGAGCCCCACAAGAAGCTCTGTTATTACAGCTTCGGTTTTCTTTTGATCTGCAAAATGGAGGGTCTGCACCAGAAGCACATTTGTCTTGAAATCCTCTACCTTCCTCTCAAAGTTACGCTCGGCTACCCATCTTATCGTGTTATCTGCCAACGGAGATAACCATTCCAACATCCGTGAAAGTGCCACGCTCCACTCTGTAACAAGAGTGGCATTGTACACGGATGGAGCAAGAGATTCGGCATATAATTTCAGCCTGGCCCTCAAAGACACCCTGATGGTTGTTGGTAATTTGTTGTACAAGTCATCTCTTGTTTCTGAGTCAACCATGTGAGGCGATGAAACTAGCTTCTGAATAAATACAATCAGATTTGCATAATGGAAAGCTAAAGCAGAATCACCAAGTGTAGATGAATGGGCACTAAACATTCTCCGTTTTGAATTGAAGATGGCCAATTTATGATAGATTCTACTGCTAATAGAAGGAGACACCAGATTTAGGCCTCCTGTTGTGTCAACAGGATTCAAAGAATCACCCAGGTACCTCATAGAGCCGCCAGCAGGTGCCTCCCAGCTCTGTTGAGTGGGAGAATTATTTCCACTTACCATGCATCGTGAAGCTTTAACTTGAGGCAACCGTTTGGTTTTCGTGTGTGCCAGCTTTCCAAATAGGAGGGGCAAGTGATGATGAAGTTGCAACTCCTTAAATTTACACTTGTCAGCAGTTGTTCCTGGCACTGCTATTGATTTCCCAATACGTTCCCCAGATAAACCATAGACTGCGTTTTCTGATGGATGAATTGAAGAGAACATAAAAGTGGAACATGAATGGGATCGACGAAGAAATTCTCGATCCATATGTCTGTGTTCAGCCTTCTGCTCTGCAGATGGTTGCTGCTTACCCTTAATTTCGTAAGCAAGCTTGATCCGCTCAAGTATTGTCAACAGCGACCTTGCCAGAAGCCGAACGATGTAATCATATGTAAGAATCCAGGGTGACATCTCACAGACATTTCTCACTGCCTGGCGCTGCCAGATTACCCTTTGCTGAATATCTTGAAACTTCCACCGATCTATGTCAGGATTAGCACGCATTCTCCTAAAGGTTTGTTCAAGCTCTGCAAGGGCTTCCAGCTCTTGAGCCATTTGTATAGTGGCTCCAACAAATCTCTCCATTTTTTTCAATTTCTTTTCCATCTTCTTCAGTCTAAAATCCCACCCACGCCATTCAATATGATTCTGGATGGGGTCATTGACAAAATGCTCAAAACGAGAAAAAAGAGGGTCGGTGCACTTCCTCCCCAGAGCAGCCACAGATCTACCCACAAGAACAAAATTCTCCATAATTTCGTTTAGTGCAAGATCCATAAGGCAATTCTCATCATTGGATACAAGCTTTCTAACCCCAATTGAATTCACAATCTCTTTCCTCAAGCTGCACAGCTCCTTTTCACTTAAACAATGCCATAGATTAACGACTTTGGACATCAATCTTGCAACTTCAAATGTCCGAACTCCAATTTCTGCTTTAGATTTCTCTGGCACATATTTCCCTGAGTGCCTCCATAAATTAACAAGCCCCAAGTCAGCTATCCTTGCCTGTCCCATCAGAATGCATATACTGCGCACAAAGTCTAATCTCTGATCTCTTCAAGTCTTATGATCCCTGCACAATATTAGAAACAAAAAGGTACGAAATGCATATGATTAATAGTTATGCAAGAGTAAACTTACGCAAAATTGCCATTCTAGTGGAAAAACTACTTGAAGGTTCGAGACTTGACGCAGAAAGTTACTGGAAGAGTTAACGGTTGAGTCTTTAAGTACCCACACAAATTTCAAAAATCTTTAAGATAACAAACGACAAAAGATTAACCAAATCAGCCAACTAAAGCTGGTAGAGTAAACAAATAAGAAATTTGACCCTCGAGTATCAACTGGTTAGGCCCTTCAAAATCAACCAATCAATACATAGCTACTTTAGCTTTATAAACAAAGGTTTTTGTCTTTGCTTTCGCTTCCTTTGCTTTTTGTTTCACAACCAAGCGGTACGCACGTACAGAGACAAAACTCACCTCAACATACGCAGACAGACACACACACACACAGAGGCTACGTCACTTAAAAAGACTCAAAATTTTCGTTTGCTTTTCAACAAGGCTGTGTAACTCATTATCCCCAGAAAGGACAACTTCCCAGAAAAACAACGGGAACCTGAAATCCCAGATAAATAACGCAGTACTTCCACCTGATTAATGAAACCACATTAGTCACAGTGATCTGACTGACACTTCTACTCAACCCAGATCCCAAGCACCAATTTCCTCCATCCAATAATAATACAATGTAACAACCGAGCAAGAATAGAAAAGCTTGGTTTTTGTTGTAAATTTAAGCATGTGGGAAGCTACGTATAATTCTATGCACTTACCATTGCAAAGTGGAGAGAATGGCCAAAAATGAGACCCTGGAAAGTTGCGTTAGATCGAACCGTGCCAACCACCTAGTTGACAATATATAAGAGCTGGCAGAACTGGACCACGAATGATAACTTGTAGGATAGGATATGGACAAAACGACAAATTCGAGGCAAAAAGGCCTTTCCATTTGGTTCCAAATTCGTGGTGGCATATGCTTTTGTGAACAATAAATCCATGGTTGTGGATACTTGCCAGTTTAGAGTCCACAAGAACGTTCCAAGACTTCTTTCATCCGGTTTTCAGTTGCACGACAATATTATTGTTGACTGGGACAACCATTTGTAGAAAATCTCTAAGACTTGTAATTGTGCCTTTTTTATTCTTTTTTGGTTTGAGCTTTTGTGGGGAAAAAAAACAAAAGGCTTTTGTCATTGTTCATCAGGCAATTTATTTTACCGAGACTTAAGTTTGATGCATTTGTCTTCTCCTATTCCATGATGCTACAATTCTACAAGATTTGAACTTTGAAAATTTTACAATAAATATTTAAATTCCTAAGCATTAGTTTGTTTGCTCAAAAAAAAAAAAAAAAAAAAAAAAAGAATGAAAGAAAGAAAGAAATGGCTTGTCCCCGTGGGAAGATAATTTTAAGGAGCATAGCAGCAAGCTGGGTACTCCCACGCTTAACCTTGCAACCCATTGTTATGACAGTAAAAGAATTAACCATTGACATTGAGTCAATACAAGGATGGCCAAATTTTTTACATTGTACGGATCATTGCAATCTTATAATTGATAAAGATTAACAGAATTTTAACCAGGGATTTGAGTCTAAAAGCGTGATGTGATGTTATTAAGAGGGGGTCACACACATAGATCAATAAAATTTTAAATTTTAATTTTTTTTGCCAAAAAAAAGGTATAAGACATAATATTTTAACTTATTGAATTTATAAATTATTTTTATTTACATATTACTTACTTAAAAGTTACTACTTATATATTTATATTTAAAATTCTAATAATTTCTTTTTCCAGTGTATTTTCTCTTACATTGAATGGATACCAACAATCTCTTTCTTAAGTATAATATTTGTTACGTTGGGTGGATAAAGTGTGTGTTTGCCAATATTTCAATGATGACATTAGAGCCAAATTTTATTAGTTTACTTGACTTTAATTTTAGTAAGTATAATTTTTGTTTTTGCTTTTCATAGTCATAAGAAGCATACATTATTCATATTCATCTCTTTTCAAAATATTAACTTTAAAATCATTTTTTAGGAAAATGTGAGAGCTTAAATTAGAAAGAAATTAGAACAAAATCTAAATAAATACAATTTTCTAAATTTTAATATTATATTTCAATCCAAAATGAGTTATATAGTTAAGGAATTTTAAATTGAGAATCAAAGAAAGAAAGAAAGAAATAATGTATAAATAAAATAATTTATAAATTTAATATTTTATAATTTTCATTAAAATATAATATTAAGTATATAAATTTCCTATTTACTTAAATTTCCTATTACGTATATACTTAATATTATGTTTTAATGAAAATTATAAAATATGAAATTTATAAATTATTTTCATTTATACATTATTTCTTTCTTTCTTTCTTTCTTTCTTTCTTTGATTCTCAATTTAAAATTCCTTAAATTGAGTTATCGTATTTCACCAACATTCGGGAACGCTTATATATCACTCTTTGTTTGCAATTGCCCATTTGCCAATTCTTCACTCTGAACAACCCCACCCAACACAATGTTTTCTTAGCCAGATGTTTCTTTGTTTCCGGCCCAACAAATTTTGATATTTTTGGTCGCGAGTGCGAGATGCGTAAGCAAGAGGAACTCTTGTATGATTTTGTAGACGATGCCAACGGAGAGATAATCAATCCTGTGCTTGGCTTTCTGCTGTTAATCTTGTTCGTTGGTATTGACCATGCAAGGGTCATAGTCATGATAGTCAACCACTAGAATTCTAGAAAGCATCGATGGGAAGATATACCCTAATCTATTGGATACTTCGAGTTAAATCTCACGAGGGGTGCAATGATTTGGCACAATGATCGTTACACGCACAAAACATTGAACTCCGCGACACCTGAAGAGACAAATGTCGCTTTACAATTCGTCCTTTCTCCCCATTCTTTTGACCTGACTCTGCATCATAGTTCTTTTCATTCGCTGCATGCTCCAACTCATGTGTCGAACATCTTAAAACTTTTCGGCATAGCATTGAACGAAATAATAATAAACTCTATATGTATCACTGTGAGTTTTATTTGAATGTAAATCATTGTGGGGAGAGTTTAGAGTGCAAAGTAACGATGGAAATGTTCTCTGTCATTTTGATAGTATTTCACATTTTTTGGAATCTCACCGTGTCCAACCCTTTTTTGTTTTGGGTCAGAAGAGTGTCTGGATCCCATGAGCCCCAAAATTCCACGTAGAGGCTTGCCGTGGCCTGAATCTAACCCCATTGGACGATGCCCCCCTGTGTGATTTTTACATGCTCAAAACGATGACCCCTCCGATTTTTCGCCGCTTGGAACTTGCCGTAATGCTATGTGGTTTGTGAATGCTTGGGATTTAACGAGTGATCGTGCAGTGTCCGAAGTGTCGTTGACGGCTAATACAAGAGTGCAATTCTCCTTTGTGTTCTCATGGGAAATTCACCGTTGTTGAAAAAAAAAATGAAAAAGTTATTGGACTTATCTGCGGGTACATTGTCTCTTCTTAACACAAATAAATAAAACTGAAAATAAATTAATTATTTTAATATCTTCAAGTGACTATTATATATTTTAATAAGTGCAATTATGTAATAATACTTTTCTTGAAAATGAAAGGAATGTTATCTCATCTGCTGGCGCCATTTTCTCGACGCTTTGCTTCTTCTTCCTTTTTTTTTTTTCCCCATTTCTATTAAATGGAAAGTTAATAATCTGTTTTTTTTTTAATTAAAGAAAGTTATAATGTTTAAATTGGTGCATTGCATTACGAGATATGAAAACAATTTGTAAATGAATTTACTCTGCCACATAGCTATACCCAACAAATGATTTTATGAAATTTTGTTTGAAAAAAATTTAGTAAATTTCAAAATTTTTGATAATTGTGATACAACTTTATTCTTCGAGTTCCTTGATACAATTTCTTGGTTGCTATTACCAATAAAGAAATAATATTTATTTATTTTCTAAATATGTTTAATAAATGGCATGGATGTGTGATGTAATACAAATGTTTGTATAATATATAAAATCAAAGTAAAGCTTGTGTGATGTGTGTTTTTTTGTGCATATATAAATAATGAAGTAATAAATAATATTTTTTTTCCAAAAATATGTTTAATTTTAAAAGAATGTGAATTTTTTTTTTTTTGGAATCGACGTATCAAGTTTAGATTCAAGTCACTTCAAATGGAATCATTTTAAGTTGAATTATTTGTGAATCCTACTCTATTTGAGCCTTTTTTTTTTTTGAATAAGTTCAGATTAATCTGTTGAATCGAGTTAAATTTAGACAAACTTTAATTGCAATGATCGTAGGCTTGGCTTTACAAAAAAAAAAAAAAAAGGAGAGGGGCGGGGGGGAAACGTTAGCTGACCAAGAGCTGATTCACGTAGGAACTGTTTATGTTTTTGAAGGAATTTTCTTTTTTCGTAAAGGGCGTCTACGCGAGAGTCTCGGTAGAACCAAGTCACATGGATAGAAGCCGAAAGCGCTTTTGATTCATTGGCCTTGCACATTATTTACGTCTTTTGCAGCTTCTTTTCATGCCTAGACAATTTATTTTCTGCCCAGGCAAATGGTCAATGTGTCTAGAATGGTCCCCCCCCCCCCCCAACCCATCTCAGCATCTCTCTCTCTCTCTCTCTCAAAGTCTTTGTGCATATTATAAAAACGCCAAAATAAGATATTTTAAAATCATATTTTGACTGAAGAGTTTTTAAAATAAGATTTTTAATTAGGCTTGAATATTTGAGCTTGGATCAATGCGCCCCATCCGCAAACCTAAATTAGAAATATTCTCAAAAATTGAAATTTAAAATATGCCCCCGATGATTTCTTGAAAGTCGTGTACACACACCCCACCCCCCACTGCGTTCCCCCGCAATTTGATTTTATTAATGAAATGACTAATAGCTTTGTTAGGTTATATACCGAACCCTTTTTTGGTTTTTCAAACCAAATCTGCTCCCCCACCTCTAAAATGAAAGAGCCACCAACAATCTGTAAAAGCAGCTATGACATCCGTCGTTTTCTTCATCGATAATGCGATTATACGAGGGTCTATAATAAAGCCAAACAAAATTTCCTTTTTTTAGTTATGGCCAAATGCATTATCTTCACCTTTTTCCAAGGTTTTAAGAATTGAATTTTAATTAAACCAAAATTTTTAAAAATTCAAGATTTAACTGATTTAAAATGATAAAGTTAATATTTAATATTAAATAATTAATAATTTTGATATGTACGTACACAATTATATATTATATTAAAATGTTTACGTATAAAATTAAAATATAATAGAATTGATCGCTTGATGTCAAAACAAAATATTTCAAAATATATCATAATTAAAACAAACAAAATATAATTACTTACTGTTAAATTAAGTAACATGAGTGGTCCATGTCATTTAAAGTATGACTCAAAATAAAAGGCCTAATATGATGGTCGGTTAGGCATAACGGTACAAAAAAAGGAGTATCTTCTCATTTAAGATAATTATTACAGAAAGAGAGGATCTTCCTATTTAAGGTAACGATTACAGGAAAGGAAGATGTATATATATATATATATGCTATTACAGACCTTTCCGAGAGTTCAACCATCAGAGAGAGAAAACGTAAAGAAAAGAAAGGGGAAAGAGTAGGAGAAAAGAGAGAAGCGTTCAGGAACGAAACAGAAGAGGCTTCCCATCTCCACTGCGGGACATCAGCATAATGGACAACGGTATGTTGATTTCAATTACAGTTTTATTGCTAGTATTCGCATAAAGAAAGATCCTGCAATATATGAAATAAGAATTTCAGAAAGAAAAATTCTAGAAAAGTCCAACAATTGGTATCAGAGCGGGTCTGCGAATATTGCAATTTGGTTTTCTTTATCTCTTTGTGCTCGGGTAGTATTTTATTGTATTTTGTTTTTCCTTTGCGTGTAATCAATAATTACTACGCGGGACAAAACAAATATTTTGGTTGCCTGGTACGCGGGTCCCACATGCAGTATGGTGGTGCTCGGGTAGTATTTTATTTTATTAGGCTGTATTTTGTTTTTCCTTTGCGTGTAATCAATAATTACAATGCGGGACAAAATAAATATTTTGGTTGCCTGGTACGCGGGTCCCACCTGCAGTATGGTGGTGCTCGGGTAGTATTTTATTGTATTTTGTTTTTCTTTTGCGTGTAATCAATAATTACAACGCGGGACAAAACAAATATTTTGGTTGCCTGGTATGCGGGTCCCACCTGTAGTATGATGGTGCTCGGGTAGTATTTTATTGTATTTTGTTTTTCCTTTGCGTGTAATCAATAATTACAACGCGGGACAAAACAAATATTTTGGTTGCCTGGTACGCGGGTCCCACCTGCAGTATGGTGGTGCTCGGGTAGTATTTTATTGTATTTTGTTTTTCCTTTGCGTGTAATCAATAATTACAACGCGGGACAAAACAAATATTTTGGTTGCCTGGTACGCGGGTCCCACCTGCAGTATGGTGGTGCTCGGGTAGTATTTTATTGTATTTTATTTTTCCTTTGCGTGTAATCAATAATTACAACGCGAGACAAAACAAATATTTTGGTTGCCTGGTACGCGGGTCTCACCTGTAGTATGGTGGTGCTCGGGTAGTATTTTATTGTATTTTGTTTTTCCTTTGCGTGTAATCAATAATTACAACGCGGGACAAAACAAATATTTTGGTTGCCTTGTACGCGGGTCCCACCTGCAGTATGGTGGTGCTCGGGTAGTATTTTATTGTATTTTATTTTTCCTTTGCGTGTAATCAATAATTACAACGCGGGACAAAACAAATATTTTGGTTGCCTGGTACGCGGGTCCCACCTGCAGTATGGTGGTGCTCGGGTAGTATTTTATTTTATTAGGTTGTATTTTGTTTTTCCTTTGCGTGTAATCAATAATTACAATGCGGGACAAAACAAATATTTTGGTTGCCTGGTACGCGGGTCCCACCTGCAGTATGGTGGTATTCGGGTCCGAATGAATACCATAAAAAAAAAAAACTCCCACATAAAAGATAATTTAATCTTCGTAATTGAAGATTATTAAATTCACCTTAATGAGTCAAATATTAAAAGCTTGTTAGTCACCAAAGTGGCCTGGCTTTGAATGGATTTGAACAGCTGACTGTGAATTTTAATTGTTCATTTTGGATGCTAATAAAATGTTTTGAAATGAACAATTGTGGTTATTAATTATAAAGCTAGGAGATCATCCAAAGATGGATCATTGCTTATAATTAATGACACTAAAAGGGATTAATTAATATACTAAGTAAACGTGATTGTATATCCAAAGATGACATTCATGTTAATTTTAGTATGATTAATTGATCTATTAAAGTTTATTGAAATTAGCATCATTATTGATTAGATTTATGTATTTGAGGATCACCCAAAGGTGAACTTAAATACATAATTAAAGTTTGTAATGTATCTGAATCCATTAGAGTTTACTCAAAGCATTAACGTATAAATTTGGATTATATTTGCAGCTTCCACCAATGTATTCGCCTTAGGCAATTCAATGGTCAAATTCAATGGGCTGAACTATGCTGAATGGTCTGAGCATATTCAGTTTCATTTGGGTGTATTGGGCCTGGACTTAGCAGTCATTTCGGATGAAAAGCCTGCAGTCATTACAGGGACTAGTACAGAATCTGATAAGTCTTTTTATGAGGCTTGGGTACGGTCCAATAGACTGAGTTTGAATTTGATGCGAATGATGACGATAACTGAAAACGTCAAGCCATCGATGCCTAAGACGGAAAAATGCGAGGGAATTTCTGATGAGAATTAAGGAATACTCTCAGTCAGATATAACTGATAAATCCATCGTGGGAACCCTAATGAGTGAGCTGACGACCAAGAAATTTGATTGGTCACAGCCCATTCATGATCATGTGACCAGTATGGCTAATCTAGCAGCAAGGTTGAAAACAATGGGCATGGATGTGAGTGAATCATTTCTGGTTCAATTCATCATAAACTCACTGACTCCTGAATTTGGCCAGTTCCAAGTGAATTATAACACTATTAAAGAGAAATGGAACTTTCAAGAAATTAAGGTCATGTTAGTTCAGGAGGAAGGGAGATTAAAGAAGATAAAGGATCACTCTATTCATCTCATCGTTCATAAGGATGCTAGTGCTAGTGGTAGCAGGTCTAAACCACATAAGAAAGGTAAGAAGAAGGACAAAGCCTCTATGAAAGTCACTGGAGGTCAGATCCAGAAGGATCAGAAATGCTTCTTTCTGCAAAAAGATGGGTCACTTCAAAAATGATTGCCCAAAAAAGAAAGGCTTGGTTCGAAAAGAAAGGTACGTACTGTATATCAGTATGTTTTGAATCAAACATAATTGAAGTGCCCAATAATACTTGGTGGTTAGATTCTGGAGCTACTATTTATGTGTCACATATTATGCAGGGATTCCTTTCAATCCAGCCCATAACAGGAACTGAGAAGTTCCTCTATATGGGAAACAGAATGAAGGCACGAATAGAAGGGATTGGGACGTACAGATTGATCTTGGACACCAAGTGTCATCTGGATCTAGAAAAGTGTCTCTATGTTCCTGAATGTGCTAGAAATTTAGTTTCTGTTGCAAAGTTGGATAAAGAAGGATTTAACCTCAAGATTAAAAATGGTGCATTTTCATTGTATAGACATTCGTACTATTATGGATCTGGTACTTTGATTGATGATTTGTACCGTTTGAATCTTGATGCTATGTATGCTGATTCCATATTTCTTATTGAGCATGGTATAGGTAACAAACGTAATATGCATGATGAAAGTTCTGCTTTCTTATGGCATCAAAGATTGGATCATATATCCAAAGAAAGGATATTGAGGTTGATGAAAGGTGATGTCCTGCCTCAATTGGATTTTACTGATTGGGATGTATGTGTTGATTGTATAAAAGGGAAACAAACAAAACATACATCAAAGAACCCAGCTATAAGAAGCAATGAGCCTTTAGAATTGATACACACTGATGTTTGTGGCCCGTTTGATATCCCAACATGGGGTGGTGAGAAATATTTCATCACCTTTATAGATGACTACTCACGATATTGTTACTTGTATCTACTGCATGAAAAGTCTCAGTCAGTAAACATCCCAGAGGTGTTTATTAATGAAGTTGAAAGGCAGTTAGATAGAAAAGTAAAAGTGATTAAGTCAGATAGGGGTAGTGAATATTATGGAAAATTCAATGAAAGTGGACAATGTCCTGGTCCATTTGCAAAACTTCTTGAGAGTCGAGGCATATGTGCACAGTATACAATGCCTGGTACCACAACAGAATGGTGTAGCGGAAAGGCGGAATCGCACACTTATGGATATGGTTGGGAGCATGTTGAATTACAGTACTGTACCCTTATCCTTGTGGATGCATGCATTAAGAACTGCTGCATATCTGCTGAATAGAGTTCCTAGTAAGGCTGTCCCTAAAACTCCTTACGAGTTATGGACAGGAAGGAAACCCAGTTTGAGACACCTTCATGTTTGGGGTTGTCCAGCAGAAGTAAGGATATACAATCCACATGAAGGAAAGCTTGATGCAAGAACCATTAGTGGTTACTTCATTGGCTATCCTGAAAAGTCCAAAGGGTATAAGTTTTACTGCCCTAACCATAGTACTAGAATAGTTGATTCTGGTAATGCTCGGTTCATTGAAAATGGTCAGTTCAGTGGGAGTGGGGAATCACGAAAGGTGGATATTAAAGAATCACAAAATGAATGGTCCACAGTGAGTATTCCTACTCATGTCGGTATTCCCACACCCAGTGTTTCTACTCAAATTGTTATTCCTTATGTTGCATCACAGTCACGTGACATGCAAGGACAACAAATTGATACTCGAAACACGTAAAGTGAACACATAAGAGATGAACCAAGTGACAATATTCAATTTACAAATGAACAAGTGATACCACAAGAAATGGCATTACGGAGGTCTACAAGACAGAAAAGGCCAGCAGTTTCAAATGATTATGTGGTTTACTCACTTGAGCATGAATCGGAATTGAGCATTGATAAAGATCCAGTCTCATTTAAACAAGCCATGGAATGTAATGATTCTGAAAGGTGGTTCAATGCCATGAAAGAAGAGATGAAATCGATGGATGTAAACCAAGTCTGGGAGCTAGTAGAGTTACCTGAAGGATCAAAACGAGTTGGCTGTAAGTGGGTCTTCAAGACCAAGCGAAACTCGAACGGTAACATCGAAAGGTATAAGGCCAGACTTGTAGCCAAAGGTTTCACTCAAAGGGATGGTGTTGACTATAAGGAGACTTTCTCTCCAGTTTCTAAGAAAGACTCGTTAAGAATTATTATGGCATTGGTGGCTTATAATGATCTAGAGCTCCACCAAATGGATGTAAAGACAGCCTTTCTGAATGGTGACTTGGAAGAGGAAGTGTATATGGACCAACCTGAAGGTTTCATCACTACGGGGCAAGAAAATTTGGTGTGTAAATTAAATAAATCGATATATGGACTGAAACAAGCTTCCCGACAATGGTATATTAAGTTCAATAATACCATTACGTCATACGGTTTTGTAGAAAACACCGTTGATCGGTGTATCTATATGAAGGTCAGTGGGAGCAAGTTCATTATATTAGTCCTATATGTCGATGACATTCTTTTGGCCGCTAATGACATATAGGTTTGTTACATAATGTGAAGAAATTTCTCTCTGAAACTTTTGAAATGAAAGATATGAATGAGGCATCCTATGTGATAGGAATAGAAATATTCCGTGATAGATCACAAGGATTGTTAGGATTGTCTCAGAAAGGCTATATCAATAAAGTATTAGAGAGATTTAGAATGAAAAATTGCTCAACAGGAATAGTTCCAATTCAGAAAGGGGACAAGTTCAGTGAATTACAATGTCTAAAGAATGATTTGGAACAGAAAGTGATGGAATCAGTTCCCTATGCATCACTGGTTGGAAGCCTGATGTATGCGCAAACATGTACTCTGCCAGACATCAGTTTCGCAGTTGGAATGTTAGGCCGATATCAAAGTAATCCTGGAATAGATCATTGGAAAGCCGGAAAGAAAGTACTTAGGTACTTACAAGGCACCAAAGATTACATGCTTACTTATAAAAGATCAAGTCAGCTTGAAGTAGTAGGCTACTCGGATTCAGATTATGCTGGATGTGTAGACTCGAGGAAATCTACATTTGGTTACATGTTTCTCCTGGCTGGAGGAGCAGTTTCCTGGAAAAGCGGGAAGCAATCTGTCATTGCTACTTCCACTATGGAGGCTGAATTTGTAGCATGCTTTGAGGCTACTGTTCATGCATTATGGTTGCGGAATTTTATCTTAAGGCTTGGTTTGGTCGACAATATAGAAAAGCCGTTAAGAATTTTTTGTGACAATTCTGCAGCAGTCTTCTTCTCTAAGAATGATAGGTATTCTAAAGGTGCGAAACATATGGATTTGAAATACCTATCTGTTAAAGAAGAAGTGCAAAACCAAAGAGTGTCCATTGAGCATATTGGCACTGAGTTGATGGTAGCGGACCCGTTAACTAAAGGTTTGCCACCGAAAACATTTACTGAACATGTTGATCGGATGGGCATTATGGACAGGTCCTCATACACTTGAAAGCCAATATTTAGAATGCTTATATCATTGTGACACTCGTGAATTCAATTAAAGTTATGGTTTTGCTTATGCTCTGTTATCTCTATTTAGATGTATACAATTATGGTTTGTGAGATAATTAATGGCATATATGAGAATGATAGTTTAAAGTTTCAATGTTCCTCAGTAAAGTTATTATGAATTATGATGATCATGTGATGCATGGAAGGAATCATGTCGCTATAAGATGTGTGACCGCTATGATCCAATCATTTTAATTCAATTAAGTGTTGTGATTTGATGATCTTTAAGAATTGTGCGCACTTAATTATTATTATTTCATCGAGTCATGACATGGACCAAGTGGGAGATTGTTAAATTAATTAACATGAGTGGTCCATGTCATTTAAAGTATGACTCAAAATAAAGGCCTAATATGATGGTCGGTTAGGCATAACGATAATTTGGGTCATCGGGTTTAAAATCCATCCACTCTCCCTATTAAGAATAAACGTTACAGGAAAGGAATATGTGTATATATATATCTTCCCCTATTAAGAATAACCGTTACAAAAAAAGGAGTATCTTCTCATTTAAGATAATTATTACAGAAAGAGAGGATCTTCCTATTTAAGGTAACGGTTACAAGAAAGGAAGATGTGTATATATATATGTGCTATTACAGACCTTTCCGAGAGCTCAACCATCAGAGAGAGAAAACGTAAAGAAAAGAAAGGGGAAAGAGTAGGAGAAAAGAGAGAAGCGTTCAGGAACGAAACAGAAGAGGCTTCCCATCTCCACTGCAGGATATCAGCATAATGGACAACGATATATTGATTTCAATTACAGTTTTATTGCTAGTATTCGCATAAAGAAAGATCCTGCAATATATGAAATAAGAATTTCAGAAAGATAAATTCTAAAAAAGTCCAACACTTACATCTTAAAACACCAAAATGAATACAAATAAAAAATCAAATAAAATTACTATCAAAATAAATAGAGATACCAACTAATTAAATATAATTTAATTAGAAGTATAACAAAATATTAAAAAAATAATGAGTCAGTTGCTTTTACACGAAAGATATTAAATGAGAGAATATTTTCTTTTATATTTAATATAAACTTTTGTTAAAAAGTTTGAATATAATATTATAATTTTTTGTTTATATATATATATACATATATTTATATTATCTAATACCATAATCCAACAACAAAACTCATATTCAATATTAACAATTTAAAAAAAAAAAATTAAATATTACTGTCTAAAGGGTCATTGTGCCAAATTAAATTTTCTCTTTGGATGTAATCACTTTCGAAAGGTCGTGATGTCCAATGAAAGATCAATCATCGAAACCGTCAGACACTGAAGATTTGGTAGATATTCGAGTCTACCCGCTTTTACTTTGCTATTATCAAAAATCTCAATTTCTTAATTTTCAGAATATCGCAAAAAAGTAAATTGTTGATAAAAGAGATTTTATACATTTTTAAAAAATTATACATATATATATATATATATAATTATTAGTAATTGTATTTTTTATTAAAATACAACAATGATTAATAATAATAATAATAATAATACATTCTAAAATTTTTATTTCGGCGAGACGTTTTGTTTTAAAGAATAAAATATTTATTTTTTAAAAACTGGGTTAATTCGCCAATTTTTATATGTCAATTATTAATCTGGTCGATTAAAAAAAATAAACTAAATTATGAACTGATTCTCTATTTATTCTGTCGAACCGGTTCGAGTTTAAAAACATTGCCTTTTTCCAACGTGGCGTGCATTTGACGTACAATGTTCTAATACAAGCAAATGGATAAAATCTGCGACGGCCAAGTATAAGCCATCGCCGTGTATTCGTTCCACGGGACGATATTCCCAGGAAATGTCTAGCAATCAATTTGTGGCCATCCAAATTTTAAATCCAATGGATACTAGGGCGAGAGTATATGATGAATTTCATATCTGATGCAGGGAATCTAAACTCTTTCACAGGAGTAGCAGTTTCACGTTTTGGTCCAAGTCGTCAACGGTCTTACCGACAGCTTTTATGTGACTGTTGCTTTCTCCTTTCGCGCAATTTGGATTGGAGTTTCTGCGTTTCTTTATTTTCCTTTTTAAAAAAAAAAATAGAAACGTTTTACCCTTTTTGTTTTTTTTTTTATTGGTTTTGGATATATTTTATGCAAGGGCACTTGATGTGGGCAATCTGGGTTCATATGTTTGTCCCCTATCCCATCTCTGTCCCTCTGCATGCCAGCTGGTTGTGAAGGGTCGCTGAGGAAATGAAATGGTTGCTTCATCAATTAAATCTGGGGCCCAATCAATTTTTAACAACGTGAGTTAAGGGTTTGAACATTTTTTTGGCTCAATTTAAAAAAAAAAGCTTTCTACATTTATTCACTTTATTTTTTAAAAAATTACAAATTCATTATCTTTAATCAAACACTTTTTTTATTTATTTTAATTATATCCTATTAATTTTTTAAATTTAAAATAAATTAATTTGAATTTTTTAGGTAACTTAAATTAAAAATATCAAAAAATAAAGCATATTATGGCGGGTTTCTCGCTTTATCAGCATGGCATTATTATCTATTTTGACTGGAAGTCTTATTTTCCCCCTTTCTTTATAGCCAAAAAAAAAAAAAAAAAAAACAAAAAAACCGTGCCATCATGCAACGGTTCTGGTCATTTTGGTAACATCTTGACTTGGGTATCAGTCTTCATTCCGATTGTTCCCATTATTAATATGATATTTTTACCTCTTTCTACAGTCAATAAAATTTATGTAAGAAGTACTCGAGTTCCAATTTCACCAATTAAAATAAAAAAAAAAATATCTAAGATAATGGGTACTTGAATATGTTCAACATTTGTATTTATTTTCTATTAAATTTTTTAGTAACAAGAAAGATAATAATAATAATAATAATAGTAATAATATGCATTTAGAGGTGGGTTCAAGTAGTTAGCGAAAGTGACTTAAATATGTTAAGTGGCACATTCGATTTTTACTCCAGTCACTGGCTCCTGACAATATGGTATATCTACGTCACAGTGCTCTATTTTACAAAAGAACATAACAAGGGTAATATTCCGTACCAGATACAGAGTCAATCTCTCTTTATAACCATTTTACAAACAAACAAATAAATAAATAGAATTAAAAATAAAAAAAGAAACAAACACTATCACTTGCACCTTTAGATATTATATATTTAATAATATTTTATTTTTTGTCTGAATTGATTATTCAAACTATTTCAAAGAAATGCTTATAATTTTGAGATCAGTATTTATGGTATTTAAATTCAATTTTCCGTTTGTATGCTCCAGTCAAAATTTGAACCTAATGTCATTAAATTATACACTATTATGCAGGGCTATGCAAATCAAAAGAAAAAAACAAATTAGAAAAATACAAAATCGGGATGTAAAATAGATATTTGGATAATCAAAATTATTAATTGCAATGCGTTTTCATATAAAATTATTAATTATAATTAATAATTATGATTAATCTATATTCATTTATTCCAAATCAAAATATAGCATGAAAATCGCGTAATTCCATTCTTTCAAATCAGGAGGGCAATACGGTAATTCTGCTAGTTAGCGCGTGGAGTCCAGACAGGAAAGGGACCAGTTTTTCACGGTACATGAGTTTTTCCTCCGTGAATGGATTGCAAGCTATCATATATGGCTTTCTCTGTGCAACCAAAATTAAAAGAAAAGCGAAAACAAAGCGACGCGTCGATGCTTTGTACTTCTGGCGCCATTTGCAGTTTTCCCTCTTTGTTCAAACTCTCCTTCACTTTTCTCCTTTGTTTCCTCTTCTAGAAACATTAGCTCGCTCTCTCTCTCTCTCTATCTCTTTCTCTCTTTGTGTACCGACCACAGTTTTGTTTTTTAATGGACGGAAAGGAGAGCACTGTTTCCGGGTCGCCCGAAATCGCAGTCGGACTCAACGCCATTCGCGGTTACCGGTACGGTGGTACCAGCGCCGCAGGTAATGAATATGAACGTCGCCGCAGAATGCATCGGAATGGAGGGAAGCAATAATGTTAGTGCAACGACAGCAATGACAACAGTAGGAAATAGCGGGGGAGGTGGAGGCGGCGGAGGAGCAGGAGGTCAAGGCAAAGGAAGTGTGGATTTGTTTGGGAAAAAGAAGAGGGGAAGGCCGAGGAGGTACGATGCTGACGGGAACCTGAGTCTGAAGTTGAAGCTGTGGCCAATCCAGTTCCAGCAGGCTTTAGGTGGAGGGGGAATTATGACCCAGTCGCCACAGTCGCCACAGCCTGGCTTCTCTTTTTCTCCTTCCTCTCCTAAACATTTTCTCTCCTTTTCTTCTTCTTCTTCTTCCAAGCGAGGTCGAGGCAGGCCTCCTGGCTCCGGTAACTGGCAGCTTCTTGCTTCTTTAGGTGAGTGAGTTTCAAGCAACCCAACACTTTTTTTAAAAAAAAAAAAGACAAATATTTTAATCTGTTTTGGGGAATAAAAAGTAGCATTTGGTTGCTGTTTTGAGCCTACTCCTACCTTTTTTTCTTGGCCTGCAAGTACTGTTTGGTTGAAGGGAAAGGGCCCTACCAAAAAAAAAAAAAGGGCCTAACTATGGAGTTTTTTTTTTCTTTTGAAATATGATAATCATTTCTTAAATTATTTTTTTTTTTTGGGTATAGGAGGGGGTTAGTCAATGTCGTGATCCATTTTTGTGTTCCATAATTCTCTCACCAACCACCCCATTCTCTCATCTAATTATAACCTTTAAAGGAAAACCCACAGTAAAGTCAACTTAGTGGGAACTAAGTAAGCTCTTGGTCTCAAGCCAGTAAACCATTCATGATTTTAGAAAGCAAAAATTATGAAAATCGATATTGACTTTCCCATTCTCCATTTCTGTTTCTTTCTTAATTTCAACCTCGTTGAAGGGTTTAAACTCCTGGGGTAAGTTTGAGCTTGGTTCTGGGTGCGGAAAGTTATGGAGGCAGGACTGGCATTGCTCTGCATTCAACTTCTCGTTAAGATAAAATACAGATAGAAAATATATCTAAAATCCCAATTCCATCCTTATTGGATGATTGGGTTATATACTTATGCATATTGCCCACGACATTTGATTAGATTTACCTCTGATGTGGTCTTTGATCTATGAAGGAGAGCTGTTTGCAAACACAGCCGGGGGAGATTTCACTCCTCACGTGGTAACTGTTAGTACTGGAGAGGTAATAATGTACACCACGATTATGGCTTTTGAATATTTTGTCCTGACAATCTCTTCTAAGTTATATATATCAATTCCAGAGTTCTTCTTTCGGTTGGGATTGTGCCACGGAGTTCTTGTTTTGTTTTACTTGCAGGATGTAGCAGGAAAAATTGTCTCGTTATCTCAAAAAGGCCCCAGAGGGATTTGTATTCTCTCGGCCAATGGAGCAGTTTCAAATGTTACCATTCGTCAACCCGGTTCTTCTGGTGGTATCCTGACATATGAGGCATGATCTTGCGCTACTGCTCGTTTTAACACTCTTTATTGGCACTTCTCTTTCCTTTTAATAATCTGCTTAAATGAGACCCTCTTTTGTCTGCTTCAACAAATAATGGGTTTGAAGTTATCACATATGGCTGTTACTCAAATTGTCTTAATTTTGGGTTATATGAGGCCATCCTGGTTTTTCTTTTCATCTGTGCTTGGACGGTTAAATTACCTTTTTGCCTTTTGATTCCAACGCATACATGTCTTGGAACCAGATATCCCATCGGAATTCTTTCCTAACGTAAGACTGTGGGGGACCTGTAAAGGCACTAGCTTACTAATGATTAGTATCTGCAATCTTACATCTGAAAGAACTTAAAACGGATTATGGTTTGCAAGGGGACAATGTGATGTCCAATTGAGTAGCGCATCCCCCAGAAAGATATTTCATGAACTCAAAACATGTCCCACTGGTGATTTGCTTAGAATTAGAAAGTGGAAAATGATACGTGGAACGTGTTACTACTGACTAACAATACAACATAGTGTTTTGCTGCAAGTGGGTGTCTTTGAAGCATGTTCATCTATTTGGTAATGGTTTTTCATACAACAAATGAATTTACTGTGTCAATAAATAGTTTTCTCAAAAGGTGATCCTCCTTTGGGAAGAGGAGAGATTACCAATTGGAGATTTCACGACCTTCAATTCCTGTTCCCAAAACATTCTAGACGTATCCTTCTGGTGTCTGTACCAAGGGATATGTTTGATCTCCCATTTTCCTAAAGAAAAGGCAAAGTTTATATTTGTATACTTTTTCTCCATGTATGTGGGGAAAATTTTGCTGCCTTTTAGTTTGAATGTCTTCGACTAGACTCGTTTGTGCAATCTTTTAACTACAAATGTGTATACATTTACAGGGCCGCTTTGAAATACTTTCTTTATCTGGGTCATTCACAGTAACTGAAGCTGGTGGTGCAAGGAGTAGAACTGGTGGTCTAAGCGTTTCATTAGCTGGCCCTGATGGTCGAGTAATTGGTGGTGGTGTTGCTGGTTTACTATTGGCTGCGAGCCCTATCCAGGTACATAGGGTTCTGTGATATGTACATTGAGTTGCTAGAATCGACGAAACTAGATTCCATTATTAATTAGAAATTAGAAACATCAGTCCGTACGTGGTTTTCAAGTACCTTTATCTCTACAATGCTGCTAAAATGTTTACAAGGTACACCATTGCTGCCCAACATTTTTGACGAGGGTTTTCTTTATTTGCTAAGATTGTTGTAGGTAGCTTCACGCCAAGTGCTTACAAGACACATAGGAGGAAGCACTCTCGCCAGCAAACGACGGCAATGGCTTCTGTGGTCCCAGGTGCTCCAGATATGGTGACAGCGGCAAGATCAATCTCAGAGGCAAAACCTGAGGATCATGCGACCCCTCCATCGTTGGCAGCTGGGGACGAGCCACCAGCTTGCCTGGCAATGTCAGGAGAGAGTCATCCAGTAGCAGATAAAAGTGAAATGCCAGTGTCTAACAGCGTTGCTTGTTGGAATGAAACAGATCACGCATCAAATCAAAAACCGTCTCCTGACATCAATGTTTCTGTGCCCAGTGAAGACTGAAGAGGATGTCCAGAGATATGCTTTTTGTCTAAAAAGGTTCCTTTTTTTCCTTCTCTTTTCTTATTTTGGGTTGTGTTTTCATTCATTATGATAAGTCTCTTGAATTCTTATAGAATTTTATATTGCAGATGTTTAGGCCCTGGAAGTTGTGAAGAAAAGTGAAAGATTAATCGAGCATTGGTTGCCACAATTGATTTGCTGACAACGTGTCAATTATTGTGTCTTGTAACGAGAAGTTAGTAGGCCCTGCAGCCTCCTTATCTTAGACTCGGTTCTCCTGTTCTATTCTTTTAGCGTGGATTGCATCATTAACCGGAGAGTGTCCCTAACGTGTTCCCAGAATGAGAAACAAGCAAATATAAAGATGATAACAAAAAGAAACATCCTTGCTTTTGCTGTAGTCACAAAATCCGTGGTTGTCTTTCAAGTTCAACTTCGTTGAAAGCAAAAAGTGGCAAGGGTATAGGATAGGATAGGATAGGTTAATTCTGTCTCAAATTTGAAAAATTCATGCGATAGGACTATGCTTGAATTGTTTTGGTCACAGTTAGTACTAGTAATTCTGATTATGAGGAAGGAAAAAATTGGGACCGGACCATCGTTAGGATAGTGAAATGAATGGGTCAATGATTGAACTGACAAATTATTGATATTTATTATTAGTAAAATGTTTGTGCATTAATTATATATTTTTAACACACTAACATAATTTTATGAACTCTAAATAAATATAAGCATTTTCTTATAATTATAAAAATGAAATTACACTTACATATTTTATATAAGTTGTTCATTTTAACCTCACATACCATGACATGTCGTTGAGTTTAAGTTAATATAGTTGCCTGACACCTAAGGAAAACAGAGTAAGAGATACTGGACTTCGCCAGGACATGAGGCCTGTAAGTCCAAAAAAGTACTTGAGCTTGCCATTTGCGCGGGACAGATCCAACATCCAAGAGAGTCGAGCAATCCTATTTGTTTGGGGAAACATTGGAACATCTACTTGGAAGCCGCCGGGGAAGTTAGGATTCTTCGCCTACAATTGTCTATCGATGAACGTAACGTGTAGACTGAAAAGAGATACTAAATTGATAGATTGTTGAATGTCGATACAATGTAAAAGGTCGGAGATTGAAAAGACAAAAGCAATCGTTGGTTCTTAAACCAAATCTGAGGGGTCTGACAGACTAAATTGAGAACAATTGATTCAGTCACGGAGTCTTCTTAGCTGTCTATATTAGTGTTAGTATTAATATCATTTTGCATATCAGTTGAAGAAGTATATGGCTATTTGTATTTTACTTAAATAAAAAAATAAAATGAGATTTAAATTATGATATTTTAAAAAAATAAAAAATAAATTTGAGAGCAATTAAAAAATAAAATAATTGGATTAGGAATATATTTTTCCATTTAAGAAAAAGGATAGATTAAATTTTTTTCTTCAAAAATAAAAAGGAATTTAGTATTATGTTTTTAGAAATTATTGTGAATATTTAAATTATTTATATATAATTAAATAAATTGTATATTTATTAAACCTTTGATTTTATTAAAATATTAAAAGGGGAGCGGGTAAGTCCTTCCTGCCACTTACTAGAAGCGCCGATAACACGTGTGACGTGGGGGGAGAACGTCCGACCGACAACCTGAATTTTCTAGCTCGCTCTCACTCACTCCCCTCATCTTTCCAGCACCTTCTAGTGGTATACCATTCTTAATTATTATCCCTTCGGCAATTTTCACCATATAATTTTAGCAAACCCCTTATATATATATATATATATATCCAAATGGCAGCGGTAGAAAGTCCAAACAAAGACAATCGGGACAGCAGTCGTCTAACTCAAAAGTATCACCAGTCAGTTTGCTGCAAGTGAAAAAGATGAAGCCCATCGACGACGAGAAGCAACCAGCAGTGGTCAGAACGGCCAGCCGCGACGAGGAAGGGGAAAGGAGGGTGGAGAAAAGGGAGATTATCACGCACAACGTTGAGACCATCAAGCACGTGGAGAAGAAGCTTGTGGACAAGGGAGTACTCCGCATGGACCGCCACCCCGCGGATGGTCTCCACGGTGGAATCGGGAGACCGCCGCGGAAGTCCGGCCGCGGTGGTAAGTACACATGGGAAGGACCCGGCGACAAGGTTGAGGACGAGCTGGAAGCGGTGCCGCCGACGATTGACGAGAAGGATCCAAACTATGTGGACGAGGAAGCGGAGGAGAGGATTTTGAGAGGCGAGGAGAGTGAGGTGGCTGGATTGGTGGTTGGAGAGGTGGAGGTCGCTAAGGCTGTGGAGGCAAGGGAGGGCGTGGGTAGAGTTGAGATTAATCCTGTCTTGGATGCTTAATCAAACAATATCGTGCCCCCACCCCCCATCTGATTTCATCGCGTTTTGCTCTTGTTAATTAATTTGCGGGATTTGGGTTTCTTTCGCTTGTCTTTGATGTCACCAAAAAAAAAAAAAAATGCTGTAACATGGAGTGGCTAATTTAAGATCTATAAGATCTATATTCTCCGAAGTTGCTCGGGGGCCTCCAATTCCATTTTTATGGGTGTTTCCTATTCCTCTTCTTGTCTCGTGACTCCAACTTAATCTGGCGGCAAATTAGTCATTGAATTTTGAATTTTATTTAATAATATAAATCTTTTAAAAAATTAACTTTTTAATAGTATCAAAATCCTTGTAACTAAGTAATTTAAATTGTATTATTTTTATATTTAATTATAAATTTTTAGGTTATTCCTGTTTTACACTTAACTGAGTTTAATTTGCTTGTATTTCTATCTCTCAATTGGTCTTTTTGTAAATTAATCCTCTCTCTTCTCAAAATAGCATGACTACAAAGGTGCGTAGTTGGTTGCTCAATCGCGGAATTTTCGGTTCAATGCCACTTTAGTCACCAACGGATCGGAGATTGAAGCTTTGCACGCAGGCAAAAGTCGGGTCCGCCCAAATACTTGTGACGAAGTGCCGCGTCGAAAGGGATCCGGTGCATACTGGGCCTCACACACCTGATAAGTTCCCTTTTGGAGAGGCAAATAGTCTGCGTAGCGGTAACAAAGTTAGTCCGAGATCTTTGTCGCTAAGTACTTTAGGGCTCTACGACAAGAATATTAATGAATTTAATGAAAAAAAAAAAGTAACGAAATCTATGTCAGAAAGTAAAATAGAGATTTTAATATCTTTAAATGTTATAAACGTGAACACACGGTGATACAAGGGAAGGGAGGGAAAAGGGGTTGAGAAACCCACCCGCCTTTTATCTCGTGGTACACATCGGCTCCCAGGCCGATAGAGTGGGTCCCGAACCGTGGGACTTCTTATTAGCACTTATTCTAGGCTAGCCGGGTCACTTGTAGCATCAGAAAAGCCCAAAGCTGGGATCCTTTTGCCTGACTCCCGTGGCATGACTTGTCCACTGGGGAGTCTGTCGAGCCTTTCCGTTTTCTTCGTATTCGATGTCCGACCTTTGCTGACTGCAATGGCAGCAATGGTGGAGCTGGGCCAAGCATATGGGCTCAATATGTTAAACGTGGTGATGTTTGTCGGTTAAGGAATGAAGGCCCTCCTTAAAATTAAAACCATGTGATTGGATCTTATCGTTTCAGATAGGGCTAAAAAATTTTACCTAATAATAAGAAAATTTTTAGCTGCTAAAAAAAAAAACGAAATGTTTAGTTTTATTTACTTAAAATGTGAATTAAATTAAAAAATAATTAAAATTTTTGTAAATAATAACAATAAAAAATATAAAAATAATAATGTTATTAACTTTAAGATTTAGTAGTAGAATTATATAAATTTATAATTTAAAATTTAAATTTTGATTCTTGGTATTCAAGACGCGAGAAAGAGAGAGAGAGGGTGGGGGGGGGGAGGAGAGAATGATGATAACAATTACAAGATAACAAGAAAAGCCACGATTCTCCTTGACCAAAGCATTAGAATCAGAAGTTCTGAAACCAAAACGAGTACGAGACTGACATGCGGTGAAGCCTATGATTCGAAACGTTATGGTTGATTGGAACTCGTACAACCAAATCATTTTGCATTTTGTTAATGTAGTTGTACTATTTAGGCTTTGCCAATGATTAAGGATTTCCAAGCTAGGATGTGTCGATCACATTTCCATCGAGATGGTAAAAGATACGAAGGAGATTTCTCTGACAAATCTCGTCTCGCCAGATTACTCAAAATTTGTCAGCACTTGTTGCGCTCCTTCAAGTATAAGCGCCAGTCCAGTTGTCATTGGCGGATGGGCCTTTGTCGTTAATCGTCCACCACAAGGGGCGGATTTAGTGGTGGGGGGGGTGTCGAGAGGAGGGGTATTCTATATAATGAATTAAAATTTACTTAAATTATTATTTAATCTGGTGGTAAGGAAGTTTTAGATTTTGAAGTTTAAAGGTGTGTTTTTTTTTTATTATTTTTTAATCTCACTCATAAATTTTACTCCTAAAAAATTGTTACGATCCGCCGCTGGTCCACCGAACGTTTACCATCATGTAACCTTATTATTGAAGAGCAAGAAAGTTGAGGTTCTTTCATAATATATAATGGTGGATGACAGCGATGGGCTTGACTAAAAAGTCTCTTGGTGCTTATCGATTTTGTGTGTTGTTTTTTTGTTTGATTATGTAATCACAATTTCAGACGTAGTTTCTTTTGCCAGCAAAAAGGAAGTCCCAGCTGTTTATTATTTTGTTATCAGTTTAGGAGTCGCCATCTCTACTTTCGTCCTCCATCACGTTAGTATTTTTCTTAAGAAAAAAGGTAAAATCGAAATACTAAAGATTGCCATACATTTAGTTTGGAGAATGCTATCAGGCTGCCCATTTTTCCAAGCTCGACCGAATCTGTTGGCGGGCCATTTTTAGTACCAAACTTTTATTAGATGAATAGGGTCTAGGTCCTGAACGAGCAGCACAAAATCATTGCTGATGGAGATGCAGAATTGTGGAGGGATTGGTCAAGTGGCTTTGTCCTTGTATTGTAGCGAAGTACAGGCTTGAGTTTGCTAGATTCTAGGTTGCGTTCTGTACACCTAAAATTGTTCTCGCTGGTCTGTTCATCTGCTTTTTTAATTCCCGAGACTTGAAATGGACCAAATTAATTAATCTCTTTATTTGTCCATCTGTAACCCGCACAAGCTCAAGCCATTGCAGAAACATTTCATTACCCTATTGACTTTTGAGTTTCACCAAAAGCCTGAGATGACAATTACAATTGACCAGCATGGTAAAATTCTCAAGATAGAGAGGATAACTGCTGAAGAATCCAAAGTGAGTATACCTCAACTCTGGCAAAATCTGTGCCAATCGGCAATTGTTTAAAGAATTCGAACTTCAAATCTGCCGCACATATATATATATATATATATATATATATATTAAATGACAGAATTTTTTTTTTTCCTCTCCATGCATAAATGTGCACTAAGTAAAATTCATACCCTTTTGTTATGGAAAATTTCATACCATTTTTAAGAGGTGGCCTCCATTAAACTCGATTTTCACGCATTATATAGAACTCGATCTAGCCTCATGTCTCCACCAGGAACCTAACCTGTTCTAAATTGAAAACTGTAGATTGAAATTTACAATGAAAGACAAGCCAAATATTGAAGCTTAATATATGTTCTATATTTTAACCTTCATTCAATAATTATATATATATTGGGTAAAACAGCTTCTTATCAGGTTATGAAAGTCTTATAATTTTGAAATATTGTGTTTAAATTATATTATTCTTACATTTAATTGTAAATTTATATAAATAATTGATAACTATATATATTGTGAAACAGCTTTTTGATAGTCAAAAGAAATCAGAAATTGAGTGCTTATAAACTTATTTGGGTTAAAAGAAGCTAACGAGTATCATTATCAAAATAACAATATAATGTTCCTAAAGTTGTTTTTAGAAATAAATTCAAATTTTTTTTGTCTGTCTCATCTAAAAGACGAGTCAAATTAGAAATTTCTTGAAAGAAAATTTATGATGCAAAGAACCATTTAAGGGAAAAAGGTATATTTTCTTTGGTCCATCGACAATGGTATCTTTCTAGACTTTCTCTTCTTTGTTAAATGTTTTATCATTTGGGTTAGGCCTGCATAGAGTGAAATATTCCACATCTAGTCAAGTATACCACTTTTATTTCCACCAAAACAGAAGAAAATGAAAAGGAACATAATTGGATGTTAACAAGAAAAAGAAAAGGAAAAAAAATCGAGAATTTTGATAACCTTAAGGTTTAAGCTAAAAAGAGACAGCAGGTATGGCGTCTAGGTCAAAACAGGTACATAGCTTATTCTAAGCATCTGTAAGACGAAACTGAAAGCTTTCACAAATAGTTATTTGACTGGAAATCGATTTTCTAAGGCTTAGCAAGACGAAATATGGTACATCATATCCATGCGTCGGCAAGGAAACGGGGTTACCTACCATTCTCTTGCTCTAAACTATTCTCTGGCCTTAATTAATCAAAGTTCCCACATGCCACACATAATTTGATACCAAAGTAAGTAACAATAGCATCACCACACCCCGATTATCTTGTATTTGATGTGTGCTGCCAAAAACTTGAAATTGGATGTTTCCTTCTGCTTTTCAGGGGAAACGCCCGGAAAGAAAGAAAAGAGAGCAACACTTCTTGATGCCTTTTGTCGTATGTTCAGTCTTTAGTTAAAAAAGGCTCGTACATAGTAATCTTATTTGAAGCGCCGTGTGAACTTCTGGACTTAATGTACATTTTTCATGAATAATTTTAGCTGATAATGGGTTGCATTGAATCAATAAAAATCATTTAACAGTTGTTTAAATGAGATGCGTCTAATTTTTTAACGTTTTTTCTGAGTTAAGAATGCCAAACTGAATTGTAAAACATTGGAAAATGCAGTAGCGCGCGTCAAACTTTGTTGCTGGAGAGAAATTAATCGAAAATGATGCACAATCTGAAACTCAATTAAATTGGGATAGACAACAATGCTGCCATTTCATTAGGTTTGATTTATTAATTGACTAACTTGATTGTATTAGGTGACGATTAAGAAGTATCAGAGAAAGATTAGTGGACACATGGTTGGTTTTTATTGGCCTACACGACTGGCATGCACTTACCACAGGATTGCAGTTTGCCAACAACTAAGCTGACAATGAAATTTAATTCTTATGTACAAAAAAAAAAAAAAAAAAAGATAATGGCAGCATTTTTCGAGGAATATACCAGTAGTTGCGTTACTAGCAGTGGGTTAACTAATTAAATTGAATACATCAAATGGAATATTGGAATTGTGCCTTGATAAGTGTGCAACGTTTATTTTTCTATAGTTTAGGGTATAGATTGATTGCTCTGTATATCTCACTTATGTTCTCGATTATCCTTGACCGGGTGGAAGGCATAATTTTTAAAATTAATTATATATGGAAACTTTCTAAAAATAACCATTTTTAACACTTAGTTCCTGCAATTATTTGTTTTTCCATGGCCAAAGGAGACAGACTGCATGTGCCGTGTGTGGCAATTGTCAAGTTACATTTTGCAACAATACTTTGCTCTCTTTTTTTTTTTTTTTTTTTAATCCGTAAAAATAACTCATCTTCTTCTCCTGCTGCCAGCTACTACTGTTCTGCTCCAATAAGAAACAATGATGAACACTCGCGAGCCCTCATCAAAATTTGAGGATCCGATCGCCAATATTCTCACAATAGTTAACGTCCTTCCATCATGAATTGGACAAGATAAGATAAATTATTAAAATCAATTGAGTTGTAACTTACACGATAAAATTAATAATTTTTATTTCTGTGCCTTTGAGGTGTTAAAATATAATCAAACATAAAAGGTCGATTTGTACTGATTTGATAAATTTGACATGAATTCCGTTAGAAAGTGATTAGATTTAAAAAAAAAAAATTAGAACTCAAAATAGTTTAAAAATTGAGAATCTATGTAATTTGATTTTTCTTTTATTTGAGATTTTAAGGGGAGGACAAAGCTCATAAGAGGAGGAAGAAGGATGAAAGAGATGAGATTCGAATTTCTGTCTCTTTTCTTAGCATTAATGTGTGTTTTTTTTTTTTTTTTTGGAAAAAGCAATCTATATCTATATTAAGTTTGTGGAAATTATAAATCAAAATTTAGACCTAAAATTAAAATTATAGTATTTAAATTATTGATTTTGTGTTTAAAAAAGGTAAATTTTTATTATTTTCACTATTATAAAAACAAAATAAATTTATGATTTAACATTTTCTTATATTTTTTCTTGTTACTACATACACACACACACACACACACACACACACAAAAGTATATACACTAATTTATTTTTATATATTATACAAATATATATTGTATTCAATTTGCATAACTTTTAATTTATTATGTATATTGAATTATTTTATATCAATATTATTTTAATTATACTATATAATTATTTATTTTTATTTTATAATACTTTAAAAATTTCAAATAAATAATAAATAAATAAATAAAATTTTTTTATCTATTGTTACGTGTATAAAAATAAGAGGAATTGAATTTAAGTAGTAAAATAAAAATTAGTAAACAAAAATGATATGATTTTGATACAAATTAATATATAAAAATAATAAATAATAATACCTATAAGTGTTCTAATATCTAATGAAATAAAAAATTAATTTGCAAATTGACCTGAACTTTTGATTAATATAATTTAACACATAAATATTCAATCTAAAATGACTTCAATCAAAAGTAATCCGATGATTCGTCCTAATACCCCTACATAACTTCATGCCCGTGAGTTATTGATTAGAAAAGATTGTGTTGCCTACCGATTTGGGAATCCCACCTCCTTTTACTTCCTCGTCCTTTTTCGTACATCGAATATCTTTTTCTTTAGAAGAAATGACTCTCCTCAGACGTCCATGAACAAAATTATCATTCACTAAAAAGCGGGTGGATTTCATACTATTAAATATACATATATAAAGAAAGTGGTAATAAATTTCAAATTTAAATGTGAAAAAAAATTATTTGATTTTAATAATGTTTAAATAATAATTTTTTATATAAAAAATGCTAAATATGCCCTAAAAATAGATTAAAAAAAAACTTAATCTTATTTTATCGATATCGATAAAAAAAAATTATCATTTACTAAAAATCTCAGCTCGCCCTACTCCTTGCTTCCAAAGAAGGAGAAACTAAGAAAATCGACGCTCGAGGTATCCATTCCTTCAAGAGTCATGAAATATATAGAAGAGCTTTGTGGATGTTACAACAGTGATATTCAAAATATTAAGCAAACGTGTGATTTTAATTTCTTATTTTTCTCTTCTTGTAACAAGTTAAGAAGATAATGTATACAGCGATTCAAGGGAAATGGGGACTAATGAACGTCTTTTTAAGACGTTCCCGAGAAGATTTTTCTTTAATTACATTTCGGGTGCGAAAATTGACCAAATACCGTGAGACTATTGTCATTGTTTCTACTCAACGGAATTACCTCAATAGTTTAATAATATAAATATTTATCTTTGTTTCGAATCTCAACAAAATGATAATGAAATTTATAAAAAAATAATAAAAAAAGTTATTGGGCTATAATTCATGATTTTAATAAACTTATTGACGTAAGACTAAATGGGATTTAAGTAATGAAGCCCTGCCGACTTTTTGTTCATCATTGCTCTGTGTACAGGGACACATACATTAGGTGCATAGAACATGTGCCGTCTTTTCCTTCATTTTTAAGGGCACACAAGTCCGGAGTAGAATAATCCACCAACAAAAACTCGCACAGACGTCAACCGATGGGTTTAATTTTTAATTGATATACAAATGAAAAGTTTGGGTGGACCAGAAGCAACCGTTGAGGAGTCCCTTTCTTTCTCCAGCTGTGAATCTTTCCGCTTGTGGATTTTCATTCAATTTGGGAAATTTAAGTTTGCTCCTTTAATTATTTTTATTCTCCCATTTGACCACAAAGTTGCCTTTGGGAGTGCATGCATGCCGCAAAATGTTGGGCCCGCAGCCAGCACCTTTTTTGCTTTGCTGCATCCCACACTTTGCGAATTCAGCTACAATATAATTTTTTTCATAATTAAAAAATACGGAATATCTCTCTTTTAAAAAATACATTACATTAATTATTCAGTATATTTTAAAAAAGAATTGCAATGAAATTTGTCTCGAATGTAAATACTATTTTCCTTAAAAAAAAAGAAGTTACCATAGCTGATTGCGTGGCCTGCACACGCCTAACATTTCGGTAAATTATTTCTCTTGACCTGTGTGCTAAATATAAATTGTTTTTTTTTCTCTGGGCTATACGTGCAAATTGCCGTATGGGAACGTACAAGCACAGATGGAAAAACTAACGCGTGGAGAAGTGGCTCGTGTATTTTATTGAAAGTTAGGCGGACTCTCCCTCTTATTGTATTAAAATTTTTTTTAACTATATATATAAGCCAGTCGTACAAACTTAAACCCAACTTAATGCACTGGGAATCCATTGGGATTACAAAGGAAAACCAAGCACTAACTATAAGTAAACAACAAATTACTGTTAACTGAAATGTTTAAACTTTTAATCACTAAATTTTCTATTTAATTTAATATTTAATTATTGAAAGAAAAGAACCACGAAAGCCTTTGTTTAAAACGTTTTTGTTTTTTTGTTTTTTTTTTTTTTGTTTCCCAAAAGGAGCACGTAGCGTGAAGATTAACGTTCTGTTTCCTCTCTGATACTGGGACATGGGCTTGATCCCTTCAATTTAGTTTTATTATATTACATATTGATTAAATTTAATTTTTCTCAAGAAGATGGTTAAAAAATGTAAACTTTTATATTATTAAAATATAAAATTGTAATGTGACTTATAACATCTATAAAATTTTTTGTTTATTAATTTAATTTTTAAAACGAATTTAAGATTTTTTTAAAAAAAGTTTTTGACAGCTATATTGTGCTAAACAGTGTTAACAGAGTAGGGTTGTGGTCTATAAACTAATTGACTGGACGAGCTAAGGATACGAAGGAACATTTGCGAGAAGAGAAAATTTTCTCACTTAGATCCCATGTCCAATTTCAGCATACCACTATGCTTTCTATGTCATTATGTCATCAAAGACGTTGTTACAAATCCAAGAATTCAATGCCATTCCTCTTTCCCATTGTGTCGGTATCCTTTTTTCTAGAAGTAGCAAGGCATTCATACCCGTTGCACCCCTTTCTTAACCCCTTTTAAAAAAATAATTAAAAAAATATATGGGATACGTCTACTAATTAGTAATAACGGGGTAACTTCCCTTTGGCTTAATGTATAGGTAAAAATGTAAAAAAAAAAAAAAAGAAAAAAAAAAGAAGGTAAATAAAATCCGATAACCTACACTACAGCAAGGCAAATCTTATTAGTTTAGCGCAGCTTCAACATCAGCTGCTGATTTGCCAACAAAAAATGATTAGTTACAGGGTAGGTGGGATCTTGGACAATTTGATAATTGGGATCACTAAAATTAGCTGCACAGTAGGAATAGGGATTGGGCCCACCATTCCGGGGATGTGACGTGGCTCAGACACCCCGGCGACTTGGCCATCGTTTATTGGCTTGCTTTTAGTAGACTCGATTTAAATAGGAGGGCCCACGTTTTTTTGAAACAGTTACCTCAGGCACAGAGGAAAATTTAATTAAAAAAATAAATGAATTAATCAAAAGGGTAAAAACAAATTAAAGGAGGAGCGAGCTTGTTATAAAACGGCACGATTCTCTCTCTTTTTCTCCAGCTCGTCTTTCTCCCCATCTGTTTTCACATTAGTATTTGCAGTTGCTCTGCTTCTGTTTCTCTCTGGTAACAGAAGCAGAAATAGCCTTTTTCTTTCGCAAATATTTCCTTTCTTAGAACGAAAGTTATTATTACTGGGAAAAATACAGACAGCATTTTTCTCTGTCAAACCTAAGAAATTCTCGAGGTTGTTGCTGTAATGTGAATGATGAGTTTTTGTTGAGAAGGATCTATATTGGGTTTCTTCCTTCAAGATTACTTTTGTGTGCCTCTGCTGTAGAGTGTGCGGAGGAGGGCGCCTGAGGCCAGTGACTGACATTCCAGCTCTGCAATCCTACATTATTCTTTCGTACAACAGAAGCAATACTGCTAAGCCCATAGAGAAAAATTCTTGCTCTTTTCACAAAGGAGGCTCTTTAAAACCCCATTTAGATCTAGCTTATTCCCTTTAGACATCTTCTTGCTTCCCACCAGCATCTCCCTTGTTTCTGCTCTGCTTTTTCCCTGCAAAGACTCACAGTTCTTTAGCCACAAATGGATCGGCTGACATCAACAACTGTCATTCCCGATGCATTTCAAGGTGCTAGAGATGACTTCTCCATGCAATTTTCAATAGTTTGGGACCAGATCAAAGCGCCATTGATCGTGCCTCTGCTGAGACTCGCAGTCGCCATTTGCTTGATCATGTCCCTGATGCTATTCATTGAAAGGGTCTACATGGGGGTTGTCATTTTGCTAGTCAAACTCTTTGGAAGAAAGCCAGAGAAGCGCTACAAATGGGAGCCAACGAAGGACGACGTCGAATTGGGTAACTCTGCTTATCCCATGGTTCTGGTTCAAATCCCAATGTACAATGAACGAGAGGTCCTTCTTCTCTTCCAGTTCCCCATCTTTTGCATTTGTTGAACTGTTGTTTATGACATTGTTCATAAGTTAGATGGCTTGTGTTTTGCAATCACTCTGTTTTATTCTATTATATTTTATTTTTGGCTTCAAATGAATGCATGTTCGTTGTCGACTTTCACTCTCTCACAGGTTTATCAGCTTTCCATTGGTGCTGCATGTGGTCTCTCTTGGCCTTCTGATCGCATCATAATTCAAGTCCTTGATGATTCAACGGACCCAACGATCAAGGTATCTCGAATTAATTATTAGCATGTTGTGCCCCATTTAACGATCCTACTATTAATTTAAAAAAAAAAAAAGCATTTGACAATTTTCTAAAATTCCATATCTTAACACGTTCAATATTTAAAGATCTTCGTTTTGCACTAAAATGAAAGCAGGACTTGGTGGAGTTAGAGTGCCAAAGATGGGCAAGCAAAGGAATAAACATAAAGTATGAGATAAGAGATAATAGAAATGGTTATAAATCTGGGGCTCTGAAAGAAGGCATGAAGCATGGCTACGTGAAGAATTGCGACTGCGTAGCCATTTTCGACGCAGATTTCCAGCCGGAGCCTGATTTTCTCTGGCGCACCATTCCCTTTCTGGTTCACAATCCGCAACTAGCTTTGGTTCAGGCTCGTTGGAAATTCGGTAATCTCGCTTTCTCTCAAGTTTCTAACCTTAATTTGGCTGTACATTATTAGATTCGTTAGATATTAAGCAACAATCCGTGTCTTGTTTAAGCACACAACCTTAATTTAGAAATTTATTGGGGTTCCACTGTCTTCCACAAGCTGTCGGTGGGTCTTGTTTTTCGGGTTCTGGACATTGTTTGGGTTAGCGGAAAAGTGGGTCCTACCTTGTGGATCCATCAGCATCCATTCCTTGCTGGCCACTTTGTTATTGACACGTGTGACGAAATTGGGTGCGTTTTGAATGGACTACCTCCAACGGGGCAGATCGTCTAAAAGCCGAAGGCGATGTCTTGTTTGGTATTTCCCGTTTTATTTTGCTTAATTGGATTCTTGGGAACGCGTCATAGGTGCTCCAGACTATGACAATAAGCGGAGAATCAAATCTTAATTGCTCCAAATTCTTGCTGGAATTTTGTTGATTGTTTTTTTAAGTCATACAAATAAAATTATTTTTTTAACAATTATGCAAAAAAAAAAAAAGTCTTATTAATACTTTTTCGACGTATAGAACATGGATGAACCCGAGTACACATGCATTGTCTATTTGCTTTGCTGTAAAGGAACCATATACGATGGTCCCCATATGAGCTTGGCCGAATTAAATGTTTCCAACAAATGCCAATATGTCACACACATTTCTCTGCAGAAGCTGTCTGCATTTGTTATTGTAATTACTCAGTAAGTTCTAGATTTCAGGTATGGGGTGGATCTACCCGGACCTATGCCCATAAATGTTGAATAGTAAGGTTTGATGGGGACATGGTTGGCCTTTGACTGATGAGAAATTTTGTCAAGTTAAAAAAAAAAAATCTTTGTTGGATTTTATAAAATCTTTTAAGTACAATAACATTTTACATTTTATGTAAAATATTTTATATTTCTTATATCATTATATTTTTTATATTATATAAGATATTATTAATGTAATATAAATTTTTTTACATATAATATGAAATTTTATTATATCTAAATGAATTTATGAGTTTGTTCCATAATAAAATTTTGAGGGGCATACGCGCCTGTGGCTCAAAAATCGCTTTTTTCTTACTAATATTCCCGGCAGCTGCATGTGCAACCTGGGTCGGTTGGTCTAGCACTCCACTCCTGTCAGCTACTGACCTACACATGAATTTGATGTTTGGGGAGTAAAATATTATTATTATAATTGGCCTTCTTTTACTAACTCAACCGTCGGCCAGCTGTGCTGGCGACATGCCAATGACTCTAATTTTCGAGGGTGTGTGTTTTTGCAGTGAACGCTGACGAATGCTTGATGACAAGAATGCAAGAAATGTCTCTGGATTACCATTTCACGGTGGAACAAGAAGTTGGTTCCTCTACATATGCCTTCTTTGGCTTCAATGGTAAATATTTTACCAATAATTGTACCAAACCCACGTCAATTAAGAAGGCTTAAATATTAAATAATTTGGCGTGAATTTATAAATAATTGCAAATATACAGGGACAGCAGGCGTATGGAGAATTTCTGCGCTTAACGAGGCTGGAGGATGGAAGGATAGGACCACGGTGGAGGACATGGATCTAGCAGTCAGAGCTAGCCTGAAAGGCTGGAAATTTCTCTACCTTGGTCGTGTCAAGGTAATCACAATTCAAGACGTGTCAGAGCTTAGTTTTTGGCTCCACGTGCAAATGGAAAACGGCACCCAAAAAAAAAAAAAAAATTGTTGTCTAAGATGGTTAGCCAGTTGAGAGAATATTAGAGCTTCAATTAACCTAAACAGTTGACAATCCAAGTTAGGTAGCTGGTTCATTTGTTTTAAAAAGAAATTGATGCTAATTTTCCAGCCGACAAGCTCGCGTGCTGCTAATGCTTAAGCAAGATACCATTGTAGTTTCAGGCAAAATAAGTCATTTGATTTGTTTCCGAACCGGTGGTGTTTGTTCTATTTGAGTGATACCCCATCTTTACCTTCATTTGAAGCAGACTTGAGATCTATGAAGAAAGATGAGGTCAACTGTAATGTGTGCCTCTATTATTAAATACGCTATGTTGTGTCACGTCCAGGACTTTTGCTTAGTTTGGAACGTTGGAAACTTTGTTCAACAGTGGTACAAACTTCCTTTAGAAGAGTTTATGCGTAAGCATCAGAAAACTGGGAAAGACCCCAAAAGGATATGAAACAGGGAACTAGGATAGCAGGAGTTCCTTTTTTCTTTATCTGATAAACATTGCTAGTTTTTTACAGGTGAAAAATGAATTGCCTAGTACATTGAAGGCCTACCGGTATCAACAACATCGATGGTCCTGCGGTCCTGCAAATCTTTTCAGGAAAATGCTAATGGAAATTATTGCAAACAAGGTTAGTCTACTTTCGTTTCTACCTTTCTTCCAGGTTGAGAAACTGAAGAGGAAAATTGTATGCTGCAGAAAGTGACTATGTGGAAGAAGGTACACGTGATCTACAGCTTCTTTCTAGTCAGGAAGATCGTAGCCCACATTGTCACATTCGTATTTTACTGTGTCGTATTGCCAGCAACTGTTTTGGTTCCCGAAGTTGGGGTTCCGAAATGGGGGGCTGTTTATATTCCTTCCGTTATTACCATCCTCAATGCAGTTGGAACTCCAAGGTCCGATGCTCTTGCAAATTCCATGTTAATCCCATGCAATCAATTACAGTCAAAAGAGTTAGTTGCTAATCTGTTAAGAGGAACATGTGATTTCAAATACAACGAAAATTTAGTCTTCAAATTGATCAATCATGATTTCTAATTTCATGTTTTGTAAAGGTGTGGTGATGTAATTACATCAATACTTTCACGTTGCCCTTTTTTTTTTCAAAAAATATGGTAACCATCCATAAAATTACAACTGAGATGGGTTGCACATTTTCAGGGGGAGAGTTGCACCATTACCTTATACTTTCACTAAAATGAGTAGTTCCTGTCCTTTTTCGTTTTGGCAGGTCCCTCCACCTAATGATATTCTGGATCCTTTTTGAGAATGTCATGTCCCTCCACCGCACTAAGGCTACCTTCATTGGCTTGCTGGAGGCCGGTACGGTAAACGAATGGATAGTTACAGAGAAATTAGGCGATATCCTCAAGGCTAAAGCCACTAAAGCACCCAAAAAACTACGATTCAAGTTCGGAGAAAGGTAAATATCAAATCTTAAGCTGAAATTCTCTGCTCAACCAAAGTTTAATGAATCGAAATTTTCATTTTCCGTCACTTATTGAATGTTGCAGACTCCATATGTTGGAGCTTGTGACAGGAGCTTACCTCTTCTTCTGCGGTTGCTATGATGTTGCCTTTGGAAGCAATCATTACTTCCTTTACCTATACGCGCAAGCACTTGCCTTCTTTATAGTGGGGTTTGGATACGTTGGCACCTTTGTCCCTCATTCTTAGAGTTGACTCTTGAGGGTAACGATTGATACAGTTCTTTACGCCCGGACCATTTTGCTTGCTCGGCGGCAGGGTATGTGGTGTTCATCAAGTGGATATTTGTGCTTTATAGCTTGTATGAAAGGACAAAAAAAAGGGCCATTCTTTTTGATTCAACATAAATGATCGAGTGCAATTCTGGAAAGAATCAGTTTCTCATGTGAATATGCTAGAAGATTCAAGGAAACTGCAACAAATAAAATATTGTTTTGGGATTCCCTTTCACAGAGAAAGATAAACAGCAAGTGGAAATAGCTTCTGGGGTTTCAATCCCCACATAGATACAAAAGTAAACTTCTTGGAATGAATTGTAAGCGTGAGATTACGTGGCTTTCCACATTTTTCCCCTTGTTCTGTTTGTAGCTGGCATTGGCTTGATATTGGAAATAAAATAATATAAATGGGATCACGGTTAAACTCCGCGCCTCTCTCTCTCTCTCTCTCTCTCTATATATATATATACTTATCATGTAACTTGCAAAAGATATGTTATTCTCTTATGTGGTTATTATGAAAGTAAATTGCGCAAGAGGGAAGACAATGTGAAGACTGGCAAGACAGAGGGGAAGCCATCACCTACTGCCGAAAGCTCTTTTTTCAGCCCCCAAGCAAGACTTAGGAAGTTGCCTGCTGGTCACAACAATCTTTAAATCATCAAGTGTACCAACCAAATGATAAAAGCTATGCAATTTAATGAAACAGCCCAGCAAATTTTTAACAAGTAACTGGTGCAGTGGTACCCCATGCCATCAATTCTGTGAGCAAGCCTGTGTACCTCGCTGTTTCTGAATAAACGAACCAGATAAGGCGATAGACAGATAGGGACATTTACGTGTCTGATATTTAAGATTGAGAGTCCCATCTTGTTCAGTTTGTAATAGGCTCTTTAGTGGGATAAGATTAGTCGTCAAGAGCTGGCTGCAATTTTTTTTCGCTCCATACTTTTAGCCCATCTAAGTTCTGGCAAGACGGCCCAAATCTTGATGTTGAGCGCCACGAATGCACAAAGTCCAGATTTAAGAGCGTTTTAGCGGAGAGAGACAGGAACCGGAACGAACGAGCTAAGAGTTTATAGCCATGGCCAGATGCCACGCCGTGTCTGGGTCTTGAATTTTGCACTTCCTGCAAGCTGCATAGATCCACAAAACCTATGGATGAGCTAATGGATATTTGAAACCAGGCGCAGGGGTAAAGAATGTTTGTAGAAAGCAATTATCAGGAAAGATAGCATTAAAGCTTATAATTGACTTCTAAGAGATTTTTAAAGTGTGGTGTTGGCCACAAATAATTAAACGCTGGCTTTGTTATATTGCCATTAGACCATAGTGCGAGCTTCAGGTTTTCCATAAGCAAGTTTTTTTTTTTAAAAAAAAAATTTCAATAGAATTACATATTAGAATTTCAAAATCCAATGTCGGACTCAGTGAAATATTTATTGCACTTCCAATTACTGCTTCGAAAAATCATCCTACCACCCTTGATACTGAATTACTGATGAATTCCAGGGAGGGACTTCAAAGGGGCAACAGCTGGTGACCCGGTAATGGTATCCGCCTGTCCTCACATATCTGGTTCGTCACCATGGCAGTCAGTTATGACCACGGACACCGTACGGGTTTATATTGTGCAGCAGGGCAGATTTCTTCAGTTCAACAGCGGGATTCTGTTGTAATTATTCTATGCTCACGGATTATCTTGACACTGACAACGTGTTGTGCGTTGATCCTGGCAATCTTGCAAATACGCCACTAAAATGTCGACATGATTCACCTTAATATCACTGTCCCGAGCTCAACCTTTCACTCAAAGTGCAGAAATACGTGGTGATTATGATGATGGCTCAGAACCTCTTATCATGACCTACAATTTCAACCCGTTGTAACACACAATCAACTGTCGGAAGAAATCTTTCCAAGTTAAAAATCTGAGATTGTTTCGCTCAATTTTGCAGGAATAGCACAGCTCATCTATTCAACCAACTAATCACTGGTTAACCACACACACCAAAATGAAATGCATCCACTGTCGCCACATTAATTTTACAACATTTCAGAACCAAGAATTTTCGTAAACAAAAACGCAGATCACAAAAATTCAAAAAAAAGAGGGTTAAAAAAAAAAAAAAGAGGACCCCATTAAACCTCATGGAGAAATTCAAAGCGCTTTGAGCATATCTTCGGCACTACTCGTAGTAAAAGCGCCACCTTCCTCCAAATTGAGCACCTTCACGACGCCATCCTCCGCCAAAAGCGCATATCTCCTGCACCTCACGCCGAGCCCCACCGGCTTGTCGCTCAAATCCAGCTCGCATCCTATAGCCCTGGTGAACTCACCATTACCATCAGACAACAGCAGCACCTCGTCCTTAATTCCCAGATTCTCCTTCCAGGCTTTCATGACAAACGCGTCGTTGACAGATACGCAGGCAATGGTGTCGATCCCTTTGGCTTTGAGCTCTGCGGACCTCTCCACGAATCCCGGGAGGTGTTTCTGGGAGCAGGTGGGCGTGAATGCCCCGGGGACGGCGAAGAGAATCGATTTCTTGCCGGATGTGAGGGCGGAGATGGAGGTGGTTTGCAGCTCATCGGAGGCGTCGAAGTAAGAGAGTGTGGCGTCTGGGAGCTTATCACCGACAGAGATGGTGGCGGAGATAGAGGGAGTGGCGGTGGTTTTGGTGGAGAGTCTTTTGCACTTGAGGGAATTGTGGAGGCGGCGATGGAAAGGGGGAGAGGAGAAATAGAGTTTAGAAGAGGTTAAAAAAGGAGAGAGGAGGGGTTTGGCGGTGGCGGTGGGTAACGGTGGGGGGGGAGAGGAGGAGCCTAGGGATGGAGCTGGAGGCAGAAGCCATTGCCAGTGCTTTGAAATGGAGAGATTGAAAGTGACAGCGTTGCGGCCTGCGTGGGATGGCGTGCAAATCTTGAGGTTGCCTTCGGTTTGTGTTCTCTTGGTTTTAACTTCTGTTTGTTGTGGACGAATTCGACGATGCTGGGCGGAGAAGAGGATGGGAGGCGATCATCATGTGAGAATCACGTGCCGGAGATTTTTCTTAGAGGTCGGAAAACTTGATTTTTTGAGCAAGGTAAGAACTTGACCTTTTTTGAACACAGGTACCTTAAAATTGGACCTTTATCGAATGAATCAGCCCAGAAGTGGTTTTGATAAGGTTGGGCAGTCCCAAAAGGTATTGATTATCCCTGTCAGTCATCATTGGGAACAAAATTCATCTAACTTGGTCTGTAATTTCTGCGAATTTCGTCTATTTTGAACAAACAAACAAAGAAAGAAAAAAACAAAACAAAACAAAAACAAGCAATTTCAACTACGTAGACCGAACAAACCGGCTTGGGAATGTGGCCTGTGGCCCGGTGGGTTGCACAATTTTGGGAAGCTGGAGGCCCCGAAGGCAAGTGCTTTAGATGATGCCGACACACAGTTGAGAGGTGTGTCGCCGTCACAGTATAAAAGAATGGACCCTAAGAGAAAAAAATGGCTCCTCATTGTTATTTATATCTCAAGGTACAAAAGAATATAGATAATTATATTTTTGGTCTTAAATTTTTGAATGTAAACCCGTTCCACAGTTTTTATCTCGCGGCGGGCACTATACAAATACCCTTTATTTTGCAAAAAACATATATTAAATATCACAAAAAAAATACTTTTTTTACAAAATATTATTTTAAAAAATTATTATATTTTTATGATAAATTAAAAATTTTATTGGTGTTTAGCAACACAAAATCAGGCAGAACTCTTCTTCCCTTGTTCAACCTTCAGCAACACAAAATCAGGTAGAAGTAGTCGGTGACATTCCTCTGCAAACACCAGGACAGCCCATTTGAGAGCTCAAACATGGCAAATGTTGTGGAGCAACAAATACCATTGCCTTCTTTTGCTTTCCCTCGTCCTCAAGACCATTTTCATCCTTTTCTTCATCACTTTTCCCGTCATCGTCTTCATTCTCACGATCAGTCATTGCCTTAAGAAATTATCATGCTCATTAGCAGAAATACACGTGCCACGGCCACCAATCCGGAAGGATACTTAATCCTAGATGAATTGTCGTTCACCGAGATAATGACAATGACAAGAGAGAGTGGAAGGGTTTATGAGCAACATTAGCCATTACCAAATTAAAGCTACTTATTGGTAGATTAACTCTGGAACTATATTTTTAGATCAACAAGAAAGCTACCCTTCACAGCACTTATTGCTTAAGCTAGGAAAACGAAGCAACACACCAGAACTAGTGTCACTTGTTGGCAGGATGGGAAAATGACATACTCGAGGAGACGAGAAGATTTTTTTCAGCATGGAGGAGGGAGAGCTTCATGAGACAACAACAAAAGCTACATTTTTTTTGGCTATTGGTAAACGTTACCTGAACTACATATAACATGTATTTGCTTGAACCACAAAGAATGGAAAAGAGGTATATAAGGACAAGGATACCCATTCGATCCTCTATAAACAAGGAAGTGGACACTCCCATTTTTCCAGTTATGGTATAGCTCAAAATCTTCGTTAAAGACTAGATCAAAAGACAATCAAGGAAATTCCTGGGAAGACAAGCATCTTACCAACGATTATCACATACAGACAAAAGTATTCATTTCCTTTCTCCTTCGCACTCACCAAGGGAAGCCTGTCCGCAGCATGATTCTTAAACAACTCAAAAAGCTTACAAACCAAAACCGGCAAATCAAACAAATTATAAATTGATAATAAGACCGCCAAAAGGGAGGCCAGTAACACCAGTATAACCTCAGAACGATGCAAACCAAAGCTACCACTACTGTTGACCTCAACACCTGAGTGTTTGAAGTAACTTTGATAACATAGCATGAGGATGACAGCCACAACTTCACAACATTCTCTTGGAAGGCCAGCAACTTGAAAGAGATCAACAACAAAACAAAATCCAAAGATAACATGAAACTCACATGAATGCAACGAACGAGAAAGACATGCCCCAAAAACCCCATTGCCATTGGCGAGGAGAGAATGCACCTTGGGACCTGCCTCCAGGGGAGACAAAAATAAATAGAAATGCAGACAGCTTCTCATCATATACGCATTAGACTTTTTCGGCAATTATTTACTTCTTATATTTATATTTAATAAATAAATGACAGCTGACAAGCGGGATTGTGAATCTACGATTTTCTGCGGCATGTGCTACCGTCACAAGATCGGACGGAATCGACCTTGTCCACGTCTGTACAAGATTGGGTGGAAAATTTCTTTTCCATCTGCTGCGTTTTTTTGTTTGTCTAAGTTGTTTTTTTTTTTCTCGAAAAAGATAGCAAATTTTTACCATGGGTTTTCAAAGATTTATAAAATACTATTGGGGGGAGTCTTTTGCTTTAATTAAAAAAAAAATTACAACGTCCAAAGAGTCGTTAGTTTTCGTGTCTACTATGGAACTTGTATGTATGATTGAAAAAGGGAAAACAAAAGAAAAACGGTGATTGGGTGTAGCCAACCTCGTCTTTCAGTTCTGGGTCCAATGCCATGAAATGATTGCACACTGGGCACTTTGTCTAAGCTATAGCCCATGAGAACCCATTACGGCCCACAGCAACACTTAATTCGCGTAGGGCGTAGATTTTTTTGTTTTTTAGCCAGACATTGAAATTACCTTTTGGAGACTTGTTCCTGGCGTTGTCCTTCAGTCTATAACTTGTCCCAATTTGTTCAAGCACATTTCCGTATAATTAGGCACTTCAAAAAGTTCAAAACTTAAGGATTCACTCTTTTAGCAGTTCCAGTGCACCGTAATTTTATCCAATATACCCCGTTATTCTGCTAATATGGAGAGGGAGGAGAGAAGAGACTCGCTGTGCTAAAAAGTAAAAAGAAGTGTGGGCTGAATATTTCAGGTTTGCTCCACGGAGAATATTACCATAATTCTATTGACAAAAAGATTTTGCAAATAGTTGGTAAAATTTAGTCCCTCCTAGGACATCGATTGTCTATCAGTTTCTGCAATTTTTTGTTCCCCCAAGATGGGTTCACCTCTTAATTTTCCATTTCCTCTGAAGGGCTTTCTGAAAACTTTTTCCATATAGCATGAATCTGAGTCTGTCAAAAATTATTTTTTCCCCTGCTGCTTTGGGTGATTTATTGCTCCATTGTGAGAAGCTGAGAGCTTTATGGTTTTGTTTTCTAGTTTTCCCTCGTAGGAAAAAAAAAAAAAAAAAGGCACAATGTCCAAGCCCTAACCCTACTGCTATACTTTGCCTGCGCTAGCGGTTTTTATCATCAATCCGCTGCGCGAACGATATCTATAGCTCTCTCTCTCTCTCTCTCTCTCTCTCTCTCTCTCCCTCGTGGGTATGAGAATGACCAATCATTTACTGCATAGATCGTTGCCCTTCACACATTTGGACACTCATAATTTTCCTTCGTCTTCTTTTTCAAGTAGTGGTTGCTTCTTGGTGGGTGGGCGTTTTTTCTTAAACCTTGTTTTGCGAGTTAGTCAAATACGCACAGACAAATTGAGTAAAATATAGGATAGTTGCAGTATTTTATCATTTTTCACTCTTAACCATGCTTTTATTGCCCTTATGAATTATCACACTGGAAAAGAGCAATGCCTGCTTCTGTAGAGGGAGAGTCAATAGTCTATAATAGTGTTCAGTGAATAATGGCGGCCCTCTGGGTGGTCCCCCTGGCTTTGGGATATGAGAGAAAGCTGCAAGGTCATCAATTCGTGGTTGCTTGGACCTGTGAGATCTAAAGATTTTAGTTGTATCAAAGTCTAATGTATAATTTATTTTTAATTTATTTAACACAATTAAATTTTTAAGTTGATTTATTCTTTTATACTTTTTTTTTGGTTGAAAATTTTCACGTCTCTTTTAAGATGGGAAGCTCGGATTATACAAATCTTTTTGCCAGTAAGAAATATTATTAGATTTTATGTAGAGTTCACGGCAACTTTTTGCTAACCTTGGAAACAGGAGCAGAAACGGATGTATTTGTTTGGATGCACCCCCGGGTTACTATAGACCCGCCATTTGAAGCGACATCAAGTCAGATACTTCAGACTGGATATAAGTGCAACGAGGAGATTTGCTGCATGTTACAAGCAATATTATCAGTGCGGCATGTCAAGCTCCGTTGCTCTCTCTGTGTAGTGACCAAGATTGGCAGGTAGCGCTTAAAATAACCATGTCTTAACATAAACATTTGCAGCTTTTTATTTTTTCATTAAAAAAAAAAAAGAGTCATCTGCAACTAAACTTTTGCTCAGCTTTTTGCTTATGTTAATCGAGAGTCACTCTGCCCAATCTTTAGTTGCAGGATTTATGCCCATCTTAATTTAATTTTTTCTTTTCTTATTGAACAGGGAAAAAAGAAGGAAAAAAAACCTTTTTCATTTTTGAAATGAGGTTAAAAGGGGACAAGCTAACGATTGGCCTCAGTAGAGCTTGAGAACAAAATTGAGTCGAAATTATTAGGTTATTTCTTCGGATGCTTTTCAAGATTCTAAAAATCAGACTACTTAGCTAGAAAATTCCAAGGCAAATATTTTGAAAAACTTGTTTCTTTTAAAAATCAATTACATAGAGGTAAGAAGAAAATGCATGCAACTGTCATCAGACCAAACAATTAACTCTAAGGGAAGAAGCAAACATGTAACATCACATGACATCTTTACAAACATGCAATAAATAGATAATCTTTTTCTATTATCAGAACTTGTTCCATGCAAGAAGGTCAATGCTCCGGTACTAAATGGTTTCAAACTTTCACATTCAACTGTCAAACTTATGATATATGTATTTTAAAGAAGCAAAAACACTTGCAAAACTGATAAAGTGATTGGTATAATTAATAAAATAGTATAGATATTAATATAATAATGTGAAAAGTGCATTGTGAATAAATAAATAATATTATTTTATTCATTGTGTTAATTATTTTAATATATGTGTATTTATTTGTTTTAAAAAAATTTAAAAAATAATAATATGTTTTGTCAAATATTTTTTGGTACTTTGACATTTTAATGGTTAAATTTGTGAAAAAAAATTACTTTTAAAGTACAGAGAAGTAATAGGTTCAAATCCCTATCTAATATTTTTTTGGGGAATAGAGACTATAGAATTATTAATATTACTATAATTCGTATTAATTGTTCTAAGCAGCATCTTTAATTGTAAAGGTTGTGAGTGTTCTTAATTTTTTTTAAAAAAATACATAAATAATAGATACAATTATAAGATAACAAACTCTTTTATATTTCTCTTTTTGTCAATTCACTTTTTGTAATATGAATTTTTTTATTTATATAATTTGAATTAATAATTAAATTGAATGGCAATTTTCATTTTTAACATATTTAAACTCATTCTTAAGGAGTTATTTATGCTTAAGATTAATTTATGATCTTATACTTGGGTTGAAGAATTTTGACTTAGAAATTTCCATTAGAAACATAACTCACTCTTTCTTAATCATCATTTAATGAGTTTTCTTGTAACCATCTAAAGAATCCTACCGATTACATTAAGAAAAGTAAATGTAACTAAAGATTTCATGCTTAACGATGACAAGTCATTGTTAACTAAGTGTCATTTCAATCATAAAGATACGTAAAATGTCATCTTTAAATCATTTCTCGTTATCAATGAGAGAGTATATGTATATTACCCAAGTGTGAATATGTAAAATTTCACATCAAAAGTGATAAGGAGGAATAAGTAATATATAAAGTGCAAATGATCCATAAACCCAAACCATAAAGTTTTGAGTTGAGATGTACTGTCATGCCAATAAGTTTGTTGGTTAAAATGTTATTAGAACTGATAGTTTAACAAAGGACAAATAAAAATGACGTATATTTTTTATAGTTGTTGCCTAAGGAAGGAAGAGTTAAATTACATTTACTAAGCATAAGATCCAAAGCCGATAAAGATAACCCATATTTCCAAAGCCGATAAGGTCCAAATTTTTAAAGCAGATAAAGACAACCCATATTTACATAGCCGATAAGAATGACCCATCTTTTTTATGAGAAAGGAAGAGTTGAATTACATTTACCAAGCGAGGATGGGCTTGGCGGAGGACGACCCATATTTCCTATGGGAAAGGAACAATTGAATTACATTCACCAACCAAGAATGGCTATTGGAGGACGACCTATATTTCCAATGTCGATAAAGACAACCCACATTTCTAAAACTGATAAAAATGATCTATATTTCTTATGAAAAATGAGGAGTTGAATTACATTCACCAGGCGAGAATAGCTGTTGCTTTTATAAGAAAAGAAGAGTTGAATTACATTTATTAAGAATGAGGCTTAAAGCCGATAAGGTCCATATTTCCAAAGTCGATAAAGATAACCTATATTTTCAAAATCCATAAAGATGATCCATATTTCCTACGGGGAAGGAAGTGTTAGATTACATTCATTAAGCAATGATGGACTCGGTGAAGGGCGACCTATATTTCTAATGCTGATTAGGACAACCTATATTTTCAAAGCCAATAAAGACGACCCATTTTTTTTTATAGGGAAGGAAGAGTTGAATTATATTCATTAAGTGAGAATGAGATTGGTAGAGTGGTAATTGGCTCTTGGTGCCTTTAAAGAAAGTAAAAGTAAATCTTATTGATTCACATTTGAGTGTGTATTATGTATTTAAGAATCCCATTGTATCATTAAGAAATCTTACATCAAAAGCAACAAGGAAGAGTAATAGGTTAAAAAATCTCACATAAAAAATGAGAGGAGGAATAATTGGCTCATCGATTGTGTATAAAGTGAAAAGGGCTCATAAATCCAGACCTTAAGTTCACAAGTTACAAACGCAAAGAAGCTATCAAAATGCCCATAACAAGATGATTTATTTTATGAGTCAATTGGATTCGTACGATTTAATAATTAGTGATAATGATTATTGATTTATGTAGATCCTTCTTAAAGATATTTATTATTATTAATTATTTTTCTAAGATTTGAAATTGAAAATTATCATCTTATCACATTTTTGAAATAATGCAATTTATATTTTTAAAAATAATTTTTGATTGAAAAACTTACAAATTTAGGTAAAGTGGTATGGTGTGATAGTTCAATGCTAGAAAGTGAGGATGGTGGAGTGTCAATCGCGTAAGGATGACTTTAGTGGAGTGATAATTGGCTATTAGCCATTTTAAGTCAAGTAAAAGTAAATGTAATTAATTTACACTTAAATGTGTAAATTGTGTAGTTAAGAAATCCTATTGTGTTGTTTAAAAATCTGGCACCGAAAGGGAAATGAAGGAATAATTGGCTAAGAAATTTTAGAAATCTTATATAAAAAATGAGAAAGAGAAGTAATTGGCTAAAAATCTTATATCAAAAGTGAAAGTGAGAAATAATTAGTCCATGGATTATGTATAAAATGGAAATAATTTATAAATCTAAATATTAAGCTCGCAAGTCACACATGTGAAGATGCCATCAAAGTGCACCGCGACGAGATGACTCATATTGTGAGTCAATTTGATTAATAAAATTTAATAATTGTTAATATTAATTATTGATTATAAATGCTTAAAAATATTAATTATCATTAATTATTTTTTAAAATTTTAAATTGACAGTTAATAATTTATCATATCTCTAAAATAATTAAATTTATACTTTTAAAAATAATTTTTGATTGACAATCCTACCGCTTGATACATACATACATACATACATACATACATATCTATATATATATTTGCAAGCAAGCTAACCGTGCTGGCCCAAAGTCGTGCCAATCTCGCACGTTAAAGTTAACAAATCCTGGGCCCCACTTAGTCGATGAAAACGAGACTACATAAAGCATTCCGGCATCTAGGAATGCGGGCCCAAAAGTGTCATGCTCGGAAAAAGGAAATACCATACGTATCCTTTCCTATTAAAATCCTTTATTGTCCTTTATGAAATGATTTTATCCGCACGTTCGCATCCGCTACTGGCGCAAACGATGCTTCTAGCCGCTAGATCTTCAGTTTTCATTTTTTGACCTTTTTTCCTCAAAATGCTAGAGAAATTGAGGACTGAAGAGGCAACCGGCAACCGGTTGCTAAACATGTCCAACGATGAGACGCTGACATGAGAACCAGGACGTGCAGATCTCCGTCGTCGCCACGCGCGGATCCAATTCGCTTCCGAATCACTATATTTTCCTGCGAGATTATCCGAGGACTCTAACGGTTTTTCATTTTTCACTAAAATCCTTTTAATAATCCCACTTCTGCCAGATCTAAGAAGTCAAAAAAGCGTCGCGCTAGCATTGTGAATGAACGAGGACACGAGTTCCACTAGGCCCCTCGGTGAGAGAAAGAGGTGGGTAGCCGAGCTACTGTAACTAGCGGGTGATATAACCTGATGGGTTTTCTTTCAAAATAAGATAAGCGCCACGAAAGACGGATCCGGCCAGTCCACGCTACACGTGCCTATAACTCAACTGTCTTTTATTTTGACGGTCAGGTCAGACATAAAGTTTGGCTTGGTTTACACGAGTATCTCTGTACTCTTTTATTATCTTTTGAAGTCTCTTCCAATGCTTTGTTTGCCTTGAGAATAAGAAGTGAGCAAGAAAAGCGTGAAAAAAGAACTTTTCTACGTGTGAGAATGTCGTTGGAAAAAGAAAATTATAAGCATAAGTAAAAAAATTTATCTCCCTTAGCCTTTCTCACCAAATAAAGCAGCAAAAGAAAAATGTACAATAAATTGCTTTGACGACAAAATTACCAAAATATCATCCGAATTTCATTTCTAAGATAGAGCCAGAGTTGTAATTTTTCGTATTAATTAAGGTGATTTGTTATTTCTTGTCATGGTTATTTTGTTATATAAGACTATTAAGTTTGTTGGATTAAGTCCAATTAAATCTTTTAACAGCACATGGCTTTTAATTTTTTTTTCAAAAAATAACTTATTAAATTGTGTAATGATTATTTATTATCAAGTCTAAGGTCCTATAGTAGATAGGTGTAAGTTTGAGGTCATTATTTTTTTCTTAAAAGATAAATTATTGAAGTGTAAAATATCCACACTTATACAATTTAAAATCTCCTCTTTTTTGTAAGAATTGGGTAGTGCGTACTCATGACATTCAGCATCATAGCCCTCAGTATAATTCTGAAATACTCTAAAATTTATGCTCGTTTTTCAACTACATCTCTCGGTTTCGGCTAAATAAATGCCATGACACCTGCTAGGAGGCCTAAGTTTCGACTTCTAGTAGCGCTCCTAATACCCATGAAGGATGCCTTTAAATTTTAGGATGCATGGCTTGTTAGCTGGATATCAAAGGCGTGACTGAACGCAGACTTATGAATACACAATTATAATCGTTAGTTAGAATTATTTTTTTATCTTTTGATGTAAAATAATTAATGAGTGTAATTGAATGATATGCTCGTGTCGCTCTGTGCTTATCTTTTGTACCCAGTAAAACCTAAAATTGTCACTTGGAACTTGCCGCGCGCCAAACAAAAGCCCAGGTAAAGGCGGGATTTGGGGGCCAGGTCAGAGACGCGAATTGGTAATATGGCTTTGTTGGGTCAATTGGATCACTGCAAGCAACTACCGTGGTGGTTTGTAGAGTTGTCTGGCTATCGTTCCTGCAATAGATTCTTTCGAGTCCCTTTACTTACTCATGTATGGAAGTAGTCTAGTTGATGATGCTCTTTCGGTGTTATTGGAAGACATCAATCAGCAGTTTGCACCAGAGGCAAATGAAACTTGCAATTCCGACAAGTTCTAAGGGAAGGCAATATTTGTGCGAATGTATTAGAATGATCAAGTGCTCCAGCGGCGACATTGACTAGTTTGTGGTTTTATTTTCTCATATGAGATATTCTTAAACAAAAAAATAAATAAAAATAAAAAATAAAAGAGGTTGGACACATTTAACGATCAACAAAAGGTTCTACCGCGGCAAACTTTTTCTTCCACCATCCGGTAAACTTGAACTTATACATTACACTATTTTGAATGTTAGTTATACATTTATAAATTTTTAAAAATTATATTATATCAAATTGTTATTATACAATATGAATCTATATTTACAACGAGTCAAATTGACCATGTAAATAAAAATATTATTATTATTTTTGGAACGTAAAGTTATAAAATACAAAATTTGTAAATATATAGTATAGACTTCTCCCTTATAATCATGCAATTAATTCTATTTGACGAGTTTTGTCCTATTTTGTTTCATAAAGATAAAATATCATTTTATCTAGTTATTGCAAAATGCAATAAATATCCTTAAATTTAATATTTTATAATGTACTAGGTCACTCTGACAAGCCTTAAGCACAAGAAACAACCTAACGAGCAAAATAGAAACATCTGCTTGTAACATAATATGAATATTTCCTCGAGATTTCTTTTTTGTTTTGTTTTAAATTCAAGTTCCATTTATTTTACATTTTTAAATATTAATTTTTTCGTTTTTATTTAGTTACAAATTTGTGAATAAATTATTTTTATTAAAAATGTTATAAAGACACAAAAAATGAATATTACTGAAAACACCAACTCATAAATATATAATCATTTTTAGATCTTTTCATATATAAAAATCAATAATTATAATTAAATGAGATGAACTTGTGCCCTAACTATGACTATTTTATGTGTCTTGTTAATATAACTTTTATTTTTAAATGAATTGCAATTTCATGAATGAAAACATTTGGTGGAGAAAGCGCAAGAATGAGCTAACATAATAAGCTTCACATATTTAAATATATAATTTTTTGAATTAAAAATTTTTTATCCTAAAAACATATAATATATAATAAAAATTATAAAATTTACAAAAAATATAATAAACTGTACAACTAATTATTTAAAAAATAAAATAATATATTGTTACACATTTTTTTCATTCTTGTGATACATTATATTATACATGTTACACATTTATTGTTTTATAGATAAAAAAATATATTTTTTAATTCATATAATTTTTCATATTAAATTATTCTTTTTTAATAAAATTTTCTATTTACCGACTTTTTCCTATTACATTGCCTTTATGGAATCCTACAGTACACATGCCACATCCTCCAATATTCATGATTGTTTTATGGGATCCACAACCCCAATCATTTCACACATACAATGTTTTGATGAAAGTGAAATGACATTGTCAAACTTTATTTTTTGTCGTTCTTTTTTTTTTTCATTTTAACATTAAACAATGGTTCTCCAAGAAAAATGTGGAAAATAACTTGAATATTACATGTGTTATTTCATGCATAAAATGCATTATCGACAAATGTAAAGAATTCTTAATTTTTCAAGTGCTTATGAAATTTTTAAAAATTTAAAATATATAATTTTATTTATTTTTAATAAAATATTATTTTTATAGCTTAACAATAGAGTAACTTTAGTCAATATAATAAAACTTGCTCTTTACTTTTTCAAATATTAGAAGCTTCCTAATTTGTTATTGGTTAATGATCTAATTCTTTTAGCAAGACTTATAAATAATTATGTATATATATTATTACAAATTTGGCCTTTCTACTAACGAATCATGCGACATTAGCATACTCACTTGCCATAAGCATACTTTAAAAGTTAGAAATGTTATTAGTAGAAAAAAAAGTAAAAATGACATACAATAATATGAAAAACTTGAAGTATACTTTATTACTTTAAAAAATTATAAATATTATTTAATAACTTTTTATTCTATATCTTTTTGTGATCATCTTTATATAAATAAATACAAGTAAAATCTTTAAAGGTATTAGATTACTATAATTTATTTGATTCAAATATTTTTATTATTTATTTAAAATATTTATATAATTTTTTATATTAAAATATTAAAATATTTATAAAATTTTAAAAACTTTTATTTAATTTTAAATTTTTGTTAAAAAAAGAAGAATTTTAAAATTAGATCTCATTTATAGGTTGAAAATTGTGTAGAATTATATGAGGCGTGATAATCCACACATGATTAAAAAAAAGTTTATTATAAGAATTACAAAGTTTTCATCCATAAAAAGAAGCTATTAAGAGTTAAAAAAAAAAAAAAAAACTATTAAAACGCCTCCCCCGCCCAATTAAAAGTACAAGGTCAGGACCTATTCATTCCATGCCAAAAGTTCGTATGGCAAAGCTGACCGATACCTGTCTCGCCACATGGCGTGCCTTGGAATGAAGTAATGCCATTTCTTTCCTTTCTCCCTTGATGCATAAATAGCTATATTATTTATTTATTTATTTTAATGGCTCCAAATAGGCTCCTGAGGGCAGAATGCGTGACAGGTGACTAGACCAGGCTGCACGTCAGCGGGCTCTGGGTGAACCAGCCAAGGGACAAGAACAGGGGATAGTGGTGGGGGGGGGGTCTTCAACACGTGTCAGATCACAAATAACCCGTTGAGGGAGGCAGACAAGTGTATTATTTAAGTATTACAGCGTTACCATACGAATACAAAACATAAACCCTCTAGTTTGTTATCTTTTCTTACAAAAATTAAAACTCAAATCTTTTATTATTATCAATTTTTAAGCATTCAAGTACAAATAAATAAACATATATATGACCTATATCGTATCATGATGTTCATAAGTTTGAGCATGGACGAATCTACATGGGCAACTGAAATAACATTTTCTTTTATTTTATTATAAATTACTCCATTGTCCCATGCAAATCATCCCCTTACATTAATCTCAGTTTTTTTTTTTTAATTTTCCCTGCTTTCTTTGTATATATAAATTTATCTCTCTAAAATAATTTTCTGAATCTGCGTATATTATTAATCTTCATTTTGATACTGTAAAATTTTTTCTTTTTTAAAACATTATTATTTATTTTTTAAGGGCTGTAGGCCAGGTAAGAAAAACGCCAAAAAAGTGTTTAGGCAGAGGAGGAGAAAGAAGATTCCTTCATTCCGCTTGTGCTTTGGCTTTCGAGCGTCACGAGGCTGACGCTCTGGTGGGACATAGTGACCGACAGATGCGTTTGCTTACGGTCAAGTGGCGCTGCTTAGTAAAATGGGGCGAAGAGGGATTCGAAAGCGTGAACAGTTAATATGTAAGTCATGGCCGGGGTCCTTACGGGCGTGAGGACGCGAGAAGAAAGAATAGAGTTAAGTGGGGAAGCAGAATTTGGGAGAATTTCAGGGAAAGTAAGCAGAAGAAAAAGAGAGGGAAATTCTGTTTTATTCGTTATAGATTGGTAGTTACAATAACAACTTTTTATACACGTGTATGGTCACGTGAGTAACTTTTCTAATTTACTTGATCTTATGTCTATTATTATTTATACAAAATAATTCATTTTATTAATTTCTAATGTCAGACTACCAGGAAGATTGACAGTGTTGTCCTTAACTGCTGTGACTTGAATGATTGTTAATAGAATATATCAATGATTATTGAAACTTTTTGTTAGTCTCTTTCTCTTATCTATTCATCTTTTCAACCTATATTCAATAGTATATTTCTAAATATTTAACTCAGGTTCATAATAATTTCTCTCTTTTTAGATAAGTCTTGTATTCAATGTTTAAATTTAAGAAATTATCTTGTAATGAATGACTTATTTTTTTTAAGTAGCATTTATTGGTGTCAAATTGGACCATTGAATTAAAACTTGGGTGATAGCTTGATTTATCCTTTTGACAATCTTTTGATCCAAAATTGCAGTTGATTCAGTTAATAGTTCTCCCTTTTTTTTAGTTAGTGGTAATTACAATATCAATTGTTGGTGATTATTTCCTATAGACTTTTTCAGCAATGAGATATAAAAGACTGGATGAATGATAAACCCTAAGGAAAGGTGTACCTTGTAAGACACTTGCCCTATCTTATCATTTATCCTCGTAAGTCCATTATACTTAACAGTCAATTTAAGGTTCTTATGTAAGGCTACTAAAGTTTGCCTATAAGGTTAAAGTTTGAGGTATACATAGTCTCCTACTTTCAACTTCTTTTCTATCCTTCTTTGACCTATTTACTATTGTATCCTATGTTGTGCCTTAGTGAGTTGCTTCTTGAATAACATGTTTAATCTTTACTTATCCTGTAACCATGCCTCCATTTCTGTAACCTTACAATTATTCAAAGGTAACTTAAATAGGAAGGTAGGGTTATATCCATACAAAATTTGAAAAGGAGACATCCTTAAGGTTGAGTGATAATTGCTATTATACCATCATTTAGCCAAATGCAACCACCTATACTATTGGTAAGGCCTTTAAAAAACAATACAGTGCAAGTAAGTTTCTAAATACTTGTTAAGCCTTTTTGTCTACCTACTTGTTTGGGATGGTAGGCTATGCTAAGATAAAAAGTGGTACCCAATAGCCTAAATAATTCCTAACAAAATAAATTTTAAAACTTTATTCCTATTTGAGACTATGGTTTAAGGCATTTCATACAGTCTAAAAACTCACTTTATGAAGGCTTAAATTACAATGATGTTTAAGAAAGGGTGTTAGAGAACAATGAAATGTGCATACTTAATAAAGTGGCCCACCACAATTAGAATGGTCTCTTTCCCTTTTGATTTAGGTAAACCCTTAATGAAGTCCATACTTATATTTTTCCAAACTTGTTCTGGTATGGTTAAGAGCTACAGCAATCTTAGGTAAAACACATTCTCTCTTTTGCACTTATGACATACTTATACACTATTTTATAAAGTAAAAGATCTCCATCTTAAGTTTAAGAAACTTATCCAACAAATCATCAATGATGAGAATAGAAAACTTATCCTTAATGGTATATAAATTAAGTTACTTGTAATCTATATAGAACTTTCTAAGTTTCATCTTTTTTTTCATTAAAAGTACAAAGAAGGTAAATTGGCTATAACTTGTTTGTATAATTAAAGATTCTAGCATTTTAGTAACCAATTTCTCTATCTTTGCTTTCTGATAATAAGGATACTTATACGACTTTAAATTTACAAGTTAAGCTTCATACTCAAAGGTTATGTTATGATCATATAGTCTCTTTAGTGATAGTTCTTTAAGTTCTCTAATTATATCCTAATATTCATTAAACACTTTTTTTAACTTTTCAGCGATACTACTTATAAAGACTCATTATCCTTTTCCTATTGGCCTTAATTCATTATGACCACTCTACATCAATGAGCTTACTTCAAATTGCCTTTCTTTTTAAATAGCTACTACAATTGTGTGCTTGTTAGCTTCTTAAAAGTAACCTTTTATCTTTTACTTATTTCTCATATCTTTATAGTGTTTTCATCTTTCACAAAGTACAATTTACAATTCTTAAAATAAAGCATCACTAGGTTGAAGTGTCTAGCCAATTTACCCTTAGGACCATATTTATGAACCCCAAATTCATAATCCTAAGGTTTACCTTAAAATTATAATCTTATATCTTCCACTCAAAGTTGCTTACTTACTCTTAACTTATGACTTTGTAGTCATCCCCTATTGTAACCAACAAGGGGTGAATAGGTATCAAGGAACAAAGAGAACATTTGACCAAGGGTGCATTAAGAAAACTATGTATGCTTACTAAGTCTATTAAAATCATTAGGCTCCTATTCTTTACTTGCCCTATCACCTATATAATATAAAGCCTTTTTGACCCTGTTAAGACATATATTGATATGTATCCATAAGCTTCTACCTCACTTGGCTTCACTTCTTATGATTCTTGCTTTAGCTTATCCTCTCACTAATCCTCCTTATCCTCGCCTTTATCTAGATCATTCAATTGAGTCGTTTTGTTACATTAGTGGTTTGAAAAATATTTATCTCCATATTTTTGATAAAAGTTGTTTCTTCTTTCTCGATATATACCCCTTTTAAAATATTGATCCTAATTGTTTTGGTTAATACTTATATAAGGGAAACTTTTGGTATTTGGGTTCGTTACTTGCATTAACTAACTTTTCATTCTCTTTTGACTTTTTGTCTTCCAATTAATTGGTAACTTTTTTCATCATATTGCTTGGGCCGTCCAAATACCACCCCTAAAAGTTAGTCTTCTTACTTTTCCTAAACTTCATACTAATTTTGCTTAGAACCATGAGAGATCGTATATATATACATAACAAAGAGATCTTGGCTCCCACATTTTTGTAGCAACTTTAAGGAGATTACTTAATTCACTTATATAATTAGAAATGAAATATTTTTTAATTAGGATACATAAACAACTGCTAAAACTTTTTGTTGGCCTCCCTCTTCATTCATTCCGTTGGTCTATATTTAATAGCCTTTTTTCATATATTCAATCTAGGATTCGTAACAATGTAACGCTTAATTAAGACTTTAGCTCTTTATTTTCACGATATCCATTCATATCCTGTCGTGCATTCCCATTAAGCTAACCAAAAACCCTAGATACTTGTTGACCATCTCCTCGTCTTATCTATTCCGTCAGTTAATTTTTATTGAATTTGATGTCAGTTACGTTTTTTTAATTATTTTTCTTTTTTCAACGTAAAATATTAATAAAAGGAATTCGTTCTTTCTTTAAGATAGATATTATTCTAAATTATTAATTAACTAATTGAATCACATATTTAAAAAAGAAAAGGAGAAAAAAAAGTCACATCCATATAAAGATTCCTTTATGTGCACTTTCCATGAAATTGTTTTGAATTTATGTTAGCAAAAGCAAAATTCTTCTGGCACTGCATGAATTGCGAGAACAAATTGATTCCGTATTTACATCATTTAGGGCACAGATATTTTGAGGAATTCCTCTTATGAAAAAAGAAAAAAAATACTCACAACAATTTTTTTTTTATTTTAATAGTTGAGAAAAATGTTAGGTTTATTTGAAGTATCATTGTCAGCCGGCAAGTGAAAACATAAAAATATGACAAAATGGCTCCAGTAACAGTGTAACTCATTAAACAGTTAGTTTTTTTTTTGTTCTGTCCATTAAAAAGTTTAATATAAATAACTCTTTCTTTCTTACAAATCTTATATTATTTTATAAAATTTAAATCAAGACATTTAAAATAAAGTGTAGATCCCAAATTACTGATATATCTTCTTAAAAATAACAATTTTACTGATTAGATAAGAGACACTAAATTATCATTACCCAATATTACTCAAGTCAAACCAAATGGTATTAGAAAATTGTGTAATTTGTCGCATTACGACACCAAGAAATATGCTGAAACACCTAGTAATAGTCTCCAACTTTTCATCATAAAGTGAAGAAATAAATTATCAATTGCTTATTGGTCATATGTCATGCGTAGCTAATGGCTAAGAAGTGAAATGGCCCACAAATTCTAGAGTTCGTTTAATTTAGTTAACAATTTATAACGAAGAGAATATTAGTATCAAATATTTTTAATATATTAACAAAATATTTTAAATATTTTTTATTTTATATTTATACATTTACATAATTTAAATATTAGTTTATAAAAATATTTATTAAATTTATTTTTTTGGTTAAAATTACTATATATAATTAATAATTTTTTATTAATAAATAATATCATCTGTCATAATTTATAATAATAAATATACTACTTTTTATTTATAAATTTGGATTTATGTTTTTTTTTTTAACTAATCGTGTATGGTACATCTAACAAAAAACATGTCAATGTCGTTATTTTTATCCACGTTTAGACCCCTTTTGTACAAAGAAAAAAATTAAGAAAGTATTTATTTGAAATGTATTTATGTGACAATTTTAAATCGATCATTACATTAATATTAAGTAAAAATTAGAACATATCAATTAGAAACAATAATAGATCAAAACTTTTAAAGCATTATTCTTGTTGTTCAAGATGACTATACATTTTTTAAGTGAGAAATATTTGTGAAAATTATAATTATTAATTTTTCTTATACCTCTTATTTAAAAAAATAATCTACCACATTTTATCTTATTTCAATAATTATATAAAAATAAAATAAATAGCATAGTTAAGTAACATGATAAATATAAATGTATAGAAAAATAATTTTTATATTTAATTTTATTTATTTATAAAATTAAATAAATTATAATTAATTTATAAAATTTTTATTTTTATATTATTTTTAAAATATTATTATTTAATTTTTATTTAAAATAAATTTAGAGTAAAATGTAAAGTCAACGTGCTAATTTCTCTTGCTCGAAATATGACTTGGCGGCGACCTAGTTGTCAAAAAGGGTAAGATGGGAAGACGAAAAAAAGCAAGAGAATTTTTCTGTTATTGTCCATTAAAACGTGTTAACGTCCATGCATAATGCACGTAAATAATATAGATAAAACTTATTCGACTTTTAAAATTAATTATTTTATAATAAAATTTATATAAAAAAATAAATATTTATTAATATATATTAATAAATTAATAAATCATCTGCCATCGATACCATATTGCACAATTGTAGCCGACCACTAACGGCGTGATCGACGGTCCCGTCAAAGGAGTTAGTTGGAACACACGAATCAGATGACGAGACGCAATTAAACAAATGCAAAGCGATCCTAGCGCAGTCGCTTACCGCAAACGGCGCACTGACGGAGTCTCCAGGTGACGTGCCAAATGTCAGACCTTCTCGGCCACGTAAGGCTTTCTGTTTCGGGTTTGCTAACGTGCCTAAACCAATTAAATCTTAAAGATAGGTTACCGGGAAAAGGAGTTACCAGTTCACAGGCACCCATCTCTGTATTTATATATACATAATAAAAGTTCTGGTATCCGTGTTTGGTTGCTTAACCTATTCTCTCTCTACTCCTTGAGAAAGACTTTGTATTTATTTTCTTGGCGTTCAAGTGACTGAAACAGATCTCCAGCATTGACTCAATCTTCTGGTAAATTTGTTACTAATGTAATTTTTTTGCTGTTTTTACATCCATCTCAATGGATTGTCCAGCAAAAGGAGAGATTTACAGTGGCATTATCTGTGGAATCTGCAGAGATTTTCCTTTTCCCTGCCCATGTAATTAATCTTGAATTGCTAAAGTTAAATGGGTTTCATTCACAAAATCCTTTTGGCTTTATTTTGTGGCAATAGTCAACCGAGGTATATTTGGAGATCTGCTAGTTAAGAGAGATGCTCTTGAGGTCAATGAAGTAACCGGAAATCTGGCTAGTAGTTTTAAGTATTTAAATATCATATTTATGCAAGATAGGTTATCTTCCTCTGCCTGTATTTTGTTTTATTTTAACCTACCGATGTTTTTTCCCCTGGACTTTTTTCATGGTGGTTCTGTTTCAGTTTCTGGCAGGCCAATCTCCAGAATATGGTGCCAGGAACAGAATTTTCCCAGCACAACACAATTTGCCTCAATATTCGCTTAGCAGCTTTACTTTGATGAGATTTTGAGGAACAAAAGAGAGGAAAGTTCAAATTTTCAACTAGTATCTGAGGTCAAGCAATGGATATTGGCAAGCAGAAGGAAATACAAGTTGAGAGGTCATGGATTCCACAGACTCCAGTAAGACCAAGTAGGCCTAAACCCCCTGTGATCTACACAGACCAACAAGGAAACCAGCTAGTCCAATCCAATTGGCTGGGACCGGAGGGGTTTTCACCCAGTTCTATTGATGGAACTCATGTTGACAGGGTGGGTGCATGCTTTGCTAGCACCAGTGGCACTGTTTTTGACGGTGTTCATAATACATTCACTAACGATCTTACCAGGTGGAAAGGCATTTCTTTTACAGCTCTCTTGGCTAATGCAAATGCAGCAGCAGTACCTGCAAATTTTCCACCATATACCAATGGAGGCTACTCGCTTGGATTACATCATATCAATGGCAATTACATGGAGGAACCACAGTGTAAGCATATAACTTAGATTTCTTTTGGATTTTTTTTTTTAAATGGAATGGGTGCCAGAAGAAAAAGTTCAGGAAAATAAAAGAACCCGAAGGCTGCAATGATATAAAAATTGAGACAATAAGAATGATCAGAACAACTAAAATTTGATATTTTAATGGTAAAGGTGTGGACTCAATGACAAATATAGACTTCTATCATTGCTGAGGCTGTAATCTTATCCAGTGAACTTTTGTGGGAAAATATCATTTAATTCCCTTTATTCAGTTGTTAGAAACAAGTTTTTTGTTAGCTACACAGACAATTATTCCACTTTGAATTTTGTGCTTTTTTTATTGGGTCTGGTGTTTTACAGATGGGAAGTTCACTCATGAAGCTGCTTATGGCCTAAACTTCCAACTTAGCATAATGGAAGATGCAGTCTCTAATCAGATGGTCTCACATTTTGCTCCTGTAACACCAGACAAGACTATCACAACAAAGCATGAACAGGTCATGGAAATTCAATCTTTATGCAACGATGAAAGGAAAAATAAGGAAAGAACTGAACAGAACCAGATTACTACAATGGGGGTTGACAACAATCAGCCCTATGCTGACAATGAACTCCAAAAGCTGGAACCAGATTCCTCATTTGCAGGTGTTTCAGAACAACTGATGGACAGTCACATCTCCGACCATGTTGGTGGGCATACCATTGACCTAAATAAAACTCCACAGCAGAAACCTAGGAGGAAAAAGCATAGGCCTAAGGTGATCACAGAAGCCAAGCCTAGGATTCAGAAAGTGGTAACTCCAACACCTTCAAATGAGACCCCAGCAGTTAAGAGGAAGTATGTGAAGAGGAATGCAATTGACAAAGACTCAAGCTCACTGCAAGAGAAGAGGAAATATGTGAGAGAAACCGCCCAACAGAGTCTCGACAACTCCTGCAGAAGCACATGGAAAGTCCATGGATGTGGAAATCCCTGATCCTGGAAAAACATGCGGAAGGGCACTAAATTTCAATACAGGAAAACAAACTGGAGAGAGGGCTATATGCATGTCAACTTCTAATTTGGATTCAAAACCTGAGCAAGATGATGTTGAAGGGAACCAATCCAAATTGACTGTGCATCTAAGCCATGGAATTGAAGTGATACTTGAAAACCCTCAATCAGACATTGAATCTTATGACCTCAACTGTTGTGCAACTAAAATGCTTGAAAGTTACATATTGCAGCCTGCAAAACAAGCAACTACACCAATTTCTGCCAAAACCATTCCTTCACAAGAAAAACAGAGTAGCAATTTCATAGACCTTACCAAAGGAGAAGATCAAGTAACTGCCTGCAATAGAGTGGAAAATTCCAGAGAGATTCTGCTGCAAACTAACACACAAATGTTAAACCGTCCTAATAGCTCCAATTGCAGTACCTGCACAACTCTGGCTGAGGACAGACAAGTGCAGAAATCAAAGAGGAGACATTCCAGTCCCATGAAATGTCCAGACACCTGCAGTACAAATCTAATTGGGATGGACCACAATGCTTTATCTGCATACCAGACATGTTGGGTATTTCCAAGCTTTTGTAAGAAAAAGAGGACAGAAAAGGTACAATGTTCAAACACATCCAGCACAGAATCTGTTGTGACCACTCCAAAACATTTGATCCCAGAAAGAGCATGGCCACAGACAGATTCTGAAGCAGACCCTTCTACATCAAGATCCACCTACTGGCTTTCTGCTGCTCAACCTGATAGCAGTGGACTTACAGTGGCACTAAGAGAAGCAGGTAAAGATTTTCAGCTTAAACCTCATGCTTTTGGTTGTATCTCAAATCAAACACAAAGATCAACCAAAAAAAGATCCAAAGTTCCTACTCGGGCTCGGGACTTGGCTTCAGTGACCAGCATTGCACAGTGCATGATAAAACACCCAGCTGGACAAGAGACACTAGGTGGTAAACGGCAGAACATTGGGAACTCAAATGGGCCTCATGCATGCATGGAAATACCAATTACACAGATGCATGCAACATTGACAACAAAAAAAAGAACAAAGAGAGTTTCTTTGGTCAATTTGGTGTCCTCCAACACCAACCAAGAGCAATTGCACAGAAAACCCATCTTATACAAACAGAACCAATTCCTCACTGAATTGCCAGGTACTTATTGCAAGAATGGACTCAAGTTTAGACTGATCATAGATATAACAATTTTCCACTAGATATTTATGTCTCCAAAGACTCCACTAAATTTTCCAATTGATTATTAATTTTTATAGACATCTTATGCAGGTGATTCATGCAAAGAAATGTCTTCCATTGAAGTGATAGCCAAGCAATTAAAGCATCTTGACCTGAGCAGGGAAGACAGTGACCAAGCATATCAAGAGCAAACTGCACTTGTACCCTATGGTTTTGAAAATGAGAAACAGAATGCAGTGGTTCCTTATGAAAGAGATGGCACTATTGTACCCGTCCCCCTTAAGAAACGACATCAACGGCCTAAGGTTGACCTAGATGAAGAAACTAATAGAGTGTGGAAGCTTCTGATGGCCAACATCAACAGTGAAGGCATTGATGGAGCAGATGAAGAAAAGACAAAGTGGTGGGAAGAAGAACGGAATGTATTCCATGGGCGTGCTAACTCCTTCATAGCACGAATGCACCAAGTTCAAGGTACCTATAAAATCTCTTTAAATTGCTTCTGTTGAATTTTATCATGGTCAACGATTAAAATGTTATCCAATAACCTACAGATAAAAACTGTTGTATTGACTGATTGATGCTCAACATGTATCAGGCACACTATAAAACTATGCACCAATATGAGAAATTGTTCTCAACAATTGAAGGCATCTTGATATGGAAAGTGATTCTCCTATATGTCTCCCAGTGCACAAAAATCTTAATTAGGAAATATTCCACAATCATAAGGATACTTCATCAGCCAACATAAAAATTAAGTCCACTAGTAAGGAAGAGATTCATCAAATGCTGGAGGCATAATAGTAGATACCAGTATGTACATGCATTATTGAAAGCCAATATGTATGCCAATATCCCATACAATGAGCAGTTTTTTAGACAACATAAAGTTAGAAAGAAAAAGGTAATTTCAAAGAATTGAAGATAGGAGCTCCAGCAATTTAGCCTTTAACTCACATGAGCAACTAAGTTACAAAGGTATGCCTATAAGCTTTAACTCATTGATTTCATCATCAATTTGAGTCATAATTATGTAATGGCGAATCCACAGGAGATAGACACTTCTCCCAGTGGAAGGGATCAGTTGTGGACTCAGTGATTGGGGTTTTTCTTACTCAAAATGTCTCGGACCATCTATCTAGGTAAAGTTAAGACCCGAAGATAATTAAATTATATTTGTTCATTGGAGGATGAGCAACAAAGACTCATAATTTATCTTAATTGCAGTTCTGCATTCATGTCTCTTGCTGCATGCTTTCCACTTAAGCCAAACTGTGAATGGAGACCATGCCATGACCAAAGGACAAGGCCAATGATTGACAAACCTATAGTCTGCATACTAGAGCCCAATGAAACCATAAAATGGGAGGAAGAGATGTCTCATCAGTTAATTTGTGATCAGAGTTCCATTACTCTCCGTGACAGTGAGTTAGGTGAAGAGAGAGATGTAGTCAATAGCAGCAAATCCTATGGAAACAGTACTGGCATTATCAGCTCAGGAACTGCAGTGGAAAGGTACCATGGATCAATGGTAGTCAGATCAGCCACAGAGACCAATGAGAAATGTTATGTGGAAGAAGGGGCAGTCATAAATGATGCATTTTCATCTCAGACTTCAGTGATCTCATCTCAAAACTCTGTGGATTCACCAACTACTCAAACTGCTGAAAGAAAAGAATCATTCTCAGAAAGCAATTCAGAGGCAGAGTATCTGAATAGTGCACCTAAACTTGGCAGTTTGCTGGCCCCTCCTTCTTTTGTGGAGCTATTACAAAAGGCTGATCCTAATATGCTGCATGAAGTTTATGTTCAGGAAAATTATACTGCATATTCTGACCAAAACTCAAAGGATAGATGTCAAAACAGCCAAAATCTGGAAAATGTTAACCTGAGGGCAAAGATGGATGGCTTAGATAGTCTAAATCTTATTTCCCACTTGCAAGTTCAGGAAGTTAAGTGCTTTAAGATGACCGCTGATGAATCAATATATTCCAATACAATCGACAGCAAAGGCTATCAAGCCAGGAAAGATCATTGTTCAGTTGCAGTAGAATGTGGAAACCACATTGCACATCAAAATGAGTTGACCATGAGGGTTCAAGAAGCATCTAGTTCTCCCATTGCAGATAATGCATCATGCAGCAATATTCAAAAAGACAAGCATATGGCAGCTGAGTCTCAAATCAAGTGTGTTGGTAAACTGCTGAATGAGTCAAGAGAAACTATAGATGTTATGGAAAGTACCAGTGTGCTAGATAGGCATAAAAAGAATCCACAAAATTTGGCGGAGTCAGACTCTAACAAGAATGCCTTGTCTAAGACTAAGGAGCTTAGTGAGATGATTGAAGACAAAAAATCAAAGAGTAGAAGGGTAGGAAATGAGATAAAAGATAACATTGACTGGGATTCCTTAAGAAAACAAGCAGAAGCAAATGGCAGAAAAAGAGACAGAACAGCGAACACAATGGACTCGTTGGACTGGGAAGCTGTGAGATGTGCAGAGGTTAATGAGATTGCTGACACGATTAAAGAACGTGGGATGAACAACTTGCTTGCTGAAAGAATAAAGGTTCAAACCTTACCTTCAACAGCAAAAGTTCTCCACATTTTTTTAATGGCTAAAAGTAGACCCCTTGGCTATGACATTCACAGAGCAATTCATGCAGGATTTTCTTAATAGACTGGTTACAGAGCATGGAAACATTGACCTTGAGTGGTTGAGAGATGTTCCGCCCGACAAAGCAAAGTAAGCCTAAAAAATAAATCCTAAAGTCTCTTTTAATTGGCCGTTGTTATTTCAATGGGGCATTCCTATGTGGTTTCCTCAATGAATCAATTCAATTGACAGTTACTAATGATGGTTATAAGTTGTTTATTTATAAATCCAAAATTAACAAGATACTTGAATACAACTTACTTTGGCAGAGAATATTTGCTGAGCATCAGGGGTTTGGGGTTGAAAAGTGTAGAGTGCATACGGCTTCTGACTCTTCATCAACTTGCTTTTCCAGTAAGTTTTAACAGGCTGTACCTATATTAGAAATCAATGAAACATATATCATCTTATGCATAGTGGGTCTCAATTTTTTTCAATGGTGTAACAGGTTGACACAAATGTTGGACGCATAGCTGTGAGATTGGGATGGGTCCCACTTCAGCCACTGCCTGAATCACTTCAGTTGCATCTTCTAGAGCTGTTAGTGTTCATATCTAAATGATTAAAGATGCTGACTACATGTGCGCAATAACACAAGTACTAATATTCCCTTTATAGGTACCCAGTGCTTGAATCAATTCAAAAATATCTGTGGCCCCGACTCTGTAAACTTGACCAAAAAACACTGTAAGATATTTTTCACTATGACAATTGATGAGATTGCTTGGACTCATGAATGCATTTGAATTATGAGTTGTCAAGTCACTCTTCAATCAAATAGCTTACTGATCTTGCAGAATTAATTGACAGGTATGAGCTGCATTACCAGATGATAACATTTGGAAAGGTGTGTTAATTTCCCAGAGTGTGAAGCAATATGTCCTTCACAATTAATAAGGAGCTGAAGCTAAGCAATTTTTTTTCTCTGATGTTTGTGCAGGTGTTTTGTACAAAAAGCAAACCAAACTGCAATGCATGTCCTCTAAGAGGAGAATGCAGACATTTTGCAAGTGCATTTGCAAGGTCTGCATTTAGATTGTCCAATTTTCAACCTACTCACTACATATTACTGTAGATTATGGAACTTAGCTTCAAACTCTCTTCATAAGTTCATAAAACCTGAGATGAAGGATCCAAAACTAAGACTCAATCAAATAACTGGAGCTACTAATGTTTGTGGCTGTCAAATTGTTATGCAACAGTAGCACTTTAGATATTAGAAAACAAGTTCATGTTAATCTTTTTGGGACAAAATGTTTTATGAAGATACATCTCACTATTCCACTGAGCAATCTTTGTGGCTAAATAGTAATATGTGTACCTTAAACAACCATTTTTAGAAACTAAAAAGCTAGATCAGTGGACTCTATTAACCTATGAAATGTTATATGCAGTGCAAGGCTTGCCCTGCCAGGTCCAGAGGAAAAAGGCTTAGTGTGCCTAGCTGAAGGCAGAACAAATGACCAAAATCCTGCTGTAATGGTTAATCAAGTACCCCTGCTTCTGCTCCAAGCAACTAAACCACCAGATAACAACCAACATTGGGAAGATAACCAGATGTCTGAAGCCAGATGCAGCGAGCCAATCATTGAAGAACCATCATCACCAGAACCTAATTGCAGACAATTAGCCGAAATTGACATTGAAGATACATTCTGTGAGGATCCTGATGAAATTCCTATCATCAAGCTTAATATGGATAAGTTTGCTCAAAATTTACAAAACTATATGCAAGAGAATATGGAACTTCAAGAGAGTGAAATGTCAAAGGCCTTAGTTGCATTAACTGCACATGCTGCATCAATTCCCACACCCAAGCTAAAAAATGTGAGGACTACGAACAGAGCATCGAGTGTAAGTACACGCCTTCACCTTTTCTTAAACATAATTTTTTTTTCCCTAATAGTTTGATTGAGCTTTAAATTGTGAATGTCTGCTAGGTTTAACTCAACTTTTTCTAGATCAGGCTATATAAGTTTTGAAAGTACTACATGACTGGTCTGCGCAAATTACTTCATTAAAAAAAAAAACTGCTGCCCAAAATTTTATTTTGGTTGACATGAATCGACAAAGGCATAGAAGCTTTTCAATAATTACTGTACAATAAAAGCCAACTATTTACCCCATAAGCCAAACTATGTTTAATAGATGTTTCCAGTCCAAGCAAATATCAGGCAAAATCCTTATATCCAAATTGCCTAATCCTTTTCTAATTTGAACCATGTACAGATATGAACTGCCAGATTCTCACCCACTTCTGGAAGGGGTTAGTCAACTTCTGCCCCCAGCTTCTACAGGGATGTTATTCAACCCCTTTCCCACCCCCTCCTCCCCAACTTCAAAATGATATCCTAATTAGTATCATTTGCTTATGCTTCAGCTGGACAAGAGAGAGCCTGATGATCCATGCTCATATCTTCTTGCCATATGGACACCAGGTATGGACAACGTAATCCTTATGCCATTATAGACTCCTTTACACAAAGGATTGCATGTAAGCCAAGCCACTCATAAATCATTCATACTCAGCTCAGGCCAAAACTTGGCTAGGCTTGAACAAGCAATCAAACAAGCCAAAGTGAGCAGGACCCTGCAACACTCAGCTCCAAAGTTGATGATCTTGGTTAGTATCTGCCAAGTTATGCAGGAGCAATGCTTACACAGAGGCTTGGGTTCTCATATTGTTCAATAACAAGAAATGGGAGGAAACCCAAACAAGTCTTTTCACCATCATACTCTAGTGTTTCCCCAAAACTGATCAGGCTTACAATACTGATGTCAGAATCCTCATGCAAGTGCACTTGGTGTGATGAAAACTAAGACATTAACAAATAAAGTCAATTTATAAAAATATTCAGAAATCATTTCATCTTAATTAGGCTTTAATGTTATCTCCTTTTTCTTTGCCTCCTAGAATGAAACGGCAGAGAAACATAACAACCACCCAACACCTACAATATAAGCAGGCATTAAAGCTACCACTTCAGTAATTGGGGTTTCCAAAACTCTGGAACAAATGAAGCAAAAATGTCTCATCTTTACCGCACAATAAGCATGGTCATCCCCTTCTAAAACATATAAAATCTAATGAGTCTAGTTCTCAGTGGGCCTATGACAATGGTAAAGTATGAGACATACAAAAGGATGTGTTGTTACATCTGAAACAACAAATAGTCTCAACCACAGCCGTTCTTAATCCATATCCCAAGCAACACAGTTTTCTAAGATCCTCTAATCAATAGGTGAAATAGCTTGACAGTATCTCATCTCCAACTCAAGGTTCAATTCCCCACCCCAGAAACCGCACCATCCTTAAAAACCAGAAAAGAAAAGGTGAAAGCCCTACATTTTCTTTATAACAAGGGACTACTCCTATCTTTTGCTAAAAGTTGGGCTCTGTGCAATAGGGTCAACTCTTTGAATGCCTGATACATTTTCAAGTGTGGCCTGAATCTTTGAATGTTTGTATCAGCTCACCAAATAGCCAAGAAGCCAAGCCTGGTGTCACGGGGCCATTACTCTCTTCCCAAAAGGCTAACCTATTGGGGTGTGCAGTGCCCACGTTTATAAGGCCCATGGATTCCCCTCACCTTTCTGATGTGGGAGATGTGGGATCCGTGACATTCTCCCCCACTGAATCCATCGACGTCCTCGTCGTGGACCAGGGCCCCCCTGCCTACTCTCCCTATTTTTGGGCTTAGAGCGCTTGGCGGCGGACATTGGATTCGGGATGGGCCGGCTCTGATACCACTTGTCACGGGGCCATTACTCTCTCTCCCCAAAAGACTAACCTATTGGGGTGTGCAGCGCCCACGTTTATAAGGCCCATGGATTCCCCTCACCTTTCCGATGTGGGAGATGTGGGATCCGTGACACTGGGCTCTTGTGTGGAGCTTGTGTTGAACATCAATTTGAGCTCTTTCAATAGTGGGAAAGTGGAGTCTGAACATTTTAAGTGTCTGGCTTAGCTGGTAGCCATTGCACTCATATGGAGCTATGCCTAATCCAAACTAGCATTATTTTGAGAACTAAAACTTGGAAAGCCACATAAAGTCAGGACAGCCAATAGCTGATACATCTGGCCTTTTGGTATATTCTGCAAATTATCTGGAGTTACTTCTATTAGGTGAAACGGCAGACTCTATTCAACCACCTGAAAGAAAATGCAGTGCAGAAGAGCATGGCAAATTGTGTGACAAGGAGACATGTTTCTCATGTAATAGCATGCGAGAAGCAAATTCTCAAACTGTTCGGGGAACCCTTTTGGTAAGAAAATGCAGTTAATAGTTAAAATTGTTATATTGCATTACTGTTCTTGGAAAGGATGGATGCTAATAAACAAAATATTAACCAGCAGTTATTATATGTCAAAACAGATACCATGTCGGACAGCAATGAGGGGTAGCTTTCCCCTCAATGGAACTTACTTCCAAGTTAACGAGGTGAATTCATTTCCAACACTTGGATTATCAAACTCCAGTGGATCAAAATGACTTTTTACAACTAAGTTGATACAAAAAATACATTCTGATGCAGGTTTTTGCTGACCATGATTCTAGTCTGAATCCAATTGCCGTTCCTCGAGCTTGGATATGGCAACTGCCAAGGAAAACCGTGTATTTTGGGACATCTGTACCAACAATTTAAAGGTAATGTTTCTAACTGAAAATTGCACCCACAATATCTAATGAAGTCCATAGCATCACTGAACTGCGTTTTATGTCCACAGGAATGACAACAGAAGCTATACAAGAGTGTTTCTGGAAAGGTGAGTGATAAATCAAATTCTTTTTTTTTCGGTTTTAATCCAACTGAAGTGACTTGAAATTGTAGCTATCAGTAATTGAGTATCCATTACTTGGGGATATGCAAAGGAATGAAACTTGGTGATACCTACTAACATTTTAAATTTATAATTCCTAATTTTTAATCTCTTTGCCTTTAGTCAATCTTAGCATTTCTACTTTGTTTTCCGTAGAAGCAAGCATTACCTACAGAAACTCAACCTTTAAAAGACCTCACTAGGCTCTATAAAGGATAAACAAAATGATGGTAAAATATGCCGTGTGTAGAGAGAGAGAGAGAGAGAGAGAGAGAGAGAGAAGGAGAGAATTTATGACGCACGGAAATCTGTAAAAGGCTAGCAAATGCAGTTGAAGGCAGTAATTGTAAATGTGCAACTCTGCTCCTTTTACTTGCTCTAACCAGCACCTTTACTGATAAGCTGAGAAGGTCAATGTTTGTGAGAAAGACAAAAATTTGGTAGTACATGATATACATATCGGGCACCGTTGTTTTTAATCACTGTATGATTGGCAAACGTCTATTTCTTCCTTTCCTTTCCATTTTTTGCAGTTGAGTGCTCATGTTATTGAGATTAAGATTAATCATGTTGGGGCATATGTCAAGGAAATGAGAAATTTTAAGATTACCTCAACATTTTGTGAAATCCAGGATTTGTATGTGTGAGGGGATTCGACCAAAGAACCCGAGCGCCACGCCCACTGATTGCCAGACTGCATTTTCCAGCCAGCAAGTTAGCGAAGACCAAAGCCAAAGATTCAGATGATTAGAGGATCCTTTGCCAATGATCTTCACCGCCATCAGAATGACCCATGATCATGTTTGAGTCAAATAATTAGCAGATAACATTCAACGACAAGGATGACTTGGCTTGTAGAGGTAAAAAAGGGTGAAACCCCAAATCGCATCATCTCACAGTATACAAGCATGTAGCATGTTCATTTTTAACAACACTGTAAACTTCAATTTTGTGCTCATTTTTTGAGCCATCCTTCCAAATTCAGTGACATGTTCATGTTTAACAACACTGTAAACTTCAATTTTGTGCTCATCTTTTGAGCCATTCTTCCAAATTCAGTGACTATGGCCAAAATGCTACGCATTCATGCTTTTCTCTGCTACATAACAACAACAGAGACTATCCTTTGAAAAAAAAATAATAATAATAATAATAATAATAATAATCATAATCATAATCATAACACCAGCAAGCCAGCAACGCAATTACTCTAATATTATCGAATCCGATAACTTTGAAGCATATTCCTGTTTGCATATACATGGCCGAATATAGACATGTCAAAGCGTGCATAGATGATAGCCATCAGTCTAAATGCAAGGATGCCTCTTCAACTAGATGCATTGAAAAAGGAGAAAAGGATAAAAAAGAACAAAAGGAACTCGACGAAGGGAACACAGCGTACCGGTGTAACTGGTAATGGTTGACCTTAATGAGCACAGATTCAACGACCTAAAATGATCTCAGATTCACCAAAATTCACAATCATCAACCGAAGCGAAACTTGCCGTTAATTTGAGACTTAGAATGGTAACATTAGCGATTTGCGAATAGCTCCCTATGTTGCAATTATTTCCATTTTAGCATTTACAATTCCCGATTTGGAAAGAAACATAAAAATAGTAAACAATGATCGCTAAAAGATTGCCTCACCGGACAAAAGCTAACTCCAGAAATCGGTCGCCTGCGATGACCTTCTTAGGCAAGGAAGACAACAAAAACAGCAAACCGCGCAGACTTCAGATCTAGAAACGTACCTTTTTCAAGTTCGTCGAGATCGATAAAGAAGGTGTGACTTTGTTACTTCGACTTGTAGAAGTAGGTTTGTTGAATTTGTGCGACTTCACAAGTTCCCTCCAGATCTGGCTCTTTTTTTCCCTCCCTTTTGCTTCAATTCCTTCCAGGAGTTTTTTTGGGGGGTGGGGGGGCGGAAAAGGCTCCGGAGTTTAAAAAATGAAGGCCTTACGTGTGTGGGACACGCGATGGCAATCCTGGGCTTGGCTTTCGGTGGTTTTAACGGGCTGTACCCAGCGGGCTTTCGTTGCACCGCGAACTTAGATTTGTCACGGTAAAATTAGAGAGCGGAAAAAAATAGACGTAAATTGGTCGGTCTTTGTTAGAGTAATACTGTGGATCGTTTTTGAAAATATATGAGAGCGAGTTTGAATTTTAATATCATAGTGTTAAATGTGCAAAAAAAAAAAAAAAGAGCGATCACTTGCAAAATAAGTAAATTGATTGGTAGCCACTCATCCAAAATGCATGCTTTAAGAGATCTAGAATATCGGATTCAAGCACTTGAATCCACGAATGTTACGAATTTTTGTTGACTAAAACTAAGAAGTTACTAAATAAGTATACATTGACCATTGTATACATCAACTGCTCATCATTTAAAAAAACTTAGGTCTGACCATTTTTTTTAACTAATAACCTAGTTGTGCAGGGTTGTAGGAACATAAAATCTCAATTTGCAAAGCAATATTGTTGATCTAAACATTCAAATGTTAACTTCCCCCCCCCCCCTTTTTTTCTTTTTGTTTTCACAAGCGAAGGGGATTTTTATTGTAAGAACGAAAAATGTAAATTGATAACTAACTTTAAACAACCAAAAGAATTGTCAAAAGAGCAATTTTCTTTTTGTCTTTCTTTCTTTTCGAATACCGCAGAACAAGAGACAGTTTAGAGGGGAAACCATTCGAGCGCATTCACATCACCTCTAGTCGTCTAAGCATATATGGGTCAAAAGAGAAACCATATAAAATTTAATATCATTTGGCCGTTCGCCTATTCTATCCTCCAAATTACAAGTCTCTCTCAAACATGGGTCCAGCGGGTAAGAAATGACGCTATCCTTGGCTTGACAATTAAAATAAATATGGGTATTACATGTTCAAACAGGTTGACTATAACGGAGTAATTGAGAGTCCAAACCTGTAAATAATAATTTTTGCCCATTTCAAGGACTTGAATACGACTTTTGCTTAAGAAAACGGAAGAAAGGCTATCATAAGAGGTGGTGGGTCACATCCGCTTATACTTTTCCATTCTCACTGAGTCAATCGGTTTCTCCGATTGTCGAGTGATAATTTTTAACGTACCAGAAAGAATCAGAATTAGAAATACCAGAGCGCAGAATTGTTCCTATCGCTGTCAACGAGTCACGGGGGTCCTCCGAGAGTGAAGTTCACGATAAATAAGAAGGTTAAATATATAGAAAGACAAGGAAAAAGAAACCGCCCACGCCGACACGGCCATTCTTATTCAGTATCCCCGTTTTCAAAAAGATAACCATAATATTATAGCTTGGTGGAACGGGGGTCGTATCGTCTCTTACCTTACAAGCGTCACCAAAGTCAACCTTGAGGGCTCCCATGGCCAACATTATCGATTTCTACAAGTTTCGGAGCTTTACAATAATTCACATCCATTTCTTCATTGAATCGGCAAACATTACACACACACACACAAAAAAAAAAAAGAAGCATTCGATCGTTACGAAATAAAAAAGGTTTTTTGCACCTAAATAATTTCGGAAAATACGTGTGTGTGTGCGCGTGAGAGAGAGAGAGAGATAGAGAGGTATAAGCCTTATAATTTTCAGTTTTATCTTACAAAGCCTGCATTCTGAAATGTCCCAGGACGGATTGTTGTGCTCTGGTCCCAGGATTTCAAGTCTTGCTTTCATATAATCTTTTGCATCTTCAGGTTGATTGCAATACTTTTGATTATCACCCCAACGGGGCATTTATCCGTCCTGTCTCCAAGAAAATACCCATTCTTCTTATTATTATTATGACATTTCAAATTCCTAATTACTTTGTGAGATGAGAATGTTTTGTGAGAAACAAGACCGTTGTTATGTAGTTTAGGACGTATTAACCATCACAATGAATTTAACAAAAATTAATAGACATGATTTACAGGCATAAAAATACGCGAGGAGGAGATTAATTAATGGAAAAAAAGCATTATACAGTGATCTGTGGCATAATTTAAAAACAATAAATTAATTAAAATGCAATATGATACATCATTCCCTCAATGTTGAGATGGCCGAGTTGGTCTAAGGCGCCAGATTAAGGTTCTGGTCCGAAAGGGCGTGGGTTCAAATCCCACTCTCAACAACAAATACCTTCAACATTTTGCCAATTTGAATTTCGGAATTGGATGTCAATGCGTCAGGACATCCAAACGCAAATATCGCAAGCATTTCTTGACCTTTTTTTATGTCGGAAAAAAAAAAAAAAAAGGAGAAAGTTCGGCTTGATGATAAATGTCGACGTAAATAGAAAAGCCATTGTATGTACATTATCAATTGAGAATTGTTTGGCTACGCAAAACATGGAATGTTTTAACTTAATATGACAGCCTACTAGCCGATCATCAAGACACAATCGTCGTCTCCCAGAATTTACTCGTCTTTCTGGATGGGAAAGAGCGACAGAATCTAACCTCAAAAGAGAACCATAAGTCAAAGCGACAGGAACCTAAAATAAGAAAAAAAAAAAAAAGAAGAAAATACATGAAGAATGAAACTGCGATCAGTAGCTTTATAGGAGATTTTTGCAGAGCCTTAGAGTAAAGCTCTGAGAAGTATCTCATTTGACTCGGTGATCTGAGGCGAGTTGGTTGAAATTTTGACTCAATCGGAGGCAAGCATCACATCTACCCGAAGTTGCAAAAGGCTATACATAAGTTGTGTATCATCAGTGGGTTAAAAGTAAAGCAATTTCAGAATGTAGGCTATTTCCAGTTATCTCCACTGCACTAAGACATGAGTGGGTCAAAAGGTAGAGCAAAATAATTGTGGGAAGTAATAAATTGTGAAAATATTTTGTGCATAACGCGTGTATTTATGCATTATACCCCGAATTCAAGCTTCGATGCGATTTGGGAGTCTTAATTAAAGTCTTTCACGGGCCTTTGTCAACTTCATTAATTTGATAACTTGTTAGTTTGCATGTGGAAATGACCTAATCCACACAATTAACGATTTAATAACGAACTGCATACTAATCTAGAAAATAAGTAACCAGAAGAAATCGACAAGCTGCATCCATTCATGTTGAAACTTTAGAGTCCCCCCCTACTCCCCCCATACGTATATATAATATTAGGTCTTCATGAGAGATTGAAATTCACTAAGTTGAGAAGCTTCTGAATGGTAAGCGGTGGGCCTTTCAAAAGAATTTTTTTGTCACTCCCCTTATGAATTGTAAATTTACAATGTAAAAATAATTTAAAATTTGAAGAACGAGTGACGGGGAATCTAAGAGTATTCTGTCATTAATAAAAATTTTGGCACCTTAGTGTTATTGATTTGAAAAATACTTCCCAGTTATTTACCTTACTGAAGAAAGAGTTAGGGGAAGGAATGGCCAGCGGCCTTCGTACAAGTTCGGAATTTTAGGAGATTAGGGGAAGAAAAAGGAGGTATGGATATGGAGCACGATTTGAGAGAGAGAGAGAGAGAGGGAAGACAAGTTGAATTGGTAATGCGTCCATTCAAATGTCAACGAAAATGCAATTTTCATGCTATAAATGGCAAGCTGCGTTTCTGAGTCTCTCCCCAACTCCCTCGCAATAGAAGCCAGAAATCGAGTTCCCCATCGTCTGTCCTCCTCGATGAAGAAAGTCAAACCTTTCACTTCGATCTAGAAGCCAGTGTGATGTAGCTCCTTAAACTTTTCCTTCTTCCCCCACATTCACACCTGCATATTTATGAGTAGTTTGAAATGGCAAACGTTGGTATAGCTATAATTCTTCTGGCTTTCCTTTTCGGTATATTATTGCCTTTTTCCAGGCCTACATGCATGAAGCAGTGTGCCCAATCTCCCTAAATGCACATGCCGGAAAAAAATGGGAAGGCGAGAAAGTTGTGATTCGAATTAATGGAAGTTGTACTATCGTATGAACACAACGAATTGATAACAATCTATGATAAAATCGGGGGCTAGGATGCCGCCAATATCATCTACCATGGACATAGTAATTGATGAGCCCTGGACTAGAAGTTTTAGTGGATTACGATTCAATTACGGTTCCTTTTTACCAAATTGGAACCGCTGGTTCCAAATCGCACAACTGGCCCGTGGTCACCCCTACTTGTAGCTAAATGCTAAACTTATAAACAACCTCTTTATAAGCCATAATCCAAGAACGCAGATGCCATTCTATGAGGATGTGATCCTAATTACTACTTCACACCATCGCCTGTTTTAACTGTTATCCTGAAGACTCCATTTCACTTAAGTGTATCTCAGCCAAAAGCACACCTAGATCAAAAAAAACCTGTATTTTTTTCTTTTTTGGTATTAAAAAAGTCAGTGACTAGCTAGAAATTAAGGAGGCATGATATGAGTAGAACTTTCTCTTTATTATTGCTACCGTAATTACAACTTCTATTTTCAAAAATAAATGAGGGCTGAAAATGAACTGCCCAAATTATAATCTTGCTGAAGAAAGTCTTCATTTCCTAGTGGTTGGTTGAGGAAGCAATTTCTCGTTTGACTTTGCAGATCGCTGTAAGTGGACGTTGGAGGCAATTTGATGATCACGTTGTCAGACAGAGTACATTCAATTTTATTATTAAACGTTAATTTTCTCAAGGCGCTAGCCTAACCCCAACAAACGTTTCTGCAGTTTCGTGCATCCTTGTACACTACACACCTACAATTGGGACCACGTCTACCTTTTTTTTTAACAGGAAAACGTATACTTACCCAAAAAAAAAAAAAAAAAAAAAACAGGGGAACACGTATTTTTCCTCAGTGGAAAGATGCCAAATTGGATTCATGCGAAAGACACATGTGAGAGATCGCCTTTGCAACTAATATCCGCTGCAGTTATGGAAGATAACGTATGCCTTGCTAGCTTCTCAACTTGTATTAGATACCAACGTATACCATCGGTCAAAAATTTAAGAATGTCCAGACCAAAAAGAATAAAAAGTAAAAATAAGAATAAAGAATATGTTAAAAATATCATTATTAAATATTAATTTCAAATCTTAAAATTAATTATTTTTATAAAAATAATATAATAAGTAATATATTCAAGTTGAAAAAAGTTAAAATTATTAACATGATTGAAAATTTTATTTTAACTTCATGATTAATTTCTTTCTCCTAATTTTTATTATAATTACACACTTATATGAAATAAAAGAGTACTAACTATATATATAATTATGTGGTTTAAATTAAATATCTCTATCAATACTTGAATTAAAACTGATATTATAATTCTTAATAATATAATAATATACAAAATTATTTTTTACTAATTGAATCAGATTATAATTAATTTTTAACAAAAATATGTTTAAAAATATTTTTACATTCTTAATTAGAAAAATTCTAATTGTTAGATGCTGGAACAACGCATGCGTGCACTGACAACAGTCAATGCTGAGATCGTAATGTTAAAAATCCGGGTCCATTAAGTACTATTAGCTATAGATTGACTGCCAATGATTTTAATGTTCCATTAAAACCTAGAATGGGTGTCATTGTCACCTTAAATGAAAGATGTATGTGAGTAAGAGTCCGCGTAAAACTTATATTCTGCAATTTGTTCAAAAAACAAACAGAAAAAATTTGAGCGGATATAAAAACAATAAATTTTTATGAATGTTTTGAAATTAAGCATATGGTATAAAACGTTTAATATGTAATAAAACATGTTTTATGTTTACATAAATTTATTATTTTACTCTAATAAACATTTTGATATTTAATACATAGTATAAAATATTTTATATGTAAAATAAATTTTTCTATTTAATTAAATTCATTATTTTTATGTTTATACAGTCAACCTCTTAAAAAAATTTATATCTATATATATGATCTTATATTTTTACAATAATTTGGTCATATATATATATATATATATATATATATAGAGAGAGAGAGAGAGAGAGAGAGAGAGAGAGATAGATAGGGGTGGATTTCTGTGGCGGGGTCTCTGGCCCCAGTCTGTCTTATTATTCACGTCCCCTCCAAGCACTAACTGCCAACGGAGGCTAGTGTTGACTATTGCTGTGATTTTTTTTTTTTCTGTTCAAATTCAGATTCGAAGCATAATGTATTCTTCACTATGAATCCTTACGTTCGTATCCTCGCTCTACTAATTATACAGTAATATTACATTAAGAATATTATTTATTTCACCAATTTAATACTATTCTGTGGTGGTCCTTGCCGCCCATTATCAAGTGACGAAAATATTGTATGTATTATTAATCGTCCACCCAGCTCCATGTCTGAATCAAATGAACTTTCCTTTCTCTCTAGATCAGCATTATCTGCTTTCACTCTCTTCCAACATGGACAGGCGCCCAATCGACACTGTAACTCATTTTCGTGTAACACAGCTGATTTTCATCATCTTGCAGATACTCTACGCTTCAAGGTGGCCAAGCGCCGTAGCCATCGCACAAGAGCTTCTCATAGGCTTCAAAGCCAGTCCAGATCCATCCGTCTCGTCGTTTCAGCCTCTCTTGAACGACTCGTCAGGAAATTTCTCCCTGGGTTTTCTCCGAGTCGACCGAGCCAAACTTGGCCTTGCTGTCATTCACCTCCGTTCTCTTCAACCGCTCTGGCACGCCGGCCCAGCAGCAAGGTCCTTTCCTTGGTCAGACCGGACCCAGCTCTACTTCAACGGCAGTCTTGAAATATCAAATCCACGGGGAGAAGTATTTTGGTCAACTGGAACTGAAGGTGACAAAGTTGTTCTTCTCAACACCTCAAATCTACAAGTGCAAAAGGTGGAGTCCGCTCCCATTATTCTGTGGCAAAGTTTCAAATTTCCCACAAATACGCTCGTCGAGAATCAGAATTTCACGTCTAAAATGTCGCTAGTTTCATCGAATGGGCTTTACTCTATGCGATTAGGATACGACTTCATGGCCTTATACGCAAAGTTCAAAGAAAGTACAGAACAAATATACTGGAAACACAAAGCGCTTGAAGCCAAAGCAGAAATAGTAGAAGGGAAGGGACCCATTTATGCCCGGCTCAATTTTGAGGGGTTTCTGGGTATGTACCAAACGGAGATTGCACCCGTAGATGTGCAAGCTTTTAACAGCTATAATCGGCTTCCTGGGGCATTCCACATCGTCCGGTTAGAACCGGACGGGAACCTGAAGGGGTATTATTGGGATGGGACGCACTGGTTCTTGGACTACCAGGCCATTGCCAAGACCTGCGAGCTGCCGAGTCCTTGCAGCTTTTACGGTTTGTGCAGACCCGGATCCGCTTGTTCCTGCTTGGATAACCGGACCAAGTTTCGCTCCGGTGAGTGCTTTGCTGTTCAGTCAGGTGATTTTTGCAGTGAAGGAAAAGCCAATATGGGAAATAGCTTCTGGATCATGAGAAGAAGAGGCATCGAGTTGCCGTAAAGAGCTTATGGGTTACCGAACGGCGTCGTCTTTGGAGCAATGCGAGGGCTTTTGTGAAAGTAATTGTAGCTGTTGGGGCGCAGTGTACAACAATGCATCCGGGTTTTGTTACTTGGTGGATTACCCGATCCAAACGTTGGTGGGCGTGGGCGATGAGAGCAAGGTGGGCTATTTTAAAGTGAGGAAAGCAGCAGAGAAGAAAATGCAAGTGGGGTTCGAGGTTGGGATTGGATTTTTGTGCTTGGCAATTCTGTTTTTTATCGGAGCAGTCATGGTTGCGGGTCATAGGTCATGGAAGAGGAGGAGAGAGAATAAACGGAGCTTGGACGAGGGTGGCATGGGTGGGGTCTTACCCGGCCCGTACCGGGAGCTCGGGTCGGCTAGCTTTAAGTCCATTGAAATGTGTAGTAGTAGGAGATGACGTAAGGGATGACGTTTGTTGGTGGTTGACCAGTATTTCTATTTTCTGTGTTAGTGGGGCGATCACTAACTTTTGGTCCGTGCTTTGAAAGTGACATGTAGGTGGATCGCAGCGGCACAGCCTGCTTTTTGGGGTGGGATGTGGGACAGGTTGATGTCCATAGATATGTCTGTCTACGCTCTATAGTCTATGCGCAGTCAGTGTGTGCCGGCTTCCATAGACTGTCTTAGTTCCTTTCAAAAGAAAAAAAAAGCAAAAAGAAAATTACAGTCTTACTCGTCACCGGTCCCACACGTGAGCTTCTTACAGCCCTGTCTCATTAGTCGTGCCTATTTGTCATCTTTCGGTATGTCTAAGACATTAGAGCTTGCATGTTTTTTTTTTTTTTTCTCTCCAAACAAAAAATAAAATCAGCCAGACGGGTACACTTGACCTCGAATTTTTTTTTTATGTTACAGTTATCCGATCTTTTCTCAGATACTCTTATTTTTTTCTTTTCCTTTCTAATCAAAGTCAATATAGTTAGATTGTAAAAGAACAAAAAATCTACAAAATTCTCCAGACAATTTACTTTTAGAGGACACTTTTGTCTTTATGTTTTTTTTTTAAATTCACATTTTATTATCTAAAATTTTTCTTTCTGTTAAGATTTAATTTTATAGAATTACGTGACCCGATTTTAGTGGACTGAAGTACTCAAACAGCAAACTTAGAAATATTTTCATGATTATCCAAACGACACTTAATGCATAGAATACAAACTTTATTCTCAGCTCAATTATTCTTTGGAGAATTTTTCTACCTACTAATTTTTTCTCTTCAAAAAAAATTATTTTTTAATGTGTGGAACTCACAGGCTAGCTCATTTCTGGCTCTTCCCTGGTTCTTTTTCTTTGCTCGTGAAACTGCATTCTATTTAATTTAGATGGTAAAGTTTTATCAAATGCTACGAGGATGTTCAAAAAATCAAATGCTATGACGATCGAATTAGGTGTCTATCGTAACAAAACAAAGAGCTCCTCCAACGATCAGGATCAGCTCATACCAAATGTATGTACGCGGCAGCAGGAATGAGGCCTGCCCAAACGGGGTCCAGTTTCGCAGCCAGGTCACTTCGAACCGAAACTGGCAATTACTTTCGAAAAATTGGTTTAGGTGGACCATTATTTTTGTACGGCCCCTGGTGACGGCTAGCCCTTGGGCATTCCGCCGTGTCTTACAAACGCATTAAAATAATATACATGTATATTTTTTTTAAATTACACTATACAAGCAACAGCAATTGCAATGTGGATTAAGTTGAATAAAATACATATAAAAGAAAAGTAAAAAGTGATTTGTTGCACTTTTACACATTATTATTTCTATATTTGTGCGTATAAAGTGATTGTTTCAAAAAATTATGAAATTTAAAATAAATTATTATTTTATTATTTTATTTTGGATGAAGTCATGTTGTCAATGAACCGCGCGTCGCATTTGTGCCCTGCTACCGTTTTCCTTTTTCTTATTCAAAGGGAAAAAACTTCTTCATTTGTTTTTTTTTTTTTTTTTTTAATGAATCCTCTCTTTTATTTTTAACGGCAATTGATTACTTTTGTTTTGTGATTTCCAGAGAATTTAGGGTTTAGTTGCTTCATAATAAAATGAAATTGGAAAGTATTGGCTGTGTTCCTTCTTTATATATACCGGGCAGGGCATTTGGTTCGTCCGAGACGATTCCAAGGTATAGTTATTATCTTCGTTCCAAAATATTTTATTTTCTCCAGTCAATCTTATTGCTCATTCATAATCATAGGTTTCCTTTCGTTTTAGTTTTTATTTAGCTTATTTGTGCAGGGGTGAAGTCTCCTGTTTTATTGGGTCATATTTTCACTCCTTTCTTTATAGGTTAGTAAGAATTTTCATAGTTTTTCAGCATGTATATTGAACCCACTTTTTCGGAAGTTGAGTGAAGTGGCGCCCAAAAAGAATTGGTGGATTAGTCTTCTTGCTACATAGTACACAGAACATTGCTCGTGAGTGCATCCACTAGTTCTTGACCAGCGATTGTTCTCCAGACTTTTTGGATTTTGTAGGTCTAAATGCCACAAAAATATAATGAAGAGGAATCCTCCTAAAGCAAAATAGAGCAAGACCTATAGGCAGCTGCACGGGAAGGACGTGACACGGGTAGACATGCTCAGTCTGTTTTTTATTTTTTATTTTTTTCCCCTTAGTTTTCTCGTCTTGATTGTCGGGAGTATCAACGTTTAGTGTTGAATGAAGAGTGATGGGCTGATGATTGGTTCTTGACTTTTGTATTGCTTACCATCTAGGATTCAACTTTTGAGTTTGAGAGCGAGTGCAATAGGCCAGAGAGATATGACAGAAATCTTGCGGAGAATAACTTGAAGAGCAGTAAGAAGATCGGTAAAATCAGAGCTGACAGGCTGGACAAGTACATTGAACGCAGGTTTGTTATCGTTTCTTTTTTCACATCGGTTTACATAAAAGGAGTCAGATCGCTCGTTCATTTCCAATTTGCAACTTTTACAGGTACGAGGCAAAATTGCCATGGTGTAGGATGAAGGAAATAAAAGAACCGGACCAGAGCATTCTCCTGGTCAGAGCTCCAGCGGCCCTCGAAAAGGAGCCCTCTGTCGGCCTTCCAAAGGTCCAAGTCAATGATCATAAAGCTCCAATGGCCCACCATATCAATAAGCAATGAGCCGATCGTGCTTGCAATTGGGCCACTGAAGGATTGGGTTTCATTACAAATAGGGTGTTGAGAGGTTTAAAATCCACGAGAAGGACTAATTTCCTATACAACGAAGCAAGATGTCATGGCCGATTAACTTCTCTCAAAAGATAAACTTTTAGAGCATGTAGTAATCACATTTATAAGATCTAAAGATTTATTTCTCTTTTTCAATGTGAGATTCCATCATATTCTCTTTTATTGAATCCATCGACGTTTCGGAACCTCTTATCTACTCCTATGCTTAGAGCGTTTAGCAGTATATATTAGATTCAGGTCAAACCAACTTTGATATTATTGTTAGACTTTTCTAGAATTTCTCTTTATGAAATTCTTATTTCTATAATACAGGATCTTTCTTTATACGAATACTAGTAATAAAAAACTGTAATTGAAATCAACATACCATTGTCCATTATGCTGATGTCCCGCAGTGGAGATGAGAATCCTCTTTCTTTTCGTTCCTGAACGCTTCTTTCTTTTCTCCTACTCTTCCCTTTTTTTTCTTTACGTTTTCTCTCTCTGATGGTTGAATTCCAGAAAAGGTCCATAATAGCATATATATATACACATATTCCTTTCCTGTAACCGTTACCTTAAATAGGAAGATCCTCCCTTTCTGTAATAATTATCTTAAATGGGAAGATACTCCTTTTCTTGTAACGATTATTCTTAATAGGAAGATACTCCTCTTCCTGTAACGATTCTTAATAGGGAGAGTGAAGGGATTTTAAACCCGATGACCCAAATTACCGTTATGCCTAACCGACTATCATATTAGGCCTTTTATTTTGGATCATGCTTTAAATGACATGAGCCACTCATGTTAATTAACTTAACAATCTCCCACTTGGCCCATGTCATGACTTGATGAAACAATAACAATTAAGTGCGCACAATTCTTAAGGATCATCAAATCACAACACTTGATTGAATTAAAATGATTGGATCACGGCGGTCACACATCTTATAGCGACATGATTCCTTCCATGTATCACATAATCATCATAATTCATAATAACCTTACTGAGGAATATTGAAACTTTAATTATCATTCCCATATATGCCATTAGTTATCCCACAAACTATAATCGTATATAATTGAACAGAGATAACAAAGCACAAGCAAAACCATAACTCTAATTGAATTCACGAGTGTCACAATGATATGAGCATCCTAAATATTGGCTTTCAAGCGTATGAGGACCTGTCCATAATGTCCATCTGATCAACGTGTCCAGTAAATATTTTCGGTGGCAAACCTTTAGTCAACGGGTCCGCTATCATCAACTCAGTGCCAATATGCTCAATGGACACTTTTTGGTTTTGCACTTCTTCTTTAACAGATAGATATTTCAAATCCATATGTTTCGCACCTTTGGAATACTTATCATTCTTAGAGAAGAAGACTGCTGCTGAATTATCACAGTAAATTCTTAACGGCTTTTCTATACTGTCGACCAAACCAAGCCTTAAGATAAAATTCTGCAACCATAATGCATAAACAGTAGCCTCAAAGCATGCTACAAATTCAGCCTTTATAGTGGAAGTAGCAATGACAGACTGCTTCTCGCTTTTCTAGGAAACTGCTCCTCCAGCCAAGAGAAACATGTAACCAAATGTAGATTTCCTCGAGTCTACACATCCAGCATAATCTGAATCCGAGTAGCCTACTACTTTAAGATGACTTGATCTTTTATAAGTAAGCATATAATCCTTGGTGCCTTGTAAGTACCTAAGTACTTTCTTTTCGGCTTTCCAATGATCTATTCCAGGATTACTTTGATATCAACCTAACATTCCAACTGCGAAACTGATGTCTGGTCGAGTACATGTTTGCGCATACATCAGGCTTCCAACCAGTGATGCATAGGGAACTGATTCCATCGCTTTCCGTTCCAAATCATTCTTTGGACATTGTAATTCATTGAACTTGTCCCCTTTCTGAATTGGAACTATTCCTGTTAAGCAATTTTCCATTCTAAATCTCTCTAATATTTTATTGATATAGCCTTTCTGAGACAATCTTAACAATCCTTGTGATCTATCACGGAATATTTCTATTCATATCATATAGGATGTCTTATTCATATCTTTCATTTCAAAAGTTTCAGAGAGAAATTTCTTTACATTATGTAACAAACCTATGTCATTAGCAGCCAAAAGAATGTTATCGACATATAGGACTAATATAATGAACTTGCTCCCACTGACCTTCATATAGATACACCGATCAATGGTGTTTTCTACAAAACCGTATGACGTAATGATATTATTGAACTTAATATACCATTGTCAGGAGGCTTGTTTTAGTCCATATATCGATTTCTTTAATTTACACACCAAATTTTCTTGCCCAGTGGTGAAGAAACCTTCAGGTTGGTCCATATACACTTCCTCTTCCAAGTCACCATTCAAAAAGGCGGTCTTTACATCCATTTGGTGGAGCTCTAGATCATTATGAGCCACCAAAGCCATAATAATTCTTAAAGAGTCTTTCTTAGAAACTGGAGAGAAAGTCTCCTTATAGTCAACACCATCCCTTTGAGTGAAACCTTTGGCAACAAGTCTGGCCTTATACCTTTCGATGTTACCGTTCGAGTTTCGCTTGGTCTTGAAGACCCACTTACAGCCAACTCGTTTTAATCCTTCAGGTAACTCTATTAGCTCACAGACTTGATTTACATCCATCGATTTTATCTCTTCCTTCATGGCATTGAACCATCTTTCAGAATCATTACATTCTATGGCTTGTTTAAATGAGACTGGATCTTTATCAATGCTCAATTCCGATTCATGTTCAAGTGAGTAAACCACATAATCATTTGAAACTGCTGGTCTTTTCTGTCTTGTAGACCTCTGTAATGTCATTTCTTGTGGTATCACTTGTTCATTTGTAAATTGAACATTGTCACTTGGTTCATCTCTTATATGTTCACTTTGCGTGTTTTGAGTATCAATTTGTTGTCCTTGCATGTCACGTGACTATGATGCAACATAAGGAATAACAATTTGAGTTGAAACACTGGGTGTGGGAATATCGACGTGAGTAGGAGTACTCACTGTGGACCTTTCATTTTGTGATTCTTTAATATCCACCTTTCGTGATTTCCCACTCCCACTGAACTGACCATTTTCAATGAACCGAGCATTACTAGACTCAACTATTCTAATACTATGGTTAGGGCAGTAGAACCTATACCCTTTGGACTTTTCAGGATAGCCAATGAAGTAACCACTAATGGTTCTTGCATCAAGTTTTCCTTCATGTGGATTGTATATCCTTACTTCTGTTGGACATCCCCAAACATGAAGGTGTCTCAAACTGGGTTTCCTCCCTGTGCATAACTCGTAAGGAGTTTTAGGGACAGCCTTACTAGGAACCCTATTCAGCAGATATGCAGCAGTTCTTAATGCATGCATCCACAAAAATAAGGGTACAGTACTGTAATTCAACATGCTCCTAACCACATGCATAAGTGTGCGATTCTGCCTTTCCGCTACACCATTCTGTTGTGGTGTACCAGGCATTGTATACCGTGCACATATGTCTCGACTTTTAAGAAGTTTTGCAAATGGACCAGGACATTGTCCACTTTCATTGAATTTTCCATAATATTCACCACCCCTATCTGACTTAATCACTTTTACTTTTCTATCTAACTGCCTCTCTACTTCATTAATAAACACCTCTAGGATGTTTACTGACTGAGACTTTTCATGCAGTAGATACAAGTGACAATACCGTGAGTAGTCATCTATAAAGGTGATGAAATATTTCTCACCACCCCATGTTGGGATATCAAACGGGCCATAAATATCAGTGTAATCAATTCTAAAGGCTCATTGCTTCTCATGGCTGGGTTCTTTGATGTATGTTTTGTTTGTTTCCCTTTTATACAATCAACACATACATCCCAATCAGTAAAATCCAATTGAGGCAGGACATCACCTTTCATCAACCTCAATATCCTTTCTTTGGATATATGACTCAATCTTTGATGCCATAAGAAAGCAGAACTTTCATCATACATATTACGTTTGTTACCTATACCATGCTCAACAAGAAATATGGAATCAGCATACATAGCATCAAGATTAAAACGGTACAAATCATCAATCAAAGTACCAGATCCATAATAGTACGAATGTCTATACAATGAAAATGCATCATTTCCAATCTTGAGGTTAAATCATTCTTTATCTAACTTTGTAACATAAACTAAATTTCTAGCACATTCAGGAACATAGAGACACTTTTCTAGATCCAGATGACACTTGGTGTCCAGAATCAATCTGTACATCCTAATCCCTTCTATTCGTGCCTTCATTCTGTTTCCTATATAGAGGAACTTCTCAGTTCCTGTTATGGGCTGGATTGAAAGAAATCCCTCCATAATATGTGACACATGAATAGTAGCTCCAGAATCTAACCACCAAGTATTATTGGGCACTTCAATTATGTTTGATTCAAAACATACTGATATACAGTACGTACCTTTCTTTTCGAACCAAGCCTTTCTTTTTGGGCAATCATTTTTAAAGTGACTCATCCTTTTGCAGAAGAAGCATTTCTGATCCTTTTGGATCGGACCTCCAGTGACTTTCATAGAGGCTTTGTCCTTCTTCTTACCTTTCTTATGTGGTTTAGACCTGCTACCACTAGCATCCTTACGAACGATGAGATGAATGGAGTGATCCTTCATTTTCTTTAATCTCCCTTCCTCCTGAACTAACATGGCCTTAATTTCTTGAAAGTTCCATTTCTCTTTAATAGTGTTATAATTCACTTGGAACTGGCCAAATTCAGGAGGCAGTGAGTTTATGATGAATTGAACCAGAAATGATTCACTCACATCCATGCCCATTGTTTTCAACCTTGCTGCTAGATTAGCCATACTGGTCACAGGATCATGAATGGACTGTGACCAATCAAATTTCTTGGTCGTCAGCTTACTCATTAGGGTTCCTACGATGGATTTATCAGTTATATCTGACTGAGAGTATTCCTTAATTCTCATCAGAAATTCCCTCACATTTTCCGTCTTAGGCATCGATGGCTTGATGTTTTCAACTATCGTCATCCGCATCAAATTCAAACTCAGCCTATTGGACCGTACCCAAGTCTCATAAAAAGACTTATCAGATTCTGTACTAGTCCCTGTAATGGCTGCAGGCTTTTCATCCGAAATAACTGCTAAGTCCAAGCCCAATACACCTAAATGAAACTGAATATGCTCAGACCATTCAGCATAATTCAGCCCATTGAATTTGACCATCGAATTGTCTAAGGCGAATACATTGGTGGAAGCTGTAAACATAATCTAAATTTATATGTTAATACTTTGAGTAAACTCTAATGGATTCAGATACATTACAAACTTTAATAATGTATTTAAGTTCACTTTTGGGTAATCCTCAAATACATAACTCTAATCAATAATAATGCTAATTTGAATATACTTTAATAGATCAATTAATCATACTAGAATTAACATGAATGTCATCTTTGGATATACAATCACGTTTACCCAGTATATCAATTAATCTCCTAGCTTTTAATTAATAATCGCAATTGTTCATTTCAAAACATTTTATTAGCATCCAAAATGAACAATTAAAATTCACAATCAGCTGTTCAAATCCATTCAAAGTTAGGCCACTTTGGTGACTAACAAGCTTTTAATATTTGACTCATATTAACGTGAATTTAATAATCTTCAATTATGAAGATTAAATTATCTTTTATGTGGGAGTTTTCCAATAACCGGTTCCTTTTTCACGTGGGATTCATTTGGACCCAAGCACCATCATACTACAGGTGAGACCCGCGTACTAAGCAACACATGACACGCTCCGGTCACACAGTAGCGGCACCACCATCCTGCCACCTCCGATCGATCGACCCACGGTGGCCGATCGACCCACTGCCTCCGATCGAGCGACCCCCGCGGGCAGCACCACGGTTCTGCGGGCGTCGCCCACGTGCTACCTCTGAGCATTGCCCCTATTCGACCACCGGCGCAGGATCCAGACCGGCATCGCAGTCCAGACCCGCGCCCAATCCGGTCATTCGAAGGGGTCTCCGTCGACAACCAACCCCGTGCGTCGGTTCTCCTCGACGTTGCCTCTGACGGACGAACGTGGGGCGAACCAACCCGTTCGGGTCGGATCTCTGAAGCGATCTGAGTCCGCAGCAACACCCGGAATCGTGATTCTGGGAGACCATTCCGCCGCACCTACCCGACCGACCTGGATCCCGTCGCCACCCGGAAGAATGCTCTTCCCCTTTCTGCCGTGCCCAATCCGTTCGGGTCGGCGGTGAACTCGGAAACACGAGGCCGATCCGCCATACCTAGATCCGTTCGGGTCTGGCGGCGTACTGTCCTCGTGTCGGCTTTCCCTTTTCCTTTCGATGCCGGCCGTTTCGCCGGTGCTTACTCTCCATGGCTAGCGTTTCCCCTTTCAACGCCGGCCTTTTCGTGCAATAAAAAGAGAAAAACTATTTTTGCGTGCGTCATCGTTTCGTTTTACATTATACGCAAAAATAAATAAATCAAAATACAACACAAATAGACAAAGGAAAACAAATTGCAGTATTCGCAGACCCGCTCTGATACCAATTGTTAGACTTTTCTAGAATTTGTCTTTATGAAATTCTTATTTCTATAATACAGGATTTTTCTTTATGTAAATACTAGCAATAAAAAACTGTAATTGAAATCAACATACCGTTGTCCATTATGCTGATGTCCCGCAGTAGAGATGAGAATTCTCTTTCTTTTCGTTCCTGAACGCTTCTCTCTTTTTTCCTACTCTACTCTTCCCTTTTTTTTCTTTACGTTTTCTCTCTCTGATGGTTGAGCTCCAAAAAAGGTCCGTAATAGCATATATATATATATATATATACACATATTTCTTTTATGTAACCGTTACCTTAAATAGGAAGATCCTCCATTTCTGTAATAATTATCTTAAATGAGAATATACTCCTTTTCTTGTAACGATTATTCTTAATAGGAAGATACTCTTTTTCCTGTAACGTTTATTCTTAATAGGGAAAGTGGATGGATTTTAAACCTGATGATCCAAATTACTATTATGCCTAACCGACCATCATATTATACCTTTTATTTTGGATCATGCTTTAACTCATGTTAATTAACTTAATGACTATTTGTTACAAAACTATTACCCTCTCCCAAAAAACAATCTTTTGAAGTGTGCATTGATACATATATTTATAAGGTTCGGATACCCTTCTCCGGAAAAGGCTGTCAATTGATCGACAACCCTTTGCTTTGCCAGCTTTAGTTATCTTGTTAGAACTTGTTGTACATAAATTACATTTTACTTGTTATTGCACAAAACGTTAAGGTACGACATTGTTGCCATGGTAGATCCCATAAGTGAAATTTAAAAAAGAAAAAAAATCCCATTAGTTCCCTGGATTCTGACCAAAGAGCGTAATTGCGTCATTGCCAAATGATGTTTGTGCATTTTCCAAACAAATTAAAATATCCTCTGCCTAGTTGGCAGTTGAATAAGTGCACGGATGTCCCAACCTTAAAAGCCTTATATTCCTTTTTTTTTTTTGATGTAACGAACATAATTTTCAGACACAAAATCTTGGACATAACCATAGACAGATAACGTGACATGATACATCATAAATAGATAATAATTTCGTATCAATGTCTGTAGCCGTGTCCGTTTGTCTATGCTATGAAAAAATAAGTAGTTTCTGAAGAAGAAAAGATGACACTTGCGTCGCTTCTATTTCTCATAGTTTCTAATATGAGAAGCTCCCATCTTTATTAGACAATCTGCACTGTGCCATTACGAGGAATTGCCAAGTTAAGAGATAGATCTGAGGTTTGACAGAGGAGTTTTCTTTTTGCGAATCAAATCTGAAGGTTTACCAATCCTGGAATTCGACATCATATTGTCCTGATCAAATCAAGCATTGGAAGTATGGGCTCGATTTTTGAACAGAAAACAATAGTTCATGGGACTTGCTGATGAATCCATCTTTAAGCTCTCCTTTGGAATGATAGTGCAGCATTTATTTGCATGATTACAGATAGTATCAAACGCAACATCAAGAGTTGTGTCTCTTTTACCATCATGACTGTTTATGAGGATGTTTTTATCGGCCATCATATGCATACATGTTCAATATGGTCCACCGCTTATTATTGTTAGAGCTAAAGGTCTAATCGGTTTTGATACCCCTGAATTATACGATAACTCTCAACTTTAATGACGCCCCAGCTTTAACAAGTACAGGATACAGGGTGTTGTGTTTCCTTTCATTGGCAAAAGCATGTACTTCCATTTAGATTGTATCAACAAATGTCCATCGTATCCAGCTCTCAAGTCATACTAGATGCATTTTCCATTTTGAATTGGGATAATTTCTGAGCTTTTAAACAAATGGAAATTACAGGGAGGCGTAGGCTGGTGAATGCGGGGGGCGCGATTCAGTTGCACTGATACTTATGGGTTTCTTTTTTTTTTCTTTTGCAAAAAATCAAAATATTTTGCTTTTCTAAAGCAAATGTACTCTTTTTTTTTTTTTCATAAAATGTACCGCTGTCCAAAAAGAAAAAGAAAAAACTACTTTATATTTCTAGTGATAATGTTTGTACTTTTGCAAAAACCAAAGTGTATTACATTTCTAACAAAATGTACTTCGTTTCCCCGCGTGAAAAGAAACGTCGTGGCACTTATACTTGGACAGCGTGCCTGGTCGTTCTAACTAGGAAGTCACGTTGACGAAGGGGAAATTTTATTGAGTTTACAGCTATAGAATTGGCAACTTTTAGGAAATGAATTTTTCTAAAACTGTTATTGTGATTAGAAGGACATCCTGTTTAATGTTTACCATGCGTTAAAGATTTAATTTTTTTTAAACACAGTAATTATCAGTAATGAACCTATTAAATGTAAAAAAGAAAAAAAATCAGAGAAAACTCAGCAAATATAAAACACTTTAAGAGGACAAAGGCTCCAGATTCTACGTATGTGATGTGATGGGAAAATGTGAATCACCTAGGTTATGTATTGTCAAGGCAATTTGAGTACATTCGTGATGTGAATCATCATGGCCGTCCAATTGGGCAAGCCTTGGTCTACGGACAAAAGGTACTGTACCAGGGATTCACGTGCCAGAACCTTTATGGATTTGTAAAATTTGGAAGTAACATCCTTTTTAGCAAAAGAGTTAGGAAACAATTGGCCGTCAAGTGTCCTTTTCAGGCTCGTCTTATTTATTATGTCTCAGCATTTATCTCAATTAATTTTAAAAAATAAAATAAAGAGTCAGAGTAGTCGAAATATAAGAGGGTCAAAATCTCTTAATTTTATTAAAAAATAAAATATGGACCAACTCTCCTTAAAATAAGAAGAGAGATGACTTCTCTATAAATTACATAATTCTGACTTCGGAGCAGAGCTATTAAATCTTATTGGTTGCTTTCCCCTTTCAGATTTTTCTAGTCTTTCCAATTCCCGTATTGGTGGTTGTAATCAGGTGAACCCCGAGATGCTCTATGGAAAAATTTTCAAACCCAATATATCTAATATCTAATATCTAATGAAACCAACTTCACTCCTCCACAAAAGGCCCTCAAGTTTCCGTGCAACATTATCCAACGCACAAGTCTGCACGTCTGGCATCTCTCCCCACTTGCGCTTAAAATGCTTGCCGTTTGTCGGCATAAATACAGCAACTGGACAAACGAGCCCACCTGTAACCCCTGTTTAATTAGTCATAATTATAACCCGGGAAGCACAGTCACAACTTTCTATGTCCTTCCTGCCCTTCAATTTTAAACCCCGAAGTTCAGGCTCATTTGTAACTGAAACTGGTGGAGTAATAACTAATTTATAACTAAAACAAGGAGGGAGGTGGACGTCAATCAGGGTCGGCTTTCGTTGCAGTAGGTTGAATCTCAAGGCTATCTCTTAATTCGTGGGTCCAGCAATCACCATCATCAATTGATCAACGTCGCCTTCTAGTCCAACCCCCAGCCCTAAGCCATCCAATTGCGTTCAAGGTCCACGTGTTGCTAAGGTATCCTGATATATCCCCTTGTCCTGCTTTGGCTCTGCCTTCCATAAAACAATGAGCACGCACACCTGTTGTGCCAAATTAACAAAAAATGATCAATTTTTATATTGGTAGTAAGGTCAAACTACAGCTTATGTTAATTAATGGATTGTATTTTGGTAGTGTTGATGAACTGGCACGGGAACGAGGGAAGGAAAGGAAGCGTTTGGCCTTCTGCTGACCCTTCTGTCTCGGTTTTCACTGAGGAGATTTAAGGTTACATAGGGGATTGAATTGAATGCTGAATGGTGGTGTCAAATAAAAACATTGGTTTTTAATCTTCCGGATTATTCAGTTCTCTCACCGGTTCATGGTCTGTCTATTCGGTGGCATAGACAGAAAGGACACTTCACATGGGGAAGCGCAGAGAAGGGTACTCGATCGTCTTCTTTTGTCATCTTCAATCTTCCCAATTTCTTCAATTGCATGAGGAACAAAGAGTAACCCATCAATCTTTCATGTTTCTTGCATCATAGGAAAGGAATTGTATGCCCACCATCTTCTCTCTCTTGCAAGGTATTTATATAAATCATCATAGGATCACCTTCGGTTTGAAATTTTTCTTCCTGGGAATCGCTCTGCAATGAGGAGCCTGGCAACTTGCTACAGCGAACATGCCATCAAAGTATCTGATTCATATTGCTCAGGCCCTTCCAGACAGGCCTATCTCTCCCCAAATCTGACGCCTTCAATTCCTATATTAGTTACTTGTATATATAAAGGCAAATTCTCCGATCAAAAGATCCTTTTGATCACCCTCACATGGTGCAATAAACTTAAAAACCAAGGCCTTACAATCACTATAGGTGACAATATTTCCTCTCCTCCTCCAAAATTCAATAACGATTCCCACCAACTGAGAAAAGATAAAGGCACCAGGACATTCCAATCTCGCAATTCTAAGATTGAAGTCTTCTGGGATCTTTCCACTGCGAGTTATGACAGCGGACCAGAGCCGATCAGCGGGTTTTACGTAGTCGTCTTGGTGGACTTGGAACTAGGCTTGCTTCTCGGAGACAAAGATGAAGAAATCAATGTAAAACGTCTCAAGACAAAGCTACCCCAAGCGAAATCCTCTTTAATTTCTCGTTACGAGCAGTTTTCAGGTAATACTATTTATTCCACCAAGGCACGGTTCTGTGATTCTGCGATGGCTCACGACATTTTGATCAAGTGCACTGGCGAGGAAAATGGGTCAAAGAATCCTGTCTTGTCCGTGTGCATCGACGACAAGAGGATTTTTCAAGTGAAGAGATTGAAATGGAATTTCAGGGGGAACCAGACAATTTTCGTGGATGGATTGTTGGTGGATATGATGTGGGATTTGCATGACTGGTTCTTTAAGGAAGCGTCTGGATTCGCAGTTTTCATGTTCAGGACCAGAAGTGGGTTGGATAGCAGGCTGTGGCTGGAAGAGAGGTATTTGGAGGACAAGGGTCAAGACAGGGCAGGCTTCTCCTTGTTGATCTGTGCCTGTAAGAATCCTGGATAATTCTAATTTGTTGTTCTTTTTTTATCTTCTCTCAATTATTTGTCTTTTTCTCTTTTCTTTTCACAATTTACTGAATAACATATTTCTTTCTTCCTTCCTTCCTCTTCTTCACGGGTTCAAAATGTCAAAAACCATACAAAGCTTATATCTCTTATTATAGTAATATGGTTGACTTGGAGGGGGATGAGATTTGAGTTACTGATATTGGAATTGCACATTAAACCTCTCCGATGAATTTCTTCTCTCTCTCTTGGTTCTTCATTTACATTTAAACGGCATGGACTTTATTCCTTTCCTTTCCAAATCGATCTGAACCCCTTTGAATTGGACACTTTTGTTCCTCGGCAATTGTTTTTGAATCTGAACAATTAGAGCTGAAGAGGGTTTAGCTGCAAAAGTTTTCTTTCTCCGAAAGAAAAGTAGGAAGAAACTTATCTCCTCCACCCAGTTAAGGAAATAAAGGTATCCCTGTATGGATATCCAAGTACTCACTTTGGACCATTGATGCTTGGGGATTGTTGATCTTTATAAAAATTTTTCTCTTCTTTATCGAATGAATGCTTTTGCGGAAGACCTGTTTGATGTTTCTGTCTCGGGATGCCAAAGCTCATCCTCCGGCCGATGCCTTCTCGATTAGGAAAGCAACCACCAAAATCTCGCGCACGCCTATTGAAATTTTTTATGGTTTTTTTTTTTTTCCGTTTGTAAACCAAAGGAACATCTCATATTCGATTCCGAGCCTGCTGTGAGCAACAGACGGATAGATCGTTTAGCCTTTTTGCGTACAGAAAAGAAACCTTGCCCAACTAAGATGCCCAAAATGCTTTTACTCGCTCTCGTCATGAGCAAGCAACTCAAAACAGTTTGGGAAAGGAGTACCCAATTTATGTCTAGCAAAGTAGCCATCTTTTTTTTTTTTTCCCCCTCTGTTTTGGGCTAGCTTTTCATGGACTAATGTCACACGAGAATGAGTGCAGGAATTTCGGGTCTATCTAAATTTGTGGATTGGTCTAGAAAATGCTAAAGATGGGCGAGCCGGTGGCCTATTGTAGGACTCGACGAGGGACCAAGGTGGCCCAAACTTCAAAATTCCTATCCGCGGGTTACCGGTTCAAACCATTCAAAATGCAAGTTGGACTGGACTCAATTCTGCTTGGATTAAAAAATTGTAATTATTTCTGGGCACATGATATAAATGCACGGCCGCCACATTCCCTTTTGCATCGCTGTTTTGCGCCCACTGTCTCGATTTGACAAGTCTGCAAGTTTGTGTTGATGGATTGACACTTTATAAAGAACCTGCTTCAAAGCAAATTGTGTCAAGCTTGGCTCTTTATGACTCCGGATATTGACCATTACCCAATAATAACGACGTGGAATACAGCTCAAAACAAAAACCCAGCACATGCGTGGTGGAGTGTCGTATTCGCATTAATGTTTGCGTAAAAGTTTAAGTGAGTTCCCTTCAAGAAACAAATGCTAACTGGCAAAATGGGTTATCATGAATTTAGATTGTTTTAAGTTTTTTTTTATAGTTAATTTATGTGTTATTTAGGGTTTCAATTCATTTCAATTTGATTTCAAACAAAATTAGAAACAGGTTAGAGTTGTCGTTTCGAATATCGAGTCATTTTGCATTTAAATTAGTCAGTTCCATACCATCTTGTCAAATCTGGTTTTAAACTAGTCAACATTTTTAGTTACTTCTTGTCCCTCTAAAATATTTATCAATGAACATAATTGAAAAATTCATCGTCTCAATTCACGTTATACGTCTATATTGATGCCATCTCTTCACAAATTTATTGACAAAACTAAATAGAAACAGAATCAACACTTGAATTGGGAAATAATGTCAACTGGTTAAGGTGCAACCATGCGTAAAGGGCCAAAAAAATGGAATCACTCTCGCATTGATGATCACCGACATGGGTCTTGTACATGAATAGCTGATACACACCGGCCACGCCCACAGGAATGGAAAGTCCAGTACTTTCAACCCATCGTTTCACCCACGGACAAGTAGCCCAACGTTCTGATGCGACTGGGCCTTTTTTAACTTCTTTTATTAAAAGGGTACTCGGCGGAGGCAATTTTTCAATTTTTTATTATGGCTTTGTTAACATGAATAATGGAAGTTCTACAAAAATAAAATCCATTAAAATAGTAGGAATAAAAAAAGATAAATGTTATGCCATGTCATGGAAACTGGCCAATCTATTCCAAGATATCGACTTTGGTCAATATATCTGATACTGTGAAGAAATCATGCGTGAGTGTGACTTTTTTGTTTTTGTTTTTTTTTTTTTTGGTTAATCGAAGAACCAGAGGAACGCAAGATTAGCCGATCTGCCAATCGACGTGTTTCCCTGTGTACGTGTCGGCGTCAAATAAGCCAGTCTCTATCTCGGAACTTCCGCCTGCATCTTTGAATCAAATCTCAGTGCGTAAGGTTCGGTAGAATGGCAGGCTGCTGAAGAATCAGATTCAACCATCACCCTGGAAAATCCACCGAACCGAGCTATTCATCATCAATTCTTGATCAATGACCCCATGTTTTGCTCTGGGAGCTGTACACAAAGAAAAGGCAGGCACCTAGCTCACGTGAAATATAATATACCTAACGATGAAATGTCGAAAACAAAGGAATGCATTGGAATAATGTGTTTTTTAACACCATCTAACAATTGACATACGGAGATTATTGACTGGAATAATGACTGGATGAAGTCATGGATTCAATTCTGACAAATTTATATTTTATTTCACCAAATCTTTATTAAATTTGTTTTTAACAAGAAACATGAAATAATTTTATTACACGGTGTTTATAGAAAAGTGATCGTAAAAGAAATTTTATTTATTGAGAGAGTTTAAGTTGATAAAATTTATTGAGTTGCAAGTTGATAATAAAATAATTTAAAATTAAAAGTTGATATTTTTAGAGTCAAAATTTAAAATTTTAAAATTTTAATTAAAATTTTTAATTATTAAAATATATTTTAAAGAACTAAGTTTGGTAAATTAAACAAAGTAAAAATGATTAAAAAAAATAAAAAGAGCAAGAGTCACACGTTAAGGCCCAAAATTTGGACAAAAATTAGAATAGAAGGTGGCAGAAGGGTAGGTGACACACCAAGACGAGTCGCGAGGAGTGCGGGAGGCGAGCAACAAGCGGCGAAAAACCGCACCCTATTTCGCCGATGTTTGGTCGTGGGTAATTTGTCGTCAAACAAATATGCCGAAGACCCGTTGTGGATCCTATACGATGTGGTTCTGTTGGGTTATTTTGGACTTTTACTTTAATGATATTTTAAATTAATAAATTATTATAATATATCTAATTATAACTGAAATTAAATAATTTTTTACATTAATAAATTTATCTAATAACAACAATCTTTATCATAACAATAATTCAAATTAATAATCATAAATATAAAAACTAATTTATTAATTAATAATTTAAATATTTTATAATTTCTATAATTTTTCCTTATGATGATAATAATAATAATTATTATTATTATATGTTTTTATCTATTTTGTAGAGAAAAAAAGAATGAGAATACAATTGATTAGGAAAATAGAAAAATAACAATTCAATTTATAAAAACGTTTTATTTTCATAAATAAAAAATTTCACTAAATACTAAAAATAAAAATTACTCATTTTTAAATAAAATTATTCTCAATTAAATGGTCCCCTAATTTACAATTTTATCCAACTTCCTACCTACACACGTTTTCACGCCATCTTGTTTAAGAAATTGTCCCCTAAGGGCAGAAAACTCTGATTAATAATTTTACCCTTTATTTATTTATCACATTAAAGTATTTTTATAGTTATTTTATTTTTAAAGGTACTTAATACATTAAATTATTAATTAAATTTAATTTATTGTATTAAAAAATTTTGTAATGTTAATTTATTATTTAAATTTAATTTATATTAAATGTTTTTCATAAAATATAATAGAATGATAAAATTCACATATCACTTAATATGTATTTTTTCTTTTGATTGTTATATTATTAAATTTAATAATATAAATTAAAATATCATGTAAATAAATTTAATTATATGATAATAAAAAAGATTGTCTCGTATGTAATAGTAAATAATTGTTATATGATTATATTTAATAAAAAATATTTATTATTAATTAAATTTAATTAATAAATTAATTTATTAAATAAATTTTAAAAATAAAGTAAGTATAATTACAAAAATTAGTTGACCGAATTTAATTAATTTAATTTTTTTCCCTGTTTTCACGGCAATGGTGGAACAGCCCATTACTGACTTACCGTTGAATTGATGAAACAAGAGTGACGATGCTTTTCAATAGCCTCGGCCAATCCTTTTCACCCATCTATCCACGTCGATCATTCCTTCTAGCAGCAGAAAATAAAAAGTGGCAAAAAGAACTGAGGGTAAAAAGGTAAACTTTGAGAGAAACCGGCATAGAGGAACGTGATCTCCAACGGCCGAACACCGTTTAGTAAATTATTATAATATATTTAATTATAATAAAAATAATAAATTTATCTAACAATAATAATATTTATAATAATTATAATTTTATTATTTTATTATTATGATACTAATAATCATTATTATTATGATTTTATATATTATTATATTTTTTATTTATCTTATAAAGGTAATAAAAGAGGAAATGAGAATATGATTAATTAGTAGAGCAGAAAAATAATAATTCAATTTATAAGAAAATCTCATTTTTTTAATAAGAAAATGAACTGAATATTAAAAATAAAAATTATTCATTTCTAAATAAAGTTATTCTAAACCAAATGTCCCTTAATTTACAATTTTGTCCAACTTCCTACCCGCCCACGTTTTTCTGATATCCTGTTTCGAGAAACTTCTAAAACCGCTGGCGAAAAACACTGATTGACAATTTTACCCTTTTTTTATTTATTTTTAAGCCATGTCCTTGGTAATCTCATATGTTACATATTATTTTCCACTGCAATGATACGACAGCTCATTACTGACTTACTGTTGAATTGATGAGCCAAGAGTGAGGATGATTGGGAAAAAGGACGGAGGGTAAAAGGGTAAAATAAGAGAGACCAGCAAAGAGGAATGTCACCTTCAACGGCCGAACACCTTTTAATAAGGAAAGGAAGACCCAAAAAAGCAGAAAATGTGAAAAAAAAAAAAAGCGATAATCTCTAGACGCCCATAAAAACTTCCCATCTCCCTTCCCATCTCGCCTGTGCATTTCTTTCAATATTTCTTTACCCATTTGGCCACCAAAGCAAATATCAAATATCTCTAGTCTCCGCGGCCCTCTCTCATTACATCGGGGTCACGCCTAACCCGCTTTTCTCTCTCCCTTTCTCACGTCAGCTCTTTCTAGCTTTCTCTCTTCAATTTTCCTCTCATCTCCCACCCCACCCCAGTCCTCCGCCACCATGGGTTACTTGAGCAAATACGCTGGTAATCTTTTATCACTTCTTCTTCTTCTATTATTCTTCACCCCCAACCCCCTTTTAATATTTTTTTCAATCTTTTAATACTGCTTCTCCTGTTATCGTTGGATCCTTTGATTCTTCTTTGTTTGTTGTTGCTTGGTAATAAGCGTTATATTCTGTCTGTCGTTTGCTCGGATCTGTATATCCTGATTCTCTGGTTTTATGTTTTGGTATTTTGTATTATTTTTTTAGATCTACCGCTAAATCGGCAATTCGAATCATCTTTGGCTTACGGTCGGTTTGATTTGAGTGCTCTGGCAGTGCGTTTTAGTGTTAGAAGTTTATCTTTCGCTTCGTATTTATGCAGTCCTAGCCGATCTGTCTTCTCGCAGTAAACTCGTTATAGTTCATGTTAATACTGACACTACATCTGTTGTCTGTATATTCGTTCCAGTTCATGTTTTAAGCTTTTAGTTCTAGTTTTAGTTTTGTTTTGTTAATTGGAAAATTTAATTAAATGCTTTTGAAACAGTAGGTGGATCGGCTTTATTTTTAGTTAGCAGTTGAGATCATTCTACCTCTTATCGTCGCTCCAATGTTATAGGTTGGACTTCGTAAGATCTTTTTGCCTTTTAAAAAAAAAAAGAAGAATAAATAAATAAACAAAAATTGTCTCAGAGGTTTTACTGTCCACTGGATATTTGCTGTCTGTGGTACTAATGGCTGATTTCTCTTTCCATTTGCTTGTCTTCTGCTTGTTGCCGAAGGCAGATGAATCTGATTGGAAATAGGCATTCAATCTGATGCATTACATCTCGTTCTCTGTGCAGATGAGCTCATTGCCAATGCTGCCTACATTGGTACCCCTGGAAAGGGAATCCTTGCTGCTGATGAATCTACTGGAACAATCGGCAAGCGTCTGTCCAGCATCAATGTTGAGAATGTTGAAGAAAATAGGCGTGCTCTTCGGGAGCTCTTGTTCACTTCCCCTGGTGCCTTCCAATGTCTTAGTGGAGTAATTCTATTTGAGGAAACACTCTATCAGAAAACTGCATCAGGTATTACGTTTGAATTTGCATGGGATTGCAGAAGAGGGCTTTGGATTGTACTCCATGCTCGGAGGGTTTGCGCGCCTAAATTTTCATAGAACATAATTTTGTGGTTTTTTAGAAATTTATCTATTATTTGGTCAGTGTTTTCCTTGGTTGATGGTATGATCTTGGAATGTTATTTTTGCAGGCAAGCCCTTTCCTGATCTCTTGAAGGAAAATGGTGTGCTTCCTGGGATTAAGGTTGACAAGGGCACTGTTGAGCTTCCTGGTACCAATGGCGAGACAACCACCCAGGGCCTAGATGGTCTTGGAGACCGTTGCAAGAAGTATTATGAAGCTGGTGCTCGTTTTGCTAAGTGGCGTGCTGTGCTTAAAATTGGTCTCATCGAGCCATCTCAGCTGGCCATAAATGAGAATGCCAATGGTTTAGCCAGATATGCCATCATCTGCCAGCAGAATGGCTTGGTTCCCATTGTGGAACCTGAGATCTTGGTTGATGGACCTCATGACATTAACAAGTGTGCGGACGTGACTGAGCGTGTGCTTGCTGCATGCTACAAGGCTTTGAATGACCACCATGTTCTTCTTGAGGGTTCTCTTTTGAAGCCCAACATGGTGACTCCTGGATCAGAATCTCCTAAGGTTGCCCCTGAGGTTATTGCTGAGCACACAGTTCGTACACTTCAACGCACCGTGCCTGCTGCTGTTCCTGCTATTGTATTCTTGTCTGGTGGCCAAAGTGAGGAGGAGGCCACCCTCAACCTCAATGCCATGAACAAGCTAAAGACTAAGAAGCCATGGAGTCTTTCCTTCTCATTTGGACGTGCTCTTCAGCAGAGCACACTAAAGGCTTGGGCTGGCAAGGAGGAGAATGTTAAGAAGGCCCAGGAATCTTTCCTCATCAGGTGCAAGGCTAACTCAGAAGCAACCCTTGGTACTTACAAGGGTGATGCTACACTCGGTGAGGGTGCTGCCGAGAGCCTCCATGTCAAGGATTACAAATACTGAGGGCTTGGTGGATTGTGTCAAATTTCTGGAGGTACAATAGGTTTTCTTTCTCTAAGCCGCAGTTTTAGGGCTTTCATTTTTTAAGTTGCTGATTGAACTTGGTGTGCAAGTAAGCATAATAAGAGGCTAAGAATATGGACATGTCGGCATTTGAATGCTTTTGTGTCAGTGTCTGTCTAAAACTGTTTGTGCTTCCTTCTTTCGTTTATCGAATGAAACTATATGGACTGCCTACCGTGCAAGCTTTAGATTGTGCGCTTATTTTTCTCTGTTGTATTGTTCGTTTGATATGTGTTGTGGCGAATTGCGGAATGTTTTGATGCAATTTTTATCGTGTCGGTTGTAGTGAGAGGAGAGCTTTTGAACATCTTACTTGAATTCTAGGTGTAATGACCGCGTTCTTTTGCATCCAAGTAAAGGAACAGAGTAAGTAGAAAAGATTCGAAAGTGTTGGATGGAAGGTTTCTTGGGTTGGCCGGCCCATTGGGTGTCCAGGGGGCAATCAGTGATAATTGATACTGCTCATGAACCATCTGTCCGAATTTAACCCTGGAAAAAAAGATGCCGAATATTCGATTTACGAAGAGAACGAAGTCCTCAAAATACCGAAGCCCGTGCTTGTTGGAGGCTTGCTTCGAAGAACTACCATGGACAACCCGACGACGGCCAGTCCCTGGATCGAGCCTATTATTCTTTCAAGGACTACGATGGAACGATGGGATGGGCTAACCCGTATCTTTGTCCCCATTATGCTGGCCATTCCGAAGCTTTCGGTCTGTTAAAACTAGTCGAAAATCTTACTGAAGCCACCGCAAGGCCTCGGATTCTTGTCCTGAAAATTAATAAATTGCACAAATATCTGAAAATGGGATTGTCATGCCTAAAATGAAAATTTTAATAAAAGAGTCAAATTTTAAGATGTTTTTACTATTTGTTACGATTTTGAAAGATTCAATCAAGATTAAGGTGTCAAAATGAAACCTTATTCTTATCAATCTTATTAAGTCTAAAATTATAATATATATTAGGTCGATAAATAAAAACGTTTTCAGAATAAGAATTATATATTTTGCGCATTTTTACAATTCGGTTTGATTTTTCCAACTTAAAATTGATTTTCCGTATAATATGCGGGTCCTAATTTTAAAGGCTTAACTTGATCTTCTGTGGATTGGACTTGAGAGTGATTTATAAAGTAACTACAAATTAGCAAACTAAAAACTGCAGAAAATTAAACTTCAGCTAAAGCAGTCCGTATAAAGACACTACCGATGAACTTTTGAATAAGGGTATCTATAGCCGAGAGTTAATATATATATATATATATATATATATATATATATATATATATATATATATATATATATATATATATATATATTAACTTTTATGGTTTTGGATTTTGGGTGTGGATAGTTTTTTTTTAACTCTATATATTTCTTTTTATTTATTACTCTCGGCTATAGGTACCCTTATTCAAAAGTTCAATGGCAGTTTCTTATATTGAATTACATTCGGTACCCGAACTGAGATTCCCTCAACATTTTCGCAAACTTTTATAGCCCAAGTTCCACGAGTTCTTATGGTCTAGGGTGTCGTATACCAAGCTTTCACAATATCAAGTTTTGAGTATTATTGATAATCAATAATTTCATTGGTTTTTAATTTTGTTTTGGGTCTTGAATGGTTTTTGAAAGTTAAATTCTTTTTAGGTCTATTTTTTAATATTTTTTATTTTTTTTTCACATTTCCCTCATTAGATAAAATAAAAATTTGAAGTCAACAAAAAAATATATAAATCAATAAAAAATAAATATATTTTCACTAAAAATAACTTCAACTCATAACGAATTGAAGTCATTTTTCAAAGTTACAATAAAGAAAAGTTGAGATGCTGAGAGAGGGCATGAATTAGAGAAATGATTGTCATCGCCGGTCTACTTCATGATCGGTGACACCAATCTTTGGCTACTGTCGCTAGCCGCCGGCTTTCCCGTCGCCAGTCACCAAATTTTTTAGTCGCCGTCGAAATTAAACTAACACACACTGTCATATCTACAAAATAATAATTCCTAAAATTAGACCTATTGCTGATCATATAGAAAAATTGGTTTCACATTTTTTTATTTTCGATTTTGGTCTCTGCAAACAATCTGTTTTTATGATTTCTTTTTGCATACTTCGGTCATGCTTTTTGTTGAGACTGAAATTTTTGTTTGGTAACAGCTTGTGTTATTGTCATTTAGATTGTCCTTCGAAAATAACTAATATACACAAAATACCAAAAATAAATAAATAAATATATATATATATATATTTCAGTATCACGCAAATATCCTGAAAAGATTTGTCCAAAAAATATTTTGCAGAAACAATTTATTTTTTTCTACAAACAAACGGACCTTTAATCTCTGTCTTTTCTCATGGGCCGTGAGGTGAAATTGAGCCTTCTTGGGTAAATGTGTCCAGTTGGACTCGGAGGGCATATTTCTAACTCATAACGGCCTGTTAACCCAAACTTTTTGTGTAACCAGCAAGCGCAACTTGACGGTGAAAACGTACTGGGCCAACTCTCTGGGCTGATAACCCATTTTTAAAAAAACACGTACAGTTATATGTGAGGCAAAAATGCAGTACATGGCTCAAGGTTGAAGCAGCTTTGAAGGCTGGGCGTCAGTTTAACCAGCACTAGTTTATTATTATTTAAAGATTAAGACAAGTACGGTCTCAACAGAAAAAGCAGACTCTTCGATCAAGAAAGGAATATAAATCCTGACTGTTACAAGTTTTCAGAAATCGATATATTGCGTATTCAAATCCTCATGCAGTTGAATTTTGCCATTTCTGGAGCGGAAATGGTTAAAGCAAGATGCAAAGCCTGGAGTTCCCAATTCAAGACAGAATTGGTAGGGAGGCAGTATGGCAGTTCTTCTGTTAAGCTCAGTAACTAGTCACATCACGTTGCATTACCCCACTGCCAGTTACCCCCTCCCTACGATCGATCCATCGAACTTTGTTTGCTTTAAGCTTTTCCCATGATACCGTTTCCATTGACTTATAATTTCTATGATGTCTCCAGATAATGTAACAAGAGCAGGCTGGCATCAAGATGCAAGAAAAAGGTAAAAAGAAATGGGAAAAAGGGAGGACAGATTAAAAAGAAAAGGAAAAAGATGATTATGAATGAAGGGACTACTGGTAACTTTGGCTGGATGGTTGTCACTGTATTGCCTTCCTTTTCCATGGCTTTCTCCTGAAGGGAAGCTTCTTTACTCTTACCAAGTACTGAGAAGTCCCTGTAACATGAGTTGTGACGCATTGACACGTATTTTTTTTGCGTAATATGTGTCTGACAAATAAAAGAAATCGTGTAATATGTGTAGGCTAGACTCCACTATCACGTTGTGTTTAAAAACAGCAACAGTAAGGTTATGGAGGGTGGACAACCATCTCTCTCTTTGGCGCTCTATGGATCTATATCTCTATCAGGAAAAGTTTAGCCCCTTTTACCCGTGCTAGAGTTGTATCTAGATACCCTTCGTGAGGAAATGCAAATAGAACCAAGTTCCAAGAATTGGCATGGTAGAGGGAAAGAAAAACAATATCTTTTTGGTCTTTTTTTTCTTCTTTTTTTCTTTTTAATCTTCCCGCATGTTAGTAAATTTCATGACGACAAAGTTCATGAGGCGAGAATGTAATTATTTGCGAAAGAGTAAGGAAGATTTACACAAAATAGATTCTGTTAAATTATATTATTAATTGCAATTAATATGTCTTTTTATATGCGAAGGTTTATTTTATATTTATTTGAATATCCACCTTAAAAAAAAAAGAAAACTCATTATAACCTTTGGTATGATTGTCCAATGCAAATGTTTGGTTACTTAAGATTAATAGAAACCCCACCTTAAATGGGCCAATAAGCCATAAACTCTTCATTTGTGTAGGCTGACATTACCGTATGGAATCCCTGAATAACATCGAAGGTTGTTTTTCTAACTTGCTGCTAATAGGCAGCCAAGGATCCAAGAATTTACGCGACATTACTCTTTTATTCTCCAACGTTACTTGCTCTCGTGGGGGCACGGCAAGGTTATTAGGCCGGTAAGGAATTCAATGAGTTTGAATGGCATGGCACAACTTTCTTGTGAACTCGAATATACCGTTTTAATGCCACACTTTGAGAGAAGTTGGATTACGAATGACATCGTTAACTATAGTTCCTTTACTTATTCTTCTTCTTCGCCTTCTTCTTCCTCTTCTCTTTGATTAATGTTTCTTGGGTCAATGGTTATGTTTGTGTACTGTTAATCATCAACCTCGATGCTAAATGTGATGGGACGCTGAATACAAACGTAGGAAACTAGAATCACATTGCTGCAGCACAAAGTTTCACGCATGTTAACAAAGCAAACCACTGAAAGATTGCTCTCGAAAATGCGATCCTTTGATTTGCTTAACTCCTTAGCACTTGATGCCCTCATGGCTTTAGCTCGCTCGTCTTATTGTCAATAGAACGGATAAACGGCACATCACGAGGGAAGCTATAAATAATATGGACGTAGGCCCTCTATATATCCTAAACTCTCTTTTATAAAACCAGTTTAACCAAATTCGAAATTTAAGGCGAAGAAATGCTCGACTTGAAAGGCATAGCTGATATATATCTCGAATTTAAGAACTACATGGAAAAACGGCAAAGACTTAATGACCCATTAACATTGACAATTTGAACACTTGTCAGTTCTCATGTTTGGTGACAGCATGCTTGATGGCTATATGGACAACACATATATTGGCAGAAACGAATGCTAACGGGGTTCCCTATTCTTTAAGATGAGGCGAAGAATAATCAAAAGTGAGATGTACCACTACAAAATCAAACCTGACATATTGTAATTTGTCACACACACACAATAATAATTAGCCACAAACCTAACTTGACTAACGCAGAGGAATATGCCCTACAAAAATTTGGAAGATTGATGGTTTTCATGAATTACCGCTATATCCAAATTTCGACCACAAGAGTTTGGTTTTCAAATGTCAACCCAACATGAATCAGCATCATTTCAATCTGCTCGTCCCATATAACTCTAATCGTGATGGATATGTGAAAACAATTTAGGCTAAATCTTGGACCCATTATAGCCAATAGCCAACGGCTCTAAGATTGCCACTTTCTTTTGCTGATGAGATATATCAGTGCCGGCGACTTGTCGGGCATGGTGCCCCCTAACAAGTCAACAACCTGTTCTCACGATTTACCTCATTTTCACGTTCTGCTTACTAGAACTAGACCAAGTAACCGTACTGTCAGTAAGAATCTAATAAGCTTACTGGTTTTGATCTGCTTTATTAAGCTTGAGTCCATAATTTTCCCATAAGTTTTCTCCATCTCCGATCAAGAAGCGAAAGCAGCTATCATTTACAGCATTTCCGGCATTGGTGTTTGCTGGAGATGAACCGTCATTTGATTGTGCTCCGACTACTATCTCCGGTCCGCGTTCGCTGATCTCGCAATAGGCTCCCCCCTGGCTGTATATCGATTCGTTGCCTTGGAAGTAATAGTTTCTTGAATTTTCCTTGCGTTTCTTGCTACACTCGGTGGTTTTTCTCAGCGAAACGTTGAGGCTATCCCATTTATCTCTGCACATCAGTGCACTCCTTTGATAGCCCAAACTTGCCATCTTGGCCGCTATTTCCTCCCATAGAACTTCTTCCAAGCACCCACTTCGCTGAAATTTTGAATCCATGCTAGTTCTCAACTGTATCAGCCTTGTGATCTCAGAATCAGGCCAGTTATCACGCTTGACAATGCTGCTCATCGTATGATCGTCACCAGTATCATTCTGATTTTCACTGTGATTGTGAGTCTCAGCACCCACCAACTCTTCAGGAGACGAAATATTTATTTCTCTTCCTGTCAATTTCCTCAATGCCTCCATTATAGCAGCATCACGAGATTCTATCCAAGCTCTCTTCTTTTCCCAAAACTTGTGCTCCTTATCCATCCTGGCAGCTTCTTGTTTCCTCCACTCATCCTCCCTGAGCATACTTTCTTGTTCCTTTTCTTCAAGAGTCTTCATCAGTTTCTCCAACCAAGCTTCTTGTCTCTCCATTAGCTTTCTCATCTGAGAATCAATGAATTCTTTTATCTTTCCCTTCCAGCTCCTTCCACCCTTTCTCCTCCTCCTCTTTTCTGTGGAATCGTTCTCCACCATCGTGGCCGTGCTTAGATCATTTTCCTCAGATGAAGAAGTGTCAAATTCTGAGGAATTAGAAAGGCTAAGGCTGTCGCAAAGCTTTTGAGAGTGAAAAATCTCTTGGTTGGCTTGAGTAGAGGTGCTGGCTGCCGGCTGAAACCGAAGATTATTCCCCACAAAATGGGATTCTGGGACTGAGATTGGATTGCTGGTCTCCCCATATAGAGCTTCAAGTTGCCTAAAGAATCTGTAGTGCTTGCCGTCTTGTCTTCCAGCCTTCCCTTCCTTGGTCTTCTTGTAATATTTGTATAAATTTTCAAACTTTTCCCTGCATTTCTTGCCACTCCTTTGGTACCCATGCTCCTCAGTCATGATCCTGCAAAAGGGATTCCAAGAACTTGAATTGCGATTCATTGTAAAAAGGAACCCTAGCGAGATTGAAGTTAATTATTACTAAAACCAAGCTTACAAGGTTTGTATATTTAATGGTGGCGGGATAATGAGCTTTGCTAATGTTGTACTACACTTTTGTGCCTTCCTTGTTTAGTCGTTGTAGTTAACTGGACATAGTACATGACCATTAAAATTACCAGACAAAGAAACGAGTCTATGCCTCTATTGGGAAGCTTCGTATACAGGTGTCAGTCGCCGTGTAAAACTAGTAGAACGTCAGCCATTTTTTTTAGCGAAATGGCTAGTGACACTTGCACTAGAATGAGAGGTACACATTTTCAAATGTAAAAACGCGTCAGGACACAAAACTGGAAGGGAACACACACACACACAAGCGATCAGCCATACGAACGTGAAACAGAAAAACGAAGCAAACAAGACAGCACAGAGGCCTGTGAGCCACAGTGACTGAGCTAGCTGGAGCAGTCAAAATTCTTGGTCAAAAAAACAAAGAGGATTACAATGAGTAGTCAATTATCTTGCCCGAGGATTTTTAGGCTCATAACTTCATCATAGCATCGCCGCGAAAGCATGGGCTGGAAAGCAAAATATGCAGTCGACATGATGAACATGATATGACGATGGAAAGAAATGAACTACTAGAATCGGCACATTGGGTGTTGGCCAAATGCTCATACTGGTGGTTAAATTTTGACATGGAGCCGCACCTAGAGAAAAAAATAATACAAGGAAGAGGAGAAGGAAACGATGGAAAATATGAGCCGAGTTGCTAAAGGCTACAAGAAAGTTAAAAAATAAGGTAACTTAATTAATTAAATACCTGGAAACCTCTTCCCACAAGGGACCCTTTTGATTGGCCTCCTTAAACTTGGAATCGAGTCGAGATCTGATCTCAAGAAGCGTTAAAGTTTCTTGTCTTGGCCATCTTCCGGTCCCGCCATCGCCACCAAAAGAGCCAGCCTCAGCCTCTAAACCGCTAAGCACTGGCGTAGAAGAAGCCGCAACAGTAGTGCCAGCACAGTTAATAGTACTAGTAAAACCCCCAGAAGCAGCAACACAAGCATTGATACTAGAAGCAGAGCGGAAGTCGTGCAAACCACCATCCCGGGGCATCAGTTGCATCATCATATCGTAGTGGTAGTGTGCTTGCGGCGGTGGCTGCTGCTGATGATGATGATGATTCCTGTGGCCAGAGAAGAGCTCAGCCGCTGTTGCTGGCTGTTGGATAGCTGAAGGGAAATGGGCTAGTGGCCTGCCGCTGATGAACTGCCTTAGATCTATGCCAAACTGGTGGTCATTATCTTCCATTTCCATTAATTCATGAAACCCCCAAAATAAAAATAAAAATAAAAAAGGAAGACAGAAAGAGAGAAAAAAAGAAAAGACAAGGAAAACGAAAATATAAAAGTCTCGAGCGAGTTGAGATGAAGCAAATATAGAGAGAGAAAGGGGGTTTTGTAAAGGAGATAGCGGCAGACTCGGATCCTGTCGTTCGCAAAAATGCTCGAATTTAAGCACAAGACCACGGTCCCATACCTGTTTCAACTTTCAAGTGCACATATCTCTCTCTCTCTCTCTCTCTCTCGCTCGCTCGCTTGGTCGTCTTTCTGTTTCTGTATACGTGTAGGTTTGCTGTTGCGTGTGTATAATTTCTTTTTTCTTCGGTAAATCTATCTTTTACCGCAAAAAAAAAAAAGGCACACTTAATACATTTCGGTGGCGTGAAAATAGAGTAACAAAAAATATAAAGGGACTGGGAGGTATATATATATATATATAATAGGAACAGAGGAGCGAAAGGGAATAGTCGTATAGGAGCATAGGCTAATAAATGGGCGACACGTGGTCAAAGGCCAAAAGACACAATTGGAGTTCTGAGGAGTGTTGTATTGATGACGCGTGTACAGTGCTCCCCCTTCTGACACCTCAATTTTGGGCACACACCAACAGGCACGAATTCATAAAATCATATATATGTATAAATGATAATTAAATCTTCGGGGAGAATCATAAGTGGTAACCTTGAATTTCTTTAACTCCATGTGCCGATTTTTTTTTTTTTTAAGTCTCGAAAATTTGAACTTAATTTAACCATATAATTTATCAAAACCCATAACTTTCTTCCTTGTAGCTGCTTCAAAAAATTATAGTTTTTATGCAATAATCAAAGAAATACTTATAATGTTTATTGCTCATATACTTTTAGTTGTTGCAACATAATTATTACTTTATATTAAAGATAATAAACCATTGAATATACTATATAGCCCAAGTCCCAACAATGAGGTCCTATGGCTAGGGATTCTGGGCAGGGGAACATGTAGGGTTCATTCATGGCGGGTCAATTTGCCGTGGCCCCTCTCTCCTCTCTGTCATTTTCTCTCTCCCATCTTGTCCCATTAAATTATTTCATTTCCGTGGGTTCATGATAACTAAATCCAAGATCCATAAATTTTCCTCCTATTGACATTCGCACATAAATCCAATCGTTAGGCATATACTTGTTTTTGTGATCGATTAAAGAAAGAAAAGGCATGCATCAAGGACAGAAAGTGGCTTGACACCAGTGACCGTACAGTGACCTATTCCTTGTAGGTGTTTAACTCTGTGCCTTGCTAGGCAAACCCTATTTTTATCGTTTGCCAAGACTCATGGATCCATGCCACACACACACACACTGCACTAAAAAGTGTCGGTTATTAATGGTAACGCTGATTTTTGGGTAGGGATTATGACCTGCTATACCCAAAAATAAAAAAATAAAAAAATAAAATAAAATTATGGGGGTGTTAAGTTATGATTTAGCAATATCATTATAATATTTAAGTTAAATGAAAATTTTAACTTAAATAAATTGAAAATTGTAGTAATACATAATAAAGGATATTTATAGGTATTTTTGGTGCGTTCTTAAGTGTTTAAATCAGATGAAGTTTTCTTAAAAACGAAGAAGAAACCTTGGTCATGCAAAACAAAGGGTACTTCATAGGTCTTTTACGTGTGTTCATATTGTCTGAGATAGGTTCTTTTGACATACATATACTGCTAATTTATTCTTTTAGTAGGTCTACTTAAGACTGTTAAGCATCGCTCCTCCGCAAAGAAGATTTAAAAAAAAAAAAATGCGAATATGTTGTACTTTCGTTACGAATATTTCTTTTCAGGGCGTGCATCTTATCTTTAACTTGAGGGAGATCGATCCTCTTGACGAAAATAAGAGTGGGGTAGGTGATTTCTTAAATAGTGACTAAGGAAGCATATTGAGGATTAGCCCATTGCCTACTTAAAGACAACTTACCTGCTTGCTAGGGATGTTCAGTCCATCCATGTTGGTTCACGACAGAATTGCCAGTTGCTTGTTTGGGAAAGTTTCTTACTGTTAGTCGTGTTAGATCTGTGTTGAATCTATTTTATAGGCCTATTACGAGTCTATTATGCCCGTCAATTAACCTATACCAACTAGAATAATGCGAAAATTTGGCACTAACGGCGCAGCGCACTTTAATGATTTAGCCGTTAGAATCTAAACTCTAATAACCAAATCCAAATTAGTACCAATTTTTTTGTTTTTTTAAAACGAATAACGTGAAAATGTACACTAGGCTTATTGAGTACTGATGTCTCCATTTTTGTAAGACCTGGACCCCCTATTGATCACCGTCCATTATTTGATGTGATAAGTACACGAATATCAAGTCAAGCTCATGTGAATATGCCGTACCGCGTAACCACTGCTTTTTATTTTCTATTTTTTATTTTTTATTTTTGGTGTAGTACATGTCACGTTCGTCATTTAGTATGGGGTGCAGCGGCTTGACTTTCTGCATTCTTTTCAAACGGGGTAAACCCCCTGTGCACTCATGTCATCAGAATTCAGAAATCAGTGCCAGCAAATAAATAAATACACGAGTGTTAGATTGTTCTTTTGTGTTATCCTAAGTTCAACAGGATTACAAACAATGGATGGATTTTGCTACGTCAACTAAACTTTTAGCCTAATAGTTAAATTCCAAGATTAAGTTGACTCCGATTAGGTCATTTTCTCAGGACCATGACATTGAATTTTGGGCACAATACGATCAAAAATCTTTCTAGTGAATTATATCTCTTTCCGAAGTTGTCAAAAACAGCTACCCCTTATGTGGCTCTAATGTTCTTTTCTTTTGTAAAAGAAAACGAAATTCAATATATGTTCCCTAACGTTTATCGTGCATCTCTTTTTAAGATTTCTAGCAAAGATTTCTTTCAAAAACAAACAAAAAGAATAATTGGGCTAGGATTGAAATGGAGGACAACGGATGTCAATTATATCTTTTGATTTAATGGAAATCTTGCTTGACCTGCTCGATTTTAAAAGCCGCAGCAAAAAGCATTCCATTGCGGAAGCAAGTACATTAACCTAGCGGCCAAACAGTAGTCTGAGGCTCTCAGCCATTAACTGAAGCCTTCTTTCGGAACACAACTATTACTCAAAAGCCTTGAAATGCCGACATGTGATACTTGATAAAAGTACCAAGCAGACTTCCTTTTCTTACATATTAAGAAACATTAACAGGCGGCTTTCCATGAGCTACATTTAATGCTAAGCTGCCCTGCTAGCTCAAAACGCCTGTTAGAAGCAGGCATGTCGTACAATTATTACTGAATACCTAGGCTGGAATAGCTATAATTATAAGATAGGATTTATATATCGGTCTCTCACTGTACAATGGATATGTGGCAGACCATATTAAACAACATGAAAAACCAACGTACAACGGCATTAAGTCTTCGTCTTTAACCTCTTTTTCTCTCTTTTTTTCCTCCCTAATCATAACTCCCGTGCATTATTTCAAATGTTGATGCGATAACATCGTGGTAGAGCCCTAGCTAGTATATGGAGAGCTGTATGTTGAATCATCGAGCGACCCTCCATCACTAATGAGGCTACACTGCTAGGGTTGGAGACAATATTGAAATTGTGACTTCTTGTTTTCCATTTTTTCCCCCTTTATCTTTAGAGAAACTGGGATTTGAACAAAAACGAAGTGTGCAGAATATTGGATGTGTACCAATAAGATAGATTTGCACTGATTGAGATCTTCGAAGCATGAGCATATGTTCTGCGTTGCACCATTAAATTATGTAATGGGACTCATTCTGTGGGAGTCTGACAAATGTGACCTCTTGTTGGTTTCTATGGCTAAACAACTTTGACAATTGACAAGTCAATGCAAATAGTACGTAGCACGTCGAAGTTGGAGCAAAAGTGCAGAATTAATTTGGGACTAATCAATTGAACAAGCACTTTCGTCATAGAAATTAACAAAGAAAAAGGACCATTCTGTTCGATCATAATACACATAAATCACTCATCGATAAGGTGACAAAGAAGTACCGATCAAATATGGAAACCTCTAATATCATAGTTCATTATTAGAGAATAAATACGCAAAATTGATTTGAAAGAGGATTAAGGACGCCCGAGCAATTGAAATTTGAAGGGAAGAACTAAGAAAAACCCATAAATAGGATCAGGAAATATATTAGTTTTAATTAATTAAGGTCAAGAATCTCAGTCATTTTCTCTGAGAGGTCTCAGATGGGACGCAGGCTGGGGGAAGCTCAGAGCTCAGACCTGATAGCTTGCTTTTGAAGTAGCAGAACGTTCCTTCCATGCATGCATCAGCAATAGCAAAAGAGCAAAAAGGGTGCACGAGCGGTCCATAATCAACGCTGATCAGGTGCTGCAGCAGCCAATGGCCAGTATAGCCTTGCCTTTGCCCGCCTGAAAGCTGACGTGGCGTATCGTGAAGTGAATGATTGGGTCATTCATGGAACGTAGCGTCCTGTTAGCGTGGAACGGTAGTGAAGGAAAGAAGATGAACTTTTGTCTTGACAAATATGGGAATGTGGGTCCCCTCTTCTAGCTGGCTACCCTGTTTGGCTTGATTTGATCATGATCGGATAGGATTGACGCTTCCAGACATATAAGAATTTGAACGGAGAAGAGGGAGAGAGATAGCGAGAGAGAGAGAGAGAGAGAGAGAGAGAGAGAGAGAGAGAGAGAGAGAGAGGGAGCTGACAATAAAAAGGAGTCCCTCTTTTTTAGATCGGCCCTACCTTTGCAACTGGCAAGGCGTGTCAGCTATTTAACACCGTCCACATTGTGCAATATTTGCAATTGAAATTTCATTTACAAGCAAAACTAGTATTCCTACGCCCGCATCCATACTTGCAAAATGCCAATTATTACTTCACAATTGTCATCAAGAAGACACTCTTGTAATAAAAAACTAAAATTCAAATATGATTTATGAAATAAAAAAGGCCTTTGCACAATGGGATTTTAATGGACAACAAAGCATTGTTTTATATTGTGTTAGGCAAACTCGCATGTTGACCGAATTTGGCGTTATTACCAATTCTAACCTCGCTTTTTTTTTTTTTAATCTTTTTATGGAGATTTTTAAAGCACTCAAAAGTCAAAACCCCATTTTCTCCCCCTCTAAGTTTCCATGGGCATTACATTTTAGATGTGCGTTTTAACGATCACCAGAAAATCTTTATACCTCGAATGCGAATGAGAATAGCAATTAAAGGGGGCCTGAGCCACTGAAGAGACAAAAGAGTTGCGTGCCAAAGAATGTAAAAACAATTCTTGCATAGTTGCATTCTTTATAGCATTTTTCCCGCACCCCCTCTTACCGGTCGCTTCTGAAATCGATGTGGTGATTATGTATATGCATAGCTAACTCCTTAATCTAACTGAAGTTGCCAATAGATTGTAGTAGACCGAAATTTAGTTTCTTTCAAGCCTGAAATGAAAAATTCGACAGGATTTCATCAAATATATGTATATGTATATATATATATATATAGCTCTTGTGTTTCCCTCAGACCCAAAACAAGAAAAATAATATAATTTTTCTAAAGGAAACTAATTTTCAGTGCGGTCAACTCTCCGAAAGATGCACGGAGTTTCTCGTCACACTTTGTACTGCTTCAAAAAAGACCATTAGCGAGCCCATACAGAAAATTTTGACTTTTTTCCTTTTTGGGTCATTGAACAAAATCATTGCTAGACCCAACAGAATGTCAAAGTAAACAGAAAAAAAATCCATTTTAATTTTTTTATTTTAATGGACAAGAAAAGTTTGTAACCAATTATTGGACTTGCATTTTCAGTTTTCAATTGGGACTACACATTGATTAAAAAATTGTGTCACTGACATTCTCATGAATATCACATTAATTCTTTGCAGCTTGTGCAAACTGGATAGAGTCTTCATTGAATTCTGACCACGTATAAGATCCATTTCAGAGCTTGGAGTGAAGAAATCAACTAAGTGTTTATTCCCGCAACTCAAAACACACGAAAGATTTCGGGAATGATAATATATATATATATAACAACTTCTTTGTCTTTCACCTCGTTATTAACTGAAGTTCAAATATTCGATTAGCCAATGATAACTATTCCTTTACGTATATGGTTAGCCTCGTTGAGACTAAGAAACGCTGGTAATCATTTACCGTCACATAAATTTCTTTATCTCTAAAAATGAAATATCTAATTTTTAGGTTTAAATTACTTATCAATTGAACTCCTCTTCCGAAGAATATATATATAGCAGCTGATCATGAATGGCTGTGACCATCCCAATAAAAGAAATTTCGAGTCATCGAGATCCCTTGTGGGGCCGAACATTTCAAATGATGCATTGGACCCATGCACAATAATATTTTGTGAAAATTTTAAAATGAAAATTAAATATATTTCTTAGTTTATTTAGTAATTTTAAAAAAGTATTGTTTCATTAAAAAACATAAAAGGGTTTTGTTTATTGATAAAAAATATTTTTATTAATTAAATAATTTTAAACCTTTATATATATATGGTAGCTCTCATTTTATTAAAATAAGAAAATATAAAACCATTATTTTTTAATATAATATGTTAAATAATATAAAAATTTTTAATAATTAAATGTTAATAATATAAATTATAATTATGTATATTTAATTTTATTTTATAAAAATTATTGTAACTTAATTACATTATCATAAGAATAAATTTTATCTAAAAAATGATATTAGATATATAATCTAAATTAATTTTTTATTTTTAATGTAGCCATATTTTCCATCTAGCCAATTCAAACTTTTCAAAAGGATTTATTCGAATTATAACAGAAGAAAGGCAAGGCTTTGGCTCGGACATGAACAAGAGTCTTTGAGGAACTCATTGGTGGAGATCGTGAGAGTGGCAAGAATGGGATTAGTGAGAGAGGACTTTGACCACTGGCCGGAAACCGAGCGGAAGGAGCCGAGGCTAGAGATTGCCAGACTGGCCTAGAGCTCTTTTTGGGTGATTGTAAAGTTGTCTTATCATTAAATTGAGAATGAGTTGTAACGCTTAGACAACAGTTTAATCATTAAACCTAAGAAAAGTTGATTGATTTCAATTTTCGTACTAATTAAAGAAGTATCTTTTTAATGGCAAAAGTATCTTTGCTTTTTTAATCATCTAATCCCACCAAATGAAGACAGGTGTCTTCCACAGACATCGCGCTTCTGCCTTTCACTACTCATAAGCGTACGCTGATCAATTCAGAAATCTTGCCATCTTAGATCTTTTGGGTTTCGATTGAGACTGTGAGAAGTGAGAAATGTTGTAACAATTGGCGTGCAACCAATTATTGGGTATTGGAAAATAATCCACTATGGATGCAAAAATCAAAAGGCTGCACCGGCCTTTCTCAACACTTGATTGCTACATAAAATTAACAAATGGTATAACATTTCCAACTAACATTATTGCACAAAATTGAGCCCATCACTTTTGCATCTTAGTTTCTCGATTTGCAAATCAAAGATCTTATAGAAATGCAACTTTTTGACACAAATCCGACGCACTTTCACGAAAAATGTTATGTCGCGTTATTATGGTAATTGTATATTTATAATTATTTCAATATATAATTATAATTAAGATTTAAAATTATAAATTACAATTTATGAACATGATGGCACATTACATCTTTCTCACGTCAAGACAAGACAAGACAAACGGTATCGATATAATGATAGCCTTTGGCATTTTTATGTAATATACTTGCAGCTTTTAGAGCGCCAA